>OY997270.1:226353611-226953611 GCA_963921465.1 Triticum timopheevii | reverse complement strand
GCCACCTTCGCCGTCATTCACCAGATCATGATCGGGTACATGGTAACATTCGAGTTGCTGACCCCTGACACCATGAAGGTGATCGTTTTGAGCGACGAGGGCGTGGAGGTGGTCACCAAGTGCAAGAAGCACGACGATGCCTTCGCCGCGACCGACTAAATGAGCTCCTGGTATGTTTAAGTTCTATGCGTGGTTTAGACTTTGATGTGTGCTGCAGTTTGGTTTAAGTACTTAGTTAAACTTCTATGCATGGTTAAGACTATGATGTGTGTTCACACAACTGCCTCTGGTAATGTGGGCCTCTGGTAACCTCATCATTTCGAGGAGGAGGTTACCACACAACTGCCCTAGTTGTAATTAAATAATCGCCCTGAAACAAGTCCACAACCAAACATCATGCCTTCCGTTTCGGCAGATGGGAACTAGTAAAGGAGATGCAGGCAACCAAACAACATGCAGATATTAACGTTTTTGCCTACGTATGCTCAACCAGGCCCAACTAAATAAAGTATGCAAAGGGGCAAAAAACAATACAAGTAACCAAATGCATCCAAAAGTCACACACAACACCGGCACATGCAAATAGGACCCTTACAATCACGCAACACACACACACAAAATCTGACACATATATAAGAAAAAGAAAAAGAAACCTAGTACTAGTAGAAGAAAAAGTGACTGACCTAAAAGTAAATTTTAGGCGACTTACATATAGCAAAACTGTTTTTTTAGGGTAGCAAAACTGTTCGAGATTACTGCAAGAAACAATGTCTACATTGTTAAGTAGAACTGCTAATCTAAGCTACTGCACCAGAAGGTAGGTCGTGCTCCAAGAATACTACAGTTGATTGAAATCCATGTCGAAGCAGAAATTGTCAACATCAGTGGTACTGGTGGTCACCAGCGTGCTCCAGCCTTGATAGTTGTCGGCCTGTCCGATACTTGCGGTGTTGGCTGCCGACGGTGCATGCCGGCGGGCCGCCGCTTGACCGTTGCCGGAAGTATTGAGGGGCCGGCGATCGAAGGACCTTAGCGTCCCCGTGCTGATGTAGAGCCGGCACACGCTGAATTCGTTTCTCAGCTGAAAAATAAAGAGCAAATTATTATGGCATGCAGAGCATCAAATCAGCGATTAAGTGGCCAGAGCTACCTGGTATATGCACGTACCCTGAGAGGTGCCGTCGTCTGGTGTCCGGTCGTCGTGTCGTCGTCGGCGGCGACAGCCTTATACTCGTTCATCTTCCACGTGGTCTTGGCCCCCGTGGGCGCACGGCCCTGGTAGAAGACCATGGTCCTTTTCACCCCGATGACCTTGCTGTTACCGACGGCGGCTGAGGAGGAAGAGGAGAAGACGCAGGACGGCGAGCCCGTGGCCTTCCAGTACCCGGACGGAGTGGTGCGCGCTGGCCGGCCGCCGCGCAGCTCCCTCTCAGCCCGGGGGCAGAAGAAGAACCACTGCTCCGCGTCTTGCACGCTCGCCTCACCCGCCATCGCTGCGCGTGCACCAGACGTTGTATGGTCAGGCGACTTCAGGCCACAAAGAGCGTGCCGCATGCCATCATTATTCACTGGACTGACACTGACACGATGAACTTACAGCGGAGGTGGGAAGGGTGGTGGCTGTAGACGTCGACGACGGGGATGACGCGGTCGACGTGCGGCCCGGTGGTGCCGGCGAGGCGATGGCGGAGGTAGAAGCCCAGCAGCTCATCCTCCGTCGGGTAGAACCGAAACCCCGGCGTGGAGACTAACAGATCGTCGCCGCCGCTAGTAGTCGTCATCATCGCGAGTTTGATCAGCTGCAACCTAGCGACGTAAATATATACAGCAGAGGCCGGTCGAGAAGTTTGCGTGCAGCCGTACTGGTCGTGCATTTGTAAACGGTGCGGGAAATCCACGGCCGGGTTGACGCGGACCAGCTAAGAGTGAGAAATCAACCTAGTCAGTCCACTGAACCCATCACGTAGGCAACAGGTGACACGTGGCTGGCTCTGTAATTCTCACTGCACCTACGCATATGTACGTGGTACGTACGGTGGTGTCTTGTGTCCATACGTGTGGTTTGGTTTGTCTTACGTGCGTGCGTACACACTTACAGGGGCAAGTCTTTGACTCCTGCAAGTGATGTTTGAAATATTTATTAATTCGGTCGACTGGTTCATCACATTCTTTTCTAGGCGTAGTCCGGATCTCTACATCGACGCACGCACGCAATCATTTGTATTGTGAAGGTTTTTTTCGACCTATACAAAAGATAAATATAGAGTACTGAAGTGTTAGAACAAATGCAAATGACATGACACGTTTATGTGTGACTAATTATATTTTAGCTATCTGCAAAACCATCTATCAACATATTGTATCTACTACCACTATAAAAGAAAGAGAGGGGCAGATCCAAGCAATTTTATCCGTCCATCTATAATATCTGATGGCCCATAATCCTCCCGTGTTTAACACAACAAGCCACACATTAAGCCACTAATCCATCCATCCTCGCTAACCTGCACCAAAAAAAATCACTTCCAACAACGCACGCCCGCACGACCTCTCCCCTCTCCTCCCAACGCCCGCACGACCTTCCCCACCCCCTTCCCCCTCCCAACGGACGCCACACCACGGGCGGGCCTCCGTACGCCCATCCTCCCCGCGCCGTTCGCCGCCCTGCCGTCGCGCCCTTCGCCACGGGTCGCCGCATCCTACGCCGCGGGAGCCGCCGCCCGTTGCGCCCTTCGCCGCGGGTCGCCGCATCCTACGCCGCGGGGGCCGCCGCTCGTCGCGCCCTTCGCCGCGGGTCGCCGCGGGAGCGGCCGCGCACGATCCAGCGGCCTGGCGAACGTGGCCACGCGCGATCCAGCGGCCCGGCGGCGCCCTCATCCCTTGCCACTCTGGTCGCAGGTCTCCTTCCTAACCATGAAGTGGGTGCACGGGGGGTGGGCTCCGGCGAACGCGGCCGCGCTCCAGCCCGCGGCGCGGCGGCGCCCGCTCCGCCTCTCCTCTCCGGCCGCACCGGTCTCCTCCCTAACCATGAAGTGGGTGCACGCAGGGCGGGCTCTGGCGAACGCAGTCGTGCGCGGGGTGAGCACCGACGCAGTGGTTCATTTGCATTACAAGCGCTGCGAACTCCAACATGAACCCAAAAAATTTCGAGTTTCTTTAAGTTCTAATAGCATGTCTAGATTTCAGTTATCACACATGTCACCGGCCATAACATCCCAATTGAGCTCGTCGACCAGTTGCCCAACGCCGGCACTGCCAAGAACAAGGTGTATGCCATTCATCTCATCTCCTGTTGTTGAACTGTCTTTTATGCAAATTATGGGCATGTTTTCTTGTGGGGTTCTTTTGCCTCAATGGTATTATTCTTCTGGAAGCTAAGTTTGCAACTCTGAATTTTTATTTACTTCAGAAATTTCAGAGTAAACACTGAATTGCAACACGGCAAAATTTAATACCTCGCAAACTTTGCAGATTTTGTTTCAATTTTGTAGTTCGGTTTGCTTGCCTGTGTATATGTGCGTGTATACTGAGAGGCAGGGAAATATTATTCTCTTCTAGCAGTTCTGTTTCTGTGACATCTGCTCCCCTCCACTCCATTTTTGATAGTCTGAAATCTGAATGTGAAAAGCAGATGGAGGTGATCAAGGGAAGCAGTCATGAGCGATGTGTTTGAGGGCTATGAGCGCCACTAATGTGAAGTCTCAGACGCCTGCGCTTTTGTACTTGATTCCATTGTATTTATATTGATACTTCTTTTCACTGCCTTACGTTTTGCCGTTAGGAAGTTATCAGCACTAGGCATGTGATTTTGACAGGTGGAGGCTTTATTTTGGTGTAGGTGAACATGTGATTTGGGGAAGCTCTGTTGATCCAGTTACATTGCAGACTTACCAGCTACACCATCTAAAAAACGGGCTGCTGATATAGGTATATTCCTACACGGCCTTGCCTCATATGAAGCTTTCTTAGATCAACTCTTCCATTGATCAATTTTACAAGTAGCTGCACTGCGTTTGTATACAACAATCTGAATGTGGGAGGTTTAACTATTTTATTGTATTGCAAAAATGGATCAAGATGTTTTCTTTTTCTGAATCATGAATGGCGGGCTAGAGCCCCACCTGGATCGAGTGTTTTGGAATCCGATAATTAGATAAATGACCACCATCCCATTACCAACCATCTCAGTGTTATTTCCAGTTTCCTAATTAATGTATGAAAAAGAGGATCACAACCCAATGGAAAGTCCAGGGAACCGTTTCACTAAGGGAACTGTTCCAGGTTCATTCAAAGAATGGCACGGCATGATTTACTTTCAGCAACCGTTTCATTAAGGATAGCAGATTTGGACTCGGAGCTTTCCTCTGTGGCTGTTAATATCCCAGCACATCAGTTTTAGATTTACCACTAGATCACTTTCCCATGCTGAGAGGGTTTGTCATACCAAGAGGGTAAACGGAGAGACTTCCAGAGCATGGTCATGGTGTGAATCTGGTAAGAGCGGGACTTCCAAACTGAAGAGGTCAATGAATAATGTCGTATTCCAGAACCAGCAATGCCTTTCATGCACATGTTTTACCTAGACTCTGCAATTACAATAAGCAAGCCAATAGCATGGATTGATGATAATTGCAACTGCTTCTTTAAAGATTTATGTGCTCGACTAATAATTTCAAAATCATTTATGCATTTCTTTCATGGCACATCATGCAGCCAAACTATGAAACTGAGATATCACCAAAGAGAAAAGAGTAATCTACACTAATATTAGCTTAATGAATCAGTAATCCTTCCAACTTATAAGTAAGAACAACCTGAAAACATTGGTACTGCTCAATTGTCTCCTGATGAAGTGTTTTTTTTGTGAGGGTGATGAAGTGCTAACTAAGAATTACCAATCGCAAAATGATATGGGCTTTTTTACGACTAAATTCACCAATAATGTCCTGATATGCATGGAAATAAGCATATGTTGACTCCTGCCAACTTCAAGAACCACCACGGAGTCACATAGTCCAGGTCAGTCTTTATAAAAAATAATTTTGCTTCTGATTTGATTTTCTTTGCCATGTTTGTCAATTGTCTTCTATATTTACTGATGTACACTGGTTGTAGCAAGTTCCAACAAATTTAAGAGCTATTCATGGCCTTTGCTTGCATGAAATTGTTTCCAAAATGAACAACTTCAACCTTGGACACCTATTATTTACACAACACTATCGAGTTTGATGTTTGTAGCTGTAGTATGGAAGAAAGAAATAATTTTATTTTATTTCTCCCCTGTCCTCGTGGCGACTGCCAACCTCCGTGCCATAGGCGCGTCGACGCCTGCACTGCTCGTGTTGTGCCGCCTTGGCAGTGGAGTTGGGATCCTTGGTGACGGATTAATCCTTGATGAAAGTGCGGGTACTATTACTGCAGATTTTTGTTGGGTGGATGATATTTGGGATTATTTTGCGTGCGTGCAGATTGATGAGAATGTGCATCTGGAGATTATTTATAGCTCGATCAAAGAGGTAAAATTACCAAATCCCGACTTGTCAGTCATCCGATAACTTTGTTGATCATCAGTTATACATTTGATTCATGAAATTAGAAGGTTCTGAGCTTGAAACTCCGAAGTACAGATATGATACTCTGTTTTTCTAAAATAAATGATGATTGTAGATTTTAAAATTTTGCATAATGAATGCATCTGCCTGTTATTAGTAACTTTTTTTTCGCCTGTTATTAGTAATGGTGTTATTTCGTCAAAAGATAATAGTACTGTTGGGCTGAGTCTAACACTAGAGCATCGAGGTTTGTCCTACAATCTCGTACAATATTTGTTCAGTGCACTTCATGGCGGTTCAGCGAAAATGGAGCTGCTCTACAACCTACTTACATTTCTATGTCATCAGACTATCTTTATTCTGAACCATTCTGCTGACAGTAAATGTAACCATTTAACTCATTTGCTATGCGTGCCAATAGGCAAGGTACACGTTCTCTCTGCCTCTGCCCAAGCTCGCCGCCGTTACTGGTCGCGCGGCCGCCTATGACCAAGTAACCTCTCTCTCCTGCGCGCCCCTGGAGCTCCTTAATCTCCCGGTTTACCTTCTCTCTCGTCGATCTTTCTTTGTATTTCAATTGTAGGATAATTAGTGGATGTTGGTAAGTGTACTATTCAAGTTGTTGCTAACATTTCTGACTACGTTCTTAACTTCTGAATCTATTTGTGCATATATATACAGACTTCCAGAGCACAACTGGTCCTAAATTTGTTGGGTGTGATTGTTCAGAGGAGAAGATATTTGTACTAGAAGATGATGTATATTTTACTGTTTTTTTAGAACAGATGTTTTTTGTAGATAGAAGATGGCGTATACTTTTCTGAGATATTTTGTACAAAGAAGATATTGCTACACTACTTTCATGTGTTCAGATCGTGACTGTAGTTTGGACAGTTGACATGATTTTTTGTGGTTGATATAATGCTCAAATTTGCTTCATTTGATAGTGAACTTCTTCATGCCTTCATTCGGAACCTCACCGTGACACCGCCCCTATCTCTCCAGGCTCCATGTTCACCTCCTGACTCCATTGGGCAATTTCTAATAAAGATGAGAAGTGTTTTTTTAACCCATTAGTCGAACTGAGAGAAAATTGTGCATTTTGTTATCGATTCATTCATACTTAAAAATAGAAGATGAGCAAATATTTTTTATTCAGGAATCCAAAGTCCTTTTAGCGTATGAGATCGTCTTGCTTGTAACTTGCTTATTAAACAAAGAAGGTGAAATTCAATGAGAACAAAAGGTACGGATTAGTGAGTAATGCAAAAAAAATTGTGTTTTTACTTTTACTGGGCCCGCCCAGCTTTTCTTTCAAGCTCGGCCACTGATGAGCCGATGACAAGATTGTAAGCAATGACACATGCGATGTCATGTACGTGATGCAGGAAGTCGTCTTTTCATGTGTTCCTTTACCTTTTCACAATGTATTTCCCGTTGCAACGCACGGGCAATTTTCCTAGTTACTTGAGAAAGTCTGAAGTTTGAACTACCATCTCTAGTGGAGTGAATTACATAAAACCAGCCCACAATATTTTTTAACCAAAAACCACCACATTTGAAGTTTAATTTCAGGTTTGCTACCAAATTCTTTGGACCCAACAAAAATCTACCGGCTTTCTTACTAACTTTCTCAATAAATACTTGTGACTGATTTGGAGCCAATTATTCCAATTTTTGACAGGAAAAGCCCGATGGTCAAGTCCACATGGCACTAAAAATCAAGACAAATGGTGTTGACCATTAACTTGGATGTGGGACCCGCTTTGACAGTGTTAACGTTTCTTTATGATAGCCTTTTTCTTTGTGGCATTTCCTCGAGCACCTTATGTGCATGTGCAATACACTGGCTGAAACAGCAAGCCATGGCGCCAGGAGCTAGCCACCTTGGCCACCAACGAGCTGGACCCCGGCCGACGCCACCACCTCTCCATTCTCGCCGGCGCTCTTTCGTCGTCGTACCCGCCACGGTAGTCGCGCCACGGCGGCCCCACCCTAGTGCCCAAGGACACGCACAACCCGAAGAGTGCCTGGAGGTCCCATGCGTGAGCGATGGCTGTCCCTGGCCCTAGGCGGGTGGCGCGAGCACGGGCGGCAGCAGCACGCGAAAGACGTACCGCACCACGCACGCACACCACACACATGCACCACACACACACACACACACACACACACACACACACACACACACACACACCAACTGTGCTTCACTAGGCTGGAGTCCCCCAAGCTACTCCAGATCCTCCTCCGTTGCGTCAATGCCTTGCATATACCCAAAAAGGCCACCACTCCTAGGCACACTTCAAGCGACGGGCCAGGAGAAGTAAGAAACCATCAGTCCGACGGAGAAAGGACCAATAAACGACGCCTCCAAGGAGGGAAGCGTCATCCACGGATGTAGTCGTCAACTTGATAAGGTCAAGCACGACATTTGCCGGCGCCCCACAAACCAACCAAGAGAGCATCACTGGCGACCGACGACTACACCGACGCAACTTGACTAAAGAATACCTCCGGCAGCCTACCCGCATGACACCGATCCCAGCAACCCCCCGGTCCTGGGATGACCTTGCACACCGAGCAGACTGTCGTCTAAAAGAGGCCAAGGTCACAAAGAGATGCATTTCCGGTGATAAGAAGCCCCTAGAGGAACCTAGGTATCGAGACATCAGATGAACATCACCGAGGAAAACGTCATGCACATGAGGACGCTACAACAGGGAGGATGTCGGATTGCCTAGGGAGGATGGCCCATGAGTAGCGCCTCCAAAAAGGAAAACAACGTCCGTAGACATCGTCGCCGCCAGCAATGGGCAAGGCCTTGTGCAACTTTTGCTGAACCGTCATCCCTAGGCCCTATAGCTTGACCATAATGTCGAGGAAGAACTCCACAACCCGAGAAGATCGCCGGTCCCTATGAAGACACCCCAGCCAAAGTTGGCCCCGGTCCTAGATCGACAACAGAACCACGAACGGACGAGCGGACGGCGGCTACCCTGACCCCTGTCCATAGCCGCCCGTCCGGCACCCGACTCCACACTACCGAGAATCGGGCATCCGGACCTCGGGTAGCAAGCCCCCAACCTAGGTCGTGCCACCTCAGGAGGTAGGTGGCGACCACAGCCTCGCTGCCCCCCCCCCCCCCACCTGGTCAGCGCACCCTGTTGGACCCCCAAGCTAGGCCGAAGTAGGCTCACCACAGCGAGTCCCACGGTTGAGGAGGGGCAGAGCACCAGCCCTCCCAGCCGCGAATGCTCCCACCAGGCCATCCCCGCCGAGCAGGACCCCCACCAGAACCACCAGCCATGCCCCGCCTGCCACCAATCGAGATCCAGATTTGGCTGACCCTGACCGAACCGCCACCACTAGCTGCGAGGCGACTCACCACCGCCTCCCAGCCCAGCAGCCACCGAATCCGGACGTCCCCGCCGCCAGGAGCCCCGCTGGACACTGCACCCCGCGCCGCCAAGCTACTAAATAGTGCCGCCACCACCACGAACGGGGAAGGGAAGAAGAGGCCCCGTCGGTGCCGCGTCGCACGGGCTTCGCACGGCGGACGCCCTCCGGCAGCGGCTAGGGGAAGGAAAGGCCGGGGAGGAGAGGAGCGTTGGCGGCCAACCTAGGGCTCCAGTGACGCGCGCGGGGTGCCTCGCAGGAGTGGGGGGGGGGGGGTAAATGTTGAATGTCTTGCATATCGTCGCACTATCCTCTAAGGGCGTGTTTGGTTGCCTGCATTAGGCCCAACCAGGCCCACGTAGGAAGAAAATGGCATGTTTGGTTACTTGTCTTCACTGTTTGGCCTGCATTGCACAATGTTTAAAGCACCTCCCAGCCAGGCCCTCTAAGGAACCCCTGAATCAGCAGTTTTTTGACATCCAGGGCCGAGGGTTGCACGTGGGCGGCGGCGCCTGCACGTGCGGAGCCACGCTCGAGAAGTCGTGTTGTTTCTCAAAGCACTGACAATAATTACCCACACCTTACCTCACCGCTCTCTCTCTCTCCACTCTCCCACTCACACCAGTGCTGACATTCAGCATATCGGAGAACAACAAGGCGACCACTGACCTCCATCACTGGCATCAACAACATCACCCGCAACACTTCGGCAATGGCGGTAAGCCCTATTTTCACCTCCTCACTTATTATTTTGCATTCGATCTGCGTTTATATTCGGTCCGTGTAATCCATCCGCGTTCTAGGGGAATGGGTAACTAGGATAAATAGCCATAGGATTGATCACAACTTCTTCATGATTACTAAGTAGCGATGGATTTTACGGTTTCGATCTGGATTGAGTACAAGCTTCAAGTCCTAGCCCCGACGACCCTGGAGGAGATTGGAGCGGTGGGGGGCCTTGGCCTTGTTGCTATTGTCCTCCGTCTGGACCATATCATGCACCATCTCGTCATCCTTGCAGTCATCCAGATCGATCGGCAAAGTATGGTGGCCTGGCTCTGACGCCCTGACCACCACCTCCACCGCTTCTTACTCCTCCGGCTCCAGAGTGATGACCTCTAGCGACAATAACGTCCTATTCCAGAAAGTTGTGGCATGCTGGTCTTGAGGAGCCCTCTACTCCTTGTACTTGGCCCACCTTGCCCTCTATCCAGCATCGCGGGAGTCGTCCTGATTCATGGCCCAGCGAAGGATGTGGACTAACATAGCACCCTTCATTGGGTCAGGAATCACCATCTTCAACTCCTCCGCTATCGCATTCTTGACCACAGCGCCTGCCTCCCTATGCATGTCTTCGATGTTGCTGAAGTTCAAGTGCACGTCCATGGTGTTCATCGAGCGAGCACCTGAGGAAGAAAACCCCCCATCCAATGCTCCAAGGGAAGGGATTGGGGTTGGAGTTGGATTTCATGCTCAGAGAGGGTTAACTAAGTGCGGTGGTGAGCAAGTACTGAGCATCGAGCTGGGTAAATATAGGGGCTTTGGATGATAGCTTTTAATGTTGATCAATAACTTAGTGTTGTTCATAACACAAAACTTTGTGATGTTCATCATGCAGATCGAGACGGAGAACAAGGCCAAGGAGGTGGTGTCGTCCGAGAACAAGGGCAAGGAGGTGGTGCCACCCATGGAGAAGGGCAAGGAGGTGGTGTCGCCCTTGGAGGTGGTGCCGCACATGGTCGAGGAGGTGTCGTCCATGGACGAGGACATGGTGCTGGAGGAGCCCCTCAGCGGCAAGCGCGGCAACTATGGGTACTACCATAAGGAGGTTGGGCCAACTCACTTCTGCAAGGTCATCCTTGGCTTGAGTGCATACCAATGCCCCTAGACTTCATGAAGCATTTCTCGGCTGTGCCGAGGGGGTTCCAGCTGAAGATGAACACCGGCTGCTCATGGAGGGTCACTATGAAGCTAATGAACGGTAGGGTCACCCTCGAACAGTGTTGGGCCACATTTGCCACCGCCCGTCAGATCAAAATCGGGTACATGGTGACCTTGAAGTTACTGACTCCCGACACGCTCGAGGTCATCGTCTTCTATGACAATGACATTGGAGTGGTGACAAAGTGCGGGAGGCACGACAACACCTACTTCGCCGCGAACGTCTAGGAGAGCTCTAGTTTGGTAATTAGTTAAATGTCTTAGTAGTTTGGTTCAAAACTGCCTGGTTTAAGTGTCATACTACTGTCAAAACTTCTAGGTTTGGTTCAAAACTGCCTAGTGTGTGGGTAATCTCACCACCTCGACGAGGAGGTTACCAGACAATATGTGTTGCATGTAACCAAACGCCATGGCTTCTGTGTCCGCCTAAACAAGCGGGCAACTGAAAGTGCAACTATCCCTAGGTGGTTTTGGTAATTCCTAACAACATATAGCTCATTGAGCTAACATTATTCCAAGATGAATATTTCAGGAAAAGCTCAATGAATGGTATGGCATGGATGAGAAAAGTGGATCCCTCAAAATGCTAAGGATAAAAGGATTGGCTCAAGCTCAAAGCTCAAGACTCTACATTTTATATTTTAGTGATCCAAGATCACATTGAGTCTATAGGAAAAGCCAATACTATCAAGGAGGGATGAGGTGTTGCTTAATGAGTTTCTTGCTCCACAGTGCTTAGTGATATGCTCCAAAACCCTCCTACTTTCCCACATCCACATATGACCTAAACCAAAAGTCAAACTCGGCCCTACCGATTCTTTCTATCCGGCGCCATCGAGTTCAGATGTCATAGCCACTGCCACAAACCCTAGGCAAATCGGTCTCACCGATAGGGATCTCGGTCTCACCGAGATGGGATTGTAATCTCTCTGTTTCCCTTCGTAATGTTTCGGTACCACCGAGATGAGCGGTCGGTCCCACCGAGATTGCAATGTAAACTCCCTGTTTCCTTTTCGTAACATTTCGGTCCCACCGAAATGAGCGAACCGGTCCCACCGAGTTTACCTGACCAACTCTCTGCTTAGCTTATTAACAAAATCGGTTCCACCGAGTTTGTGTAATCGGTCTCACCGAGATTATGTTATGCCCTAACCCTAATCATATCGGTCCTACCGAGTTGCATGTCGGTCCCATCGAAAATCCTAACAGTCACTAGATTTGCTGAATCGGTCTGACCGAGTTTACCAATTCGGTCCCACCGAGTTTGGCAAGTTGTGTGGAACGGTTAGATTTTGTGTGGAGGCTATATATGTATAGATCATAGGCTTCGAGAGAGAGCGTTGCTTTTTATTCTCTCTTGCTTTGGTGGTTGAACTTTATTTGCTTGTTTGAGATACTTTATGTCTGTGTGATACTTGGATGATCATGTGTTTGATCATATACTACATTTATGCTTGTTGGATGACATTATCCTTTTATCTCTATGTGATCATTCACTTTGCTTGGAGATGAGTGCATGTATTCAAGTATTATCATTTTTTAGCGCTCCACCAAGATGTATGTGACATGGAAGAGTAACTCATGAGCCTAACTCTTTGTGCATTTGCAGTCCAAAGCAAATTTTAAACTATGCACAAATTTAGGGGGAGCTCTTGCTTATCACATACTTCTCAAAGCGACAATGTTTTTCACTCTTATTATCATTTGTCGAAGCTTTGATCTATATGTTGTCATCGATTACCAAAAAGGGGGAGATTGAAAGTACAACTATCCCTACGTGGTTTTGGTAATCCTAACAACATATAGCTCATTGAGCTAACATTATTCCAAGATAAATATTTCAGGAAAAGCTCAATGAATGGCATGGCATGGATGAGAAAAGTGGACCCCTCAAAATGCTAAGGATAAAAGGATTGGCTCAAGCTCAAAGCTCAAGACTCTACATTTTATATTTTAGTGATCGAAGATCACATTGAGTCTATAGGAAAAGCCAATACTATCAAGGAGGGATGAGGTGTTGCTTAATGAGTTTCTTGCTCCACAGTGCTTAGTGATATGCTCCAAAACCCTCAGCTACTTTCCCACATCCACATATGACCTAAACCAAAAGTCAAACTCGACCCTACCGATTCTTTCTATCCGGCGCCACCGAGTTCAGATGTCATAGCCACTGCCACAAACCCTAGGCAAATCGGTCTCACCGATAGGGATCTCGGCCTCACCGAGATGGGATTGTAATCTCTCTGTTTCCCTTCGTAACATTTCGGTACCACCGAGATGGGCGATCGGTCTCACCGAGATTGCAATGTAAACTCCCTGTTTCTTTTTCGTAACATTTCGGTCCCACCGAAATGAGCGAACCGGTCCCACCGAGTTTACATGACCAACTCTCTGGTTAGCTTATTACCAAAATCGGTTCCATCGAGTTTGTGTAATCGGTCTCACCGAGATTACGTTATGCCCTAACCCTAATCATATCGGTCCTACCGAGTTGCATGTCGGTCCCACCGAAAATCCTAACGGTCACTAGATTTGTTGAATCGGTCTGACCGAGTTTACCAATTCGGTCCCACCGAGTTTGGCAAGTTGTGTGTAATGGTTAGATTTTGTGTGGAGGCTATATATACCCCTCCACCTCCTCTTCATTCGTGGAGAGAGCCATCAGAACGAACCTACACTTCCAATTTGCATTTTCTGAGAGAGAACCACCTACACTTGTGTTGAGGCCAAGATATTTCATTCCTACCATATGAATCTTGATCTCTAGCCTTCCCCAAGTTGCTTTCCACTCAAATCTTCTTTCCACCAAATCCAAATCCCGTGAGAGAGAGTTGAGTGTTGGGGAGTTCATCATCAACACACCATTTGTTACTTCTTGGAGAGTGGTGTCTCCTAGATTGGCTAGGTGTCACTTGGGAGCCTCCGACAAGATTGTGGAGTTGAACCAAGGAGTTTGTAATGGCAAGGAGATTGCCTACTTCGTGAAGATCTACCACTAGTGAGGCAAGTCCTTCGTGGGCGACGGCCATGGTGGGATATACAAGGTTGCTTCTTCGTGGACCCTTCGTGGGTGGAGCCCTCCATGGACTCGCACAACCGTTACCCTTCATGGGTTGAAGTCTCCATCAACGTGGATGTACGATAGCACCACCTATCGGAACCACGACAAAAACATCCGTGTCTCCAATTGCATTTGAATTCCCCAAACCCTTCCCTTTACATTCTTGCAAGTTGCATGCTTTACTTTCCGCTGTTCATATACTCTTTGCATGCTTTCTTGAATTGTGTTAAGATTGCTTGACTTGTGCCAAGATAGCTAAAATCTGCCAAAGACTAAAATTGGGAAAAGGATAAGTTTTTATTTGGTCAAGTAGTCTAATCACCCCCCTCTAGACATACTATCTATCCTAAAAGTGGTATCAGAGCTTTGGTCTCCATTTGCTTTGATTTCCATAGCTTTTGGTAGTCATAGCCTTGGTTTCACAACCTAGGAGAGTATGACGTCTAGCGAGGGAAATTATCACCGTAGAGGTCCTTACTTTGATGGTACCAATTTTGCTAGTTGGAAGCATAAGATGAAAATGCATATTCTTGGACATAACCCCGTCGTTTGGGCTATTGTGTGTATTGGATTGCAAGGTGAATTCTTTGATGGGAGAGAACCGAACCGTGAAGCTAGCGCGGAAGAGTTGAAGATGTTGCAATACACCGCTCAAGCTTGTGATATCCTCTTCAACGGATTGTGCCCCAAAGAATTCAACAAAATGAGCCATCTTGAGAATGCAAAGGAAATATACTTTGATTGATATGCATGAAGGTACCGACTCCGTCAAGGAATCCAAGTTGGATGTGCTTCAAAGTCAACTTGACAAGTTCAAAATGAAGGATGGTGAAGGTGTCGCTGAAATGTACTCTAGGCTTGCTCCTATCACAAATGAGATTGCCGGCTTAGGAAGTGAAGAGATGACAGACAATTTCATCATCAAGAAGATCCTAAGAGCTTTGGATGAAAATATGATACCATGTGCACATTGATCCAAATGATGCCCAATTACAAAGATCTCAAGCCAACGGAAGTCATTGGAAGAATTGTTGCTCATGAGATGTCACTCAAGGATAAGGAGGAACTTCACAACAAGTCAAGTGGTGCTTACGAAGCCTCATGTGAAGCCCCCACATCATCAAGTGAGAAACAAACCTTCAATAAAGAATTGAGCTTAATGGTGAAGAACTTCAACAAGTTCTACGAGAGTAGAAGCAAAGAGAGAAGCTCCAAGTCAAGGTCCTACAATGATAAAAGATCTTCTAATCAAGAGCGCAATTGCTAAAATTGTGGAAGACCCGGACACTATTCCAATGAGTGTACAGCACCCTATAAAAGAAGAGAAGAATCACCCAAGAGGAGAAGTAGGAGAGAAGAATGACCCAAGAGGAGAAGTAGGAGAGAAGAATCATCACCAAGAGAGAGGAGGAGTAGAGATGATCGTTATGAACGAAGAACATCCCGAAGAAGCAAGGATTCGGAAAGGAAGAACAAATCATCAAGGATCTACACAAAACAAAGACATCAAGATCATGTTGGTGAATGGGTATCCGGCTCCGACTCCAACAATCACTCCGAGAGAAGCTACCACTCCGACTCCGAATATACTCAAGATGAAGGTGTTGCCGGTCTAGCACTTGTGTCAACCAACTCCTACGACATATTTGATTCACCAAATGAAGGACTTGGAAGATGCTTCATGGCTAAAGGCCCAAAGGTAACACACCCCGAGTATGTTGATTTCAATAGTGATAAAGATGACTTGTTAGGTGATGATGATTTACTTGTTGACAACTCTAGTAATGAATACTATGATGAAACGTCAATTAATCATGCTAATCAAGATAAAACGAATGACAATGATAAGGAGAAGATTGAGCTTCTAACTAAAGAACTAAACACTCTTAAGTTACTTCATGAAACTATCTTAGAAGATCATCGAGAACTCTTAAGGACTCATGAGAAGTTACGCTTTGAAAAGCTCAACCTTGAGCAAGAGCATGAGTTCTTAAAGGCAATCAATGATGATCTTCGTAAGAAAAGTTCTTCTTACATTGCCAAGTGTTTACTCTTATCTACTTACATGCCTCAAGTCAAGTCTATTAACAAGAACAAGAAGGATTCTTCCTCTAGTAGTAACAATACTCATGCTAAATCCAATGTTGTTGCTTCTAGTAGTTCTCTTGATCCCACTAATGATTCTCTTAGCCAAGTTACACTTGAGCAAGAAAATAGCTTATTGAAGGGAATTATAGAGAAAGGTGTTTACAAGAGCCTTGCCGGGAGTAAGCAATTTGAGGAAATTGTACGCGAGCAAAGAAGGCACCGGAAGAACCAAGGTGTTGGTTTTGAACGAAAGTTCAATGCCAATGGAGCTGAGTGGGAAGAAGATCAATACCCCAAGACGAAGTTTGTTACTCAACAAGAGAAGTATGATCCTACTTCCTTCAAAGGGACACAAGCCCAAGATGATCTTCCACCACAAGACCACAAGCAAAAAGGCAAGAACAAGCTTCAAGAGGAGATTGATGCATTTGAAGAAGCTCCAAAGGCCTTGGTCAAGTGGGTTCCCAAGACTACGTAAAGTTCTACTTCATCAAGTACGACTACAACTCCAAGGATTCCCATCAAAATGATGTGGATCCCGAAGAAGAAGAACTAGAGAGTTCTCGATGGTGACTCCGCCAACATATTTCACTCATATCATTTTGGCAACAACAAGTGCAATCAACTTTCACATCTTGCACTAGTTCAAGGAGTCACAAACCCTCTTGTTGGTAAGACAAGGGACAAGGTAACCTAATGCTTTCATAGACATCATATTGTGTGTGCATCACTCTATGTCTATGGATATCCTTGTTTGTTCCTTGTGGGACTAACCCGTGTAGGTATTGAAAGTGCAACTCACTCCAAAGGATTGCTCCAAATGATCTACATCAACATTGAGCATCCACATCTTCAACACCTACATGAAGTTATCATCGACAAAACCCAAGGTTAGTTCATCCCTCTTAGGGGGGATCTCACATCTAGGGGGAGCTTTACTCTAAGAATTGAGTCAAAGCAACTCTAATGGTGTGAACACATCAAAGCATTATGTAAAACTGGTAACCCCACTTGAGCCTAAATGATGAGTATGACCTATGATCAAATGTTCTCATTTGACTCCTAAGTCAACATACTCATATATAGATGACCTAGTCATCGCCAATTGCTTGATAGATGCTAGAATTGGTTGTGCATGCTTTGACACATATTTAATTTGCCATTTTATTGTCTGAGCATGTTGGTTGCATATTTTACTCATTCGAGGACATCGACTTGTTGTTTTGATTGATTGGTTTCTTTTTCTTTTGCCAAGTGGATGGACCAGAATGCCTAAGAACCTTCTCTAGCTATCTATGTTTTTCTTGTCTCAAACTCTATTCATGCTACATCACAAAATTTGATCAAGTCAGATTCGAACCACTCTATGTGAGGAGCACTCGGAGTCCCCGATTCGTCATAGACTTAAACTTCCAAAACTTCTTTGTGCATTTCGGTCTGACCGATTCTTCCATTTCGGTCATATCGAGATCACTAAGTCGATCTAGGTTTTCAATCTTGGTGCAACCAATTTGAACTTTTCGGTCACACCGAGTTGTTGTAACTGTCAGCAGTTATGCATCTCGGTGCCACCGAGTTGTTCCACTCGGTCACACCGACAGGGTCGGGCTATATATACCCACGGGCAAAACTTTGGAAATTTTCTCTGAACTCTTTCGCCCGCGCTTAGCCCGCTCTGCCTCCAGGGTCTCCGGATCGTCCTCCTCGTCGCCAGCTGCCTCCAGCCGCTGGTCTCCGCTGCCGTCAACGGAAATCATCCCCGCCGTTGCTGCCGTAGCGAGTTCATCGCCGAACTAGGGTATGGACTCGATCACTGTGCTATCCCCATCTGATTCCTAGCACATTGTGTTCGCCATGAATCTTGCCACGATTGAAACTATCTTATCTAGTCAAAACACTCCGTAGATTAGAGATGAACTGAAAATTTAGGGTTAGGTTTCCGCCGAAACCATCTCGGACCCACCGAGTTGTAGAACTCGGTTCCACCGATTCGGCTAAGGCCATTGCACATGTGATTCTCGGTCTGACCGAGAATTGCAAATCGGTGTGACCGAGTTCAGGACTTTGTGAAACCCTAGCAGTCTCGGTGCCACCGAACTGTGACTCGGTCTGACCGAGTTCACTAGTTTAGGTTCCAAAAGCTGCTTCGGTATCACCGAGTTTACAAATCGTTGATCCGAAATGCTTTCTGTGGAAAACTAAAACTAAGTTTTTGACTCATTCTTTTGCAAAAACCTCTGTATTTTGTGATGCTCATCCACTCTATCTCATCTATATCTATTCACAGGGTCTGCAGTCAGTGTTTGCAATATGTATGATCAGAGTGACAGCCAGAACAGGGAAGAGGAGCAGGTTCAAGTGAGTGAGGGCACTAGTCCCTCGAGCAGCTATGATGATGGTAGCAGGAGCACCCCAAGCAACTTACCCAAAGCTGCCACCAGGGCCAGAAAGAAGAAAACCTCAAAATCTGAGGATGAAGACCATGTGGTTGTTGAGGATGAGGCCACTGGCAAGAAGAAGGTGCTCAAAAAGGAGTATAGCTCAGCTGCAGCCACTAAGCCAGGAATGCAGAAGAAGACACCTGCAAGAAGGATTCCCACTTCCAAACCTAGGAAGGTTGCCACTGGGGAAACCATGAAGTTTACCATTGAGTCAGAAGATGAAGCTGTTGGCCAAGACAAGAAGAAAAAGAGAGTCAGAACCACTACTGCCAAGGTTCTTGGCAATCCCTCTATGAGGAGAGACTCTGAAGAGGAAGAAGAAGAAGAGGTTGCTGCACCAGCACCCAAAGCTCAGAAGCTTATGGGTGATGCTATCAGGTTAGGGGCTGCTTCATCAAAGCCCAAAGAAGCACCCAAGGCTGCCTCCAAGCACAAGGCTGCCTCCAAGCCCAAGACTACACCTAAGAGGAATACCATGAACATATCTGCTGCTGAGAAGAACAAGGCCCCAGTGCCTGAAACTGTTGCTGAAGAGGAAGATGATGAAGAGCATGTCTTGAGAAAATTGAAGCCAAAAATTCCAGATCATAATGATGCCCATCCTATGGCTGAGAACATGAAGCTGAGAAAGGATGCAGGCCTCAGACAGTGGAGGTTGTCTGATCCTTATGCAGTCAGGAGGAGAACGGTTGTTAACTACAGGTTCCATACAAAGGAGCAGCAGGATTTCTATGAGACAGTGCTGCTGGACAAGAAGCCAATAGTGTGTGACATGAGGTGGGTGGACTGGAAGTACATGAAGGAGAATGAAGAACACTATTCTGGTGTGTATGACAACTTTAGTGCTTGTGGAGTGGCAGACTTTGTTGGGCAGAAGCTCACAAAGTGAATGATGAGTTAATAATGCAATTCTACTCCACAGCACACTTCTATCTAGATGGCAGGATAGTATGGATGTCTGAAGGCACTAGATACCAATCATCAATTGAAGAATGGGCTAATCTGATCAATGCACCTAAGGAGAAAGAGGATGACTTGGATGTCTATGCCAAGAAGAAGATGGATCACAACACTATGGCACATATGTACAAGGAGATCCCAGATGTTGCTGTTGAAACACATAAGTTTGGATCAGTACATTACCTTCTGTCAGGACTGCCAACCATCAACTGGATCCTCAGGCACACTCTCTTGCCCAAGTCAGGTGATTACAACATGATCAGAGGCCATGCAATAAATCTGCTACACTTATTTGATGTGCCACAAAAGTTCAAGGTCATGAGTCTTATAGTTGAAACTATCAAGAGGACAGCAGCTGACCAAAAGAGAAGTTGTGGGTATGCCCATAGATCCAGGAGCTGATTAACTCCAAGATGGGCACGGGCACATACTTGTTGGACAAGGATCACATGCCTATCTATCCAGACTTTTGAGGACAACCAAGTGGTTATGGATGAAGATGAACCATCTTCTGTGCAAGCACAGGCAAAGAAGGAGAATGCAAGGACAGAGAAGGCTACCAAGATGCCAACAATGGAAGAGGCATCTCAGTACTTTTTGAAGAGAAAACAGGATCAGTTTGGCTACTTGATTGCATCCACTCTGAGGATTGAGAAGGGGCCGGCCACCTTGACTCAAAACCAGGAGAGCCTGGAGAGGATCATGGAGCAGAAGTTCTATGACTTGGATGTGAAGGTAACTGAGATCTAGTCTGTTGTTGAGCAACTCCGGGATGATATGCAGGAGAGGAAGGGCAAGACAACCACTGAGGCATTTGCCAGAGTGCCTAGAGCTCAGAGATCAGCTGCAGTGCTAGTGACAGACACCAGAGCCACTTCATCTGCACCAGCTACAACCCCAGTACAACCAGCTCCAGCACCTACTCCTCCAGCTCCATCCACATCTACTGAAGTCTTCGTCCAAGGAGCCATTTCTACACCACCACCTGAAGATCAAGCCTGAGAGACGATTTAGTGCTATGCATTTTCTATGAACTTTTTGGTAACTTGTTGCCAAAGAGGGAGAAAAATGTATAGATCATAGGCTTCGAGAGAGAGCGTTGCTTTTTATTCTCTCTTGCTTTGGTGGTTGAACTTTATTTGCTTGTTTGAGATACTTTATGTCTGTGTGATACTTGGATGATCATGTGTTTGATCATATACTACATTTATGCTTGTTGGATGACATTATCCTTTTATCTCTATGTGATCATTCACTTTGCTTGGAGATGAGTGCATGTATTCAAGTATTATCATTTTTTAGCGCTCCACCAAGATGTATGTGACATGGAAGAGTAACTCATGAGCCTAACTCTTTGTGTATTTGCAGTCCAAAGCAAATTTTAAACTATGCACAAATTTAGGGGGAGCTCTTGCTTATCACATACTTCTCAAAGCGACAATGTTTTTCACTCTTATTATCATTTGTCGAAGCTTTGATCTATATGTTGTCATCGATTACCAAAAAGGGGGAGATTGAAAGTACAACTATCCCTAGGTGGTTTTGGTAATCCTAACAACATATAGCTCATTGAGCTAACATTATTCCAAGATAAATATTTCAGGAAAAGCTCAATGAATGGCATGGCATGGATGAGAAAAGTGGACCCCTCAAAATGCTAAGGATAAAAGGATTGGCTCAAGCTCAAAGCTCAAGACTCTACATTTTATATTTTAGTGATCGAAGATCACATTGAGTCTATAGGAAAAGCCAATACTATCAAGGAGGGATGAGGTGTTGCTTAATGAGTTTCTTGCTCCACAGTGCTTAGTGATATGCTCCAAAACCCTCAGCTACTTTCCCACATCCACATATGACCTAAACCAAAAGTCAAACTCGACCCTACCGATTCTTTCTATCCGGCGCCACCGAGTTCAGATGTCATAGCCACTGCCACAAACCCTAGGCAAATCGGTCTCACCGATAGGGATCTCGGCCTCACCGAGATGGGATTGTAATCTCTCTGTTTCCCTTCGTAACATTTCGGTACAACCGAGATGGGCGATCGGTCTCACCGAGATTGCAATGTAAACTCCCTGTTTCTTTTTCATAACATTTCGGTCCCACCGAAATGAGCGAACCGGTCCCACCGAGTTTACATGACCAACTCTCTGGTTAGCTTATTACCAAAATCGGTTCCATCGAGTTTGTGTAATCGGTCTCACCGAGATTACGTTATGCCCTAACCCTAATCATATCGGTCCTACCGAGTTGCATGTCGGTCCCACCGAAAATCCTAACGGTCACTAGATTTGTTGAATCGGTCTGACCGAGTTTACCAATTCGGTCCCACCGAGTTTGGCAAGTTGTGTGTAATGGTTAGATTTTGTGTGGAGGCTATATATACCCCTCCACCTCCTCTTCATTCGTGGAGAGAGCCATCAGAACGAACCTACACTTCCAATTTGCATTTTCTGAGAGAGAACCACCTACACTTGTGTTGAGGCCAAGATATTTCATTCCTACCATATGAATCTTGATCTCTATCCTTCCCCAAGTTGCTTTCCACTCAAATCTTCTTTCCACCAAATCCAAATCCCGTGAGAGAGAGTTGAGTGTTGGGGAGTTCATCATCAACACACCATTTGTTACTTCTTGGAGAGTGGTGTCTCCTAGATTGGCTAGGTGTCACTTGGGAGCCTCCGACAAGATTGTGGAGTTGAACCAAGGAGTTTGTAATGGCAAGGAGATTGCCTACTTCGTGAAGATCTACCACTAGTGAGGCAAGTCCTTCGTGGGCGACGGCCATGGTGGGATATACAAGGTTGCTTCTTCGTGGACCCTTCGTGGGTGGAGCCCTCCATGGACTCGCACAACCGTTACCCTTCGTGGGTTGAAGTCTCCATCAACGTGGATGTACGATAGCACCACCTATCGGAACCACGACAAAAACATCCGTGTCTCCAATTGCATTTGAATTCCCCAAACCCTTCCCTTTACATTCTTGCAAGTTGCATGCTTTACTTTCCGCTGTTCATATACTCTTTGCATGCTTTCTTGAATTGTGTTAAGATTGCTTGACTTGTGCCAAGATAGCTAAAATCTGCCAAAGACTAAAATTGGGAAAAGGATAAGTTTTTATTTGGTCAAGTAGTCTAATCACCCCCCCTCTAGACATACTTTCGATCCTACAGCAACCAAACAGCCTACCTTCTGTTTTGCCCGGGGTGGCTAGAGGGTATGCATGCAACAAAACATCATGCAGATGTTGGTTTTTTGCTCGTTTTTCCTCGGCTAGGCTCAACTGAGTCAAGCATGCAATGCAGGAAAAAGTTGCTACGGTAACCAAACACGCCCTTAGCTGCGATGTGGTCGTGCGTGGGTCCCTCTCAGTCGCTATGATAGTTGCGTAGGTCCTCCAGATCGAGCAGCTGGTTGCCGCCCACGAAGACGATGCGGAACCCCATGCAGGCCAGTGGCAACCCGACCAGGAAGGTGTTGCTCAAGCGCGACCACTAATGCACAGTCTATAGTGGCCAGCAGCAGAGCCAAACGGCAGCCAGGTCCGTCGTGTGGCCCATCAGAGTCCTTTGGCACAATTCAACCTCCAGGCGAGCAGCCGAACGGCAATCTCCGGCGTGGCTTTTAGTGGCATCACAATGTCAACCTGCTCCGACGTGGTGGTTGTCCTTTCCCTTCGGCGCGGCGTGGCGTCATCTCCCAGCAGTTGTGGCAGTTACTGGAGAAAGAGGGGAAGAGGGGCGGGCGTGGGAGAAACGGTGGTGACAATCAAGAAACGGTTTTGACTATTTTGCCATGTCATCACTTACAAGCGGACCCTTCCTGTCAGAAATTGGATTCATAAATGTTTATTGAGAAAATTAGTACAAAACCAGTAGATTTATATAGCGCCCAAGGAATGTGGCGGTGAACTTGGAATTGAACTTAGAACTCGATGGTTTTTGTAATTCGCTCTGTCTAGTGGTTGCACTCAGAGTTCACAGACTATTGCTTTTCCCGGAGAAGCCATAGGCTATCCAACCTTACATTACATATGGCTATGGTATATATTGTGAATAACTTGCAAGATATTGAAAAATCTAATTTAATTTTAAAATAATTATTACAATAATTTAAGCAGCCGAACATAAGTCCACGTGTGTAGAAGACTGATGCTACTAGCTGGTTTTGTGATGATTCTGTAGCTTACTTTTTACAGGATGTTTGATTGGTCTTAATTTGGACCAGCTCAATCAGCGAACACTCACTAGGGAGAATGACAAAATGCAAACAATTTGATAGCAATTTGTGTTGACTGAGGATGGTAAATTTAGTTAGCAAGCATGGCAAATCCGCCTTGATTCAGTTACCTACCATAATTTGCTGTGTTTGCTAAAAGAAATTACCATCCTCGTAACAATATAAATTGTCATAAAAAGCATTTGATTTGTCATTTTGCGCCAGCGAACTTAGCACAATAACATTATTGTAATTTTAGCTTTCGTGCTTACCTTGTAAGCTAAATAAGAACATATTTACGTGATCTCAGATTTGTCTTTTGGCTTATGACTAGATATTATTATAGGATGGTATAACCCAGAGACGATCAGACTAAACAAGGTTAATCCCTCCAGATGTCCGATCGGAAGGGTTAGAAGGGATAGAGAGATTGGCGAAATATGATGGATGTATTATTGAGCCTCGAGGGCGAGTATATATTGAGTACAAAACTTGGAGGGCATGACGCCTCTCCTGAAGATAAGGTAGAAGACATATTACAAATTCTAGACTACCAAATACATGTATCCCAAATAAATCTCTAACATCCCCCTGCGGTCATAGCGTTAGCGCTGCGAACAACAGGAGCGTCGCGAACGGTCAGACTGGAGAGAATAGCAGCCGACGGGCTGACATCCCCCCGCAGTCATAGCGGGAGTGTCGTGGACGGTGTCGCATCACGGACGCATTGACTGTAGAGGAACCCGACGAGTTGCTCAGGCGGATGATAACCCTTTGTGTCGATGTCGAGGTAGCCGAGAGCATAGGGTGGTGTAGCCGTGGTCGAGGTAGCCGTGCGGAGAATGCCGTGGTCGATGTCGAGTTGGGGTAGCCGGTGTCGAGGAAGTCGTCATGGAGCCGCGGGCGCAAGGAGGCACCGAGTTAGTCATGGGCGCAGTGGTGTCGAAGTAGTGGTGCAGCGAGAAGAAGACGGTGTTGACGACGCGTCTCATCGAGTGTGCCAAATCCGGGGACAGGTCGTAGACGAAGGTACGCGTTAGTGTTGCTACCACCGAGCATGCGTAAACGGACGAAGGCGAAGTTGACGAAGCACCGAACCAGGCTTGCCAGACCCGGGGACACGTCGTGGAAGAAGGCACGCATCGGTGTTTCCAGCACCGGGCATGCGTAGACGAGGGACCTACACGAGTTGTACGCCATATCGGAGAAGTCAGAGGGGCCAGAGAAGAACTCGACGATGATTGCAGCGTCCATCGGCGCGGGGCCGATGTCACCAACCGTGGTCGGAGTAGACGAAGTGGTTGGGGTAGATGATGGCGACACTGGCGACGGGCTGGTGCTGGACAAAGATGAAGGGGGTGGACAGGCGACGGCGGCGGCCGAAGAAGAGCGACGACGGCGGCAGCGACTTGGTTAGGAGCACGACGGCAGTGCTCAATGTAGGCGAGGAACCTGGCCGCGTGACGAAGACCGACGCGGACGGTGGCGTTCCAGCGCCGAGGAAGACGACGCGGCGCATACCACGGGAGGTCGATGGGCGGTAACGACAGAGTGGACTGCGGGCCGCGGCGCTATGGCCCGAAAGGGCGACGCAGCCGCGGCGGGCAGGTCGGGCGACGGCGGGAAGACCTTGGGGCGGCGGCGGGGACCGCAGGCCGCGGTGCTACGGTCCGAAGGGGCGGCGCAACGGCGAAACCAGGGTCGGTGCAACCGCGGGAACAGTCTCAGGACAGCGGCGTGGATCGCGTGCCATACTCGCTATGGCCCGACGGGGCGACGCAGCGGCGTCGCAAGGGTTGGTGCAGCCACGGGGACACCCTGGAGCGGACGGCCTCAAGGCGGCGTTGGACCGCAGGCCGCGGCACTACGGCCCGAAGGGGCGACGCAGCGGTGACACGGGTTGGTGCAGCCGGGAGAAGAACCACGGGGCGGCGGCGCTGCGGCCTGACGGGGCAACACAGCGGCAGCCCGTTACTCGATCGACAGAGGGGCCCGCTGAACTCGGGACGGTCTTCACGGGGCCTACGAAGGCGCACGCAACCGACGGGCCAGGTCGGTCGCACGGCATAGATGAGGCGGACCGTGGCGGCGGGCGGGTGATCAATCCGATCGCGCGCGAGGTAGGGGATGCCGCTCGATGGAGGTAGGGCGGCGACAGAGTCCGAGATGAAGCCGGCAACGACAGTCAGCAGGGCGGCGTACAGTGATGAGGACATCAATACCATTGTTACACCCACAGCCCCTACTGCTACATATACGGGACCAATTACTAGAGCTCGCGCACGCCAATTAAATTATCAGGTACTTTCGTTTCTTGGTAATGATTCTAATGTTCATGAGAATATGATGCTGCCTAAATTGGATACATTTGTTTTGCTTACAAATGAAGGGCCTAGCTTCGAGAAGGATGAACATTGGAGCAAGAACAAGCATGGAGATGATGCCATGCGCAAGGGGAACAAGAACGGAGTTACAAGTGATGATTTCAGGACTTTGAAGCCACCATAATGGGTGCATGAAGCCTTGGACGAAATATACAAGATGCCACTTCATAAATTTCGTCCCGAGGCTATTATAGGTGCTGCGTCACCTTTTTATTGGGCCAGGCCCATGTAATTTCGAAATACATAAGTATAGGCTATTTTTAGAGTCCGTATGTGTGGGGAAACAAGAGATAGGGTTGATTTCGGACCCCTCCACCAAGGGCCACGAAATTCCCCCTCTCTTCCTCCATATATACAGCCCTTAGGGCACCGTTTAGACTTTGGGTTTTGTTTAGATTAAAAGTTCGCCATAGCTGCAACTTCGCGTACTTCGTTTGTGTTCAACGACCAGACAAAGGCGTCACAGAACCCCACCTTGATCAATAAAGCTTTCATCTTATATTCGCAATATCCAGATTGCAATCTTAGTTTCTTGCTTGTTCTTCGTTTGCTCGCAGGAAACAGACCCTCGTGGTCAGGTTGATCGTGCTCCGGCGTGGTCAATAACCTCTCGGAGTTGGTTTAGCGATTGCTAAGGCGCGACGTCCTCGCACGTTCGTAGTCGGATCGTCAAAGTCGACTTCCACCAAAGCGATATCCATCATCTCATCGAAAGACGGGACACCTTTGCCTCTATCAAGTGGTATCAGATTTCCAGGTTGCTCGGTGAGATTTTACAGTTTTTCGTAGATTAGATCGAGTCTGTTCTTCATACCTACAGTCCACGAAAAAGCCACAAAAAAAATTAGGGTTAGTTCATCATATCCGAACCAATCTGAGCCTTTGCATAATCTTTTTAGGGTTTTTGCTTTGTTGAATTTGCGGTTGCATCGTCGTGTCAAGTTGCTGGTCTTAGAGTCTAGTCTTTTAGAGTTTCGAGTTCTGGTCATAAGTTGTCACGCCGCCGCCGCACCATCATCATCGCCCATCTACCACTTTTGCTTATCCGCCACCGCTCTGAATCCATATCCATATACCACTACCAATCCGTATCCATATACCACCACCAATCTGTATCCATATACCACCACCGCTACCATATACCACCACCGCTGCCATATACCACAACCATATATCCACCACCAATCCGAGTTCTACTCATATTAGGTTTGTTCTTGAGATCAATCTAAATTCCGATTCGTGTTTCCTTGCCTGCGTAGGTCTCGAAAAAAAAAAGTCTGGAGACCCCCGGGCAGTTTTTAGGCCAAAATTTTCACGGGCAAATTTTTTTCCCTATCCTATTTTTAGGCTTTTCTGAGTCTTTTGAGCCACGTGCCATCATAGTGATTTTTTGGTCGCACTTTTTCGTCGTCGCTGCCCTGATTTCCGAAAAAAAGTGAATTTTTTTTTCGTGCCCATCCTATCAGTTTGACGAGGGAAGAGTTTTGAGACACTCGCCATTATAGTGATTTTTCACAAAAAAAAAGAGGAGCGCAAAAAAAGAGCGAAAAAAAAGAGTTCCAGAGTGTGCTTTTCCCTTGTTTACGTGCCGCGCCGTGATTTTGTTGGTGTTCTAGGCTCGCGTCTCTAGCACAGTCTAGCCTAGGACCAGCACAGTACCGCCGTTGAGCGTTTATTCAACTTTGCATCTCTGAATTGATTATTGCTGACCCTTTTTGCTACCATATTATAAGCCTTCCCAGCTCCACATACATCTATGTCGTGCGTTTGACTCTCCCTGGTAATCGCTCTATCCAAGCTTTGAGAGTTTTTGACTACAACGGTTGCCGATCACCGCCTGCTGCTGGGTAAGAACTGGTAAGAATTTGAGATTTGCTTGACAGATTTGTGACACCCACCACCATCTCTTGTTAGTAGTCTGTAGGATCATATTCTTGTGTGTTTCTATTGCTGCTAACCATGCCAGGATCACAAGCCGACGAGACTGACTGGGAGAACATGACGAATAAGGATTTGCATGATAAATTTCAGCAAATGATGAGTGGACAGGTGCAAGATGTGCTAAACAGATTTGAAGAGGCCATGGAGAAGATAGATGGCATGGAGAAGACGTTCGAAACAAAGCTCGATAACAAGTTTAATGAATTGCTCGCGCGTCTTCCACCACCACCACCCGCTGCACCTAACGCACCTCTCCAACAACAACAACAACAACGCATCCTTTCGAATCAGTATGGACGAGCGAAGCGTGTTCCTATTGAGGATGGCCAAACTTCTGGTGCTGCTGTTCATGTTGTTAATGCTTCTTTGGCCCCTGCTACTGCTGCTGCTGGTACCCAGGAGGATGATGAGTATGCGGGCGATTATGAGGATGAGGTTGATCAAAATCAGCACTACGTGCAGCCACCGGCACCACCACCACCAGGTCGACCTCAGGTATATATTCGTAATGGTAGGCCTGCACCACCACCTCAGGTACGATATGATGTCCATATTCCTAAACTGAAATTGAATATTCCACCATTTGAGGGTAGATATGTTCCTGATATATATCTTACTTGGGAGTTAGAAACTGAACAACGTTTTACATGTTTACAATATCCCGAGGAGAGACGGGTTGCTGCTGCTGTTTGTGCTTTCACTAGTTTTGCATGTGTATGGTGGTCTGAACATTGTAGATTATATCCTATTCCCGCTACTTGGGCTGCTTTGAAAACTGCTATGCGTACTCGTTGGGTTCCACCATATTATCAACGTGAATTGCTTCAAAAATTACAGCGCTTAAGACAAGGAAAAAATTCTGTAGAAGAATATTATCAGGAATTACAAACTGGCATGATTAGATGTGGTATTGTTGAGGAGAATGAAGCTATGCTTGCACATTTTCTGGGTGGATTAAATAGAGAGATTCAGACCATTCTAGACTATAAGGAGTATACTAATATCACTCGTTTATTCCATCTTGCTTGTAAAGCTGAACGTGAAGTGCAGGATTGACAGGCATTGGCGCGGACTAACTTTTCTGCAGGTCGACCTTCATCATGGACACCACGTGCATCATCTACTTCCACACGTTCTGCTACACCGGCGCCTCCATCGGCTGCCACCTCCAACCGTGATACAATAAAGCAGGCACAATCACCACTATCTGCCAAGAGCACACCTTTTGGGCCTGCAAAGAGGTCTTCTTCATCCATGGCATCAACAGGGCAAACACATGATATTATTTGTCGACGTTGCAAGGGTGGAGGTCATTATGCGAGAGAATGCCCATCTAAGCGTGTGATGATTGTTACTGAGGATGGTGGGTATGAGTCCGCTAGTGACTATGATGAGGATACTTTGGCTCTTATTACACGTGACGAACACGGTGGAGACGATTCTGATCATGAGACGCAATACATGGCTCCTGAAGATGCTGACAGGTATGAATGTTTAGTTGCTCAACGTGTTTTGAGTGTGCAGATTACACAAGCTGAGCAAAATCAGAGGCATAATTTGTTCCATACAAAGGGAGTTGTGAAGGAACGTTCTGTTCGCGTGATCATAGATGGAGGGAGTTGCAACAACTTGGCTAGCATGGAGATGGTGGAGAAGCTATCTCTCACCACAAGACCACATCCACATCCTTACTACATCCAATGGTTCAACAACAGCGGCAAGGTTAAGGTAACACGTACTGTTCGTGTACATTTTAGTATCTCTACATATGCTGATTATGTTGATTGTGATGTGGTACCTATGCAAGCATGTTCCTTATTACTTGGTAGACCATGGCAATTTGATAAAAATTCTATTCACCATGGTAGAAACAATCAGTATACTCTTGTTCATAAGGATAAAAATATTACTTTGCTTCCTATGACTCCTGATTCCATTTTGAAATATGATATTAATAGAGCTAATAAAGCAAAACAGGAGAAAACTAAGAGTGAAAATCAGATTGTGGCAAAAGAATTTGAGCAACAAATGCAGCCTAATAATAATAAACAATCTAGTGTTGCTTCTGAAATTAAATTGAAAAGTGCATGTTTACTTGCCACCAAATCTGATATTGATGATCTAGATTTTAGCAAATCTGTTTGCTATGCTTTTGTGTGCAAAGAGGCATTATTTTCATTCGAGGACGTGCCTTCCTCTTTGCCTCCTGCTGTCACTAACATTTTGCAGGAGTTCGCTGACGTCTTTCCACAAGACGTGCCACCGGGATTACCACCTATTCGCGGGATTGAGCATCAAATTGACTTAATTCCCGGTGCATCATTACCCAACCGTGCACCATACCGTACCAATCCAGAGGAGACGAAGGAGATTATGCGTCAAGTACAAGAACTGCTTGACAAAGGTTATATACGCGAATCCCTTAGTCCTTGTGTTGTTCCTATCATTTTAGTGCCGAAAAAGGATGGTACGTCACGTATGTGCGTTGATTGTAGAGGCATTAATAATATTACTATTCGTTATCGTCATCCTATTCCTAGGCTAGATGATATGCTTGATGAATTGAGTGGCTCTACAATATTCTCCAAAGTTGATTTGCGTAGTGGATACCATCAAATTCGTATGAAATTGGGAGATGAATGGAAAACAACATTTAAAACTAAGTTTGGATTATATGAGTGGTTAGTCATGCCTTTTGGGTTAACTAATGCACCTAGTACTTTCATGAGGTTAATGAACGAAGTTTTACGTGCTTTCATTGGACGATTTGTGGTAGTTTACTTTGATGACATATTGATTTATAGCAAATCTTTGGAGGAACATTTGGAACATTTACGTGCTGTTTTTATTGCTCTACGTGATGCACGTTTGTTTGGTAACCTTGGAAAGTGCACCTTTTGCACCGACCGAGTATCTTTTCTTGGCTATGTTGTTACTCCACAGGGAATTGAAGTTGATAAAGCCAAGATTGAAGCTATTGACAGTTGGCCGCAGCCCAAAACGGTCACACAAGTGAGGAGTTTCCTTGGCCTCGCTGGATTCTATAGGCGTTTTGTGAGAGATTTCAGCACCATTGCTGCACCTCTCAATGAGCTTACAAAGAAAGATGTGCCTTTTCTGTGGGGTACCGCACAGGAAGAAGTCTTTACGGTATTGAAAGATAAGTTGACACATGCTCCTTTACTCCAACTTCCTGATTTTAATAAGACTTTTGAGCTTGAATATGATGCTAGTGGAATTGGATTAGGAGGTGTGTTACTACAAGATGGCAAACCTGTTGCATACTTTTCTGAAAAATTGAGTGAGCCTAGTCTGAATTGTTCTACTTACGATAAAGAATTATATGCTCTTGTTCGGACTTTAGAAACATGGCAACATTATTTATGGCCCAAAGAATTTGTTATACATTCTGATCATGAATCTTTGAAACATATTAAAAGTCAAGCTAAACTGAATCGTAGACATGCTAAATGGGTTGAATTTATTGAGACTTTCCCTTATGTCATTAAACACAAGAAGGGAAAAGAAAATGTTATTGCTGATGCATTGTCTCGTCGCTATACTATGCTTTCACAACTTGACTTCAAAATATTTGGTTTGGAGACCATCAAAGATCAATATGTGCATGATGCTGATTTTAAAGATGTAATGCAGAATTGTAAAGAAGGAAGAATGTGGAACAAGTTTGTCGTTAATGATGGATTTGTGTTTCGTGCTAACAAGCTATGCATTCCAGCTAGCTCCGTTCGTCTTTTGTTGTTGCAGGAGGCGCATGGAGGAGGATTAATGGGACACTTTGGCGTGAAGAAGACGGAAGACGTACTTGCTACACATTTCTTTTGGCCAAAGATGAGACGGGATGTTGAGCGTTTTATTGCTCGATGCACTACATGTCAAAAAGCTAAGTCACGACTCAATCCTCATGGTTTATATATGCCTTTGCCTGTACCTAGTGTTCCTTGGGAGGATATATCTATGGACTTTGTTTTAGGTTTACCTCAAACAAAGAAGGGGAGGGATAGCATATTTGTTGTCGTGGATAGATTCTCGAAAATGGCACACTTTATACCATGTCATAAAAGCGATGATGATGTTAATGTTGCTGATTTGTTCTTTCGTGAAATTATTCGCTTGCATGGTGTGCCAAATACTATTGTTTTAGATCGTGATACTAAATTTCTTAGCCACTTTTGGAGATGTTTATGGGCTAAGTTGGGGACTAAACTGCTTTTTAGTACTACTTGTCACCCCCAAACTGATGGACAAACTGAAGTAGTCAATAGAACCTTGTCTACTATGCTTAGGGCTGTTTTGAAGAATAATAAGAAATGTGGGAGGAATGCTTGCCTCATATTGAATTTGCTTATAATCGTTCATTGCATTCTACTATTAAGATGTGCCCTTTTGAAGTTGTGTATGGTTTCCTACCTCGTGCACCTATTGATTTGTTGCCTCTTCCATCTTCGGAGAAGGTTAATTTTGATGCTAAACAACGTGCTGAATTGATTTTAAAAATGCATGAGTTAACTAAGGAAAACATTGAGCGTATGAATGCTAAATATAAACTTGCTGGAGATAAGGGTAGAAAACATGTTGTGTTTGCACCTGGAGATCTTGTTTGGTTACATTTGCGTAAGGATAGATTTCCTGATTTGCGCAAATCAAAGCTAATGCCACGTGCTGATGGTCCCTTTAAGGTGTTAGAGAAAATAAATGATAATGCATATAAACTTGAGCTGCCTGCAGATTTTGGGGTTAGTCCCACTTTTAACATTGCAGATTTGAAGCCTTATTTGGGTGAGGAAGATGAGCTTCCGTCGAGGACGACTTCATTTCAAGAAGGGGAGGATGATGAGGACATCAATACCATTGTTACACCCACAGCCCCTACTGCTACATATACGGGACCAATTACTAGAGCTCGCGCATGCCAATTAAATTATCAGGTACTTTCGTTTCTTGGTAATGATTCTAATGTTCATGAGAATATGATGCTGCCTAAATTGGATACATTTGTTTTGCTTAAAAATGAAGGGCCTAGCTTGGAGAAGGATGAACATTGGAGCAAGAACAAGCATGGAGATGATGCCATGCGCAAGGGGAACAAGAACGGAGTTACAAGTGATGATTTCAGGACTTTGAAGCCACCATAATGGGTGCATGAAGCCTTGGACGAAATATACAAGATGCCACTTCATAAATTTCGTCCCGAGGCTATTATAGGTGCTGCGTCACCTTTTTATTGGGCCAGGCCCATGTAATTTCGAAATACATAAGTATAGGCTATTTTTAGAGTCCGTATGTGTGGGGAAACAAGAGATAGGGTTGATTTCGGACCCCTCCACCAAGGGCCACGGAATTCCCCCTCTCTTCCTCCATATATACAGCCCTTAGGGCACCGTTTAGACTTTGGGTTTTGTTTAGATTAAAAGTTCGCCATAGCTGCAACTTCGCGTACTTCGTTTGTGTTCAACGACCAGACAAAGGCGTCACAGAACCCCACCTTGATCAATAAAGCTTTCATCTTATATTCGCAATATCCAGATTGCAATCTTAGTTTCTTGCTTGTTCTTCGTTTGCTCGCAGGAAAAAGACCCTCGTGGTCAGGTTGATCGTGCTCCGGCGTGGTCAATAACCTCTCGGAGTTGGTTTAGCGATTGCTAAGGCGCGACGTCCTCGTACGTTCGTAGTCGGATCGTCAAAGTCGACTTCCACCAAAGCGATATCCATCATCTCATCGAAAGACGGGACACCTTTGCCTCTATCATACAGGCGCGGCGTAGATCGACGGGCCGGCGCACGTGGGGTAACTGTGATGGGTCGCCGTGTGGCGCGAGACCGCCGGGTCGGGACGATGTAGGAATCTCGGTCGGAGCACGGCGGTGGCGGCCGGTGAATGGCGACGGGCAGGCCGACGCACGGAGGGCGGCTGGCCCAGCGCGCGTGGCTGCCGGGTCGGAGAAGATGCCGGCCGGTCGTGTCGGCGTTGGAGTAGAGGCACACGGGGGTTGACGACGAAGACGGGCGACGCAAACCGATCATGCTTAGATCGAAAAAACAAAAAGAAAAACGTCGATCAAGGTGACCGACGGGCGAGAGAAAAACCCGAAGCAAGGGCTCGGAAAAAGGACTCTCTTGGGCGGAATATGATGGATGAATTATTGAGCCTTGAGGACGAGTATATGTTGAGTACTCCCTCCATCTGTTCCCAAATATAAGTTTTTTTTAGAGATTCCAATAAGTGACTACAAATGGAGCAAAATAAGTGAATTTACATTCTAAAATATGTCTACATACATCCGTATGTTGTAGTCCATTTGAAATGTTTAAAAGACTTATATTTAGGAACGGCTAGAGTATAAGACTCGAAGGGCAAAACAGATTACAAACTCTAAACTATCAAATACATGTATTTCAAATATATCTTTTCCTAAAAAGAACTTCACCGAAACAACAAAAGGAAAAGGTTCAGTGTCAGAATTCAGTAGCTGAATCGTCCGCGTTCGGTCTAGCATAAGACCCCGTCTCCTCAGACTACAGGGTGATTTAGGTTCGACGTATCTTACTGAAATGCTAGCGACAGTAATATTAATAGGGATGTGCAGGGTCGTCGCTAGTCCTGGCCATCTCAGGCCCGGCCCTGTCGGCCCTAAAATCCAGGGCTGGGCCGGGCTTGGGCCTAAGTTTTGAGCCCACCAGCAGGGCCTGGACGGGCTTGGGCTTGGCATATTGGCATTTTAAGGAAGAGGCCCGGCCCACGGCCCTAAGCCCTAAGGGCTTTTGAGGGCTTTTGACCAGATGGACCGGGCTTGGGCTTGAAAAGTAGGCCCAATGGTAGGGCCTGGACCTCAGTTTTCTGCCGTGGGCTTTTTTAGGCCTAGCCCAAGCCCAGCCCGGCCCGGCCCATGGCCAGATATAGTCGTCGCTCTTGCCAGAAGGACGCGGTTCACAACCGAAAAGGTCTGGGGTATTCATATGGATGCACACGGCAAAGATTCCATGCGTCTTGACTTCAACTTCTTCCATGGACCCTCTGCAGTTGGTGAGCATTGGGAATTCTAGTGTACTGTACTTTTGTACTACTACAAGGCAGGTAAACTAAACTGAGCAAGACCTGCAGAAACCGAACTGTCGCGATTGATTAAACAGCACAACCTGTAAATGTTGCCTCTGAATCTGATCACACAAACAGACGACACGCAAGTATTCCAAGACGACGCGCAAGTATTCCAACACCGCGGTTCAGAACATGACGAGCTTGGGGCCATGCAAATCACTACATATTGGGGCCAGGTTCAGAACACATGTTTGCGGAACTATAGTTTCCAATTGCGCTTTAATTCGGAACTCGAAATTTGTTGCAAATTCACATGCTAGCTAGCGGAGGTAGGCAAAAGCATGCAACAGTTCAGGTGCCCATACTGTACTCCAAGTTCAGGTTGCAAATTCGAAACACCAAATTCAGTCTCCAACCACATCAAAGAGAGGACGTTTGAGAGTATCACAAATTTCTAGCACAAATAACACGTAAACGGATCGAGATGCATATCTAGTGAGGCTAAAGGCTAGAAATGCCAAATTTGTACTCCCTCCGGCGTATTAGATTTGTGTCAAAGTCAAACTTTGCAAAGTTTGACCAAATAGTATACATTAAAAAATATCAACATCTAAATAAAAGGGCAGCCCGGTGCATGTAGCTTCGGCCTTTTCCTACATTTCTGTAAGAAGCTGTTTCCAGCACTTGAACCCGTGACCTCATGGTCACAAGGCAGTAACTTTACCACAGCGCCAAGGTTCCCCTTCCCCGGACCCTGCGTAATTCTTTTTTGAAAGAACCAAATATATATTCATTGAAATGAGTTTCATTACGTAATGAGTATAAGAATATTGATTTGGCATTGTGAATGTTGATACTTTTCTCTATTACTTTAATCAAAAAAGAGATACTTTGACTTAGGACAAAACTTATATGCAGACTAAGAGTATCTCCACTCGCCCCCCAACAGGCCCCCCAGGCCGCTTTTTTATCGCCGGCTCCAAAAAAAGGGGTCAGTCCCCACGAGCCCAAATTTCGTCAATAAGGGCCGAAAATGGCGCCGGTGGACCGAGGCCGAACCCAGCGCGCTGGGGGCCGACCGGGGGCGCCGGGGGGAAGAAAAAATGCGCCAACTTCCCGCGCCGGATTCCCACCCCGTGGGCCCGCCGAGTCAGCGACGCATCGTCGTCCTTGTCTCATCGCCTCGGCTCCCGCGCAAATCAATGCCAAGGCTGCCATCGGTCAGCCTTCCATTGATCACGGGCGGCGCAGTGAAGGCGAGCCCCGTCGCGCTTCCTGCCACGCGTCCGCACTACTGCCGCCACCTTGTCGCTATAAAAACCACCCTTCGTCACCGCTGGCCGCACACTCACCTCCACAGCCAACCTTCCCCTCCTCCCCGCGGCCATCTTCGCCTAGTTAGGCCGAAGGAGCCGACAACGCCGCCCGTCATCGTCAAGCAGGAGCACATCGATATGGCGGCCGACCTCGAAACCAACCTAAAATGGGCGCGGGGCGACTACATGCGGGAGAAGATGGAGCGCCAGCACCACGCCCTGAAGGAGATCGCCGCTCGGCGCCGCGATCGCGACGAGGGTGGCGTCATCGTCCTCGACACAACGACGAGGAGGCGTCGGCGCCAACCAACCCCGTCTGCAGCAGCGACCCAGGACAGGGCTGTAGTAAGGACGGCGGCGTGCAGGACGACAGCGACGATGGTGGCGACTACACCGCCTTCTACAAGCTCCTCGGCATGCAGTAGGCTCGGCGCGGCGGCCGCGTCGTAGTTTTTTAAGTTTTTAAATTATGTCTTTAAATTTGTACAAATATGAATGAAAACGCTTGAATTTGGTCCAAATTCATGTCATGTTCTTCAAAATTTAGCTGAATTTGCATTTCCAAAAACGGCGTCTGGGGCCAACTTGGGGCGGCGGTTGGGAAACTGAGCCCCCCCCCCCCCCCCCCCCCCACGGTGAAAATAGTACCGACTAGGCCCCAGGAGGCGCTATTTCAGTCCCTGGGCGCCGAACGGCTGGAGATGCTCTAAAAAAGGACCGGAGGTAGCAGCTCAACTCCGACCCAACTTCAATTTTTGACCGGCGGGCTTCCATTGAGACATCCAATGGAAATTTCCTGTTTGACTGTAGGACATCTGCAAACTTATCAGCTTCAGAGGACACCATGTGAAATCATCATCTTCTTTTTTAAGCTACAGCCGATGGAAATTTCAGTATCAAATAGAGTGCAAAGGAGCCAATAGGAAATATTCATATGGAAAACATAAGGATTATAATCCTCCGATATTCCTAGGTAAGTCCTTTGAATCGAAGAACCTCCCCTTGCACCTCACACTGAGGTCTGGAAGCATCGTCACATAATAAGAGGGAACAGATTTACTCCGAGGAGCAAAGTTCCCACAGGAATTGCCAACTGAACGATGTCGAAAAACGGATGCACAGGGAGCATATTCCTTGGCAACTGAAGGAAGCAGCACGATGTTCCTGTGAACCATCTTTACAGGCAACGATACCGCACAAAGTTGAGAAAATCTTTCCAACATGTCACACCATGACCATCATAGCGCTGGACCACAAGAGAGCGTCACAGCCCACATCACTACAAGTGTCCCAAAAAACCAGAAAAGAATCCAGGACAGGCATGTAAACCACATGATCACACAAAGTAGATCTGGGCAAGCAACAATGCAAGACCACAGCATTTAGTAGTAATCCAGAATGGGGCCAATTTTCGGTTCGGTGTGCATTTATTATCAGATGTAATTCGGTCGATCAGGGATGCAAATTTGGAACCTTGAGCCTACCCTCGGGCCCTTCTTAGTTCAACTAAATGAACTAATTTTTCAGAATTTACGTTACTTTCAAAATTTTAGGAGGGTCCAAGGGTACCCTAAAGGTTCCAAATTTGTATGCCTACGAGTCAATGCCGCATAACCACAATCAGATGAAACTCTGTGAAGGGAGAATGGATACAAAAGGGGAAACCAGTAGTATATGCAATAATTTGCATCTACATATTAATACATAGACGAGAACTGCAAGCAACCAATTAACGACCGTGAAGCAACATTCTGACCAAAACTGCATGCAAACAACCCTTTGAGATTTTTCTCATACACGGAAATCCCACTGTTCCAGATTGATAAAATAAAGTAAGCAGTTGGTGATCTGTGAAATAGTCTGACTATAGCTAAATCAACAGCTGATCACCGAATCAATAAGATTTTTCGAATACGACCTAATCGATAAGATTTTTCGAATACGACCGAATCAATAAGATAATGGAGGTAATCATGGACTAGGCAGTAAGCATCATATATTGTTTACTCCGCATTAGAAATACTCCCTCCGTCCTGAATTAAATTACTTGTCTTAGATTTGGCTAGATACGAACGTATGTAGACACGTTTTAGTGTAAACAAATCTAAGACAAGTAATTTGGGACCAAAGTTGTACTCCCTCCGTCCGGAAATACTTGTCGAAGAAATGCATAAAAATGAATGTATCTAGAATTAAAATACATCTAGATACATTCATTCCTCCGACGAGTATTTCCGGGAGTATGAGTTACACTGATTCAGAAAATATATGAGCTGGACATCACATATGCTCATTAAATAAATTATGGACCTATGGTCATCAGCAGACAGTAGTACATAAAGGAGGATACATTGCATATTCGGAGCAGTTGAGTTTCACAATGTGGAGACCACAGGAGCAAAAAGAACTCAATGGCCCAATTATATGATGGAATCAAATAAAGGGACATCGGTGGACCAAGTCTTGAAAAGGATAGCGATTAATGAATGATTAAGACATAATGATTGTTTCTTTGACCACGCACTGTGGAGGCAAAATATGTATAAGGTCACCATCAGTTCTATTACTAAAATGCACTTATGACCTAACATTTGGAGAAATAAGGCATATGGATGTGGGTTGCCTGCAGATAAACTGGTCCTCTGGTCTCCAAGTTCCAGAAGAGATGCAAAATCGAGATCATTCGACAAACAACATAACCTGTTTTGACAAGATTTGCAGTTTTGGTGAGGCATCTGTGAAACTTGTGAAGTGGCAAGTAGTACTATAGAATGACCTTACAAACCAAACAAGTTATTAGTTTTAATCTGCAAAAATTGATAATTAAGCAGGAAGCAAAAATCCAATCTCAGCAGCAATGGGTAGTCATGTCGTTTGGATTAAATTCCTTCTAGTGATAATTCAAAACAAATTAACCAATTATTTGTTGATGGTACAACGTTTACTTAACAAAAAAAAATCAACAAAGCATATTGCACTAGACTAGTGAAGCTCTGAGCTGAGGGTAACCTCGTCAGTTCTCTCAAAATCTTCATTAAATAGCAATTTTTTGAAGTGACCGGGCAAAAAACATCTTTATTCCACAGGATAAGATAGCAGTGAGCTCTATTTGAATAGCTGTATCTTGATGGACATAATCCAAGCAGCTTGTGTCCTTGTGTTATGAGTTATTACTGCATTTGAATGATGAACATTTCATTAGTAACATTGACAATGCAGTGGTGGTACTTGTCCCTGAGGAATGCAAATAATTCCATGACAACAATAAGCTGTTTTGTAGTAGTTTCCAGAATCACAGTAAAAAATCACTATTGCAACAGGAAGTAAACTAAGAGGAAAGCCCAGCAAACACAAGTATAAAGGATTTCCATTGAATCTGAATTTATGCTCACATGTTAATAATTTCTTAGTGAACATCAAATGTGAACATTAAATTATTCAGATGTCAACAAAACATTTTGACCTAAGCGTTACTTATCTCTAATCTCCACAAGAACACAACCACTATTTGAAAAATAACACTTGCCTCTTGTGCTAAGTTTCTCCATGAGAATGAGTTTACAAGAAAAACTAGAAACAGAAACAAAATACCAACTAATTATTACCACATTTGATAGCCCATAACCAATACAAATGTTTTAACGGCAATAAAATTTCCACGACACAGAACTACAACGTAACCAGTACTGCTATGCTGATAACAATTATAGCGCTTAATTTTCTCCACCATTAGCTAGAAACGGAAACATGCTATGATCCAAATCTAAGAAGACATGATCAACGATAGTAGACTAAGCACAAGCCTCTGAGCAGATAGCCAATTCAATAATCCTTTGACGTCCAAAATGCAACCACCAAAGAATTTCATTATGCATCTTCGACCTGATTCTCTGCATCTAGCACTATAGAAGGTAGGAGCTCAACATAATTCGTCAGGAACAGCATTTCGCATAAGAACCCAGGCCTAGATTTTCACTTCATCGTGAAACACAACATACGAACTGATTGAACAAACATAATGGCCAAAATTTCCATATATATAATGTGATGGAATGGAACAGCACTGTTATTGTCGTGTTGTAATTCTCGCTCACTCATCTCACCTCACCTCTTTACTTTTCATCCCCTTCCCATGGGGGAATGAAATCAAAACTGCCGGAAACGCAACGGATGGAACTAAAGGGGGGAATTAACAGAAGTCAAAACTTTATCGCGAAAGCGACGAGGCGACTCGCCTCCGCCTCTCAGTCGAGGAAGCCGGTGCGGCGCAGGACGGTGTTGCGTACGCGGCGGAGGTCGCGGCCCTTGAGCGTCCTCCCGGCTCCCTCCAGCACCGAGCTGTGCGCTGCCGCGCGCCGCGCGACGATCTCGTGCGGCGGGACCATGGCGTCCCCGTCGTCGCCGCCGCCGACGACGTGGGACCACCTCCCTCTCCGCGCCGCAGCATCCGAAGGTATGCGCACCGGAGCCGACCTCGCCGCCGAAGACGGGGTCAACGCGGCCTTCTCAGGGACGGCGCGGGCGGCGGATCGGACGGCAGGGCCTCCCACGCGCTTCTGCTTCTTCTTAGCCTCGTCATCGGGAAGCGCGGCGAGGAGTCCGGGAGCTGAAGAGGCGGGCCAGAGGACGTCGAGCTCGAGGAGGTCGCCATCTGCGGCCGTGGCAGCGGCGCGGACGGGGGTGGGCATCGGGGGGCGGGACAGCAAGAGGCGGTCCATCGTTGTTATCCGGGGATCACCAGTACGGCGGATCTCCGGCTACGTTGCGGCGCTCCGGCATCGGAGGTCGGGGAAATGGGGTGGGGAGGGGTGGGTTGGGCGTGAACGAGGACACGATACCGGCGAGGGGAGGTGGGCGCGCGGCGGAGTTGTTATAGGGAGGGAGGAGGTTGGTTTCCTCGTTTGCACTTGGGCCCTTACTTGTCTTCTCAATACATCGTTAACCCTCTCTCATGAATTTAGAACTAGTTATACAATATCTTTATTCATAGGACACATAATAGCGGTACTCCCTATTGTTCATAAATATTAGTCCCTCCGTACCAAAATTCTTGTCTTAGAAAATTCTTGTCTTAGATAAGACAAAAATTTTGGGACGGAGGGAGTAGATGTTTTGATCTACTCTCTCCGTTCCTAAATATTTGTCTTTATAGAGATTTCAACAAGTGACTACATACGAAGCAAAATGAGTGAATCTATACTCTAAAATATGTCTATGCATATACGTATGTAGTAGTCCATTTGAAATCTCTAAAAAGACAAATATTTAGAAACGGAGGGAGTAAAAGGATGTGTATAAACATGTTTTAGTGTATTTGTTCGCTAATTTCAGTCTATATATAGTCCATACTGAAATAAAAACATATTATATCTATACTAATATAAAAATACACAAAGAGGTAGATCCAACTGATCTCGGCCATCAAACTAAGTCAATCCGACGATCTAGAGTGCTCCAATGACAAGTGTTCAACGTGTTTAACGTGCAATTAATATCATACTAAATTTTGCACTAATCACAAGACACACAAATAATAGCATACCTAATATCCACGTGCAATTAATATATTGCCTAAATATTAGCATGCGTTGCACATACGCATTTACTAGTTTGTGATAAAAAAGAATACAAGATTATTTTTTTAAAGATCGATGTGAGACATGTGGAAAAGTGAGTATATACAGGACGGGACATTTGGCTCTTGGGTGTAATTAAACCCTTTTAAAAAAAGAAAAGTATAAGAAAGTCAAAAAATCTGAAACTTTTTGCGAACAAAATAGATTTATTGTTGCACTATAAAATCTTTTGCGGAGAAATGACTTTCATGTTGTTGTGGACGTAAAAAGATAAATTTGTCACTATATACGAGGTACTGTTCATGCTATATGTCCTAGGCAATTTGTCATTTTTGTTAGTTATTTTGTAATAGAATATTTTTTTACGACAGAAACGACAACTCAAGTTTGTTCGGAAAAGGTTTTGGAACATTTTTGATTTTTTTAATAAAATCAGTTACCAGGTGTAATTATCACCATGTTACAAAGCGTATTTTCCCTATATACAGAAATAACATCGGTAATAGTGAATTAGATCAAGTTAGGATCCAACATTGAGCGCATGTGTTGGGCATTTTGTGACGAGGTCAACATGGGGATGGTGTGAAACACTTACACTCTGGTCTGTGGGCGTTGGTCGGCAACTTCAACCTCATTGTTACTTTGGAGGACAAAAGCAACGTGCTATTCAATCATTGGATGATGGAAAGATTTCGACTCGTCATAAATAACTGTGCCGCCCTCGATTCAATGACGAGTCGAAAGAACAGTTATTTATGACGAGTCGAAATCTTTCCACGGGAAGATATCACAACAGAACTCTAGACACAAATCAAAATAATACAAGCTTTATATTACAAGTCAGGGGCCTCGAGGGCTCGAATACAAGCTCGATACACAAGAGTCAGCGGAATCAACAATATCTGAGTACAGACATAAGTTAAACAAGTTTTGCCTTAAGAAGGCTAGCACAAAAGCAACACGATCGAAGAGGCAAGGCCTCCTGCTTGGGACCTCCTAACTACTCCTGGTCTTCAGTGGCCTCCATGTAGTAGTAGTCAACGGGGATGGTATCTGGCTCCAAGGATTCACCATCTGGTTGCATCAACCGAAAAGAAGAAAGAAGGGGGAAAAGGGGTAGCAAAGCAACCGTGAGTACTCATCCAAAGTACTCGCAAGCATCAGATCTATACTAAGTATGCACTAGTATCAAATGGAAGGTTAGTATCTGTGGACTGAACTGTAGAAAGCCAGAATAGAGGGAAGGCCTAGCCTATCGAAGACTAGGATCTTCAAGCAGCTCCAAGCATCTTGCAGCATGTAGAAGAGTAAAGAATAGCAGTTTATAATTAACAAACATGTTGTAGCATTAACGCCCAGAGATCCTTCCTCGACTCCCTGCGAGAAAGCAATCCCGGAGCCTCATATCCAACACATATCTCAAGTATCCATTTATAGTTATATAAGATCCGGATATAAGTTTGAACGTCCATTACCATGGACACGGTATTCGAATATATGTCTTCCCTGCAGGGGTGCACCATGTTTTCCAACACGCTTGATTACTCTGGTCAGACACACTTTCCTGGGTCATGCCCGGTCTCGGAAGATCAACACGTCGCAGCCCTACCTAGGCTCAGAAGAGAGGTCCCCGCCGGTCTACCTCCTTAGCACTTCGGGGGTCTGGGCCCATCGCCCGTTGCACTCCGGGTCGTTTTGCGCAAGGGGATACCAGCACCACCCGTGAAGTGGATGGCACGATCCGGCCCGACCACGATGCTGAACTAGATGTCTGACAAAGTTTCGGCTGATACTGCGACGTCGAGGCCCATAACTATTCTCGGGTGGTGGTTAGTGTGTAAAGGCCAGAGGCCAACTCAGAACAAATAACCAAACCTTTTAGTGCATTAGGGGCTCGCGGAGACGAGCAGAGACTCACGATAATGTGACCCCGTAGCCCCGTCTCGTGGACTTACGGCAAGGGCCCAGACTGCCCAGCCGTGCCACGTGGAAAACTCACGGGTGCTCTACGGGCCCGCCCGACTTTCACATCAACTCGCGGGTACCCCTCAGGGCCGACCCAACTTCAACAATGGTCTCAAGTAAAGTCAAGGTAACCATGTGTCCAAACATCAAGGGGAAAACCCGAGGAATCACCCATGGAGGATTCCACTCGATGTAACCATCAAGGTGAACGTAACAGGATCCACCCTCGAGGTTCACACTTGAGGTGTTGCACGACAGAGCTGTATCGGGAATGGTGAAAGAGGAACCACCCTTGTTGACCACGACCGAATAGCTACACCACAGAATTATCATCAGGAGTGCGTTATGAGGGATCACCCTCGGCACTCGATAGTAGCTCTGCAGAGTCGAGCAACTAAAGGGGCGTGATGTGAGGTGAGGTGTCAGGCTCTGATCATCGATCACGTTCATCGAGTCATCGAAGATGAAGCAGGGGCAAAAAAAAGACAAGGTGGGGGTCACTTATGGATCACTAACCAACCTATACTAAGTAGTTAGGATAAGCAGCTGAGGTACAACAGCAGGTTACAAAAGCAGGCTATGCATCAGAATAGGAGCAAACAATAATAGTAGCAAAATCTAATGCAAGCATGAGAGAATGGAATGGGCAATACCGGGATGATCAAAGGGGGGGGGGGCTTTCCTAGAAGCTCCGCTGTAAGGGAAGAAGGGTCGTCGTCGACGTAGTCGATCATAGGGTCATCAGCAGCGGTCTCGGGGTCTACCGGAGAGAAGATGGGGAAGAAACAGTAAATACATGCAAACATATGCATAACATGATTATAAGCGGGGCTAGAGGTGTTCGAACGCGGTCCTAGGCGATATTGGCGAAGGGGGAAAACATCCGGGAAAGTTTTCCCGGTTTCGGACGTCTATCAGACAGATGAACCGGAGGGGAAAAGTTCAACGTTTGCTATGCTAGGGACGTGTGGCGGGCGAAGGGACCATGGGTTCAGATTAGTCTCGTCGTTCTAAGCAACTTTCATGTACAAAGTATAATCATCCGAGTTACGGATTAATTTAAATGATTTATCAAAGTTACAAATGAATTTCTAATATTATTATTACAACAGTGTGATGTTAGCATGACATCAGCAGTCAACAGGGCGTTGACTGGGTCAAACTGACGTGTGGGGGTCATTCTGTCATAGGCCTAACTAATTAACAGATTTAATTAACTAAGTCTAGTTAATTATGCTAATTAACCTACCTAATTACTTTAATTAAGTTTAATTAATTTTTTAATTAATTAATTAAGTTATTTATCTAATTTTCTTTAAACATTTTTTTTTGTAAAAGCCAGGGCGCTAGGACCCATAGGTCAGTGGCACACGGGCCTTGCGGAGCGGGCGTAACGGGCGGCCGGGCGGGACGGACCCGCCAGGGCTCGCGCACACACGCCCGAGGCGTTGCCGCGGCCAAGGCGCGCCGCCGGTGAGCATGGCGCGACGAGGCGGGGCCTGCAGCGGCCGGAGGCGGGAAGGGCCGCGGTGGCACGGCAGAGGAGGCGGCGTCGAGCGCGACAGGAGGTAGCAGCGGGGCCTGCGCGCGCGGGGCAGGCGACAAGCGCGGTGACGGCGGCGCAGGGAGTGTGGGTGCGCGCGACGTAGCGCTAGGCAAGCAGCACGCCGAAGCGAGGATAGAGGCGGGCGGCGTCCGGGCGAGGCGCGCGCCGTGAGCGCGAGCATGGCCATCGGGCGCGTGCGGGGCGGTGACCGCAGGTGGTGGCCGGAGCGGGGGTGCGGGAGGCGACCTACGGCGACCGGATCACTAGGGAACGGAGCAAAGACGGTCGAGGCCTCACCAGGGCCCTATAGTGTTGCAAAAGTATGCTCGGGGAGGGGGCCGAAGTTGCGTTTCCGGCGACGGGGCGGCGGGGCAGTGTCGGGGTGGCGCGGCGCCAGATCTGGATGAGGCAGCGGCGTCCAAGGCGTCGCGGCGAGGGGGGTCTTCGGGAGGAGGGCGAGGCTTCAGGCAGGGGGGTTCTCCGGGCAGCGGGCGGCGTCGGGAGCGCCGCGGGGTCGAGCCCCCGATCTGCACCAAGGGGGAGGGAGAGCGAGCGACATGGGGAGAGTGGGGGAGATCGAGGGGAGTGGGGAACGTGGGGAACGTGGGAGGGTGAGGGGGATCGTGCGGGGCAAAAGATCTGAGGGAGCTGACGAGGAGAGGGGGGACTCGGTCTTATCCCCACTCGGCATGGGCTGGTAGCCCAGCTGGGCCAATTGGCCCAGTGGCGGAGGTCTCCTTTTGTTTCCTTGTTCTTCTATTTACTTTTGTTGTTTGATTAAATTTTGAATTTTGAAATCAAACGTGATTGAATCATCGCGAGGTTAACAACAATAATTGTGGTGACGTGGCATCATTAGCATGGGATTACTGTAGCATAATTATTCGGGCGTTACAATTCTCCTCCACTACAAGAAATCTCGTCCCGAGATTTAGGAGGTAGAAGGAAACAAAGCTGGGTATTCTTCACGCAGGCGATCCTCGTGTTCCCAAGTGGCTTCGTCTTCAGAGTGATGCGACCACTGGACCTTGAGGAATTTGATCGCCTTCCGACGTGTGCGGCGTTCAGCTTGGTCAAGAATGCGGACCGGATGCTCTTTATAGGAGAGGTCCCGTTGCAACTCGAGCACTTCATGATCAACTGCTCGGATTGGGTCCTTGAAGCAGCGGCGAAGTTGTGACACATGGAACACATTGTGAACCTGAGAAAGGTTCGACGGTAGTTCCAACTGGTATGCCACTTTTCCTCGCCTTTCGAGAAGAGTGAATGGACCAATATAGCGAGGAGCTAGCTGCCCTTGATCCCGAAGCGGTGAGCACCCTTCATTGGTGTGACTTGAAGATAAGCCTTTTCGCCGGGTTGATAGACCATATCTTTATGATGACGGTCATACTGACTCTTTTGACGTGACTGAGCAGTCTTGAGATTCTCGCGAATGATGCGGACTTGTTCTTCGGCGTGTTGGATAATATACGGACCGAAGAGTGGACGTTCCCCAGTTTCTGACCAGTTCAGAGGGGTTCGGCACTTTCGTCCATATAACACTTCGAAGGGAGCCATCTTCAGACTAGCTTGATAGCTATTGTTGTAAGAGAACTCAGCATACAAGAGAGATTCCTCCCATTTCTTGCCGAAGGAAATAACACAAGCTCGAAGCATGTCTTCGAGAACTTGGTTGGTGCATTCAACTTGTTCCTGAGACTGAGGGTGAAAAGTGGTGCTGAATGACAGATGAGTTCCCATAGCTTCTTGGAAACTTGCCCAGAATCTTGAAGTGAATAAGCTGCCACGGTCTGAGCTGATTACCAGCGAAATACCGTGAAGTGAAACAATGCTAGACATATAGAGAGTTTCCAGCTGACTAGCAGTGATCGTTTCTTTGACGGCCAGAAAGTGTGCAACCTTGGAAAGCCGGTCAATGATGACAAGAATAGCATCAATACCTTTCTGTGACTTGGGAAAACCAGTGACAAAGTCCATTTCAACATGGTCCCATTTCCATTTAGGAATAGAGATAGGTTGCAGAGTTCCAGCAGGCCTTTGATGTTCTACTTTGATACGACGGCATACGTCACATTCAGCAACATAGCGAGCAATGTCTTGCTTCATGTTTGACCACCAGAATCTTTGACGAATGTCTTGGTACATCTTGGTGCTACCGGGATGAATAGACAATGGAGTGTCATGAGCTTCTTCCATAACCTCCTTAGTCATATCCAGGTTTTTCTCCTTACACGGCACCACTAGGCGGCCTTTGAAGTACAAAGTGTCATCATCAGCAATAGTGAAGAATGAGGGCTTTCCTTCTGTGAGGTAGCGCTTAATCTTGTGGGCTTGAGAGTCATATTTCTACAGCTCCTTGATGTTGTCCACGAGATATAGTTTAGCAACCAGGGTATTGAGAGAACCCCGGGGAAAAACGTGGAGGTTCATTTTGCGGCACTGTATAGGAGAGGGAGCGAGTGCACCAGGAGGAACAATATGGAGGTTCAGCTTTCTGAATTCTTCAACAAGTGAGGGCTGAACTTTGCGAACCTCGAGATGGTTGCAATATGACTTGCGGCTTAAAGCATCAACCGTTACATTAGCCTTTCCAGGGGTATAGGAAATACCAAAATCAAAGTCTGCTACGGTATCCATCCATCTCTGCTGACGGAGGTTCAAATCTGGCTGAGTAAACAGGTACTTCAGACTTTGGTGGTCGGTGAATATCTCGCAACAATTACCAAGAAGGTAATGTCGCCACTGTTTCAGTGCATGTATGGCAGCAACCAGCTCAAGGTCATGAACTGGGTAGTTCTCTTCATGAGGGCGCAGTTGACGAGAGGCATAACCAATCACTCTGCGTTCTTGCATTAGGACACCGCCTAATCCTTGACGTGAAGTGTCGCAGTAAATGACGAAGTCCTTCTTAGTATCAGGTGGAGTAAGCACTGGGGCAGAAGTCAGCTTGTCTTTGAGTGCCTGGAAACTTTCTTGACACTTTTCCGTCCAATCAAACTTGACACTCTTGTGAAGCAGACCAGTCAGGGGCTTGGCAATCTTGGAGAAGTTCTCGACAAATCGACAGCAATAGCTGGCGAGTCCAAGAAAACTTTTGACTTGCTTGACATTCTTCGGAGGAGTCCAATCGAGAATAGCCTGAACGCGCTCGGGGTTGACGGCAATACCACCTTGGAGATGAGATGCCAAGGTAGGTCACTTCAGGAAGCCAAAATTCACATTTAAAATACTTTGCATAGAGTTGATGTTCTCGAAGCTTTTCCAGAACAAGTTGAAGGTGTTCAGCATGTTCTTCTTTGTTCTTGGAGTATACAAGGATATCATCCAGATAAACCACGATGAACTTTTCAAGGTATTCCATGAATATATAGTTCATCAGACGAGAGAATGTCGCTGGAGCATTGGTCAAGCCAAATGACATGACGGTGTACTCGTATGAACCATATCGAGTAACGAAGGCGGTCTTGGGAATATCTTCTTCACGTACTTGGATCTGGTGGTAACCCAACCTCAAATCAAGTTTAGAGAATACTGAGGAACCAGCAAGTTGGTCATACAGATCGCTGATTCTGGGAAGCGGATACTTGTTTTTAATTGTTGCCTGGTTGATAGGTCGGTAATCTTGGACCAAACGATTAGTTCCATCCTTCTTCTTGACAAAGAGAGAAGGTGCTCCCCAAGCAGAGGAACTTGGACGGATAAAACTGTAGGACCTTGAAGTATGTCTAGGGGGGGTGATTAGACTACTTGACCAATAAAAACTTAACCTTTCCCCAATTTTAGAGTTTGGCAGATTTTAGCTACTATGGGACAAGTCAAGCAATCATCACACTATTCAAGCAAGCATGCAAAGAGTATATAGGCAGCGGAAATTCAAGCATGCAACTTGCAAGAAAGTAAAGGGAAGGGTTTGGAGGATTCAAATGCAATTGGAGACACGGATGTTTTTGGCGTGGTTCCGATAGGTGGTGCTATCGTACATCCACGTTGATGGAGACTTCAACCCACAAAGGGCAACGGTTGTGCGAGTCCATGAAGGGCTCCACCCACGAAGGGTCCACGAAGAAGCAACCTTGTCTATCCCACCATGGCCGTCGCCCACGAAGGACTTGCCTCACTAGCGGTAGATCTTCACGAAGTAGGCGATCTCCTTGCCCTTACAAACTCCTTGGTTCAACTCCACAATCTTGTCGGAGGCTCCCAAGTGACACCTAGCCAATCTAGGAGACACCACTCTCCAAGAAGTAACAAATGGTGTGTTGATGATGAACTCCTTGCTCTTGTGCTTCAAATGATAGTCTCCCCAACACTCAACTCTCTCTCATAGGTTTTGGATCTGGTGGAAAGAAGATTTGAGTGGAAAGCAACTTGGGGAAGGCTAGAGATCAAGGTTCATATGGTAGGAATGGAATATCTTGGCCTCAACACATGAGTAGGTGGTTCTCTCTCAGAAATGGTAAGTTGGAAGTGTAGGTTCGTTCTGATGGCTCTCTCCACGAATGAAGAGGAGGTGGAGGGGTGAGGGAGTCCTCGACTAGGGGGTGTCCGGACAGCCGGACTATCATCGTCAGCCGGACTCCAAGACTATGAAGATACAAGATTGAAGACTTCGTCCCATGTCCGGATGGGACTTTCCTTGGCGTGGAAGGCAAGCTTGGCGATACGGATATGTAGATCTCCTACCATTGTAACCGACTCTGTGTAACCCTAGCCCTCCCCGGTGTCTATATAAACCGGAGGGTTTTAGTCCGTAGCACACAACAACCATTACAACAATCATACCATAGGCTAGCTTCTAGGGTTTAGCCTCCTTGATCTCGTGGTAGATCCACTCTTGTACTACCCATATCATCAATATCAATCAAGCAGGAGTAGGGTTTTACCTCCATCAAGAGGGCCCGAACCTGGGTAAAAACATCGTGTCCCTTGTCTCCTGTTACCATCCGCCTAAATGCACAGTTTGGGACCCCCTACCCGAGATCCGCCGGTTTTGACACCGACATTGGTGCTTTCATTGAGAGTTCCTCTATGTCGTCACCGGTAGGCTTGATGGCTTCTTCAATCAACAACAACGCCGTCCAGGGTGAGATTTTTCTCCCCGGACAGATCTTCGTATTCGGCGGCTTCGCATTGCGGGCCAATTCACTTGGCCATCTGGAGCAGATCGAAAGCTACGCCCCTGGCCATCAGGTCAGATTTGGGAGCCTAAACTTCACGGCGGATATTCGTGGAGACTTGATCTTCGATGGATCCGAGCCGCAGCCGAGCGTGTCGCACTGTCACGATGGGCACGATCTAGCTCTGCCGCCGGACAGTACCTTGGAGGCCGCACACGAATCCGCTCCAACCCATAGTCCGGAGCTGATCGCGCAGATCGAGGACGGGTGGCTGGACACCGCCTCGGGGGCTGCAACTTCCACGGTGATGGAGCCAAACACTGACCTCGTCCCTTATAAAGCTCATGACTCCGAGGTGCCGGACTCCCTGCCGGACTCCGAACCTCCTGCGCCTCTGCCAATCGAATCCGATTGGGCGCCGAGCATGGAGTTCACCGCTACGGACATCTTTCATCACTCACCCTTTGGCGACATCCTAAATTCGCTAAAGCATCTCTCGCTATCCGGAGAGCCCTGGCCGGACTACGGCCAGGATGGTTGGGATGCGGATGACGAAGAAATTCAAAGCCCACCCACCACCCACTTTGTAGCCACTGTCGACGATCTAACCAACATGCTATACTACGACTCCGAAGACATCGACGGTATGGACGACGATGCTGGAGACGATCAAGAACCAGCGCCTACAGGGCACTGGAAGACCACCTCGTCATACGACATATACATGGTGGACACCCCAAAAGATGGGGACGGCGAAGAAGCAGCGGAGGCAGATTCCTTAAAGAAACAGCCCAAGCGCCGACGTCAGCGGCGCCGCTCTAAATCCTGCCACAGTAAGAATGGAGATTCCGGCACCGGAGATAATAACACCCCAGAAAGTGCCGAAGACAACCCCCTCCAATACAACTCAGCACAGGAGGATGGGGAAGCCAGCCCTTGAGAGAGAGCGGCAGATGAGGAGTTAGAGGATGACAATTACATGCCTCCATCCGGAGACGAGGCAAGCCTCAACGATGACGAATTTGTCGTGCCCGAGGATCCCGTCGAACAAGAGCGTTTCAAACGCAGGCTAATGGCCACGGCGAATAGCCTAAAGAAAAAGCAGCAACAGCTTCAAGCTGATCAAGATCTGCTGGCCGACAGATGGACCGAGGTCCTCACGGCCGAAGAGTATGAACTCAAACGCCCCTCCAAAAGCTACCCAAAACGCAAGTTGCTCCCCCGACTAGAGGAGGAAGCATATAAACCTTCATCACCAGCGCACAATACGGCAGACCGACCACCTCGTGGCCGCGACAGAGAGGCATCTAGGCCCTCCACTAGAACTGTACCCCGGCACCGCTCAAAAAGTACGAAGCCACGGGGGAACGCGCCGGACTTGCAGGATATATTGGAGGATAAGGCAAGACAATCCAGATCTATCTATGGATCACGCGGGCGTCCCACGACCCATGACGAATACCGTCGTGCTGGATACAGCAACTCCGGCCGGGCCGAACACAGCAGACAACGCTCTCTTGAGCTACGTCGTGATATTGCTCAATACAGAGGCGCCGCACACCCACTATGCTTCACAGACGAAGTAATGGATCATCAAATCCCTGAAGGGTTTAAACCCATCAACATCGAATCCTACGACGGCACAACAGACCCCGCGGTTTGGATCGAGGATTATCTCCTTCATATCCATATGGCCCGCGGCGACGATCTCCATGCCATCAAATATCTCCTGCTCAAGCTTAAAGGACCAGCTCGGCATTGGCTTAACAGCTTCCCGCAGAGTCAATTGGGTGTTGGGAGGACCTGGAAGCCGCATTCCTTGACAACTTCCAGGGCACATATGTGCGACCACCAGACGCCGATGACCTAAGCCACATAATTCAGCAGCCAGATGAATCGGCCGAACAGTTCTGGACACTGTTCTTAACCAAGAAAAATCAAATCGTCGACTGTCCGGATGCAGAGGCCCTCGCAGCCTTCAAACATAACATCCGCGACGAATGGCTGGCCCGGCACCTAGGACAGGAAAAGCCGAAATCCATGGCAGCCCTCACATCATTAATGACCCGCTTCTGTGCGGGAGAGGATAGCTGGCTAGCTCGCAGCAACAACCTCAGCAAAAATGCTGGCAGCCCGGATACCAAGGACCACAATGGCAGGTTGCGTCGAAACAAAAACAAATGCCGCGTTAACGGCGACAACAATGAGGATACAGCAGTCAACGCCGGATTCAGAGGCTCTAAACCCGGTCAACGGAAGAAGCCATTCAAAATAACTACTCCGGGTCCGTCCAATTTGGAACGAATACTCGACCGCTCATGCCAGATACATGGCACCCCCGAAAAGCCAGCTAACCACACCAACAGAGATTGTTGGGTATTTAAGCAGGCAGGCAAGTTAATTGCCGAAAACAATGACAAGGGGCTGCACAGCGATGACGAGGAAGAGACCCGGCCGCCGAACAATAGAGGACAGAAGGGCTTCCCCCCACAAGTGTGGACGGTAAACATGATATACGCAACCCATATACCCAAGAGGGAGCGGAAGCGTGCACTAAGGGACGTATATGCGATGGAGCCAGTCGCCCCGAAGTTCAATCCATGGTCCTCTTGCCTGATCACTTTTGATCGAAGAGACCATCCGACCAGTATCCACCATGGAGGATTCGCCGCATTGGTTCTAGACCCAATCGTCGATGGATTTCACCTCACGAGAGTCCTGATGGACGGCGGCAGTAGCCTGAACCTGCTTTATCAGGATACAATGTGCAAGATGGGCATAGACCCCTCAAGGATTAAACCTACAAAGACGACCTTCAAGGGCGTCATACCAGGTGTTGAGGCCAATTGTACAGGCTCAGTCACACTGGAAGTGGTCTTCGGATCCCCGGATAATTTCCGAAGCGAGGAGTTAATCTTCGACATAGTCCCGTTCCGCAGCGGCTATCACGCTCTGCTCCGATGAACCGCGTTCGCAAAATTCAACGCGGTGCCGCATTATGCATACCTCAAGCTCAAGATGCCAGGCCCTTGTGGAGTCATTATGGTTAAAGGAAATACGGAACGCTCCCTCCGAACGGAGGAACATACAGCGGCTCTCCCGGCAGAAGTACAGAGCAGCCTTCTAAGGCAATTTTCGAGTCCGGCCGTTAAACGACCGGACACGGCCAAACGCGCCCGGAGCAACATCAATCAAGACCACCTGGCACGATCTGAGCACGCGTAGCAATGCGGCCCCAACCCCAGACCTTGCATTTGCAAGACCAGCCCTCCGCGTACATCATTACGCTCTGAAGATACCATGGGCATAGGGGGAGGGGCACGACCACAACAGACCCAGAGTGCGGCTCGACCACACCAGGGGCTCCCAAGTGTGTCGCTCTTTTTATTTTTATTTTCCTTCTTTTTATACACAGGACTCCGTTTACAAGAGGTCCTGTCCGACAGTAGATCGGCTGAACTCACGATGCAACAGCCAGGGAGGAACAAAGGGCTACGACGAACACTCAGGTGGTCTCCATTATGAGCATTAAATCTGTTTATTACAACATTCCGCAGCCCACCCCTGGAGGGAGACATGTTTAAAATAGTCCAATCCCTTGCTTACCGCACCATTTATATCATTCCGCACTCATAGCAGAATTCCTTGAATAAATAATGCAGCACTTTTTTTGCATTACTTTACATATATGTTCATTTACGACATCTTGCATCCGTACAATTTGGTACGGCCGAATACACCAGGGTCTTATGTTCCCCTCATTATGGTGTGATAAGTCCGAACACTTTCACAAGTGAGGCACCCCGAACTTATAGCATTATATGAATCGGCTCCGAATCATGTCTTGGGTCAATAGTTGGGTTTGCCCGGCTCCCATGTTTTGGTACCTTACGTTCTGTTCTGTCGGCCAAGGTAGCACTGGGAGAACCACTGCGATTGTGCCCCGGTTGAGCTGGGCGAGCGCCTCAGTGGAGAAAGCTAAAACTGACTGTCATGATAAGGCGAGAGACTGGTCGCTGTTCGAGAGGTCTTTTCGAGTCCCTAAAGACTTATGCCGCTTCGAGCGAAGAACCGGATAATGTCCGACCAAGGCGTGGATAGCGCCCCGAACTCGGTCTTCTGAATACTAGGGGCTTCGCCGAAATTTAAAATTATAGAATTCTATGGCTAAGTGAGAGTGTTAAAGCATTATAAGTCCGGTTGCCTTGTTCGTTGTGTTGAGCGCCTCCCTAGATGGACCCAAAAATGGGAACAAGAGTGCTCAAATTTATCCCGAACACCCCAGCACTCGTGGCATGGTTGCTGAAGCCGACGACTTGCCATCTCTCAGATTTAATAAACGGCCGCACAGAAGGTAATATTTTAAATTAAACAAGCGTTGCTTAGCGCATATGAACAATGTTTTCAGCGCACAGGATAACACACGGCGAGTCTACTCAATAATTACATCTCTGGGGCACTCATCCACAATCTTGCGGGCACTCTTCAGGACAGTCTTATAGTACATCTCAGGCGTACGATACTCCTTGCCCGCTGGCGGCGCGTCAGTGATAAGCCTCTCCGCATCCAGCCTGCCCCAATGCACCTTTGCGCGGGCAAGGGCCCGACGAGCACCTTCAATACAGGCGGAGCGCTTGATGACCTCCACCCAGGGGCATGCATCCACCAGCCGCCACACGAGGCCGAAGTAGCTCCCAGGCATGGCCTCTCCAGGCCACAGCCGGACTATGAGGCCCTTCATGGCCTGCTCGGCTACCTTGTGGAGCTCGACCAGCTGCTTCAGCTGGTTGCTAGGGGGCACCGGATGGCCGGCCTCAGCGTACTGAGACCAGAAGACCTTCTCCATTGAGCTCCCCTCCTCGGCTCGGTAGAATGCGACAACATCAGACACGCTGCAAGGCAGATTTGCAAACGCCCCTGGAGAGCTCCGAATTCGGGTAAGTGTCAGGTAGTTTACATTAACATGCTTACTTTGCATGAAAAATGCCTTACCCGCCGCTATCTTCTTCGTCGCCTCAATCTCCTGGAGGGCCTTATGGGCCTCGGCCTTGGCGGCTTTGGCACTTTCGAGAGCCGAGGCAAGCTCGGACTCTCGAGTCTTTGAGTCGCGCTCCAAACTCTCATGCTTTTCCATGAGAGCCTGGAGCTCTTGCCGCACCTCCGCCACCCGCGCCTCCTGCTTCTCTCGCTCTGCCCGTTCCGCGGCCGCATTGCGTTCGGCCGCGGACACAGCCTCCTTCAGGGTTGCCACCTTATTCATGGCCCCTGCAGTACCCACGTTATCCTTGTTATTTTTGTTGCAACCTAAATCCTTTCCTGTAAGGTAAAAATTCAAAGTGGTGTTACTCACCTTCTTTGTCCTCGAGTTGCTTCTTGGCATGGCCGAGCTCTTGCTCAGACCGCTCGAGGTCCTGCTTCAAAGCACCAACCTCCGCAGTCAGTGCGGCAGAGGTCAGCAGCGCAGCCTGCAAACCCATATTGACATAATTTTTAGCAACCCTACGTATATCTTTTTTAGATCCTCAGTCCGGCTTTTCTTTCCGAACACGTAACCGAGCATCAGGGGCTACTGTCTATGCGGTATTACATTGCATATTTTTAACTTCTTACCTCAAAGCCTGTTAGAAGGCTACTGCAGGCTTCGGTCAGCCCGCTCTTGGCGAGCTGAACCTTCTGAATCACCGCACTCATAATAGTGCGGTGTTCTTCCTCGATGGAAGCGCCTTTGAGCGCCTCCAACAAGTTGTCCGGCGCCTCTGGTTGGACGGAAGCCGCCGGCGTCACGGTCTTGCCCTTCTTGCGAAGGGGCCACCTGCCAGACTCCGGAACCACTGCGGGTTCCGGCGTAGAGTCCAGCGCAAAGTCCGGGAGGCTGCCTTGTGGCACCTCCGGAGCCTCCTCCTGATGGGTCCCTTCTCGGGATCCCGCCTCGGCGTCCTCAGCGTCGCGAGGGGTGGAGGCAGTCAGGATGGAATCTACATCCGACGGAGCCAACGACCCGCTCGATGAAGCGGGGAGATCATCATCGGCCGGACTGCAGGCAGCGTGCGGCATTAGAAGGACACTATGTGACACAAAAGAGAATGTCGGTGTACTAAAGTAGGGGTACCTTAGTATCCCGAACTTGTGCACGGGCAGTCGCAGCGTCCCGCGGCAAGGCTTGCCGGGTGCCCGCCAAGATCCTCCGTAGTTCCTATTGAAGCCATTCAAGAACAAAGTGTTTTAACTGAGAAGACAAGGCCCCGGCAAGAGGAGCTTGCCGGGAAGGACAAGGCCCCGGCGAGAGGAGCTTGCCGGGAAGGCCAACCAAGGCATTTCAAGAAACTTACTGCGACGCGCCGCGCATCCCGGCGAGCGACAAGCTTCCGGGCGCGACGAGACAACGACCGCGGCAAGGCGCTTGTCGCGGCGAAGCCACCACTCTGTGCCCACGCTCCAGCGCATCCGTCGACCTGTCACCACAGGACCGTTCCAGGCGCACGTGGCGAGAAGCTGTGCAGCCAAGCGGTGCGAGGTGGCGAGTGGAGATGACGAGATGGCCATCGTGGCGAACGGTGGCACCCCTAACGGTCGCTTTTCTGCACTGTTTGGGCGACGCGGACGGGCATTTAATGCCTTTGTCCCCTGCCGTCAGAGTTAGGTAGGATCCACTGTAGAAGCAGTTGTACCAACCACACCTTTTACGTTTTTACCCCTGCATGCGTTGCCACCTGTCGGTGACCCCTTGAGCCTATAAAAGGATGCCCATGCGCAACGTAGAGGGGGTTCGACTCATTCGAAACCAGAACACTCCCACGCTCTCGAGCAAAAACATAATACAATCACAAAGCAGCAGTAGGAGTATTATCTCTCTGGAGAGCTCCGAAGCTGGGTAAAAATCGCTCACGTGTTCCGCCTCGATCTGCTCTTCGTGCGGCCTCTGTTCCCTGCCGGACCGAAAGGGGCCCTGCCCCATAGGTGTTCGTTTCCCACGACATCTTTGGCGCGCCAGGTAGGGGCGTCGAGGTTGTGTGAACCCGATCCGGCGTTCACGCGAGCTAGATCTTCATCTGTTTCATCATCTTCATTGACATGCCACCGAAGAAGAAGGCTTCGGAGGTGGCTGCTCCGTCCGCGTCGATCCCACCGCCACCGGAGCAAACGGGTGGTGGGGTTGACGCCGGCGGACAAACGGGCGCCGACGAGGAAGCTCAAGCTGCCGCCAGGTCCAAGGACAAGGCCGCGCAAACTTCGGCGTCCGTACACGCACCGCGCCCATCTCAGGAGGCGCGAGACCGACAGCGTCATGGTACTCGCAGTACCATACGCTCGTTGGACCAAGGTCGAGCTGGTGGATCTCGGGATGCTCAAGACCAGCACGCACGCCAGCCTGCTGGCACGAGCAAGACACGGTCGCCTGGACGGGATCCTGCTCCTACTAACATAGTTAGAAGTCCGAGCATATCCCGCTCCTCGCACCGTTCGCCACCGCCACCAAAGACTCCAGAAGAAGCGTTGGCCCGAGCCCAACTGCTCCTGGACTACCGTCCAATGGCGGACACGATCGACGGTTGGAGGGCCACCATTCAGAGCCTCATCGGCTTCGCCAACGGCGACACTCCCCGGCAACCGAGCACATCGAAGCCGCGACAAGACGTCCAGCCGCGAGCCGATGGCGACAAGACTGGTGGGGGTGCAACCACCGTGCACTCCCCGCCCCGAAGGCCAAGATCACCGACTCGCCGGGTCAACCTTGACACCGACTCCACGGCGTCGTTAGATCTACGAGCTCGTCGCGATCAACGCCAAGTTCTTCAAGAACGACAACATGAAGACGCTCGCACCCGCATCGAGCGTCGAAGAGAAGCGCGGCGTCAGTCAGACCAGCATGCTGGGCCTGCTGTTGACATGCATGCGCCAGGGGAACTAGGCGACTTGCCGTACGCGGTAGGTTGTCCTGCGTTTACTCGTGAGCTGCGGCAAGTCCAGTGGCCCAGCACAAAGAACTTCAAGCTAGATGTATCGGAGAAGTATGATGGCAGGTTGCATCCGTCGGAGTTCCTCAGCATCTACACCATCGCGGTGCAAGCTTCCGGGGGACGAGACGATAAGATCCTTGCCAACTACTTCCCACTGGTGCTCAAGCCCAATGTCAGATCCTGGCTCATGCACTTGCCGGACAACTCCATTTCCTCATGGGCGGATCTGTGCCATCAGTTTGTCGGCGCCTTCACAGGCGGCCACAAGCCCCATGGCCAGGAGAGCGATCTTCATCTGCTCGCCCAGAAGGAGGGAGAGCCCCTGCGCAAGTACATTCAGAGATTCAGCCAAGTGTAGCGCAACATCCCAGATGTCCACCCTGCCGCGGTCATCAGCGCGTTCCATCAGAATGTGCGTAACTGCAGGATGCGGGAGGAGATGGCGATGTGCAAGATAAGAGACGTCAGCGAGCTCTACGCCCTGGCCGACAAGTGTGCACGTGCTGAGGAAGGGAGGAAACTCCCCGGAGAGAACACAGGAACAGGGGGGTCTGACAGTGAGGATGCTGCCCCGGCAAAGAAAAACCGGCAGCGGAACAGCAGAAGAAGGAAAGGCAAAGAAGTAGTAGCTGTCGAGCAGTCCGGCAACGGAGGTGGCGCCAAGGAAGCAGAACCTGTGGCGGCCACCGACAAGAAGGGCGGCTCCGACAAGCAATACTGCAAGATCCACCGCACCAAGGGTCACGATCTCCAGAGCTGCAAGAAGGTTGAGCAGCTGGTCGAGCAGCAGAAAGCTGAGTATGAGCGACGCGACAAGGAGAAGGCCCAGGAAGGTACTGGCGGATCTGGCAAGAAGCGTCCCGGCCGGGGAGGACGCCGCGGCAAGGCCAAGCAGCGGCAAGGAGACAGGCCTCCCCGCGGCCGCGACAAGGATGAAGATGAAGATGAAGATGAGGACATGGATGATGACGAGGCCGATGAGCAGGAGTTTCATAAAGCAACAGAGGTTCTGTGCGTTGATGGTGGTGCTTCTCTGCATACTTCGCACCACCAGCTCAAATAGTGGGTGCGGGAAGTTAATGCAGCAGAACCACTAGTCGAGTCACGCAAGCCTCTGAAGTGGTCCAACACGCCTATCATCTTTGACATTGAGGACCACCCTGATCGCATAACTGCGGTCGGGTGCTTGCCGATGTTGGTTTCACCAACTATCCGCAACCTCAAGGTCACAAAGATGCTAGTTGACGGCGGGGCCGGCTTGAACCTGATCTCCTCAGCGGTACTCAAGAAACTCCAGATCCCCGACAGCGAGCTAGAAGAGACCGGTACATTCCAAGGAATCAATCCGGGAAGGAGCAAGCCGAAGGGGAAGATCACATTGCCAGTGACATTTGGCAGCGAGCTGAACTTCAGAACAGAGAAAGTCACTTTTGACATTGCTGATTTCCCATTGCCCTACAATGGGATACTCGGCCGTCCAGCGCTCGCCAAGTTCATGGCAGCCTCTCATTATGCATACAACGTGCTCAAGATGCCAGGTCCGATAAGTGTCATCTCTGTCCCTGGCGACAAGAAAGATGCCCTTATCTGCACCGACAAGATCCACCGGGAAGCAGCGGCCGCAGCAGACCGCAAACCACTTGTCGCTGAAGCTCCCAGGAGGAAGAAGAAGACTAAGTCCGGCAAGAGCTCTGATGCCCACTCCAGCAAGCGCACCTCTTCGGAGTGCTGCGCTACCGTCGAGGACGCACCATCGAGCTCCACCGGCAAGTGTAAGAAGGCGAAGGCAGCTCCGCCAGAGACCAAGAAAGTGGCCGCCAAGGAGGACGGCACTGGTGGTACCTTCACCATCAGTGCCACGCTTGATCCTAAATAGGAAAGCGCGCTCGTTGCTTTCCTGCGGGCGAATGTCGATGTGTTTGCATGGCAACCATCTGACATCCCCGGTGTTCCCAGGAAAGTAATTGAGCACCACCTTGCCGTCTGTCCTCACGCGCGGCCCGTCAAGCAGAAAGTCAGAAAACAAGCAATGGAGCGCCAAGAATTCATTGCAGAAGAGATCAAGAAGTTGGAAGCAGCAGGCCTTGTCAGAGGAGTGCTCCATCCTACGTGGCTGGCCAATCCTGTAGTTGTGCGCAAGGCGAACGGAAAATGGAGGCTTTGTATTGACTTCACTGATGTTAATAAAGCTTGTCCCAAAGATCCATTTCCCTTGCCGTGCATTGATCAGATTGTCGAATCCACGGCAGGATGTGATTTGCTTTCGTTTCTTGATGCATATTCAGGATATCATCAAATCTTCATGGCAGAAGAGGATGAGGAGAAAACCGCATTCATCACTCCATGTGGCACATACTGCTTTGTACGGATGCCTTTCGGACTAAAGAATGCTGGTTCAACATTTGCAAGGGTAGTTCATGAAGCTTTTGAGCCACAGTTGCACAGAAATGTAGAAGCTTACATGGATGACATAGTGGTCAAGAGCAAAGACAGAGCAACTCTGATTCAAGATTTGGACGAGACCTTTGCAAATCTGCGCAAGATCAACCTCAAACTCAACCCCGAGAAGTGTGTGTTTGGAGTCCCTTCTGGCAAGCTTCTCGGGTTCTTTGTGTCTCAGCGGGGGATTGAAGCTAATCCCGACAAGATCAAGGCCATTGAGCAGATCGAAGCACCGAAGCGCGTCAAGGATGTACGAAGGCTTGCCGGCTGCGTAGCTGCTCTCAGCAGGTTCATCTCTAAGTCTGCTGATCGCGCCCTGCCATTTTTCAAAATATTGAAAAGGGCAGGTCCAATGAAATGGACTCCGGAAGCGGAGGCTGCGCTGCAGGACTTGAAGAGATACCTTTCCTCCACTCCAATACTTGTCGCACCTAAGCCGCAAGAGAAGTTGCTGCTATATCTAGCGGCAACTAATCAAGTGGTTAGTGCTGCGTTAGTAGCGGAGAGGGAGGCGGATGATGAGCCAGCGACCACGACAAGTGTATCCAGCGACAAGCAGGGGGCTTCCCCGACAAGCTCTGGTCCCGACAAGGATGGATCTGCGCAGGCACAAGAAGAGAAGCAGAAGAAAATGATGCAGCGCCCAGTTTACTTTGTCAGTTCCCTTCTGCAGGGGGCTAGATCAAGGTACTCTGGTGTGCAGAAATTGCTTTTCGGCCTTCTCATGGCCTCGAGAAAGCTGCGCCATTACTTTCAAGCACATGAGATCATAGTTGTTACTCGCTTTCCGTTGAAGAGGATATTGCAGAATCCAGAAGCAACAGGCAGGATTGTCGAGTGGGCACTAGAATTGTCAAGCTTTGGCATCAAGTTTGAAAGTACTTCAACTATCCAGAGCCGAGCATTGGCAGAATTCATAGCAGAATGGACGCCGACACCTGATGAAGAAACTCCAGAGACGAGCATCCCCATCAAGGAAGCAAGCAAAGAATGGATCATGTACTTTGATGGTGCCTTCTCGCTGCAAGGCGCCGGTGCGGGCGTGTTACTTGTTGCACCCACCGGAGAGCACCTCAAGTATGTGGTCCAGATGCACTTTCCCAAGGAGCAAGCGACAAACAATACTGCAGAGTATGAAGGTTTGCTTGCCGGACTCAGGATCGCAGCAGACCTTGGGATCAAGAAGCTTATTGTTAGGGGTGACTCACAGCTTGTCGTCCGCCAAGTAAACAAAGATTATCAGAGTCCGTTGATGGAAGCTTACATTGATGAAGTGAGAAAGTTGGAAGAGCATTTTGACGGCCTGCAGATGGAGCATGTTCCAAGAGCCCAGAACGACGTTGCCGATGGCCTGTCAAAATGCGCTGCATTAAAGTTACCTGTGGAACCAGGGATCTTTGTGCTCAAGCTGACTCAACCATCTGTAACACCATCAACTGGACAGAGCAAGAAGAGGAAGTTGGTTTTTGGTGATTATTTTCCGGCAGAACTCCCCGAAGCCGCCGCCAAGAAGGTCCCCAGGATCAACGCCAAAGGTGCTGAGGAGCAGTCTGCTCCGACAAGCCCTAGGGTTTGTTCCGTTGAAGCAGACGCTCCCGACAAGTTTTGCTCTGGCAAGCTTGCCGGGGAACATCAAGCTCCGGCTGAGCCGCAGGTTCTTGCCGTAGAAGCAGATGTTCCCGCAGCAGCACTTGTGCCTTTAGTCCTTGTTGTTGAGCCGCAAGCTCCAGCATGGGCACAGCAGATTGTCCGTTTCCTTCAGACAGGAGATCTTCCCGAAGAGCAAGAAGAAGCGGAGAGAGTAGCCCGGCAATCAAGTATGTACCAGTTTGTCGATGACATACTGTACAGAAGAAGATTCAACGGAGTGAAATTGAAGTGCATTCCACGGGAAGATGGACAGAAGCTGTTGGCGGAGATACATGGAGGCATATGTGGTCATCACATTGGCGCAAGAGCACTTGCCGGCAAAGCATTCCAGCAAGGTTTCTTTTGGCCGACAGCTCTCCAGGATGCAACTGTACAAGTAACCAAGTGTGAAGCGTGCCAGTTCCACTCCAAGCAGATACACCAACCAGCTCAAGCTCTCCAGACGATCCCTTTATCCTGGCCATTTTTGGTCTGGGGGCTCGACATCCTCGGCCCTTTTCCCTGAGCTGTCGGGGGCTTTGAGTACTTGTACGTTGCAATCGACAAGTTCACAAAGTGGCCGGAAATGGAAGCAGTGAGGAAGGTGACAGCACAGTCAGCAGTCAAGTTCTTCAGGTCGATTGTTTGCCGTTTCGGAGTCCCTAACAGGATCATCACCGACAATGGCACACAATTTACGAGCCGCACCTTCATGCAGTACGTCCAAGATCTTGGTGCCAAGGTCTACTTCGCTTCAGTTGCTCACCCGAGAAGAAACGGTCAAGCGGAGAGGGAAAACGCTGAAGTGCTGCATGGGCTCAAGACCAGAACTTTCAACAGGCTGCACAGGTGCGGAAAGAACTGGATCGAGGAGCTGCCGGTGGTTCTTTGGTCGATCAGGACGACGCCAAATCGAGCCACTGGCCAGACACCTTTCGCTCTAGTCTATGGAGCAGAGGTAGTTCTCCCCACGGAACTCGTATACGGATCGCCTCGAGTGCTCGCTTATGATGAGCTTGAGCAAGGGCAGCTGCGACAAGATGACGCGCTGCTCCTTGAGGAAGATCGTCTTCAGGCTGCTGTACGAGCTGCTCGATACCAGCAAGCTTTGCGCCGCTACCATAGCCGCAAAGTCAATGCCAGAAGTCTCGAGGAAGGCGACCTTGTTCTTCGGCGTGTTCAATCCGCCAAGAATTCCAACAAGTTGACGCCAAAGTGGGAAGGCCCTTATCGGGTGAAGCGAGTCACTAGGCCTGGCGCTGTCCGTCTTGAGACCGAAGGTGGCTTTCCGGTGAGCAACTCCTGGAACATTGAGCATCTTCGTAAGTTTTACCCATAAGGCGCAGTTGCCGGAACCTGTTTCGGCGACCACCTTTTGTACAAGCCTTGCCGCTGTTGCATGTAACCCTTTGTACAAAGCCGGGCGCAGATCCCGTGCATAAATAAAGCTCATGTGCTCCGCACATCTTGTCAAATTTCATGCTTTTTTATTTTTTGCATGTATTATTTGACACTTTGTGCAGCGCTTGCCCCCGGTAAGCAATAACGATCCTTAAGGCTCCATATCTTTATTTTCTCTTCTTTCTTTTTCTCAAAAAGAAGGTTCCTTTGCCCACAAGTTCACCGGGGGGGGGGGGGGGAAGGAGAAGATAATGGTCTGGACCAGGCGTCGTTCAAGAAAGTATCGCCTTGCCGGGACGAAAACGACAGAAAGCTAAGTTGCTCAAACTAATTTTTAAGTTATCTTCCTTGAATGACCATACTTTGTATGGAAAACCTGTGCGCGGAGGAACCAACTCGTAGCTAGTTGCGCCCTTACTTTGTTTCGAGTCCGCTCAACAACTTAAGTGTGCTGCGACTAGTTGCAACAAGGTTTCTTGCCGGAAGCAGCACCGCCAGCAGGCTGCTGATGTTCTGCACTCAGTGCTCGCGGCAAGGGTGCTTGCGCCGGCAAGTTCCCTGGAAGCATAGGGTAAAAGCATACAAAGGAAGGAATCAAGCAAAGGAAATAACATAGCAAATACTGCTCAAGATAAAGTTATATTACAAAAATAACTTGCCGCGCTCTAATAGATTGTTCCCGTAACATGTCTAGCAGCGGCAAGAAAAAGGAGAAAACAGGCGGCCCAATCTACGCGGCCACCATCAACCCTCCTGACTTCATTCACCTTGTCCACAATGGGTGCGACAAGGGCCTTGAGCTCTTCAAGATCAGCACCCGCCGGCAGCTTCTTGAGGACGTTGGTGAGGTTGAGGCCTGGGTTGCGGAAGACCACCTTCACCAGCACCTTCTCCAGAACTCTGGCGCAGATCGTGCGCGACTCGTCGGCCAGCTGCTTTGGGATCCTTTCCCAGAGCTATTGGAGGGCCGTCGCCACACCCTTGAAGAACAGAGTGAGCTTGGCGCTGGGCTGGAGGTTCTCGTCGGAGGAGTACCCGAAGCCCTCCATTTCTAGTTGCGCCAGCTCCTCGTCGATGACCGCGGCAATGTTCACGAGGCCCTCTGTCCAGAGCTCTACAGTGTCCCTGAAGGTGTTCTGGGTCTCGGCGGGCCTCGTTAGCAACGCCTCGTTGGCCTTGATCTCCTCTTTCAAGTCCTCCTCCCGCTTCTTGGCGCCGTCCAGCGTCTCAGTCAGCGTGGCCAGCTTTAGCTCCAGATCAGCATTTGAATCTTTGGCGGCGCTCAGCTCTTTGCCCCTCTCGAGGAGACGACCCTGCAGCTCGCCATGGGCAAGGGCGTCCTTCTCACGCTCGCGCTGGAGTGCGGCAAGCTCTTCGTTCTTCGCCTTGAGAGTGGCTTCTAGCTCCGTCACCTTCACCTCCAGCTCCTTCTTGGCGGCCTCAGCAGCTGCAGCAGCATCCTTCACTTCCTTGAGGGCCCCGCCAAGTGTCTCCTCGCGCGCGGCAAGCTCCTCCTTATAGCTGTCCAAGTTGACCTTCCGCTACGTCAGCTTGCCTTCTCGCACGGACATCTCCTCGGCGGCAAGCCGCTGCTGCTCTTCGGCTTCAGCCTTCTCGAGGAGGAAGGCCTTCCGCGCCTCGGCAAGCTGCGCCCTCTCCTCTGCAATGGACCGGAGGGCCTCTTGGTTGCGGCTCTGGAGCTCCTCCGCATGCTTATCAATGTCCACTCCCGCCTGCGCGACAAGCGCTTCCCGAGACTCCAGTTTGGCTTGTCGGGCGCGGTAGAGCGACACCAGCTTCCGGAGCAGCTGCTCCTCCTCAGACTCGCCGCTGCTGCTGCTTGGCGCGTCAACCACTGTCAGCCCAGCGGAGGCGAGCACTTCTCCATCAAAAGCTTCTCCCTCGACCGGCGCCCTGGAGCTTGACGCCCAGGGGAGCTTGATGAAGACACCGTCGCCGGCCTTCAAGTAGGCGTCGGGCTGGGGCTCTTCGGAGCCTGGCGCTGCGTCAGCGGCGGAGGGATCGGCGGTCGGCGTAGCGCCTTGCGCTCCTGCGGCCCCCGGGTCGTCAGTGCGATCGCCAGACCCCTCGCCAGCTCCTTCGCCAGCAGCCTTGGCGGCCTCTTCGTTGGCAGGATCATCAGCGCCGGCCTATTCTTTGGTGGCAGCGGCTTCGTCAGTATTGCCGCGCACGTTCTCCTCGCCGGTGACCTCGGTCTCCATCGGCTCCGTGGAGGGAGGATCTGAAGACGGGAAGAGGGAGAAAAAGTCAAGCAAATATCCAAAAAAGAAGATCAGAAGAAGAAGAACCCAAGGGAAGTTTTCTGACAAGAAGGATTACCCGTGCTGGGCTCTGTAATCATGGGCTCCACCACCGGGGGATCACTGGTACCGTCCCTTGCCGGAGAACTGCCCCTTGCCGGGGACCTCTCCCTTGCCGGAGAGCGCTCCCTTGCCGGGGAGTCATCCCTTGGCGGCGTAGTGGAAGCAGATAGCACCTCAGGGGCGGCTTCTGGCTGTTCCTGGTGGGCCTGTTCTACTCCTACACAAGCAAACCAACAATCAAGATATCAGCAAGGAAAGAACACCCATGCGCGCCTGACAGCGGGAAGTAAAATTATGTACTTACGCTGGGGGCTGCGCTGGGGGCTACTTCGGGGAGAGGTTGCCGGGTCCGACAAGGTAGTCTCGGACGCGCCCTCTGTTGTCACAGCAGGATCGTCCTCGATGACAACCACGGGGACCTTGGCCCTCTTCGCCGCTCTCTAGGCCAGAGTCCTGGAAAGGAACAAGGTTCAGAAGAAAGCAGATCAGATACAAGACAAGAAACAGCAAGAATTGAAGAACCATAAGTACAACAAAAAAAGTCTTACTCCTCCTCCTCTTCTTCCTCCTCGTTGGAGCTGAGCGCGGAGAGGTCGAAGTCCGGTACTCTTTCAGCGCGACGAGGCGGAGGAGTAGGCTCCCTTGGACGCTTGGCGGGAGCTGCGGCAGGATCAGAAGCCGCGGCCCGAGAAGACCCCGCTCCAGTTGCCGGTGCGGCGTGGGATGCTCCCGCGGCAACGGTGCTTGTCGCGGTGGAGCGTGTCCCGCGGCGCGGCGGCTGTTGGCCTGTCTGCCGCCTTGCTATGTCTCCGGTCCTGCGGAGACGCCTTCTTGGTGGAGCTGGGGGCTGCACTGGGAGCTCCGCTTGCGGCAAGTTGCTTGAAGACGGCTGGCCACTTGCGCGCTCGGCGGGCTCGCTTGATTCAGCTTCGGGCCCTCCCTCACCGACGATCTCCCCGACAAGCTCGTCTCGATCGGCAAGGCTTGCCGCCTCGGCTGCCTCTGCCTCCTCCATAGTAAACCCGAACTCGCCCGCGGCGGCGGCCGCCGCCGCCTCTTCCGCCCTGGTGGCAATGCGCCGCATCTCGTCGTCGGTGGTGTCGCGGGTGAGGCTCCTCTGTTCGTCGGCACGGACCGCCACCTCCACCAAGTCGTCGAAGAATTGCTGCACGACGTCGTCGGCGGGCTCCTGCCAAGTTGGGATAATCCCATGCGAGTCGCACTCCGGCATCATTGCACGGATGCGATCGAGCGAGGAGTTGTTGCACAATGGGACGACGCCCTGCGGCAGCCTGAACCACTCGGGATGATTGGGGTCGTGCTTGAACAGCTCCTTGAGCGTCCCATCCAACTCCAAGACAGTAAAATTGAAGTTGAGGCCCGGGCGCAGCCTCATGATATCCGCCGGACCCCCGAACAGCCAGGCGGGTCTCCCCCTCTCCTACAGAGGGGCGATGCGGCGGCGAAGAAAGTCCGCGCCAACAGCACCTACAGTGAGCCCGACAAGCCTGAGCCGCAAGATCCGGGTGGTGGCGATCTTCAGTCTAGCATCGTCCGCCGCCAGGGCGCTTCAATCGCCGCCGCGCACTACTCAGGCTTGGCGCAGGTTGGTGAATGGCTGCGGGTTCTCATCAACAATCCAACACCATTCCGCTCTCCACTCCTCCCATTTGCTATGGAGCTCCCCCTCTAGATAGACCTCCTTCATGCCGGCTCTCGAGATCCAGGCGATCCCGCCAGCTAAGGGCTCTCCTTTCTCGACCCGGGGCATGAAGTAGTGGCGGAAAAGGGCTACGTTTGGGTGGATTCCGACGAAGTTCTCGCAAAGATGTGGGAAAACCGCCATGGTCAGGACAACATTGGGGGTGAAATCAAGGAGATGAAACACGTAGGTGTTCATGATGTCACAGAAGAAATCGGAAAAGGGCGGGCAGAGCCTGCAATAGAAGAACAGTGCGAAGAAGGGGTATCCTTTTGGACACCGTTTCGAAGTAGAAGCGGCGGCGGAAAGTACCTGCGTGCGCGGATGCGCCCACGTCTCCGTCGACCAGAAGAGATAGAACCATTCCCTCAGCTCCTTCGCAGAGAGCTCAGGGGGGAAGAGTGCCCGCTCCTTCCGCAGCGCCTCAAGCCGCAGCGCCTCGGCCGACTTTGCACCCTTCCCGGTCTTCGGAGCCATGGCGGAGGCGGTGGGGGAGAGCGAGGGCGTTGGCGGCGACGGCGGCGACGGGGGGCGGAGCGCTGCTCTCTTTCGGCTTTGGGAAGCGGAGGGGGGCGGCGGAGATTTCTGAGGTTGGAACCGCAAGTGGCGAAGGTGGGGGAACTGCCCCTATTTCCCCTGCTTATAACGAGGAGGAGGCGAACATTACGCTTTTTCTGAATAAAGAATCACCCACGATCTGTCCCACGACGCCGCGTTCGACGCGTGCTGTTACGAGAGGGCGCGGTGGATACAGAATTAGATATGGTGTGGACCCAGGCCGCGTGTGCCCGTGCCCTGTTTTGGGCCTGGCCCAACAGCGCTCGGCACCGTGTGTGGCCCAGGCCCGGGGGCTCCCGTCGGTGTACTAAAGTAGGGGTACCTTAGTATCCCGAACTTGTGCACGGGTAGTCGCAGCGTCCCGCGGCAAGGCTTGCCGGGTGCCCGCCAAGATCCTCCGTAGTTCCTATTGAAGCCATTCAAGAACAAAGTGTTTTAACTGAGAAGACAAGGCCCCGGCAAGAGGAGCTTGCCGGGAAGGACAAGGCCCCGGCGAGAGGAGCTTGCCGGGAAGGCCAACCAAGGCATTTCAAGAAACTTACGGCGACGCGCCGCGCGTCCCGGCAAGACCCGGCGAGCGACAAGCTTCCGGGCGCGACGAGACAACAACCGCGGCAAGGCGCTTGCCGCGGCGAAGCCACCACTCTGTGCCCACGCTCCAGCGCATTCGTCGACGTGTCGCCACAGGACCGTTCCAGGCGCACATGGCGAGAAGCTGTGCAGCCAAGTGGTGCGAGGTGGCGAGTGGAGATGACGAGATGGCCATCGTGGCGAATGGTGGCGCCCCTAACGGTCGCTTTTCTGCACTGTTTGGGCAACGCGGATGGGCATTTAATGCCTTTGTCCCCTGCCGTCAAAGTTAGGTAGGATCCACTATAGAAGCAGTTGTACCAACCACACCTTTTACGCTTTTACCCCTGCATGCGTTGCCACCTATCGGTGACCCCTTGAGCCTATAAAAAAAGGTCCATGCGCAACGTAGAGGGGGTTCGACTCATTCGAAACCAGAACACTCCCACGCTCTCGAGCAAGAACATAATACAATCACAAAGCAGCAGTAGGAGTATTATCTCTCCGGAGAGCTCCGAAGCTGGGTCAAAATCGCTCGCGTGTTCCGCCTCGATCCGCTCTTCGTGCGGCCTCCGCTCCCTGCCGGACCGAAAGGGGCCCTGCCCCATAGGTGTTCGTTTCCCACGACAGAGAAATTATAAATCATTTAGGAATCCAGATACTTACGATCTTGCCGGAGGCCTGGCCCTTGAGGGCCACTCTTCGTTGCCAATGTTGGCGTTGGCGGAGCTGTCTGGGGGAATAGTCCTTCCCCTCTTGGACCCTTCGGCCTCCCCTGTTGGGGAAGCCTTCCTTTTCCTCTCTCCTTCCTCTAGGAGAGAGTCTTCTTCCTCCTCCTCGCCTTCGGGGGAGGAGTCCGCCTCGGAGTCGTCGGACACCTAAAAACGGGAACTCTTTCGAGTACCCGTGGCCTCCTTCTTGGCCTTCTTCTCCGGCACCACATAGAGTGCCGGGACCAGCAGCCCCGTCAAGCGGGCGTCCGCTGAGTCTTTAGGGAGGGGAGCCGGACAGTTTACCTGTCCGGACATCCTCTACCAGTCCTGTCAAAGGCATTGGGAGTTTTAGATCCCGCATAGAGTCAAACTATGAAAGAAAATAAAAGTCCCATAGAGGATAACAAAGCTTACCTCGCCGGTTGGGCGCTTGGTGCTGAATCCGCGGTCTTACGTCGTGGATGCGGGGGCTTCTCCACCCTTGAACAGCACCCTCCAGGCGGCTTCGTACGTCGTGTCGAAGAGCCCGCTCAAGGCCTGGTGCCGTGCCGGATCGAACTCCCACAAATTAAAAGCCCGTTGTTGGCAAGGGAGAATCCGGCGGACGAGCATGACCTGGATCACATTGACAAGCTTCAGCTTCTTGTTCACCAGCTTCTGGATACAGGTTTGGAGTCCGGTCAGCTCCTCCGAACTACCCCATAGCAGTCCCTTCTCTTTCCAGGAGGTGAGCTACATAGGGATGCCATATCTGAACTCGGGGGCCGCCGCCCACTTAGGGTCGCGCGGCTCGGTAATATAGAACCACCCCGATTGCCACCCCTTGACGGACTCCACAAAGGCCCCTTCGAGCCAGATGACATTGGGCATCTTGCCCAACATGGCGCCTCCGCACTCCGCTTGAGTGCCCTTCACCACCTTCGGCTTGACATTGAAGGTCTTGAGCCACAAGCCCAAGTGGGGCTGGATGCAGAGGAAGGCCTCGCACACGACGATAAACGCCGAGATGTTGAGGATGAAGTTTGGCGCCAGATCGTGGAAGTCCAGGCCATAGTAGTACATGAGCCCCCGGATAAAGGGGTGAAGTGGAAAGCCCAGTCCGTGGAGGAAGTGGGGAAGGAATACGACCCTCTCATGGGGCCTGGGGGTGGGGATGAGCTGCCCCTTGTCGGGCAGCCGGTGCGCGATGTCGCTAGACAGATATCCGGCGCTGCGCAGTCTTTCGACGTGCCCCTCCGTAACGGAGGAGGCCATCCATTTGCCTCCCACTCCAGACATGGTCGGAGAAGGTCGAGACGAGATGCGTGAACTTGGGCGCTGGAGCTCGAGTGCGCGGAGATGGATAAGCAAAGGAGGAAGAAGGCGTAGGTGAAAAGGTGGATCCTTATCCCCTTATATATGGGCGGACGAAAATTATGCGTCCCCACCGGCCTGGTAAAACTCGCTTATCTCCCAAGCGCCACCATCAATGGCGCAGTTGGGTTACCCACGTATGTATTGATGAGAATCCCAGAATAAGGGGAACACGATCTCTGCTTCGACAAGACGTGCCAAGGAAACCGCTTCTCTAAACGCGCTGAGGTGGTATAATAAAAAATGATTCAAGTAAAGGCTTGGTAGTGGTGTGACGTCATGCCACAAAATACGTCAGCAGATTGAACTTGTGTACATATCATTCTCTCTACAGTGGAATGTGGAATTTATTTTGCAGAGCCGGACACTATCATGGTGTTCACAATCTTCTATGAATTATTCGGAGGAGGAACCCGCCTTGCAATGCCGAACATTATGCGCCGGACTCATCGTCATTGAAGCCTGGTTCAGGGGCTACTGAGGGAGTCCTGGACTAGGGGGTGTCCGGATAGCCGGACTATCATCGTCAGCCGGACTCCAAGACTATGAAGATACAAGATTGAAGACTTCGTCCCATGTCCGGATGGGACTTTCCTTGGCGTGGAAGGCAAGCTTGGCGATACGGATATGTAGATCTCCTACCATTGTAACCGACTCTGTGTAACCCTAGCCCTCCCCGGTGTCTAGATAAACCGGAGGGTTTTAGTCCGTAGGACACAACAACCATTACAACAATCATACCATAGGCTAGCTTCTAGGGTTTAGCCTCCTTGATCTCGTGGTAGATCCACTCTTGTACTACCCATATCATCAATATCAATCAAGCAGGAGTAGGGTTTTACCTCCATCAAGAGGGCCCGAACCTGGGTAAAAACATCGTGTCCCTTGTCTCCTGTTACCATCCGCCTAGACGCACAGTTCGGGACCCCCTACCCGAGATCCGCCAGTTTTGACACCGACAAGGGGTATATATAGCCTCCACACAAAATCTAACCGTTACACACAATTTACCAAACTCGGTGGGACCGATTCGTTAAACTCGGTCAGACCGATTTAGCAAATAATGTGACCGTTAGGGTTTTCGGTGGGACTGACATGCATCTCGGTGAGACCGATTCGGTTAGGGTTAGGGCGTAACGTAATCTCGGTAAGACCGATTACACAAACTCGGTGAGACCAATTTTGGTAATAAGCTTTCCAGAGAGTTAGTCAGGTAACCTCGGTGGGACCGATTTGCTCTTTTCGGTGAGACCAAAATGTTACAAAAAAGGAAACAGAGAGTTTACACTGCAATCTCGATGGGACCGATCGCTCACTTTGGTTAGACCGAAACGTTACGAAGGGAAACAGAGAGATTACAATCCCATCTCGGTGAGACCGAGATCCCTATCGGTAAGACCGATTTGCTTAGGGTTTGTGGCAGTGGCTATGACTTTTGGAATCGGTGGCGCCGGATAGGAAGAATCGGTGTGACCGATTTTGGCTTTGGGTTTAGGTCATTTGAGGATGTGATAAAGTAGCTGAGGGTTTTGGAGCATATCACTAAGCACATGAAGCAAGAGGCTCATTAAGCAACACCTCATCCCTCCTTGATAGTATTGGCTTTTCCTATAGACTCAATGTGATCTTGGATCACTAAAATATAAAATGAAGAGTCTTGAGCTTTTGAGCTTGAGCCAATACTTTGTCCTTAGTATTTTGAGGGATCCACTTTCATCATCCATGCCATGCCATTCATTGAGCTTTCCTGAAATAATAGTCTTGGAATAGCATTAGCTCAATGAGATATATGTTGTTATGAATTACCAAAACCACCTAGGGATAGTTGCACTTTCAATCTCCCCCTTTTTGGTAATTGATGACAACATATAGATCAAAGCTTCGACAAATGATAATAAGATTTAACAACATCGTCGCTTTGAGAAGTATGTGATAAGCAAGAGCTCCCCCTAAATTTGTGCATAGTTTAAGATTTGCTTTGGACTGCAAAGGCACAATGAATTAGGCTCATGGGTTACTCTTCCATGTCACATACATCTTGGTGGAGCGCTAAAAATAATAAATATTGGATACATGCACTCATCACCAAGCAAAGTGAATGATCACATAAGATAGATAGGATAATATCAAGCATGCATAAGTGTAGCTTATGATCAAACACATGATCATCAATGTCTCACAAGAATAGCATCTCAAGCAATCAAAAGCAAACAAGTTTTAACCACCAAATAAAGCAAGAGAGAACAAAAGCAACACTCTCTCTCTCGAAGCCTATGATCTATACATTTTTCTCCCCCTTTGGCAACAAGTTACCAAAAAGTTCATAGAAAATGCATAGTGCTAGATCGACTCTCAGGCTTGATCTTCAGGTGGTGGTGTCCGGATAACTCCAAGGACGAAGGCTTCAGTTGAAGTAGAGGGTGCTGGAGTTGATGGTGGAGCTGGTTGCACTGGAGCTGAAGGGGCTGTAGCTGGTGCAGATGATGTTGCTCTAGTGTCTGTCACAGGCACTGCAACTGACCTCTGGGCTCTGGGCACTATGGCAAACACATTAGTTGTAGTCTTGCCCTGCCTCTCCTGCATGTCATCCTGCAGCTGCTCTACCACTGACTGAATCTCAGTTACTTTGACATCAAGGTCATGGAATTTGAGTTCCATGATTCTCTCCAGGCTCTCCTGATTTTGAGTGAGGGTGGCCAATCCTTTCTCAATCCTCAGTGTTGATGCTATCAAGTTACCAAGCTGCTCCTGCTTGTTCTTCAAGAAATACTCAGATGCCTCCTCTTGAGTTGGCATCCCGACAGCCTTCTCCTTCCGTGCCTTCTCCTTCTTCTCTTGAGCTTGAACTGATGATGGATCATTCTCATTCATGACAAACTCATTGTCCTCAAAGTCTGGATAAAGTGGAAAATGTTACTTATCCAACTGAAATTTCCCTGTGCCCATCTTTGAGTTAATCAACTTCTGAATCTGAGGTGGATATCCACAGCTCCTCTTCTAATCTGCTACAGTCCTCTTAATGGTTTCAATCATAAGGCTCATGACTTTGAACTTCTGTGGCACATCAAACACATGCAACATATTGATGGCATGCCCTCTGATCATGTTATGGTCACCAGACTTAGGCAACAGAGTGTGCCTCAGAATCCAATTGATTGTTGGCAGCCCTGACAGCAGAAAGTGGACTGATCCAAACTTATGTGTCTCAACAGCCTTGTCTGGGATTTCCTTGTACATGTGTGCCATGGAATTGTGATCCATCTTCTTCTTTGCATAAATGTCCAGGTCATCCTCATTTTCCTTTGGGGCATTTATCAGACTTGCCCATTCCTCAACAGTTGATTGGTACCTTGTACCTTCAGACATCCAAGCAATTCTTCCATCTGGATAAAAGTGTGCTGTGGAGTAGAATTGCATGATAAGTTCATCATTCCAGTGGGTGAGCTTTTGCCCAACAAAATCAGCAACTCCACAAGCAACAAAGCTGTCTTGCACTCCAGGATAGTGCTCTTCATTGTCCCTCATGTAGGTCCAGTCGACCCACCTCATGTCACAAACTATGGGCTTCTTATCCAACAGAATTGTCTCATAGAAGTCCGGCTGTTCCTTTGTATGGAACCTGTAGTCAACAACAGTTCTTCTCCTTGAGGCATATGGATCTTCCACCCTCCATAGTCTCAACCCTGAGTCCTTCCTGATCCTCATGTCCTCAGCCACAGGATGGGCATCATTGTGTTCTAGTATCTTGGGCTTGAGCTTCCTTAGGACCTGTCCTTCTTCATTTTCTTCATCAGCAACATTAGGCACTGGTGCCTTGTTCTTCTCAGCAGCTGGAATACTCCTTGTATTCCTCTTTGGTATAAGCTTGGCCTTGGAGGAAGCTTTGGGTGCTTCCTTGGGATTAGATGTTGCAACCCCTGATCTTATAGCATCAACCATAAGCTTTGGTGCCTTAGGTGCTGGTGCAGCAACCTCTTCTTCCTCTTCAGAATCTCTTCTCATAGAGGACTTTCCAAGAACCTGGGCAGTTGTGGTTCTTGCTCTGTTCTTCTTCTTGTCCTGAGCACCTTCATCCTCTGATTCAATGGTAAACTTCATTGTCTCTCCAGTGGGAACTTTCTTGGGTTTGGAAGATGTGACTTTCTTTTCAGGTGCCTCTTTGGGTTCAGTCTGTGCTGGCACTTGAGTGGACTTTCTGGCTTTGGGCATTGGTGTCCTCTTGGCAGGAATTTTCTTTTTCAGTCCAGGCTTTGTGCTATGTGCTGAGCCATATTCCTTCTTGAGCACTACTTTCTTGGAAGTAGCCTCATCTTCTTCAGCGTTGTAGTCCTCATCCTCTGAGTCTGAAGTTCTCTTCCTCCTTTGCCTGGTAGCAGCCTTGGGCAGGTTGCTAGGAGTGCTTCTGCTCCCTTCATCTATAGAACTTGAGGGACTAGTGCCCTTGCTCATGTCAATCTGCTCTTCTGACCTGTTCTGGCTGTCACTCTGGTCTGACATGCTGCAAACACTGACTGCTGACCCTGTGAAGAGTTGTAGATGAGATAGAATAGATGAGCATCACAAAAAGCAGAGATTTTGCAAAAGAATGATTCAAAAATTCAGTTTTAGTTTTCCACAGAAAGCATTTCGGATCAACCGATTTTCAAACTCGGTGATACCGAAGCAGTTTTGGAACCTAAACTGACGAACTCGGTTGGACCGAGTCACAGTTCGGTGGCACCGAGACTGCTAGGGTTTCACAAAGTCCTAAAATCGGTCGCACTGATTAGCAATTCTTGGTCAGACCGAGAGTTACTAGTGCAATGGCATAAGCCAAATCGGTGGGACCGAGTGAGGGAGTCCTGGACTAGGGGGTGTCCGAACAGCCGGACTATCATCATCAGCTGGACTCCAAGACTATGAAGATACAAGATTGAAGACTTCGTCCCGTGTCTGGATGGGACTTTCCTTGGCGTGGAAGGCAAGCTTGGCAATACGGATATGTAGATCTCCTACCATTGTAACCGACTCTGTGTAACCCTAGCCCTCTCCGGTGTCTATATAAACCGGAGGGTTTTAGTCCGTAGGACGAACAACCATTACAACAATCATACCGTAGGCTAGCTTCTAGGGTTTAGCCTCCTTGATCTCGTGGTAGATCCACTCTTGTACTACCCATATCATCAATATCAATCAAGCAGGAGTAGGGTTTTACCTCCATCGAGAGGGCCCGAACCTGGGTAAAAACATCGTGTCCCTTGTCTCTTGTTACCATCCGCCTAGACGCACAGTTCGGGACCCCCTACCCGAGATCCGCCGGTTTTGACACCGACATTGGTGCTTTCATTGAGAGTTCCTCTGTGTCGTCATTGATAGGCTTGATGGCTCCTTCGATCATCAACAACGATGCAGTCAAGGGTGAGACCTTTCTCCCCGGACAGATCTTCGTATTCGGCGGCTTTGCACTGCGGGCCAATTCGCTTGGCCATCTGGAGCAGTTCGAAAGCTACACCCCTGGCCGTCAGGTCAGATTTGGAAATCTAAACTTCACGGCTGACATCCGCGGAGACTTGATCTTCGACGGATTCGAGCCACAGCTGAGCGCGCCGCACTGTCACGATGTGCATGATTTAGCTCTGCTGCCGGACAGTGCCCTGGAGGCCGCACATGAGTCCGCTCCGACCCTTAGTTCGGAGCCGACCGCGCAGATCGAGGATGGGTGGCTAGACACCGCCTCTGGGGCTGCAACTGTTGGGGAACGTAGTAATTTCAAAAAATTTCCTACGCACACGCAAGATCATGATGATGATATAGCAACGAGAGGGGAGAGTGTTCGTCCACGTACCCTCGTAGACCGTAAGCGGAAGCGTTAGCACAACGCGGTTGATGTAGTCGTACGTCTTCACGATCCGACCGATCCAAGCACCGAACGTACGGAGCCTCCGAGTTCAGCACACGTTCAGCTCGATGACGTCCCTCGAACTCCGATCCAGCCGAGTGTCGAGGGAGAGTTCTGTCAGCATGACGGCGTGGTGATGATCTTGATGTTCTACCGGCGCACGGCTTCGCCTAAGCTTCGCGACGATATGACCGAGGTGGAATATGGTGGAAGGGGGCACCGCACACGGCTAAGGAACGATCCGTAGATCAACTTGTGTCTATGGGGTGCCCCTGCCCCCGTATATAAAGGAGGGAGGGAGGAGGAGGCCGGCCCTAGGAGGGGCGCGCCATGGGGAGTCCTACTCCCACCGGGAGTAGGATTCCCCCTTTCCTAGTCCAACTAGGGGTCCTTCCATGTAGTAGGAGTAGGAGACAAGGAAGGGGAAGAGAGAAGGGAAGGAAGGAGGGGGTGAGGCCCCTCCCCCTAGTCCAATTCGGACTAGGCCTTGGGGGGGCGCGCGGCCTGCCCTAGGCAGCCCCTCTCTCTTTCCCGCAGGGCCCAATAAGGCCCAATACTTCTCCCCGGCGAATTCCCGTAACTCTCCGGTACTCCGAAAAATGCCCGAATCACTCGGAACCTTTCCGAACTCCGAATATAGTCGTCCAATATATCGATCTTTACGTATCGACCATTTCGAGACTCCTCGTCATGTCCCCGATCTCATCCGGGACTCCGAACTCCTTCGGTACATCAAAACTCATAAACTCATAATATAGCTGTCATCGAAACCTTAAGCGTGCGGACCCTACGGGTTCGAGAACTATGTAGACATGACCTAGAACTATTCTCGGTCAATAACCAATAGTGGGACCTGGATGCCCATATTGGCTCCTACATATTCTACGAAGATCTTTATCGGTCAAACCGCATAACAACATACGTTGTTCCCTTTGTCATCGGTATGTTACTTTGCCCGAGATTCGATCGTCGGTATCCAATACCTAGTTCAATCTCGTCACCGGCAAGTCTCTTTACTCGTTCTGTAATGCATCATCCCGTAACCAACTCATTGGTTACATTGCTTTCAAGGCTTATAATGATGTGCATTACCGAGAGGGCCCAGAGATACCTCTCCGACAATCGGAGTGACAAAACCTAATCTCGAAATACGCCAACTCAACATGTACCTTCGGAGACACCTGTAGTACTCCTTTATAATCACCCAGTTACGTTGTGACGTTTGGTAGTACCCAAAGTGTTCCTCCGGTAAACGGGAGTTGCATAATCTCATAATTACAGGAACATGTATAAGTCATGAAGAAAGCAATAGCAACATACTAAACGATCAAGTGCTAAGCTAACGGAATGGGTCAAGTCAATCACATCATTCTCCTAATGATGTGATCCCGTTAATCAAATGATAACTCTTTTGTCCATGGCTAGGAAACATAACCATCTCTGATAAACGAGCTAGTCAAGTAGAGGCATACTAGTGACACTATGTTTGTCTATGTATTCACACATGTATTATGTTTCCGGTTAATACAATTCTAGCATGAATAATAAACATTTATCATGAAATAAGGAAATAAATAATAACTTTATTATTGCCTCTAGGGCATATTTCCTTCAGTAACCCTACAGCGATGGAGCCGAATACTGACCTTGTCCCTTGTAAAGCTCGTGACTCCGAGGTGCCGGACTCCTCGCCGGACTCCGAACCTCCTGCGCCCCTACCAATCGAATCCGATTGGGCGCCGATCATGGAGTTCACCGCCGCATACATCTTTAAGCACTCACCCTTTGGCGACATCCTGAATTCGCTAAAGTATCTCTCGTTATCAGGAGAGCCCTGGCCGGACTGCGATCAGGACGGTTGGGATGCGGAAGACGAAGAAATTCAAAGCCCACCCACCACCCACTTTGTAGCCACTGTCGACGATCTAACCGACATGCTAGACTACGACTCCGAAGACATCGACGGTATGGACGACGATGCTGGAGACGACCAAGAACCAGCGCCTACGGGGCACTGGAAGACCACCTCGTCATACGACATATACATGGTGGACATCCCAAAGGATGGGAACGGCGAGGATGCAGCGGAGGAAGGCTCCTCCAAGAAACAGCCCAAGCGCCAGCGTCAGCGGCGCCGCTCTAAATCCCGCCACAGCAAGAATGGAGATTCCGGCACCGGAGATAATAACACCCCAGAGAGTGCCGAAGACAACCCCCTCCATCAAGATTCAGCACAGGAGGACGGAGAAGCCAGCCCTCATCCGAGAGAGGCAAATGAAGAGGTAGAGGATGATAATTACATACCTCCCTCCAGAGATGAGGCAAGCCTCGATGACGACGAATTCGTTGTGCCTGAGGATCCCGTCGAACAAGAGTGTTTTAAACGCAGGCTTATAGCCACGGCAAACATCCTAAAGAAAAAGCGGCAACAACTTAGAGCTGATCAAGACCTGCTAGCCGATAGATGGACTGAAGTCCTCGCGGCCGAAGAGAATGAACTCGAACGCCCCTCCAAAAGCTACCCCAAACGCAAGTTGCTCCCTCGATTAGAGGAGGAGGCATATAAACCTTCATCACCAGCGCACAATACGGCAGACCAACCACCTCGTGGCCGCGACAGAGAGGCCTCTAGGCCCTCCACCAGGACCGTACCCCGGCATCGCTCGAAAAGTATGAAGCCACGGGGGAATGCGCCAGACTTGCGAGACATATTGGAGGACAAGGCAAGACAATCAAGATTGATCTACGGATCACGTAGGCGCCCCACGATGCACGACGACTACCGTCGCACCGGATACAGCAACTCCGGCCGGGCCGAACACAGTAGACAAAGCTCGCTTGAGCTACGTCGTGATATAGCCCAATATAGAGGCGCCGCACACCCACTATGCTTCATAGATGAAGTAATGGATCATCAAATCCATGAAGGGTTTAAACCCGTGAATATTGAATCCTACGATGGCACAACAGACCCCGCGGTTTTGATCGAAGACTATCTCCTTCACATCCACATGGCCCGCGGTGACGATCTCCACGCCATCAAATATCTCCCACTCAAGCTTAAAGGACCAGCTCGGCATTGGCTTAATAGCTTGCCAGCAGAGTCAATTGGGTGTTGGGAAGACCTGGAAGCCGCATTCCTTGACAAGTTCCAGGGCACATATGTGTGACCACCAGACGCCGATGACCTAAGCCACATAATTCAGCAGCCAGACGAACCGGCTAGACAGTTCTGGACACGGTTCTTAACAAAGAAAAATCAAATCGTCGACTGTCCGGATGCAGAGGCCCTCGCAGCCTTCAAACATAATATCCACGACGAGTGGCTGGCCCGGCACCTAGGACAGGAAAAGCCGAAATCAATGGCAGCCCTCACATCACTCATGACCCGCTTCTGCGCGGGAGAAGACAGCTGGCTAGCCCGCAGTAACAACCTCAGCAAAAATTCTGGCAGTCCGGATAACAAGGACCGCAATGGCAGGTCACGTCGCAACAAAAACAAACGCTGTGTTAACGGCGATAACACTGAGGATACGGTAGTCAACGCCAGATTCAGAGGCTCCAAACCCGGTCAGCAGAAAAAGCCATTCAAAAGAACTACTCCGGCCCCGTCCAATTTGGACCGAATACTCGACCGCTCTTGCCAGATACATGGCAACCCCGAAAAGCCAGCTAATCACACAAACAGGGATTGTTGGGTATTTAAGCAGGCAGGCAAGTTAATTGCCGAAAACAATGACAAGGGGCTGCATAGCGATGACGAGGAAGAGACCCGGCCGCCGAACAATAGAGGACAGAAAGGTTTCCCCCCACAAGTGCGGACGGTGAACATGATATACGCAACTCACATACCCAAGAGGGAGCGGAAGCGTGCACTCAGGGACGTATACGCGATGGAGCCAGTCGCCCCAAAGTTCAACCCATGGTCCTCCTGCCCAATCACTTTTGATCGAAGGGACCACCCCACCAGTATCCGCCATGGCGGATTCGCCGCATTGGTTTTAGACCCAATCGTCGATGGATTTCACCTCACTAGAGTCCTGATGGACGGCGGCAGTAGCCTGAACCTGCTTTATCAGGATACAGTGTGCAAGATGGGCATAGACCCCTCAAGGATTAAACCCACAAAGACGACCTTCAAAGGCGTCATACCAGGTGTAGAGGCCAATTGTACAGGCTCGGTTACACTGGAAGTGGTCTTCGGATCCCCGAATAACTTCCGAAGCGAGGAGTTAATCTTCGACATAGTCCCGTTCCGCAGCGGCAATCACACTCTGCTCGGACGGACCGCGTTTGCAAAGTTCAACGCGGTGCCGCATTACGCATACCTTAAGCTCAAGATGCCAGGCCCTCGAGGAGTCATCACGGTCAACGGAAACACTGAACGCTCCCTCCGAACGGAGGAACACACAGCGGCTCTCTCGGAAGAAGTTCAGAGTAGCCTCTTAAGGCAATTTTCGAGTCCGGCCGTTAAGCGACAGGACACGGCCAAACGCGCCCGGAGTAACCTACAACAAGACCACCTGGCACGTTTCGAGCACGCATAGCAATGCGGACCCAACCCCAGCCCCTGCATAATTGCAAAACCAGTCCTTCGCGTACATCATTACGCTCTGAAGTTACCATGGGCATAGGGGGAGGGGCACGACCACGACAGGCCCAGAGTGCGGCTCAACCACACCAGGGGCTCCCAAGTGTGTCGTCTTTTTCTTTTTTCCTTTTTCCTTACCCACAGGACTCCGTTCACCAGAGGCCCTGTCCGGCAGTGGACCTGCCGAACTCACGATGCAACAGCCAGGGAAGGAGAAAGGCAATGACGAACACTCAGGTGGTCTCCATTACGAGCATTAAATCTATTTAATACACCATTCCGCAGCCTACCCCTGGAGGGGGACATATTTAATAGTCCAATCCCTTTCTTACTGCACTATTTGTATCGTTCTGCATTCATGGCAGTATTTCTGGAATAAACCTTGCATTGCTTTTTGCTTATAATTGCATTTCTTTCTTATATATGTTCGTTTGTGACATGTTGCATCCGTACACTTTGGTACGGCCGAATACACCAGGGGCTTAAGTTCCCCGCATTATGGTGTGATAAGTCTGAACACTTTCACAAGTGCGGCACCCCGAACTTATAGCATTATATGCATCGGCTCTGAATCATGTCTTGGGTCAATAGTTGGGTTTGCCCGGCTCCCATTTTTTGGTACCTCACGTTCCGTTTTATCGGCTAAGGTAGCACTGGGAGAACCACTGCGATTGAGCCCCGGTTGAGCTGGGCGAGCGCCTCAGTGGAGAAAGCTAAAACTGACCATCATGATAGAGCGAGAGCTGGTCGCTGTTCGAGAGGTTTTTTCGAGTCCCTAAAGACTTATGCCGCTTAGAGCGAGGAACTGGCTTTGTCCGGCCCAGGCGTGGATAGCGCCCCGAACTCGGTCTTCCGAACACTAGGGGCTTTGCCGAAATTTAAAATTATAGAATTCTATGGCTAAGTGAGAGTGTTCAAGCATTATAAGTCCGGTTGCCTTGTTCGTTGTGTTGAGCGCCTCCCTAGATGGACCCAAACATGTGAACAAGAGTGCTCAAGTTTATCCCGAACACCCCAGCACTAGCGGCATGGGGGCTGAAGCCGACGACTTGTCATCTCTCAGATTTGATAAACGGCCGCACAGAAGGTAATATTTTAAATTAATAAGCATTGCTTAGCGCATATGAACATAGTTTTCAGTGCACAGGATAACATAATGCGATTCTACTCAAATATTACATCCTTGGAGCACTCATCCGTAATCATGCGGGCACCCTTCAGGACACTCTTATAATACATTTCGGTCGTGCGATACTCCTTGCCCGCCGGCGGCGCGTCCGTCAGAAGCTTCTCAGCGTCCATCCTGCCCCAGTGCACTTTTGCACGGGCAAGGGCCCGACGGGCACCTTCAATGCAGGCGGATTGCTTGACGACTTCCACCCAGGGACACGCATCCACCAGCCGCCGCACCAGGCCGAAGTAGCTCCCAGGCATGGCCTCCTTGGGCCACAGCCGAACTATGAGGCCCTTCATGGCCTGTTCGGCTACCTTGTGGAGCTCGATCAGCTGCTTCAGCTGGTCGCTAAGGGGCACCGGATGTCCGGCCTCAGCATACTGAGACCAGAAGACCTTCTCCGTTGAGCTCCCCTCCTCGGCCCGGTAGAAAGCGGCAGCATCGGACACGCTGCGAGGCAGATCTGCAAGCGCTGCTGGAGAGCTCCGAATTTGGGTAAGTAACAGGTAATTCACATTCACATGCTTGCTTTGCATGAAAAATGCCTTACCCGCCGCTATTTTCTTCACCGCCTCAATTTCCTGGAGGGCCTTGTGGGCTTCGGCCTTAGCGGCTTTGGCACTCTCAAGAGCCGATGCAAGCTCGGACTCTCGAGTCTTCGAGTTGCGCTCCAAACTCTCATGCTTTTCCACGAGAGCCTGGAGCCCTTGCTGCACCTCCGCCACCCGCGCCTCCTGCTTTTCTCGCTTAGCTCGTTCCGCGGCCGCATTACGTTCGGCCGCAGACACGGCCTCCTTCAGGGTCGCCACCTCGTTCGTGGCCCCTAGAGTACCCACGTTATCCTTGTTATTTCTCTTGCAACCAAAATCCTTTTCTGTAAGGTACAAATTTAATACGGTGTTACTCACCTTCCTTGTCCTCGAGTTGCTTCTTGGCACGGCCGAGCTCGCTCTCGGACCGCTCGAGGTTCTGCTTTAAAGCATCGACCTCCGCAGTCAGTGCGGCAGAGGTCAGCAGTGCAGCCTGCAATCCCATATTGACATATTTTTTAGACCTCCTGCGTATATCTTTCTAGATCCTCAGTCCGGCTTTTCTTTCCGAACACCGAACCGAGCATTAGGGCTACTGTCTATGTGGTATTATATTATATATTTTAAAATTTCTTACCTCAAAGCCTGTTAGAAGGCTACTGCAGGCTTCGGTCAGCCCGCTCTTGGCGAGATGAACCTTCTGAATCACCGCACTCATGATAGTGCGGTGTTCTTCCTTGATGGAAGCGCCGTTGAGCGCCTCCAACAAGTTATCCGGCGCCTCCGGTTGGACGGAGGCCGCCGGCGACACAGTCTTGCCCTTCTTACGAAGGGGCCACCTGCCGGACTCCGGAACCACTGCAGGTTCCGGTGCGGAGTTCGGAGCAAAGTCCGGGAGGTTGCCCTATGGCACCTCCGGAGCCTCCCCCTCCTGGTGGGTCCCCTCCTGGGATCCCACCTCGGCATCGTCAGCGTCACGAGGGGTGGAGGCGATCGGAAGGGAATCCATATCCGACGTAGCCAAGGACCCGCTCGACGAAGCGGGAAGATCATCCTTGGCCGGACTACAGGTTGTATGCAGCATTAGAAGGACACCACGTGGCAAAAAGAGAAATTATAAATCATCCAGGAATTCGGACACTTACGATCTTGCCAGGGGCTTGGCCCTTGAGGGCCACTCCTCGTCGCTGTCGTCGGCGTTGGCGGAGCAGTCCGGAGGAAGGGTCCGTCCTTTCTTGGACCCTTCGCCTGCCCTCGTTGGGGAGGCCTTCCTCTTCTTCTCTCCCCCCGCTAGGGGAGAGGCCTCTTTCTCCTCCTCCTCGGGGGAGGAGTCCGCCTCGGAGTCATCGGACGATGAGTCTGATACCACCTGGTGCCGGGAACTTCTTCGGGTTCCCGTGGCCTTCTTCTTGGCCTTCTTCTCCGGCACCACATAAAGTGTCGGGACCAGCAGCCCCGTCAAACGGGTGTCCGCTGGGTCTTCTGGAAGGGGAGCCGGACAGTTAACCTATCCGGACGTCTTCTGCCAGTCCTTTTAAAGGCATTGGGAGTTTAGATCCCACATAGAATCAAACTATGAAGGAAATGAGTGTCCCATAAAGGATAACGTAGCTTACCTCGCCGGCCGGGCGCTGCGTGCTGAATCCGTGATCTTCAGTTGCGGATGCGGGGGCTTGTCCACCCTTGAACAGCACCCTCCAGTCAGCTTCGAACGTCGTGTCGAAGAGCCCGCTCAGGGTCCGGTGCTGTGCCGGATCAAACTCCCACAAATTAAAGGCCCGTTGCTGGCAGGGGAGAATCCGGCGGACGAGCATGACCTGGATCACGTTGACAAGCTTAAGCTTCTTGTTCACCAGGGTCTGGAGGCAGGACTGGAGTCTGGTCAGCTCCTCCGAACTACCCCATAGCAAGCCCTTCTCTTTCCAGGAGGTGAGCTGCATGGGGATACCAGATCTGAACTCGGGGGCCGCTGCCCATTTAGGGTCACGCGGCTCGATGATGTAGAACGACCCCGATTGCCACCCTTTGATGGATTCCACGAAGGCACCCTCAAGCCAGGTGACATTGGGAATTTTGCCCACCATGGCGCCTTCGCACTCCGCTTGGACGCCCTACACCACCTTTGGCTTGACATTGAAGGTCTTTAGCCACAAGCCAAAGTGGGGCTGGATGCAGAGGAAGGCCTCGCACACGACGATAAACGCCGAGATGTTGAGGATGAAGTTTGGAGCCAGATCGTGGAAGTCCAGGCCGTAGTAATACATGAGCCCCCGGACGAAGGGGTGGAGTGGAAAGCCCAGTCCGGGAGGAAGTGGGGAAGGAATACGACCCTCTCATGGGGCCTGGGGGTGGGGATGAGCTGCCCCTCATCGGGCAGTCGGTGCGCGATGTCGCTGGACAGGTATCCGGCACCGCGCAGCTTCTCGATATGCCCCTCCGTAACGGAGGAGGCCATCCACTTGCCTCCCACTTCGGACATGGCTGGAGAAGGTTGAGGCGAGATGTGCGGACTTGGGCGCTGGAGCTCGAGTGCGCAGAGATGAATAAGCAAAGGAGGAAGAAGGCGTAGGTAAAAAAGGTGGATCCTTATCCCCTTATATATGGGCGGACGAAGACTATGCGTCCCCACCAGCCTGGTAAAACTCGCTTATCTCCCAAGCGCCACAATCAATGGCGCGGTTGGGTTACCCACGTCCGTATTGATGGGAATCCCGGAATAAGGGGAACACGATCTCTGCTTCGACAAGACGTTTCAAGGAAACCGCTTCGCTAAACGCGCTGAGGTGGTATAATAAAAATGATTCAAGTAAAGGCTTGGTAGTGGTGTGACGTCACGCCACAAAATACGTCAGCAGATTGAGCTTGTGTACATGTTATTCTCTCTACGGTGGTATGTGGAATTTATTTTGCAGAGCCGGACACTATCCTGGTGTTCGTAATCTTCTATGGATTATTCGGAAGAGGAACCCGCCTTGCAATGCCGAAGACAATATGCGCACCGGACTCGTCGTCATTGAAGCCTGGTTCAGGGGCTACTGAGGGAGTCCTGTACTAGGGGGTGTCCGGACAGCCGGACTATCATCATCGGCCGGACTCCAAGACTATGAAGATACAAGATTGAAGACTTCGTCCCGTGTCCGGATGGGACTTTCCTTGGCGTGGAAGGCAAGCTTGGCAATACGGATATGTAGATCTCCTACCATTGTAACCGACTCTGTGTAACCCTAGCCCTCTCCGGTGTCTATATAAACCGGAGGGTTTTAGTCCGTAGGACGAACAACCATTACAACAATCATACCATAGGCTAGCTTCTAGGGTTTAGCCTCCTTGATCTCGTGGTAGATCCACTCTTGTACTACCCATATCATCAATATCAATCAAGCAGGAGTAGGGTTTTACCTCCATCGAGAGGGCCCGAACCTAGGTAAAAACATCGTGTCCCTTGTCTCCTGTTACCATCCGCCTAGACGCACAGTTCGGGACCCCCTACCCGAGATCCACCGGTTTTGACACCGACACCGAGTCTCTCAACTCGGTGGGTCCGAGATGGTTTCGGCGGAAACCTAACCCTAAAATTTTGAATCTCATCTAATCTACGGACTATCTTGAGTGGATAGGATTGTTTCAATCGTGGCAAGAATCTATAAGAACACAATGTGCTAGGAATCAGACGAGGATAGCACAGTGATCGAGTCCATACCCTAGCTTGGCGATGAACTTGCTACGGCGGCAACGGCGGGGGCGAAATCCATTGACGGCGGCGGAGACCAGCTACTGGAGGCGGCTGGCGACGAGGAAACGATCCAGAGACCTTCGATGGCAGAGTGAGCTATTGCGTGGGCGAAGGGGTTCGGAGAAATTTCCAAAATTTTGCCCGTGACTATATATAGCCCGACCCTGTCGGTGTGACCGAGTGGAACAACTCGGTGGCACCGAGATGCATAACTGTGTACAGTTACAGCAAATCGATGTGACCGAAAAGTTCAAATCGGTTGCACCGAGATTGAAAACTTAGATCAACTTAATGATCTCGGTAGGACCGAAATGGAGGAATCGGTCAGACTGAGAATCACAAAGAGGTTTTGGAAGTTTAAGTCTATGATGAATCGGGGACTCCGAGTGCTCCTCAGGCAGAGTGGTTCGAACCTGACTTGATCAAATTTTGTGATGTAGCATGAATAGAGTTTGAGACGAGAAAAACATAGATAGCTAGAGAAGTTTCTTAAGTATTCTTGTCCATCCACTTGGCAAAAATAAAATAAGCCAAACAATCAAAACAACAAGTGGATGTCCTTGAATGAGTAAAATATGCACCAACATGCTCACACAATAAGATGACAAATGAAATATGTGGCAAAGCATGCACAACCAATTCTAGCATCTATCAAACAATTGGCGATGACTAGGTCATCTATATATGAGTATATTGACTTAGGAGTCAAATGAGAACATTTGATCATAGGTCATACTCATTGTTTAAGCTCAAGTGGGGTTACCACTTTTACATAATGCATTGATGTGTTCACACCATTAGAGTTGCTTTGACTCAATTCTTAGAGTTAAGCTCCCCCTAGATGTGAGATCCCCCTTTAGAGGATTGAACTAACCTTGGGTTTTGTCGATGATTACTTCATGTAGGTGTTGAATATGTGAATGCTCAATGTTGATGAAGATCTTTTGGAGCAATCCTTTGGAGTGAGTTGCACTTTCAACTTACCTACATGGGTTAGTCCCACAAGGAACAAACAAGAATATCCATAGACATAGAGTGATGCACACACAAGATGATGTCCATGAAATTGTTAGGTTACCTTGTCCCTTGCCTTACCAACATGAGGGTTTGTGACTCCTTGAACTAGTGCAAGATGTGGAAGTTGATTGCACTCGTTCTTGCCATAATGATATGAGTGAAGAATGTTGGCGGAGTCACCCTCAAGAACTCTCTAGTTCTTCTTCTTCGGGATCCACATCATCTTGATGGGAATCCTTGGAGTTGTAGTTGTACTTGATGAAGTAGAACTTGACGTAGTCTTGGGAACCCACTTGAATGAGGCTTTAGGTGCTTCTTCAAATGCATCAATCTCTTATTGAAGCTTGTCCTTGCCTTTGTTCTTGTGGTCTTGTGGTGGAAGATCATCTTGAGCTTGTGTTCCCTTGAAGGAAGTAGGATCATACCTCTCTTGTTGAGGAACAAACTTCGTCTTGGGGTATTGATCTTCTTCCCACTCAACTCCATTGGCATTGAACTTTCGTTCAAAACCAACACCTTGATTCTTCCGGTGCCTTCCTTGCTTGCGTAGAATTTCCTCGAATTGCTTACTCCTGGCAAGGCTCTTGTAAACACCTTTCTCTATAATTCCCTTCAATAAGCTTTTTTCTTTCTCAAGTGTAACTTGGCTAAGAGAATCATTAGTGGAATCAAGAGAACTACTAGAAGCAACAATATTGTATTTGACATTATTATTGTTACTACTAGAGGAAGTATCTTTCTTGTACTTGTTACTAGACTTAATTTGAGGCATGTAAGTGGATAAGAGTAAACACTTGGCAGTATAAGAAGAACTTTTCTTGCGAAGATCATCATTGATTGCCTTTAAGAACTCATGCTCTTGCTCAAGATTGAGCTTTTCAAAGCGTAACTTCTTATGAGCCCTTAAAAGTTCTCGATGATCTTCGAAGATAGTTTCATGAGCCAACTTAAGAGTGTTTAGTTCTTTAGTTAGAAGCTCAATCTTCTCCTTATCATTGTCATTCATTTTATCTTGATTAGCATGATTAATTGACGTTTCATCATAGTATTCATCACTAGAGTTGTCAACAAGTAAATCATCATCCACAAGCAAGTCATCTTCATCACTATTGAAATCAACATACTCAGGATGTGTTACCTTTGGACCTTTGGCCATGAAGCATCTTCCAATTCCTTCATTTGGTGAATCAAATATGTTGTAGGAGTTGGTTGACACAAGTGCTAGACCGGCAACACCTTCATCTTGAGTATATTCAGAGTCGGAGTGATAGCTTCTCTCGGAGTGATTGTCGGAGTTGGAGCCGGATACCCATTCACCAACATGAGCTTGATGTCTTCGTTTTGTGTAGCTCCTTGATGACTTGTCCTTCCTTTTCGAATCCTTGCTTCTCCGTGAGGGTCTTCATTCATAACGATCATCTCTCCTCCTCCTCTCTCTTGGTGGTGATTCTTCTCTTTTGCTTCTTCTTCTTGGAGAATCTTCTCTTCTTTTGTAGGGTGCCGTACACTCGTTGGAATAGTGTCTGGGTCTCCCACAATTGTAGCAATTGCGCTCTCGACTAGAAGATCTTTTGTCATTGTAAGACCTTGACTTGGAGCTTCTTTATTTGCTTCTACTCTTGTAGAATTTGTTGAAGTTCTTCACCATTAATCTCAATTCTTCATTGAAGGTTTGTTTCTCACTTGATGATGTGGGGGCTTCACTTGAGGCTTTGTAAGCACCACTTGACTTGTTGTGAAGTTCCTCCTTATCCTTGAGTGACATCTCATGAGCAACAATTCTTCCAATGACTTCCATTGGCTTGAGATCTTTGTAGTTTGGCATCATCTGGATCAATGTGCACACGGTATCATACTTTCCATCCAATGCTCTTAGGATCTTCTTGATGATGAATTTGTCGGTCATCTCTTCACTCCCTAAGGCGGCAATCTCATTTGTGATAAGAGCAAGCCTAGAGTACATTTCAGCGACACCTTCACCATCCTTCATTTTGAACTTGTCAAGCTGACTTTGGAGCACATCCAAATTGGATTCCTTGACGGATTTAGTACCTTCATGCATATCAATCAAAGTATCCCAGATTTCCTTTGCATTCTCAAGACGGCTGATTTTGTTGAATTCTTCGGGGCACAATCCATTGAAGATGATATCACAAGCTTGAGCGTTGTATTGCAGCATCTTCAATTCTTCCGCATTAGCTTCACGGTTTGGTTCTCTCCCATCAAAGAATTCACCTTGCAAGCCAATACAAATAATTGCCCAAACGGCGGGGTTATGTCCAAGAATATGCATTTTCATCTTATGCTTCCAACTAGCAAAATTAGTACCATCAAAGTAAGGACCTCTACGGTGATAATTTCCCTCGCTAGACGCCATACTCTCCTAGGTTGTGAAACCAAGGCTATGACCACCAAAAGCTATGGAAATCAAAGAAAATGGAGACCAAGGCTCTGATACCACTTATAGGACCTTCAAGTATGTCTAGAGGGGGGGTGATTAGACTACTTGACCAATAAAAACTTGACCTTTTCCCAATTTTAGAGTTTGGCAGATTTTAGCTACTATGGGACAAGTCAAGCAATCATCACACTATTCAAGCAAGCATGCAAAGAGTATATAGGCAGCGGAAATTAAATCATGCAACTTGCAAGAAAGTAAATGGAAGGGTTTGGAGGATTCAAATGCAATTGTAGACACGGATGTTTTTGGCGTGTTTCCGATAGGTGGTGCTATCGTACGTCCACGTTGATGGAGACTTCAACCCACGAAGGGTAACGGTTGCGCGAGTCCACGGAGGGCTCCACCTAAGAAGGGTCCACGAAGAAGCAACCTTGTCTATCCCACCATGGCCGTTGCCCACGAAGGACTTGCCTCACTAGCGGTAGATCTTCACGAAGTAGGCGATCTCCTTGCCCTTGCAAACTCCTTGGTTCAACTCCACAATCTTGTCGGAGGCTCCCAAGTGACACCTAGCCAATCTAGGAGACACCACTCTCCAAGAAGTAACAAATGGTGCGTTGATGATGAACTCCCTGCTCTTGTGCTTCAAATGATAGTCTCCCCAACACTCAACTCTCTCTCATAGGTTTTGGATCTGGTGGAAAGAAGATTTGAGTGGAAAGCAACTTGGGGAAGGCCAGAGATCAAGATTCATATGGTAGGAATGGAATATCTTGGCCTCAACACATGAGTAGGTGGTTCTCTCTCAGAAATGGTAAGTTGGAAGTGTAGATTCGTTCTGATGGCTCTCTCCATGAATGAAGAGGAGGTGGAGGGGTATATATAGCCTCCACACTGTAAGTGCATCTAGTGCCACCCCTAGTTGGTTTTGGAGTATTGACGACAAAGTTGGTTGAGGGACTAATGCGTTTGTGAGAATTGCAGGATAACGCAGGTAGTGTCCCTCATTGATTCGGTTTACCTACCGGAGATGACCCCTAAAAATGTATGAAGACATTGAAGACAATGGTGGTATGAGAAGATATTCATATTGAAGACTATGACATGAGAAGACATTGTGTGAAGACTATGGAGCGCGAAGACTGTGTGGTTTCGTTGTTTCCTTTTCTTCTTTGTTGAGTCATAGGAACCACCGTACTATTAAGTGGGGTCCAAGTGAACTAAGTCAGAGTGACTGAAGTGATGCTCAACTCAAATCCTATGTCTTCGAGCGAAGACAATGAGAGCAAACCTTATCCAGAGCTGGATGAGTCAGCTTCGCTTGTAGCCCAAGTAAAGTTACCGCGTGTGTTTGAAATTTGACCGTTGGAACACGTGTCAGTTCCTTAGTGACCCAGGGTCATTTTGGACAAATCAGGTCGGGTTGCCTAGTGGCTATAAATAGCCCACCCCCTACACCATAAATTGGTGGCTGCTTAGAGTTTGTGCACGGCTTTTGTCATTTGAGAGCAATCCACCTCGAAGCATTTGAGAGAGAGAAAAATCCTTGCGAGGACAAAGCCCAAACACCCAGAGCCAAAGAGTGTTAGGCATCACTGAAGTCTTTCTGTCTGTGTGACCTGAAGACTTATTACACTTGAGGACTGTGAATCCTCCAGCCGGTTAGGTGTCACGTTCTGAGCATCCAAGAGTCATTGTGGATTGCCGGTGAACGAAGTCTGTGAAGGTTTGGAAGTCTCCCTTGAAGACTTACCAGAGTGATTGGGCAAGGACTGGGTGTCCTTAGCTCAAGGGGAATAAGGTGAAGACACGGTCTTCTGAGTTAAATCTCGGCCTCCCTAACCAGACGTACAGTTGTCACAGCAACTGGAACTGGTCTAACAAATCCTGTATCTTCAACAAGCAACTGGTTCTATCCCTTCCCAACCTTACTTAAGTTTGTCTTCGTGAAGTCATTGCCTATCTATGTATCTGTTTGACTTCATTGCTTGACTACTACTGTTGATTGGCTTCATACTATCTTCCATCTTGATCCTTACTATCTAGCTGCTATTAGTCCTGTACTTTCACATCATTGCATACTTGACTATGGTTTGCTTGGGGTAGTTTATCTTCCGCTGCATAACAATTAGGTCATTTCTGTTGTTTGTCTTCGAAACTTCCAATTTTGAAGACTTTCATAAAAATCGCCTATTCACCCCCCTCTAGTCGATAGTAGCACTTTCAATTGGTATCAGATCAAGGTACTCCCTTGTTCTGTGTGATTCGGTATAACCACCTGGAGTTTCAGCTATGTCGACTGCAGGGATAATCAAGGTCTCCGCTGCTTGCCCCGTGTTCGATGGAACTGAATATCCCTACTGGAAGAATAAGATGCGTATGCATCTTGAAGCCATTGATGTCGACCTCTGGTATGTCGTCAAGAATGGCGTTCCCAAAACTGGTGAAGGTGTCACCCCCACTGATGTCAAGAAGTTCATTCAACTGGACTCTACTGCAAAGAACATCATCTGTGGTCATCTGACCAAAGGACAGTATGGCTGTGTGAGTGCTCTGGAAACGTTGAAGCTAGTCTGGGACTGGCTATCCAAGGTCAACGAAGGCGTCTCAACCCAGAGAGATCAAAGAATCAGTGTTCTTCGCAACCTCTTCAACCGCTTCAAGAGAAACGACAATGAAAATGTCCAGCTCACGTTTGATCGCCTCACTGATATCACAAATGAACTTCAAGCTCTTGGCGCAACTGAGATTACCAAGCACGAAATCGTCAAGACACTGTTGAGATCACTTGACAGCTCCTTTGACACCCTTGCCCTCATGATACAAGAACGTCCTGACTTCAAGACACTCGATCCGTCTGATATACTTGAGAGGCTCAACACACATGAGTTCCAGCTATCTGAGAAAAGAGATATCTATGGCCCAAACTATGGCCGAACTCGTGCTTTGAAGGCAAAAGTTGTTTCCTCATCTGAAGAAGAATCTGACTGCAGTTCTGAAGATCCTGAAGACATTGGAAGGGAACTTGCTATGCTTGTGAAGAAGTTCCAGAAATTCACGAAGAAGAAAGGCTTCAGAAAGTCTTCACGATCCAGCTCAAGGAATGATGAAGCTTCCTCCCATGATCACAAGAAGAGAACCTGCCACAAGTGCAAGAAACCCGGTCACTACATATCTGAGTGTCCACAGTGGGACAATGAGAAGAAGAAGAAGAAAAGCAAGGAATATGATTCCGATGACAAGAAGAAGAAGAAATCCTCAGAGTCTTCTAAGTCTTCTTCCAAGTCTTCATCATACAAGAAGAGCTCATATGGCAAGGCTCTTGCTTTTGTTGGCAAGGAAATGGATTCAGAGGAGGAGTCTGCTTCGGAGGAGGCGGAGGTGGAGTCTTGAGAGGAGTCTGACCCTGGCGTTGCAAGTCTGGCTCTAGCCACAGCCTATGTCGCCAAGTCCATCTTCAACACTGAAGATAATGACTTCCACACCAACGCTGAAGCTAATGACGAAGACGATCCTACTCCCACCTACTGCTTCATGGCACGCGGTGACAAGGTAAAATCACGTGATGCTTACTTTCAAACTTCGAGTGAAGATGACTCTGATTGTGAATCCAAACCCAGCTACAAAACACTTGCTAAAATTGCAACTGAACAACAAAAGGCTATGGAACATACTCAAAAACTGTTAGACAAAAGCGATGACCTGTTGGACGCTGAAATGACACGTTCACAGTCCTTAGTTGATGACATAAAAAATCTTCATGCTAAGTACCAAGAACTTGAAGGTCGTCATGAATCGCTCTCAACTACTTATGAAAGGCTCTCCTATGATAATCTTCAAAGGAAACAAGAGCTTGAGAAATTGAGAGCAGCTCATGAAGATCTTCAAAAGGTGAATGAGTCACTTCGCGCTCAACAGATCAGTTCCGCTTAGGATGGATTTGAACCATCATGTCTAAAATGCATTGAGCGTGATAACGCTACATTTGTTGCTGAATGTTCCACTGCTGCTACTGTTTCATTGTCTTCACCTACTGATGTGGTTACTAACCCCTCTGCGGAGGATACCACAGCTGTTGCTGATGAAAATGCTATGCTGAAGACATTGCTTGAAACAGGGATGTACAAAAGTTTGAAGGGACATCAGACTCTCTGCGATGTCCTCGAAAAGCAGATTCTGAACCGAAACCCTAGGAAAGAGGGTGTTGGGTTCGAAAGGAAAATGAATGTTGATGGCTCGTACTGGAAGCCTGAGCAGTACCCCAAAACCACATGGGTTGCTGCAAAGGAACCTTCAGTAGATCCATCATATCATTGATGAATCCTTTGATGCAAACTATAAGCTGTTCAAAAATCAGAATGGTGAAGTGTTTGCCAGGTACATTGGTACTAACTGCAGGAATGGACCACCTATGAAGAAGATCTGGGTAGCTAAGCAGTACATTTAGAATCTTCCTGTGAATGTCGTCCTGACCCCACCAAGGAGGAAGACAAACCCCAGACCTATAACTTCATGTGGCCCAAAGGCTTCATACAGATACAGGACTCACATGAGTCACCCTAACGCCAATGTTTTGCAGGGAAATCATACTCAGACTTATGAATATGAGCGTGTATCTTCGAACCGCTATGTTCATAGGACTAAGAACTTTTCTGCTTATTCATATGAGTATCATTCATCTCCTGCAAGGCTATTTGCTAGGGCTTCAAAGCCAAAATTCTCAGATGCTGCACTTAGACTCATTGCTTCTAAGCCACCACTAAAGATGTGGGTGGCAAAGAAGAACTAACTCTCTTTTGCAGAAAACGGTCTCCAGCCAGCAATCAATGGCGTCCGATACTATTGCTGGGGACCTAAAACTCATTTAGGACGCACGATAAAATGTCATTCTATATACTTCACATCTGAATCTCTTATCAGTCATACTATGTCCTAACCTTGATATAAGCTGTGACTATCCCTATATGTGCCAAATGCTTATGCTTCACAACACTCTTGTGAAGCCTATCCTCCTAACTGCACTGTAGGGTACATCACCAAAAGCTTCAGAATGGATTATGGACAGTGGATGCACAAATCATATGACTGGTGATCGAAGTCTTCTCATGGACTCAACCTTACGTCCATCCGACAAGAGTCACATTACATTTGCTAACACTGGTAAAAGCAAGGTATTGGGTCTAGGTAGAGTTGCAATCCCAAAGGATCAACACATGGATAAAGTGATGCTTGTTGAATCCCTTGGTTTCAACTTAATGTCTGTCTCAATGCTTTGTGACTTGAACATGATTGTGATATTTGGCAAATATCATTGCCTTGTACTTGAACATGGTAGATTTCTCACCAGGTCCACAGCTTGCCGTATGTCTTCTCACAAAAGCTTCAGAATGCTGGCTCTGGCATCGAAGGCTAGGACATGCTGGCATGAGGAATTTGCACTCACTCGTCAAGAAGAAGCATGTCATAGGCATCGAAGATGTCAAGTTCAAGAAGGATCATCTGTGTGGTGCCTACAAAGCTGGAAAGATGACAAGGGCAAAGCACCCCTCGAAGACAATCATGACGACATCTCAACCCTTCGAGCTGTTACACGTGGACTTATTTGGACCTACTCACTACTCCACCCTCACAACAACTGCATGTCTCTATGGCTTCGTCATTGTTGATGACTACTCAAGATACACATGGGTTCATATAATTCTTTACAAGACTGAAGTGCAAGATGTCTTCAGGCGCTTCGCAAATCAAGCAATGAACAATTATGGCATGAAGATCAAGCACATCAGAAGTGACAATGGCACTGAATTCAAGAACACTGGACTTGATCTGTATCTGGATACAATAGGAATCACTCATGAGTTCTCTGCTTCATACATACCTCAGCAAAATGGCATCGTTGAGCGCAAAAACAGAACTCTCATTGAGATGGCTCGAACAATGCTAGATGAGTACAAGACACCAAGAAAGTTTTGGCCTGAAGCTATTGATACAGCATGTCACATCATCAACCGTGTGTACATCCATAAGCTTCTGAACAAAACATCTTATGAGCTCCTTACTGGCAAGAAGCCAAACATCAGTTACTTCAGAGTATTTGGAGCTAGATGCTGGATCAAGGATCCCCATCACAAGTCAAAATTTGCACCTAAGGCTCACGAAGGCTTCATGCTTGGCAATGGAAAGGATTCACACTCCTACAGAGTCTTCAACCTTTATCTCTACAAAATCGTTGAAACTGTGGATGTGAAATTTGATGAAACCAATGGTTCACAGAGAGAGATTCTGCCAAGTACACTAGATGAAGCTCCCTCAAACGAGTCTATCAAGCTGATGGGAACTGGTGAAATCATGCCCTCTGAAGCACAGCCTGAAGAGGAACTTATCATCTCTGCACCAAATCTACCTGAAGACAATGCTCAGACCGAAGACAATCCTCCCAATGATGACAATGACCAGCCAGAGCAAAATCTTCGTCCTGTTCATCCTCGTGTTGCAAATGAAGTTCAAATAGAGAAGATAATCGACAGCATCAATGCACCAGGTCCGCTCACTCGATCAAGAGCAACACAGCTAGCAAACTTCTGTGGGCACTTTTCATTTGTGTCTATATCAGAACCCAAGAAAGTTGCTGAAGCTTTTATGGAACCTGAATGGATTCAAGCCATGCAAGATGAACTTCAATAGTTCAAACTGAATAATGTCTGGGAACTCGTCAAGCGACCTGACCCTCGCAAGCATAACATCATTGGAACAAAGTGGATATATCGAAACAAGCAAGATGAGCATGGTCAAGTCGTCAGAAACAAAGCACGTCTTGTGGCTCAAGGATATACTCAAGTTGAAGGAATTGACTTTGATGAAACATTTGCTCCTATTGCTAGGCTTGAAGCTATTCGCATACTGCTAGCCTACGCTAATCATCACAACATCTTGCTATATCAAATGGATGTAAAGAGTGCATTTCTCAATGGCAAGATTGAAGAAGAAGTATATGTCGCACAACCACCTGGCTTTGAAGATCCAAAACATCCTGATATGGTGTAAAAGCTAAACAAAGCACTGTATGGCCTCAAACAAGCTCCTCGTGCCTGGTATGATACAATCAAAGACTTCCTGAAGAGCAAAGGCTTCAAACCTGGATCCCTCAATCCTACACTCTTCACGAAGACATATGATGGTGAACTGTTTGTGTGCCAAATATATGTGGATGACATAATCTTCGGCTGCACCAACCAGAAGTACAGTGATGAGTTTGGGTACATGATGCAAGAGCAATATCAAATGTCCATGATGGGTGAGCTGAAGTTCTTCCTTGGTCTTCAAATTCGTCAGCAAAGAAATGGCATCTTCATATCTCAAGAAAAATACCTCAAAGATTGTCTGAAGAAGTTTGGAATGGAAGACTACAAAGGCTACACGACGCCAATGCCAGCCAAACACCATCTTGGTCCCGACGACAATGGTAAAGAGTTCGATCAAAAGGTATACCTCTCCATGATTGGTTCTTTGCTTTATTTATGTGCATCTAGGCCAGATATTATGCTTAGTGTTTGCATGTGTGCTCGATTCCAAGCGGCACCAAAGGAATCGCATCACTTAGCTGTGAAGCGAATTCTTTGATATTTGGCTTACACCCCAACACTCGGATTGTGGTATCCCAAGGGCTCAAAATTTGATTTGGTTGGATTCTCGGATGCTGATTATGCTGGTGACAAGGTGTATCGCAAGTCTACATCAGGCACATGTCATTTTCTTGGTCGATCACTTGTTTGTTGGTCTTCAAAGAAGCAGAACTGTGTATCACTCTCAACTGCTGAATCTGAATACATTGCTGCTGGATCCTGTTGTGCTCAGCTTCTATGGATGAAGCAAACTCTCAAGGATTATGGCATCAACCTGAAACAAGTACCTCTCTTCTGCGACAACGAGAGTGCCATCAAAATAGCCAACAATCCAGTCCAACACTCGAAGACAAAGCACATTGAAATTCATCATCACTTTCTCAGAGATCATGTTATGAAGAAAGATATTGATATCATTCACGTCAACACTGAAGAGCAAATGGCAGATATCTTCACAATGCCCTTGGATGAGAAAAGGTTTTGCAAGTTACAGTGTGAGCTAAATATCTTGGAATCCTCTAATGTCCTGTGATTAGGCACACATCCTAACACTTATGCATGTTGATGACTTAGATGTGCAACACACAAAGTAATGTATATCTTCAACCAATGAAGATTTACACTCTGAGTGTGAATACATTAACATGGAATTTGACTTCGGAGCGCCACGATAATTGTGCGCCGTGTCTAGGTCTAATACTTCCTATACGGTGGGTAACACCACCACCAACTTTCTCTGTTTGAAGTGTTTCACTCATGGTGTTATATTGCAATGACTTCGCATTTGGTTTGTCTTCAGTTTCAATTTGTCTTCATGACTTTCTACACTATGATGATTTGATTGCTTTCTGATATATATATATATATATATATATATATATATATATATATATATATTATTGTTATGTCTACATCATTCACTTATAGCTATGTCTTCAAGATTGGATTTCTTTTGAACTAAGTGAATGTGATCGGACCCTAACCTCTCTATGCTTCCTATCTCAAACTCTATCTGTCCAAATCATATGCATTCTATTGAAACTGTCGAATGTCTTCTTTGCGTCCTAGTCAGCAGAAGGCAAAGAGACAAACATTAAATCTGTTTTAAATGACTTATCTTTATTGTTGAAATCCGGAGAAGCCGGAACAACTCTCCGACATGCCTGGCGGGCGTGGGAACGTGGGACAACTCTGAGTATGTTGCATGCTTGCCACATGCCCCTCAGATGTGAACCGCCAGGGGCACCAGCGTAATTGCGCTGTGTCTCTCACCTACTTATAAATACTTGTCCCCTGCGGTAAAGAAATCCTTCTTCCACCTCTCCACCTCCGTCAAAAACCCTAGCGCCACCGCTAGCTCGCGACGATGCCGGCGACGAAGTGCTTAGCTGCCGCGACTTCTCCGACGCCGTCCTCACGTCGGCCGCGGACATCGTCCTCTCCGCCGTCGCCGTAGGTGTCCTCCATCGCCAAGTTAGGGCATGGTGGGCTGAACTGCTCGGTCTCCTATTCATCCCATCTAGCAGTTCTTCGTGCGGTAATTATAACTCTATTTTTACCACCTTTTTGATCTTCAAGATTCATCCTGTTTACAAAAAGTGGTTTCTGCCTATTCAATGTTAGATCTATTCTGTCTGCATCTCATACTGCCTAGTCAATTCACTTAGATTTCCTGTCTAGTTTGATTCCTCACTTGTACTTATTCACGGATCGGTACAAATCTGGAACCAACTCACCTATATAAGTGAATTACTTCGCATCATGAGGTCCATGTCTTCAAACTGATTTATCTTCAAAATCTTCTGAGAATGCATATGACCTCTTCCCCTTCCCTCGCATCTCTAATGCTGTCACAGGTACATGTCCGTGGGAGAATCCCTTGGTTCTCATAGTCTGCATTCGTTTGCAGAATACTTACAGCATCATATCAATTCTCCTAAAGCCAGTTCTTGCTTGACCAGCAAGCGTAAGTCTCTGAAGCCTTTGAACGTATTGAAGCCATTCAGCTTGAAGTTCATGGCTGCAGAAAAATCAGCAAGGAAGGGTGGCAGACAGCGCAGAGAAGGAACATCCAAAGATCTGCCTGATGACTTAGCAGAACTCTACAAGACAGATCCCGAAGAAAATTATCATCAGAGAAAGACGCGAATCCAATGAATTCGACGCTATTGGGCTGAGGAATGGTTCAACTACAAGTTTGTGACGAAGGAATATGCAGAGAAGAATGCCATCAAGAGACCTTGGGGTGATATCCTCTATCGAGGCCTTCAACCCAAGAGCCGAGCTGAAGCCATTGATCAAGGCTTCTATCCTTGCATGGTCCATGGACCACAGCCTGAGAACGCCGACCCCACCTCACTACTCTGGTGTCGTGACGACTCTCTCTTCAACGCAACTATCAGTTTGTTGTGGCTTTGGCCAAGAAGAACAAGAAGTCCTTGGGCTTGGACTTCAACCCAGGTCCCTCTGCTCCCCGTGCTGACGGCTCCTGTGATGCTGATCCCAATGTGATCGGCCCCTTCTCAAACCTTGACGGCCTCATCACCTACATGGTGGTCCAAGGTGCAAGAGTAGATCATTCTGAAGATGATGCTGACTCCGATGAAGCCCATGCTCCTCCTCCAAAGCCGCAGAAGCAAAAGAAGCCTAAGGCTTCAAGATCAGCTGCACCTCTGAAGACTTCTCGTGCGAAGCCACTGGCCACTGCACCTCCTGAAGCCAGTGTGTAGTCTGAAGATCAATCCCGTGTCTCGAAGAGAATGGGAAAGAAAAAGCAACTTGTCAGACCATCTGATCAAAGAGCCTTGACTCCTGCCGCCATTTTGCGTGAAGAACCCATTGATCTGTCAAGTGATGAAGATCTTGCTGATGATGCCCTTGAGCAGCTGATAAAGAGCAAGGAAGAAGCAGAAATCTTCAACAACTTGCCTCTCTTTGATGTGGCCATCAACAACAATTTCATTGATGAGTGGTTCGACACCCCCAATCTCAGCTTTGAAGCTTTACAGCTTCCCATTGGCCTCAGTGTCGCCTTCAATGGCGCCATTGCTTCTGAGCTAGCTCTTGCTCACCGCATCGTTGAGCTCAAGAACAAGATTGATTATGAGAAGGCTCAATTCAAGAAGCATGTGGCCAAGCTAAGTGTTCAAGACGTCAGAAACTTCAAAGTCATGCTACATGAGCTTAAAGAAGCTTTTCTAAAGAAGCGTGAAGAAGCTCAGGGCTCTTGTTGGGTATATTACCACTGGGCGTGAACCGGCCTACTTGGGCCGGGTTAACTTCATTAGTAGTATAAGAAGATGAAGGTCCAAGGCCTGTAGTCGGTTTAGAACCTATAGCCGTAAACCGGCCTGATGTATAAACTTGTATTGTAAGTTAGTAATAGAGAGAGACCAACCGGGATACGAATATGAACCGGTATGGGACTCCATGAACCGACGGGCGTCACCCGTGTTTATACGGGACGACCTGGCGGAATTTCAAGACAGACAACAACAACTCGAGCCTAGGCGAAGCTTGTTTGCTCCCTAGCCATCGAGACCACATCAATTCCATCACAACTAGACGTAGGCTTTTACCTTCATCGAAGGGGCCGAACTAGTATAAACCCTCGTGTCTTTGTGTCCGCTTTAACCCCTTCAAGTTAACCCGTAGCGATGGCTCCACGACTAAGTCCTTTCACTAGGACATCTGCCGTGACAAATCCACGACAGTTGGCGCCCACCGTGGGGCTATCGCACGACGGTTTGATGATCTTGGAGGGCAAACTCAAAGGACTCGAAGGCTATGCTGTGGGCCGGATGACCAAGAGTCATCGTGGCAAGATCTACATCGACGACGCAGGATGGGGTCCCGAAGCCGATTCGATCGAGTATGGGTACCGGGTCCCCTTTGGTGGCATACACGTTTTCATCGGCAAGATTGGTGAGCCTGGGCCTGAGCCGGACATCTGCACCGACCTCGTCGAGACGGCTCAGCGTGCGAGATCTACCCAGGTTAAACCGGCCGTGAAGCGTGCCTTCATGGGAGTCATCCACGGAGGAGAGCATGAGGACGAGTCAGAACACGGTAGCGAGACCGTCGTCTATTCCGGCGACGAGTCTTCAACCGGAGAGACCAAATCATTGTACCAGTTGCAAGATGACCAGATCAGGGGCTGTTCCGATCGCGACAGTATTCCGGACCCCCCAGATCAGATCAACTGGGTTGGAATATTCATGGCCGGTACACAGGCAGCGAATCACTCTTCGACCGCAGCAGCAATGCACTCCGGATCAGCAGCGGCAGCGGCAGCAGGGGCAGGAGGCCTTGTACGCCCACCGGTTCAAGTTCTGTCTGACCTGTTTGACGCACTAGCTGCACTTATGGCAGAAGCCAATCCGGCAGATCAGGTCGTACAGGCCAAAGCTGACCTGGCAGCAGAGAAGGACAGGATGGCCGCAGAGCGGGCCGCTTTGGACGCCCAGGCCTATAAGCTCATGGTTGACCAGAACGCGTCACAGGAGGTCTTGAAGCGGAAGCACAGATCATGCCTGCCGTTAGGTTTCGACCCTCGGAATCTCTTTCACACTCCGAGAGCTGGAACCAGTAATCCGCTGGGGCACCTGGAGGCAAACCGGATCGAGGCACCAGGGCCGGGAGCGACGATCCAACCCCGCCTGATGGAACCTCCTCGATAGAACATTGAGATTCCTCCGCCGGTTCATATACCTCCGGGTCATTATTCTAATCCTATGGACAATCTTGTTGCAGCTGTTGCGCAATTAGAAGCTATCCCGGTGGAAGGAGACACTCCACAAGCAATAGAGACGCGCCGGGTTAAGGAACTTCTCCGGACCGCTTTGATTCAACAGGAGGCATATTCATACAGCCGCGATCGGATTCACTCCACACCTCGTCCAAGCCGGAGCTATAGCAGGTGCCTGGATGAACCGGCCATATCGAGCAATGCGCGAGGCCGTGAAGCGGCCCGTGGCAATAACTCGGCAGGTGGTGTTCGTGACGCTCAGGAGGTAGTGGACCGGGCCCGGGCACGAAGGGAGGCCGAGTTAGCAGCACAGAACGAGGCGGGTCAGCTTACCCCGGTTCGTCCTACCACCTCTGCCGGGCCAGGGGTCGCATCTGCTTTGGGAGTACCCTGTTTAGTCCCCGCTTTACGCAATGTACGCCTGCCCAAAGATTTTAAGGGTCTGCGTAAGGTGCCGAATTACACCGCTGATTTATCTCCAGAAGTGTGGGTAGAGAGTTATGAGATGGCCATGGAGATGCTGGATGTGGATGAGACCGCGTGTGCAAAGTACTTCACCATGATGCTTGAAGGTACGGCCCGTACTTGGTTGAAGAGCCTGCCGCCTAATTCTATCAATTCATGGGCCCAGTTGCGGGCCCGGTTTATCCAGAATTTCAAAGATACGTGTAAGCAGCCCAAGTCCATAGTAGACCTGGCGGCTTGTGTTCAGGAGGACGGAGAGTCAACAACCCATTGGATACGCCGCATTTCGGAAGTCTTGCACTCGTCGGACAGGATCAATGCTGACTCTGCGATCTTAACCCTGGAGGGCAACTGCCGGTTTATGCCTTTAAAGTTGAAATTGGGGCGTATGAAGCGGTTCTGTAATGACATGGGAACTCTCATGGCCGCTTTGGTGAAGTATGCTGATTCTGATAGTACCAAGGATCCCGAGACTGATGATGATGAAGCAGGGAAGGGAAACAAGAATAGCAACTCCAAGGGGCATCAGTACAAACCGGCGGGCCATGGAAGCGGAGGCAAGCGTAAAGCGGATGGCAACATGGATTTTGTGGCTAACACTAATGCGCAGGACAAGGGTCAGCAACGCAAAGGCAAAGCGGCAAATCGTAATGGGGCTCCAAATCCTAACCCGGATCGCTTAAATTATTTGTTGAATCAGCCTTGTCCGAAGCACGGGACGAAGGAGGCGCCGGTTAACCACCTTTGGAAGGATTGTTACATCATGCAGGAATTTAAAAACTCTAATACCTTCCGGTATGACCGTGGGTCAGGTGGCGGCTCAGGATCCGGTTTCCATGGGCTGGGTTAGGACGGAGCTTCCGGTTCAGGTTTTAATCAGGGCGGTCACAACAACCGGAATAATCAGAGCGGTCAAGGGGGTTACAACCAACAGCAGCAGCAGCAGTCGGGTTACCAGAGCCAGCCAAAACAGTTGAACAATGGGCAGTATCACGTTTTCACAACTAGCTTGGATAAGCGCGACCGGAAACTCCACAAGCGAGCGGTGAACTCTGTTGAACCGGCCGTACCACGTTACTTGCGCTGGTCGGAGCAGCCTATCGTGTGGAGCAGGGAGGACCACCCACCCCGGGTTGACAATCCAGGCCAGTTGGCATTAGTGGTAGACCCTCAGGTGGGAGGTTATAAATTCACCAAGGTGCTCATGGATGGAGGGAGCAGTATTAACATCCTGTACTATGAGACATTCCGCCGCATGGGGCTAACAGACAAAGATCTCAGACCGTCTAATACGGTATTCCATGGTGTGGTGCCTGGCAAATCGGCATATCCTGTTGGTAAGATAGCCCTGGACGTGGCTTTTGGGGACGAGCATGATTCCCGATCCGAAAAACTAACCTTTGAGGTGGTGAAGATCCGGAGCCCGTATCACGCCTTGTTTGGGCGGCCGGCTTATGCCAAATTCATGGCACAGCCTTGTTATATCTACTTGCAGCTCAAGATGTCGGGTTACAAAGGGACAATAACGGTTCATGGGAGCCGTAAGATTGCTTTGGAATGTGAGGAAGGTGATGCGGCCTATGCAGAGTCGGTTTGTGCCACGGAGGAGTTGAAATATTATAAGGACAATGTTGATCCGGTGGACATGACCCCTTTGAAGAAGCCAACCACGGAGCATGATTCAGATCTGAAGTTCAAATCGGCGGCTGAGACCAAGCTTGTTGACTTCGTGCCCGGCGATTCATCCAAGCAGTTCATTATCAGTGCCAACTTGGACCCTAAATAGGAAAGCACGCTCATCGAGTTCATCTGTGAGAATCGGGACATTTTTGCATGGAAGCCTTTTGACATGCCAGGTGTACCGAGGGAACTCGCTGAGCACACTCTTAATGTGGATCCTAAGTATAAATCGGTAAAGCAATTTCTTCGCCGGTTTGACGAAGAAAGGCGCAAAGCCATTGGAGAGGAAGTGGCCAGGCTCTTAGCAGCTAGCTTTATCATTGAGGTGTTCCATCCAGAGTGGCTTGCTAATCCGGTGCTGGTTCTTAAGAAAAACGGCACTTGGCGTATGTGTGTGGATTACACGGATCTTAATAGGGCTTGTCCAGTGGATCCTTTTTCCCTCCCCTGCATTGACCAGATTATTGATGCCACGGCGGGTTGTGAGCGTTTGAGTTTTTTGGATGCATATTCTGGATATCATCAGATCAAAATGGTGGTTAAGGACCAGGAGAAGACAACGTTTATTACTCCCTTTGGAGCCTTCTCGATGTATCTATGCCTTTTGGGCTCAAGAGCGCCCAAGCCACTTATCAACGGTGTGTACAGAATTGCCTGCATAAACAGATCGGCCGCAATGTGCACGCGTATGTGGATGATATTGTAGTCAAGTCAAGGCAGAAGGAGACGCTGGTGGATGATTTGAAGGAAACCTTTGACAACTTGCGAGTTTACAAGATGATGCTTAACCCGGCCAAGTGTGTCTTTGGTGTTCCGGCAGGCAAATTACTGGGTTTTCTTGTGTCCAACAGAGGAATTGAGGCTAATCCGGAGAAGATTACGGCTATCACCTCCCTGGCTAAACCAAAGTGTATCAACGATGTTCAGCGTTTGGCGGGTCGGATCGCCGCACTGAGCCGGTTTATCAGCCGCCTCGGAGAGAAGGCTATCCCTTTGTACCAGATGCTGAGAAAGACAGATCAATTCATCTGGAGTCCGGCTGCTGATGAAGCGTTGGAGGACTTGAAGCGGCAATTAGCCAATCCGCCCGTTCTTGCGGCTCCAGTCGACAAGGAGCCGTTATTATTATACGTAGCGGCCAATGCTCGTGCAGTTAGCGTGGCTATTGTGGTGGAACACAAGGAGGCAGGCAAGGAATATCCGGTTCAGCGGCCGGTTTATTATATCAGTGAGGTGCTTATTGAATCCAAGCAAAGGTATCCGCATTGGCAGAAGCTGGTATATGGAGTTTTCATGGCAAGCTGGAAGTTGAAGCAGTATTTTCAAGGGCACCCCATCACAATGGTCAGTTCAGCTCCATTGGGCGATATCATACAGAACCGGGAGGCGACTGGCCGGATTGCCAAGTGGGCTATAGAACTTGGGCCGCACGGATTGAAGTACGTGCCTCGGACAGCGTTGAAGTCTCAAGCACTTGTTGATTTCATCAATGATTGGACGGAGTTGCAAGCACCAGAGGAGAAGCCGGATCACACATATTGGACTATCCATTTTGATGGATCCAGGCAATTGGAAGGCTCGGGGGCTGGAGTCGTATTAACTTCCCCACGAGGTGATAAGTTTTGTTATGTTCTCCGCTTAATGTTCCCTTGTACTAATAATGCAGCTGAGTACGAAGCTTTGCTCCATGGTCTCCAGATGGCTAAAGAGATGAACTTAAGCCAGGTTAAGTGCTTCGGTGATTCGGACCTCGTGGCTCAACAGGTGTCTGGCACTTGGGATTCTAAGGACCCGCTCATGGCTGCATATTGTCGTGAGGTGGATAATATTGCGGGTCACTTCAAGGGTTATCAGGTGGATCACATGGACCGTCGAAAGAATGAAGCGGCGGACGCTTTAAGCCGGTTGGGCTCTCAGCGTAAACCGGTCCCGCCTAATATCTTTCTTGATGTGTTGCACAACCCGTCAGTCAAGCTCCCGGGTGAAGTGGATTTGGCTATTCCTGATCCGGAGGCTCAATTGGTGGCAGCCCTGCATGTCATACCGGATTGGACAGTTCCTTATCTTGTGTACATGAACCGGGGAGAGTTGCCAGAGGATGAGATTCTAGCCAGGCAGATAGTCCGGCGATCCAAGTCTATGACTATTGTCAATGGCGAATTGCATCATTGTAGTGTATCAGGGGCATCTCAACGCTGTGTCTCTCCTGAGGAAGGCTGTGAAATCTTACGAGAAATCCATGAAGGGGATTGTGGTCACCACGCCGGTTCAAAGTCTCTGGTGGCAAAGGCGTTTCGTCACGGGTTCTACTGGTTGACAGCTCATGCTGATGCGGAGGACTTGGTTAAACGGTGTGATGGCTGTCAGAAATTTTCAAGGCGTGCTCATATACCGGCTCAAGAATTGAGGATGATTCCAATTACTTGGCCATTCGCAACATGGGGGCTGGATATGGTCGGGCCCTTTAAAAGATCCAAGGATAAGAAAACCCACCTTTTGGTGGCAGTTGACAAGTTTACCAAGTGGGTTGAAGCGGAGCCTGTTAGCAAGTGTGATGCAGCTACAGCGGTGCAGTTCATTAAAAAGGTGATTTTCCGGTTTGGCTTTCCACACAGTATCATTACTGACAATGGTACCAATTTATCCAAGGGTGCTATGAAGGAATTCTGTGAACGTGAGCACATCCGACTTGACGTATCATCAGTGGCTCACCCCCAGTCCAATGGGCAGGCAGAACGGGCTAATCAAGAGATCTTGCGAGGCATCAAACCCCGGCTTATGGTTCCATTGCAAAGAACACCAGGATGTTGGGTTGAAGAACTACCATCTGTGCTATGGAGTATCAATACTACATCCAACCGATCCACAGGATACACGCCGTTTTTCATGGTCTACGGAGCGGAGGCGGTTCTCCCTCGTGTGGCAGCTTATGTTGAAGCGGACAATGAGACAGCACGACAAGACGCTTTGGACCTATTGGACGAGGAGCGCGATATAGCGGCTGCCCGCTCGGCGATTTATCAACAAGATCTTCATCCCTATCACAGCCGCCGGGTCAGAACCAGAACTTTTCAAGAAGGAGATTTGGTGCTTTGGCTCATCCAAGACCAGACGGATATGCACAAGTTATCCCCACCTTGGGAGGGACCTTTCGTGGTCAGCAAGAATCTGCACAATGGGTCGTACTATCTGATTGATATTCGAGAACATAAAGACTCACGCACATCAGAGGAGGAGACCAACAGGCCGTGGAACATAGCTCATCTTCGGCCTTACTACACCTGAGCCATTGGCTCTATCTATGTACATATTATGACAGTGTATATATTATCTTTGATATGATAAAACCAGAGCCTCAGCTAAAGCAGGGTCTCTGCCTTTTCATATCATGCGTGGTTACATGGAGTGGTTCTGTTTTAAAGCGGCTCCGGTTTACCCCTTGAAATTTGCTTTTTATATCACTTGGGGCCTTGGTCGTGTCCGAACCAACGCGACACCTTTTGATAGGCGAAAGCCACCAGATCACTTGGGGACATGGTCAAGTCTAAACCAGTCACGCCTCTTGATTGGCCTAGGGCCACAAAATCACTTGGGGGCTTTGTCGAACCCGAACCATTGCCACGCCTTTTGATTGGCATATATGCCACGGTTTCATTTGGGGACCTGGCTGACTTGAACCATTGTCACTCCTATTGGGGGCTTGGTCCTGTCCGACCACGGTAACACCATCTGATCAGCTCAGTATAGCATGTTTTTTGCAAACGGTTTTTATCATTGCCTCTGCTTCCATATTTCTTTTATGGCTATTTGTCAATTTTGTTGTGTTTCCTTTACACCAACAACACTTTTTTACCGGTTCAGCGGACGGATTCGGTTCATTTTTTAATCCGGAGAAATATGTCCGGTTTACTTTTCCTGTTAACATCATGGAGTAACAGGGGGGCTCATAATGACCCAGCACGGTTTACATGGGAGCTATTTTCTCCCCTTTGACGGTAATGGTTTATAAAACCTCCGCTTCAAGCCTGGCTAAGCCAACTTCATGCCCAGCGATGGCAGGTACTTTGTATCGCCTATTTGGTTATATGTTTTAAATACATTGCTGATATATATGTCAAGATCATAAATCGGCTGGCGGTATAACCGCCACCGAAGTTCAAGATTTTCTGATTGCAGGAAATATAAATTGAGGTTTTTCAAGCAAAAGCATCAGTACTTATGCACGAAGGCATATTCAAGGCAGAAGTATTAACTATCCTATTACAAGGCAACACGGTGCCCAAATAAGATCATTGTTATTTTGGCAGATCATCGTAAGGCAGCTATTTAAACCGGCTTCCGGTTCAAACCTGCTCATCGTCCTGCGCCGCTTCAGCTTCCTCGTCTCTATCCATTGGCTGGAAATCAACAGTGGTCCAGTCGATTCCCATTAAAGCTTGAAAGACAGCCTCTTCATGGATCAGAGAAGACGGTTCAATATCAGGAGCGTAAGTATGCTTACGGATTGGAGGAATCAGATTCTCCACTTCAAGAGTTGGTGCAGGCACTCGTTTGTTCTGATCGTTGTACTGGGCTTGATAATGCGACAAGTCTGCCTCTTCAGCCAATTGACAAGCCAGAGGGCGTACTGCACGGTTTATCGCCCTCAAATCATCTTCATTGAACTCAGAGTCATCTTCCTTCAGGCTGGGATAGCCTTGAGCTGCCTCAACAGGGTCGAAATCTGGCACCCATGCTTTTGCCCGGATCAAGGCATTAATGGCTCCGGTTCGAGCAGCAGATTTTTTCAGCTCTTCAATCCGAGCAGGAAGCATTGACAACCGATTAAGAGTGTCTTGGATTAAAGAGGGCGCCAGATTGTTATGAGAGGCCGTGGTGATGATCCGCTGCACTCCGGTATACAGCTGTTCAATTAAGGTGTAGGCAGCCTTCAGCTTCTTCCGAACATCTGACCCTAAGTGACCAATGCGTGTGCCTGCAACAATACATGAAGATCACAAACCGGATCTATTATAAGAAGGAAAAAGTTGTCAAACAAACCAGAAGGAGCTTACCAAGGATAGCAGCAGTCATGGAGTGTACTTGCCGCTTTACGGCGGTCAGCTCATCTACCACCGGTTTAAGGGCAGCTTCAGCATTTTCAGCTCTTTTTATTAAAGCGGCTTTATCAGTGGCCCAATCAGCCCGCTCCTTCTTGAAGCCCTCTTTCAGCTGTTCTGAGATGCTCAAAGCGCTGGTTAATTCTTCCCTTGCCTTGTCGGTTTCAGCTTGTTGGGTCTTCAAAGTTTCCTGCAGATCGGTAATCCGGTCCTCTTTGATCCTCACTTCAGCCTGCATCAAGACAGTGCTTGGCTTTAAACAAACGGTACAAGAATTTGAAGTACCAACCACATAACAAGTTATATGCTTGATACTTGGGGGCTAATGCACCTTCAATTTTCATCTCTTACTACATCGCAAAGTCCCAAGCTCAATACAGGTATTCAACTTGGCACTTGGGGGCTAATGGCTATTTGTTCAGTTCTGTTCTGATGTTAGCATCTTTATTGGAGTCCCGGTTTAACTATATTAAGTTGAACTGGCCCTTGGGGGCTACATTGATGGATTTCAAAGGATTGAGGAAAGTCCCGGTTTGAAGAAGGTTACAAACCGGCCCTTGGGGGCTAGGAGGATTAATACAGTGGCAGTAATTAAAGAAAGAAGGAGCACAAGGAAGTTACCTCAAATTTATCCCTCATCATCTTTACCAGACCAGCTTCACAATCACGGCTAGTATAAAGCCGGTTCAAGTAACCAGAATGAAGATCTTGGGCACTCAGAGCAGCGTATGTCTCCAGTTCAACATCCCATTTTCCTTTATTCAGGGCGGAAAAATCTTCTTTCACGGTATGCTTGGCTAAAGTGACAGGATTCCCGGGTTCAAAGTGACCTACACCGGTAATCACAACGTCATCATCTTTGGACTCACCGGTTTGCGTTGGCGCGGTCGGTTTATCGGCAGGCTTTGAAGGACTGCGGGATCTTTCAATCCGGACGGAGCTGGCAGGCGGGTCAGCAGGGACTGAAGTATTGAGAGGCCTTTCCTCAGGAATAGCATCATCTTGCAAAGGGGGATCATTGGGAATATCCTCATGAGCAAACGCTTCAAGATCTGGTGCTTTATCTTGTTCAGGGGTGACAGCTTCCTCAGCCGCTTTGTCCAGGCGGGCTTTCTTGCTCAGTTTAGGTTTAGCCCTGAAAGAGAAACAAAGAGTCAAGGAACAGCATAAGTTATAACACAGTATACCAGAAGCATATGTTCAGCCTAGCTTACCCAAGGACCGTTTTCAGTGGCGGCAGCTGAGTGGCCGATGATTCACCAGAGGAAGAATGAGAAGTAACCTGATAATCGGAGTCGGACGGATTAAGAGGTTGACGGATGAAACCTGCTTTAGGATATAAATTAATAAAAAGGTCAGAGACCTCGGAGCGCCGTTTCTGAACCGGACTGTTTGGTAAACCGGCGGAGGTAACTACCTGGCCGCTGTGCCGGGTCATGCGGCGAGCTTCATGTTGCTGAGTCTTCATAAGAAATTTGGGATCCAAGTAAGCAAGAGGATGAGAAAATTTAACTTTCCGGTTTGCCTGGCGAAATTTTGGCAAAGGCAAAGGATCTGAATCGGAAGAAAGAATAGTTACCTCAGCGACATCAGCATTGCTGGCTTCAGCGTCGTCCTGACAAGTATCATCATCAATAAGGCGTGTAAAAAGTAAGCCTAGTGAATCGAGTTCTACCTCAAGGTCCGAGTTACCCACATCATCATCAACAGCCGGATCAGATGAAGCAGTGGTTTTCCTCTTTTTAGCAGGCTTCTTCATGACCTTGGTCTTTGGCCGGGTTGGTCGTTCTGCTTTTTCCGGTTTGTCTTGTGAAAGCTTCTTGCTCCAAAACGGATTATCACCTTGGTTAAGCAGTAATGGATGTCAGACGGAGATAGCGATAACAGGTTCAATAAAAAGTACAATCAAAATCTTACAGCTGGCGGTTTGTTGGTAGTACAGAAGGGGAGCAGGCCGGTTTGAGCGCAGAGGTGTTCCGGTTCATTAAACATTTTCTTCACAGAATCTGTGATTTCATCATCTGAGAGCTGGATTTTGGTGTGTCGGAGTGGGTCGTCGACGCTACCAGTATATTTGCACATTAAACCGGAGCGCCGGCTGAGAGGCAGTATGCTCCATGATGTCCAACAGCGTGCAAGATCTATTCCAGTTAAACCATTGTCCATGAAGGCTCGGAGCTTGGACAATTGCGGAGCATATTTACTTCTCTCCTTGGCACTTAATCTTTGTGGAAAGGGGTGAGTGTTGCTGAGCCGCTCCGGATGAAAACCAGGTAAAGGATTTTCATTATCAGGGGAGGTGTCTTTGCAGTAGAACCATGTTGCATTCCACTCCTTGGGGTGACTATGTAATTTGGCGTGGGGATAAGTGATCTCTTTTCTTTTCTGAATTTCCATACCGCCCAATTCGGTATTGGGACCATCAGTGAATTCTGTGCGGCGGTTTAAGTGGAAGCAATCTCTAAACAATTCAACTGAAGGCTCCTCTTGAAGGTATACCTCAGAGAGCACTTGGAAGTGGCATAGATTGGTAACAGAATTGGGGCCAACATCTTGCGGGCGGAGCTGAAAATTGGCTAACACATCCCGGTAAAATTTAGAACCGGGTGGTTTGAAGCCCCGGGCCAAATGATCTGCAAAGATCACAACCTCTCCCTCTTGAGGTGTGGGAGGACATTCATCACCAGGAACCCTCCAGTGGATAGTATCTTTGCTATCTAAAGCGCCGATCAGGACTAAATCATCCAGCTGAGTTTCTGTGACGCGAGAAGGAACCCAATTGCACTCATATACTTGTTTGGCCATGGTGAGATCTTCTGGTTCAAGAATATGCTGGATAAAAGAAGGTGCTGATCTGAACAATGTTAAACCGGAGGCAGTACATATAAACCAGATTTCTACGAGGTGGCATCATATGGATTCTAGCGGTTCAACAAGGGGACTAATGGTGTATACCAGTTTACTAACTTTTTCTATATATTAAGTTAAACCGCCTGATCTAAACATCGGAAGCAATTGAAGTTGCATATGGCTAAGTATGCAGAAACAGGTTTCACAAGGTCCTATTGCAGCAATGGATCTGAAGCAAGTTCAGAAAAACAGAAAATATTCAAAAGGGTAAAGCAGAACGGAAGTGAACCAATGAGCGGGTATGTAAATGAGATCTATGGACTTAGGCGTGAAATTATAGGCGGATGCTAAAAGACTACTGCTAGACAGAGCAGGGGTTCACAGATTTATCCAGGAGTCAGGGTACGAGTATGAACAAGCAACGAACATGGCGAGAACAGGAAACCCTAGAATAGATCTATATTAAGAAGAACAGAAGGTTTACCAGAACTGAGGAGGACGCGGAAGGCTACCGCGGTGCTCTGGTGCGTTCAGGTTGACGCAGCGGCCCAAGACGATGCAGAGGACAACGGCGGCGGCGGAGCTCCGAGGCTGGCGACGCGAGGAAGACGAAGAGGAAGAGACGAAGGGGAGAAAAGGAAATGACCCTTCGGTCCTATTTATAAGGCAACAGACGTGGGTCGGGCGCGTGAATCCAGGAGCCAAAATTTCGGAAGTGGAGCTGATGACTTGGGCATCGCAGATCTATTAATAAAAGAAGGCGTTATAAATGCTAACTTCATGATGACGTCATGCCGGTTTACAGCAGCCAGAGATGATGACGACATGGCGGTTTATCAATTACCAGAAGATGTCGAAGACAAAGATTTTGTGAAGGATTGACATGAACCAGTTCAAATCAATCTGGGGCCTAATGTTGGGGATATTACCACTGGGCGTGAACCGGCCTACTTGGGCCGGGTTAACTTCATTAGTAGTATAAGCAGATGAAGGCCCAAGGCCTGTAGTCGGTTTAGAACCTATAGCCGTAAACCGGCCTGATGTATAAACTTGTATTGTAAGTTAGGAATAGAGAGAGACCAACCGGGATACGAATATGAACCGGTATGGGACTCCATGAACCAACGGGCGTCACCCGTGTTTATAAGGGGACGACCCGGCGGCGGTTCAAGACAGACAACAACAACTCGAGCCTAGGCGAAGCTTGTTTGCTCCTTAGCCATCGAGACCACATCAATTCCATCACAACTAGACATAGGCTTTTACCTTCATCGAAGGGGCCGAACTAGTATAAACCCTCGTGTCTTTGTGTCCGCTTTAACCCCTTCAAGTTAACCCGTAGCGATGGCTCCACGACTAAGTCCTTTCACTAGGACATCTGCCGTGACAAATCCACGACAGCTCTCGAGAGCGCATGAAGAGTTTGGCTGATAAGTGTGTGCTCGCCTACAATGAGGCTGAGAAGCGCAAGTCACTTGGCCGTCCTGGCATTGACCCCAGGATGGCTGCAAAGAAGAAGAAGAAGCTTCCTACTGAACAGCCTGAACCTTCAAGCCAAGAAACTCCTCGTATTATCTTCCCAAGCAGCATGACTGGCTCGAAGCCAAAGGTCACCACAACCACTTCAGAACAGAAGAAGACGAGGGCTGCCGAGGCTGAAGCCAGAAAGAGAAAGAACACTGAAGCCTCTGATGCCGCCCCCTCCAAGAAGAAGCGCAAGACCAAGAAGACTAGGGCTGCTTCCACAGAGCCCTTAGTTGTTGAACCCATTTCAGTGGTTCGCCCAGCGTCAGAACAACAAGAACGAAGGATGATAGTCCATGAGCCTGCTTCCACAGAGGCTCATGAAGCTGAAGATATTCCAGCAGCTGAACCCACCACTGCTGAAGACATTGGTCATGATGACAATGTAGCTGATGATGAAGTTCTTCCTCAGATCGAACATGACGTGGTATCATCGCCTGTTCATACGAACAGCGAACTCATCAGCATTGGTCGTCCTCTGACGCCAATTGCTCAGGATGCATCGTGGGCTGATCACCCACAACCACAAGACTCCCCTAGTACTCCCCAACAACAACAAGCTACACCCAACGTGCAAGAAGAGGATGAAGACTTTCAGGCCCAGCCAACTCCATCTCCTAAGGCGTTGCTAGCATTTCGCAGGCTTCACAAAGGATAAAGGCTTCAAGTCCCTCTGTCGAGCGTTCCAGAAGGAGAAGTGCAACGTTCACCTGTTGCATGTCAAGTATTTTCTGAACCTGCTCCAACTGTGAATGTCTCCGAGTCTGAAGCACATGCTGCTGAAGACATTCTGGCTGCATCAGCCGAGGAAAATCAAGAAGAAGTACGTGTACTTGCTCCCCCAGTAATTGAAGAAGAAGAAGTTCCTGATGTGAATGTGCATGTGCCCGACCCTCCTGTTCGTCAAGAGGAGGTTGACAATGTTGAGGCTGCCACCGCCAACACCAATGAAGCCAATGACGTAGTCATGGCTGACGCTAATGCGGAGCCTGCACCAACTAGTGTGCCTGAAGCAAATGCGTCCACTGAACCTGAAACCACTAAGGCTGCTACACCTGAAGCTAATGAGACAACCACTCCCGAAGCACCTGTTGTGCAGCCTGACGCCTTAGCTGTTGCCCCTGCTCCTGTTCCGCCACTAAGGCCTCACACAATTGAGCAAGCATACAGTCATGGTCAGTTTACCACTGTCCGATGGCCCATTCTAGTGCCTCCGCCTACTGCCTCAGGACCTCAATTTGACTATCACATTGAGCATAGGCCTCAGGTCCAGAAGCCAAAGCCTTGGTTGCCAAGGTTTCCAGGTAATGCCAACTCACCAGGGTCCTTCAATGCAAATGGCTTCAAAAGCCACAATACCTTCTTTGACAGCGCCAAGAACCCCTACTCCAAGCCAAGGATATCATCAGATCGGTTCTGGAGCTATCAGTAGAGAAACTATTACTCCTGCGTTCTATATGATCAAGGGCGCATTTTCCCTCATATGCGCCTTGATACTGAAGCCATTGCTGGACTGCCGTGCTTAGAAGAAGCACTTGATTGCTTTCGTGATGCTGGTCTGCTCCACTTTTTGACAGACAAAGAACATTGGAATGAAGAGCTATTGCTTCAATTCTATGCTACTCTAAACATTCGCGGCTACTACGGAGACATCAAGACATGGGTTCTCGAGTGGATGACTGGAAATGTTCATCATGAAGCCAAAGCTATGGATATCATTGAGCTTACAGGGACTCGCCACTCCTGGAGAACTATATGAACCTGACTGTCAGCTACACCGCAATGCAGTAGAGAGTATCTTCCATAAGCCAGAACCCAATATGAGCCACATGTTGAGCATGATGAAGCCCTTGCCATCTGACGCTGAATATCCAACGGATTTCCTTGTTGAAGACCTTGAGTATCTGCCCCGCACCATATATCATATCATCAGGCGAACTCTATGGCCTGTCAAAGGACATTCATCAGCGGCCAAGCTTGAAGGAGCTATGAAGACTTTGGTCTTCTATATTCTCAATGGCATCAGCTTCAACACTCAAGAATTCTTCATCAGGCAACTTGCTGCTTCTGGCTCTGACCTATTTGGTCTGAAGTTTTATGCTCCATGGGTTATGCGCCTCATCAAGAGACACTCATCTGTCAATTATCAGCCCTCTACTCGCAATCATATGATCTTTCTGCCAGAGGTTGATATGTCAGTTGAAGCTATATACTCTGACCCTGCCAAGAGGCCTCTTTGTCTTCAGAATGCCGAGCACCAAAGCTTCACTCAGCCTATTGAAGGTGTTCAAGCAGCGACACGAATCTATCCACTAGCTGGAAACACTCGTCTGCCTCATCGAGCACCCACTGAAGCCACTGAAAGCACCATTGCACAAAGGCCTCGGAAGCGTTCTCGCGTTCTCAATGACCGAGAACTTCTTGTGGCCCTTCATCAGAAACAGGATAAGCATCATTTCTGGCTCAAGAGACAGATGCAAAGCCTCTTGGTGGATGTCAATCGTATTCGCAACCTTGCCACCAAGAATGCCTTTGTTGCTCATGAAACTTGTCGGCGCTCATGGAAGAGTTTGACCCTGCTCAGTGCTGAAGCTGATCTTCAAGACGATGGCTTCAATGAAAGATTCCAGTTTGACTCCACTCCTCCACGGACTGCTGTCCTACGTCGCACTCCATCTCTTGAAGACTCTGAATATTCTTCCTCCGCGGCAACGGTAAATGCCAGAGTGATCGATGATGAAGATGATGCTACTTCACCACCTCCTACTACTGCGCGCATCGACACTGCACCAAGTTCATCTGCACCGCCAACCAACGACGACAACCCTGCTGCTTCACCTACTCATGATGACGAGTAGATGCTCTATGTCTTCAAACCTTTTTGGTCCTTACTGACAAAAGGGGGAGAAGCGTATGAGTTGATAGTCTTCAAGCGGGTTCACATGGGCGGTTGCATTATATTTTGCTTCGTGCTTACAACTCTTGCTTTTGAAACATTTGGTTTTCTGAGTTGTAACACCTAAACTTGATGGTCGTCTGCTACTTATTTGCTTCACTGTGATGCGATGATAAACTCTGCATGTGCGATGATAACTTCTGCACTTAGATCATTCTACAGATGTCCATTTTTCATTATGCATGCCATTCTACTTGCTATATCATTTCATGCATGATGAATTATCTTCATAAGTTGAAGTGGATCTCCACAAGTATAACCTGCCATGTGCATTTGCATTCCAAAAGCAAATTACTTATATGCACATCTTCAGGGGGAGCCCTTGCAACTTATGAAGACAATTCCCTATCCTTACAATTTGACATACTTTATCCCCGTTCAAAACTTCAACCAGTTTGTCATCAATCACCAAAAAGGGGGAGATTGTAAGTGCATCTAGTGCCACCCCTAGTTAGTTTTGGAGTATTGATGACAAAGTTGGTTGAGGGACTAATGCGTTTGTGAGAATTGCAGGATAACGCAGGTAGTGTCCCTCATTGATTCGGTTTACCTACTGGAGATGACCCCTAAAAATGTATGAAGACATTGAAGACAATGGTGGTATGAGAAGATATTCATATTGAAGACTATGACATGAGAAGACATTGTGTGAAGACTATGGAGCGCGAAGACTGTGTGGTTTCGTTGTTTCCTTTTCTTCTTTGTTGAGTCATAGGAACCACCGTACTGTTAAGTGGGGTCCAAGTGAACTAAGTCAGAGTGACTGAAGTGATGCTCAACTCAAATCCTATGTCTTCGAGCGAAGACAATGGGAGCAAACCTTATCCAGAGCTGGATGAGTCAGCTTTGCTTGTAGCCCAAGTAAAGTTGCCGCGTGTGTTTGAAATCTGACCATTAGAACACGTGTCAGTTCCTTAGTGACCCAGGGTCATTTTGGACAGATCAGGTTGGGTTGCCTAGTGGCTATAAATAGCCCACCCCCTACACCATAAATTGGTGGCTGCTCGGAGTTTGTGCACGGCTTTTGTCGTTTGAGAGCAATCCACCTTGAAGCATTTGAGAGAGAGAAAAATCCTTGCGAGGACAAAGCCCAAACACCCAGAGCCAAAGAGTGTTAGGCATCACTGAAGTCTTTCTATCTGTGTGACCTGAAGACTTATTACACTTGAGGACTGTGAATCCTCCAGCCGGTTAGGCGTTGCGTTCTGAGCATCCAAGAGTCATTGTGGATTGCCGGTGAACAAAGTCTGTGAAGGTTTGGAAGTCTCCCTTGAAGACTTACCAGAGTAATTGGGCGAGGATTGGGTGTCCTTAGCTCAAGGGGAATAAGGTGAAGACACGGTCTTCTGAGTTAAATCTCAGCCTCCCTAACCAGACGTACAGTTGTCACAGCAACTGGAACTGGTCTAACAAATCATGTGTCTTCAACAAGCAACTGGTTCTATCCCTTCCCAACCTTACTTAAGTTTGTCTTCGTGAAGTCATTGCCTATCTATGTATCTGTTTGACTTCATTGCTTGACTACTACTGTTGATTGGCTTCATACTATCTTCCATCTTGATCCTTACTATCTAGCTGCTATTAGTCCTGTACTTTCACATCATTGCATACTTGACTATGGTTTGCTTAGGGTAGTTTATCTTCCGCTGCATAACAATTAGGTCATTTCTGTTGTTTGTCTTTGAAACTTCCAAGTTTTGAAGACTTTCATAAAAATCGCCTATTCACCCCCCCCCCCTCTAGTTGATAGTAGCACTTTTACACACAGAATCTAATCATTACACACAATTTACCAAACTCGGTGGGACCGATTCGTTAAACTCGGTCTGACCGATTTAGCAATAATGTGACCGTTAGGGTTTTCGGTGGGACTGACATGCATCTCGGTGAGACCGATTCGGTTAGGGTTAGGGCATAACGTAATCTCGGTAAGACCGATTACACAAACTCGGTGAGACCAATTTTGGTAATAAGCTTTCCAGAGAGTTGGTCAGGTAACCTTGGTGGGACCGATTTGCTCTTTTCGGTGAGACTGAAATGTTACAAAAAGGAAACAGAGAGTTTACATTGCAATCTCGGTGGGACCGATCACTCACTTAGGTTAGACCGAAACGTTACGAAGGGAAACAGAGAGATTACAATCCCATCTCGGTGAGACCGAGATCCCTATCGGTAAGACCGATTTGCTTAGGGTTTGTGGCAGTGGCTATGACTTTTGGAGTCAGTGGCGCCGGATAGGAAGAATCGGTGTGACCGATTTTGGCTTTTGGTTTAGGTCATTTGTGGATGTGAGAAAGTAGCTGAGGGTTTTGGAGCATATCACTAAGCACATGAAGTAAGAGGCTCATTAAGCAACACCTCACCCCTCCTCGATAGTATTGGCTTTTCCTATAGACTCAATGTGATCTTGGATCACTAAAATATAAAATGAAGAGTCTTGAGCTTTTGAGCTTGAGCCAATCCTTTGTCCTTAGTATTTTGAGGGATCCACTTTCATCATCCATGCCATGCCATTCATTGAGCTTTCCTGAAATAATAGTCTTGGAATAGCATTAGCTCAATGAGCTATATGTTGTTATGAATTACCAAAACCACCTAGGGATAGTTGCACTTTCAAAAACCCTGACGAAGTGAAGTGTCAATTTCCTCCTTAAGCTCAAGGAGTTCATGAGGTGGCATCTTGTAGGGTCGCTTGACAATAGGAGTAGTGCCCGTTTTCAAGTCTATGACAAATTCAACAGCTCTAGCAGGGGGTATTCCTGGAAGTTCTTCTGGAAAGACATCTTCAAAATCACGAACGACTGGAATGTTCTCTATTCCCTCAAGAGGTGAGGCATTCAATGCATTCAGAACATATATCTGATTCTCGGCATCCTGGTTCATCTGAGCTGAGTAGTTGATCAGCTGGCCAGAAGGATGTGTAAGTTGGACTTTCTTAGCGGCACAGTCGAGGAAAGCATTATGTGCTTTCAGCCTATCCATACCGAGAATGACATTTATGGTAGAACCCTTGAGGGCCATGAGTGAAGTAGTGAACACTAATCCTCCAATTACCACATGGTTGTTGTGGGCTACCATCGAGGTATCCCACCTGGATCCTAGAGAGCTAACCACCAGCGGAGGGTACATGTTTTCAAATGATAAGTCTTGCTCGCGTGCAAACGCCTCAGATATGAAGGAATGCGATGCTCCTGAATCAAAAAGAACAGATGCTGGTACTGAGTTAACAAGGAGGGTTCCCATCACGATAGTCAGTTCTGAGCCTTATCAACATCGATGTGGTTGGCCTGGCCAAGTGTAGCAGCAGACGGTTTGGTATTGTTGTTTCTAGAACGATAGCTTCGACGACTCTTCTTATGATCCACAGCAGAACGCGATGCAATTTTAGGCTGATCCTGGCGACAGTTGAGAGTAGGGTGCCCTGGCTGTCCACACTTGCGGCATAAACCATCATTATGGGGAGGAGCTACAACATTTGACTGTCCACCCTGAGCCATTAGCAGTCTCGACGGCGGAGGCAGACGAGGTGCAACATAAGACGGCCTTGGTGTTGGAGCAGGTCAGTGATGAACATTGTGTGGGATCCAGACTCGACGTTTCTGAGTAGGCTGACTCGAAGATGGGCCAACATCGTGAGTATGCTTGAACGACTCCTGGTACTCACTCAGACTAGTTTCAGTTCGGAAAGCTTGGCTGACAAGCATTGCAAAGTATGCACAATCATGAGCAACAAGTGCGAGCTTTATATCGGGATACAGTCCTTCACGAAATTTCTCCTGCTTGCGAGCGTCAGTGCAGACGTCATCCGCAGCATAGCGTGATAATTCAAGGAATTTCCTCTGATATTCATCCACAGCCATTGTGCCCTGTGAGAGTTTGCGGAACTCCTTCTTCTTCTGGTCCATCAGACCTTGAGGAATGTGTCGTGCACGAAAGGCTAACTGAAATTCCTGCCAAGTGATTACAGTCTCTACAGGCAGCATACCCTTGTGGCTCTCCCACCATTGAGCCGCTGGACCCTTCAAATGGAATGTCACAAAGGTGACGTAACTGGCAGGGGCAACATTTGCTGACTCCATCTCAAACAGGATGTCACGAAGCCAATCACCAGCATCCATAGGATTGGTGGAGTTGCAGAAAATGGACGGGTTGAGACGAACAAATTCTTACAGTGTTATTGGGCCAGGCTGTTGATGAGCATTCTAGTTCGGAAGTTGGGCCATTACTCCAGTCATAAACTGATGATTCAGCTCAAACTGCTGCATCATTGCGGCGATATAGGCTGGAGGTGGAGGATCTTCAGCCATCCTGCTAAAAACATCAGGAAACAATTTAACAGGGGGGTGGAGTAGGTGTATGGATTCATGCATGATGTAACTTGAACAATGAGCAAAGACATAGTATGTATAAAACAGTAGTCATTAAAGACATGCAGATACATATATAGAAGCCAAATACACGTTGTTAGTAGGAGTTCAGACAAGAGGATTATCCTAGACATACTAGGTGGCACACATGCACGCGATGGAAGGATACAACAACGAGACATAGAAAAGGCTACATCATCGTCGGAGAAAACCAGTAGAGTGAGGAATCTGTAGGGGACGATGCAGGGTGCCCTCGATAGAAGGATTTCTGTGGCCCATGGACCAAGTGAAGCAGATCCTGGCTCCCAATTCAAGAAAGGCATGATACAAATCTCCAGGTGGATGTGATCACGAGAACCTAGGGTAGAGTTAGCAAAACCATTTAACCCGAATAGAAGAGAGATTAGAGTCCCAGAGTATAGACGAGGAATAAAATATCCTAATACCACCCAATGGCGACGTGGGCCCGTAAGCCACACAACCATGTTAGTAAAACCGTTTTTCAAAACTAGACTCAACTTCGGCCAAGGAGTTGGAAAGGGGGATCCTACAGGAAGTCGGCTCTGATACCAACTTGTGACACCCCCGATTCAATCGTACACTAATCATACACGCAAATGTGTATGATCAAGATCAGGGACTCATGGGAAGATATCACAACACAACTCTATACACAAATCAAATAATACAAGCTTTATATTACAAGGCAGGGGCCTCGAGGGGTCGAATACAAGATCGATACACAAGAGAGTCAGCAGAAGCAACAATATCTAAGTACAGACATAAGTTAAACAAGTTTTGCCTTAAGAAGGCTAGCACAAAAGCAACACGATCGAAGAGGGAAGGCCTCCTGCCTGGGACCACCTAACTACTCCTGGTCTTCAACGGCCTCCATGTAGTAGTAGTCGACGGGGGTGGTATCTGGCTCCAAGGATCCACCATCTGGTTGCATCAACCGAAAAGAAGAAAGAAAGGGGAAAAGGGGTAGCAAAGCAACCGTGAGTACTCATCCAAAGTACTCGCAAGCATCAGATCTATACTAAGTATGCACTGGTATCAAATGGAAGGTTAGTATCTGTGGACTAAACTTCAGAAAGCCAGAATAGAGGGAAGGCCTAGCCTATCAAAGACTAGCATCTTGAAGCAGCTCCAAGCATCTTGCAGCATGTAGAAGAGTAAAGAATAGCAGTTTATAATTAACAAACATGTTGTAGCATTAACGTCCAGAGATCCTTCCTCGACTCCCTGCGAGAAAGCAATCCCGGAGCTTCATATCCAACACATATCTCAAGTATCCATTTCTAGTTATATAAGATCAGGATATAAGTCTGAACGTCCATTACCGTGGACACGGTATTTGAATATATGTCTTCCCTGTAGGGGTGCACCACGTTTTCCAACACGCTTGACTACTCTGGCCGGACACAGTTTCCTAGGTCATGCATGGCCTCAGAAGATTAACACGTCGCAGCCCTACCTAGGCTCAGCAGAGAGGTCCCCGTCGGTCTACCTCCTAAGCACTCCGGGGTTTGGGCCCATCGTCCATTGCACTCCGGGTCATTGTGCACAAGGGGATACCAGCACCACCCGTGAAGTGGATGGCACGATCCAGCCTGGCCACAATGCTGAACTGGACGTCTGACAAAGCTTCGGCTGATACTGTGACATCGAGGCCCATAACTATTCTCGCGTGGTGGTTAGTGCGTAAAGGCCAGAGGCCAACTCAGAACAAATACCCAAACCTATTAGTGCACTGGGGGCTCGCGGAGACGAGCAGAGACTCACGATAATGTGACCCCGTCGCCCCGTCTTGTGGACTTACGGCAAGGGCCCAGACTGCCCAGCCGTGCCACATGGAAAACTCGTGGGTGCTCTACGGGCCCGCCCGACTTTCACATCAACTCGCAGGTGCCCCTCAGGGCCGACACGACTTCAATAATGGTCTCAAGTAAAGTCAAGGTAACCGTGTGTAAAACCCGAGGAATCACCCACGGAGGATTCCACTTGATGTAACCATCAAGGTGAACGTAAGAAGATCCACCCTCGAGGTTCACACTTGAGGTGTTGCACGACAGAGCCGTGTCGGGAATGGTGAAAGAGGAACCACCCTTGTTGACCACGACTGAATAGCTACACTACAGAATTATCATCAGGAGTGCGTTATGAGGGATCACCCTCGGCACTTGATAGTAGCTCTGCAGAGTCGAGCAACTAAAGGGGCGTGATGTGAGGTGAGGTGTGAGGCTCTGGTCATCGATCACGTTGATCGAGTCGTCGAAGATGAAGCAGGGGCAAAAAAGACAAGGTGGGGGTCACTTATGGATCACTAACCAACCTATACTAAGCATTTTAGGATAAGCAGTTGAGGTACAACAGCGGGTTACAAAAGCAGGCTACGCATCAGAATAGGAGCAAACAATAACAATAGCAAGATCTAATGCAACATGAGAGAATGGAATGGGCGATATCGGGATGATCAAAGGGGCGGCTTGCCTGGAAGCTCCGCCGTAAGGGAAGAAGGGTCATCGTTGATGTAGTCGATCACAGGGTCATCAGCAGCGGTCTCGGGGTCTACCGGAGAGAAGAGGGGGAAGAAACAGTAAATATGTGCAAACTTATGCATAAAATGATTATAAGCGGGGCTAGAGGTGTTCGAACGCGATGCTAGGCGATACTGGCGAAGGGGAAAACATCCGGGAAAGTTTTCCCGGATTCGGATGTCTATCAGACAGATAAACCGGAGGGAAAAAGTTCAACGTTTGCTATGCTAGAGACGTGTGGTGGGCGAACATACCGCGAGTTCAGATTCGTCTCGTTATTCTGAGCAACTTTCATGTACAAAGTATAATCATACGAGTTACGGATTGATTTAAATGATTTATCAAAGTTATAAATGAATTTCTAATATTATTATTACAACAACGTGATGTCAGCATGACATCAGCAGTCAATAGGGCGTTGACTGGGTCAAACTGACGTGTGGGGGTCATTCTGTCATAGGCCTAACTAATTAACATATTTAATTAACTAAGTCTAGTTAATTATGCTAATTAACCTGCTTAATTACTTTTAAGTTTAATTAATTAATTAATTAATTAAATTATTTATCTAATATTGTTTAAACATTTTTTTTGTAAAAGCTAGGGTGCTAGGGCCCATAGGTCAGTGGCACACGGGCCTTGCGGAGCGGGCGTAACGGGCAGCTAGGCGGGACGGACCCGCCAGGGCTCGCGCACACACGCACAAGGCGTGGCCGCGGCCAAGGCGCGCTGCCGGTGAGCATGGTGTGACGAGGCGGGGCCTGCAGCGGCCGGAGGCGGGAGGGGCCGCGATGGCGCGGCAGAGGAGGCGGCGTCAAGCGCGGCAGGAGGTAGCAGCCAGGCCTGCGTGCGTGGGGCAGGCGGCAAGCGCGGTGACGGCGGCGTAGGGAGTATGGGCGAGTAGCACGACGAAGCGGGGTGTCACGCCCAATATGTGACCCTATCCAAAAGGAACTCGAAGGTCCCACCAAGGATAGACCCGCATATTGGAACGCTTTTGCAAGGTGGATATCATTACATCAACATTACATAATAGGTGGGGATACATACCAAAGGCATACAATGCCACATGAATACAACAATACATCATATACAAGATCAACATCCGACTACGGATGAAACACAAACAGAAACTCAAACGACATCCACCCTGCTAGCCCAGGCTGCCGACTTGGAACCTATCCCCTAATCGAAGAAGAAGCAGAAGAAGAACTCCAAACAAGCAAACATCGCGCTCGCGTCAAGATCATCGAAAAACCTGTACCTGCAACTGTTGTTGTAGTAACCTGTGAGCCACGAGGACTCAGCAATCCCATTACCATGGGTATCAAGACTAGCAAAGCTTAATGTGAAAGAAAGGGGTAAAGTGGTGAGGTTGCAGCAGCGACTAAGCATGATATGGTGGCTAACATACGCAAATGAGAGCGAGAAGAGAAACAAAGGAACGGTCGTGAAGCTAGCAATGATCAAGAGGTGATCCTGAACTCCTACTTACGTCAAACGTAACACAGAAACTGTGTTCACTTCCCGGACTCCGCCGAGAAGAGACCATCACGGCTACACACGCGGTTGATGCGTTTTAATTCAGATCTGGTGTCAAGTTATCTACAACCGGACATTAACAAATTCCCATGTGCCACATAACCGCGGGCACGGCTCTCGAAAGTTTATACCCTGCAGGGGTGTCCCAACTTAGCCCATGATAAGCTCTCGCGATCAACGAAGGATATTCCTTCTCCCAGGAAGACCCGATCAGTCTCGGAATCCCGGTTTACAAGACATTTCGACAATGGTAAAACAAGACCAGCAAAGCCGCCCGATGCGCCGACAATCCCGATAGGGGCTGCACATATCTCGTTCTCAAGGCAACACCGGATGAGACTAGCTACGAGTAAAACCAGACTTCGAGTTTCCCCGAGGTGGCCTCGCAGGCAGCTCAGTTCGGACCAGCACTTAGACAAGCACTGGCCCGGGGGGGGGGGGGCTAAAATAAAGATGACCCTTGGGTTGGCCGACCCAAGGGAAGGGTATAGGTGGTGGTGAGGCAAATGGTAAAACCAAGGTTGGGCCTTGCTGGACAAGTTTTATTCAAAGCGAACTGTCAGGGGGGTCCCATAAATCACCCGAGCGCGTTAGGAACGCAAAATCCGGGAACATAACACCGGTATGACGGAAACTAGGGCGGCAAGAGTGGAACAAAACACCAGGCATAAGGCCGAGCCTTCCACCCTTTACCAAATATATAGATGCATTAATAATATAAGAGATATTGTGATATCCCAACATAATCCTGTCCACCATGGAGAAATCTTCAACTTCACCTGCAACTAGCAACGCTATAAGAGTGGCTGAGCAAAGCGGTAACATAGCCAAGCAATGGTTTGCTAGGAATGGTGTCAAAGGTTAGAGGTTCATGGCAATTTGGGGAGGCTTGAGGAGCAAAAGATAGGTAACGCAGCATAGCAAAAGAACGAAGCAACTAGCATAGCAATGATAGTAGTGAGATCCAGGGTAGCGGTCATCTTGCCTGAAATCCCGCAAGGAAGAAGAATGAGTCCATGAAGGATATAAAGCCACGAAGACGAACCACACGTAGACGAACGAATCCTCACGATCGCAACGAAATGGGAACTATCGAGAAGAAGCACACAACATGGTAAACACACCACACATGAACAAGGCATGATGCACAACAAGCATGATGCATGACCAAGCTACATGAAGCTACTCATGGCAAGAGATGATGCAAACAAGAACAACACATCAAGGCAAGTTTAAATGAGGCCAGAAACAACATATAACAAATCCGGTAAGTCCTCATATGCAAATTTCAAAATTGGTCCAGATCTGAATAAACCTTATGTTCAAGTATTTAAACAGCAAGTTAAGATGCACCAAGATGGTCTACATGAAATTCTAGTCAAGTTACATATAAAGTTCATTAGATTCGGAGCTACGGCCTAGAAGATATGAGCAAAACAAGTTAAACATGGCATTGATGCAAATTGCATACAAACATCAAGCAAACACCTCAAAACAAGGATGCAACATGATAATATGAAGCTACATGCAAAATCAAGCAAGTTTCATATAAAGCACACTCAAAACGGAGCAACGGTGCAACACATACACCCTATACCAGTCATAACAACAATCTGTCCAAAACAGCAACTAGGCATATTACAAGCATCAAAACAACAAGCTACAGCACCCCAACATAAGAACAAAATGCATGGTCATGAAGTACAGGTAAAGCATGACAAAACATGAACACTGAGCTATCTCCAGAAATCACTAGAACATGCTCAAAAGGACATGGAAAGATTGCAAATAATAACAGTTTCAGACTTTGCAGAAATAACATCAGGTTGCAATGTTTAGAGCTATCAAACAACATGTTACAGGAACTTATCATGGCAAACAAAGGCATGGCATGAATCTACTAATAGCATAGATTAAAAGTCCCTTACTGACCATGAGCCAAAAAGGCACAGAAAATATGATGGCACCCATGTAAACATGGCAAGTTATATTACAGATTCATGCATGGCAGGAACAACAATAAGTAGGCATGTTGGTGAGCTTGAACCACTCACCACAGAGCAATACATGGCATGGCAAGGCAACCAACAGTAAGAAGACATGTTTGTGAAGTTAAGCATGGCAAGATCAAGGTCATAGGGTGCATGGAACACTAGCAAAACACATGGGAACTAGTGAACTTAATGTTAACAGGCTGATAGCAACATTATCGAGCAAATTTGGAGCAAGATATGAATAATCTACAGCAAGCTATAAATGCAACCAGGGGCATGGATGGATAGGGCATAACATGTAGATCAAAACATGTTTATAGAACATCTCCATATTATGCATAGAATGATTAGTAGAAGCATGTTTACATAGCAACAAAATATAACAGAATCTGTCAGGAAAACAGCAACAGCAAGTGCCCTGCTTAACAAGCTCAATGCACTCACTACACAAGTCACAAAAATACATGGTAAGAACCTCTGGAAAGATGGCATGGCATAGATCAAAACACATGTAGACATCAACCTCATAGGATGCACACATCAATCATGGCAGAAATGACAAATGAGCAAGTTATAACAGTTTCAGCAGATTAACAGCAACATGCACTCTTACAACAGCATTTCGGGCATGAAGATGAGCTCAAATGAAAATCATGCAATGTAATGAAATGAAGTACTCGTCGAGGCGAACAATTTGACATATTATACGCACAAAACGGAGCTACGGATGCAGAGATACGACGCGATGAATATGGCATGATGATGACAAAATTTAGGGACGGACGAATTCGACCTCGAGAGGGCGGCGAAGTCAACGCGGGCGGCAACGGCTCCGGTGGGTCGGGGCAGTCCGGCGAGGCGCGGGGAAGAGCGGAGGAGGCCGGGGTTGGCCGGAGAGGGTGCTGGCGAGGCCGGGCCGGTCCGGATCTGGCCGGACCCGGCCGGAGCTAGCGCGGGCGACCTCCGGCGGAGGGCGGCGGTGCGGCACTGGCTCGGGCCGCGGGCGAGCGGGCGCGGGCGGCGGGCGGCGCGCCGCGGCGGCAGGGCGCCGGAGTCGGGGACGGGCGGCGCGGGCCGAGGCGAGGCGACGGCCGGCGGGCACGGCGGAGATCGGGCGTGCGGCGGCGCGAGGCGCTCGGGCGGCGCTGGCCCGGCGCGGCCCGGGGCGGGCCTCGGATGGGCCCTGGCGGGCCTGGCGCGGGGAGGAGAGAAGAGACCGGCGGCGGCGACGTGGCGGCGTCGGATTCGTCCGGCACGATGGCTGGACGTGTCCGGCGGCGGAGTGGACATGTCCGGCGCGCGGAGGTGGAAGAGGCTAGGGTTTGCACCGCGAATTTCGGAGGGGAAGGTGTATTTATAGGTAGAGGGAGCTAGGAGAGTCCAAATGAGGTGCGGTTTTTGCCCACACGATCGTGATCGAACGACCGAGAGCATGGAGGGGAGTTTGCTAGGTTTTGGGCCACTTTGAGGAGGTGTTGGGCTGCACACAAGAGAGGCTTTTACGGTTAACCGTAGGAGTATCAAACGACCTCCAAATGGCACGAAACTTGACAGGCGGTCTACCGGTGCTATACCAAGGCCGCTTGGCAAACCTCGGGCCATTCCGAGAAAGTTTAACACCCGCACACAATGAGAGACAAGAGGGGGACGCCGGAGGACATAGGAGTGCCAGATTGCAAAACGGACAACGGAGAAAATGCTCGGATGCATGAGACGAACATGTATGCAAAATGAAATGCACATGCTGACATGATAAAATGCAACACGCAAGCAAATGACATGGCAAAGATGGCGAATAACTGGCGGACACCTGGCGCATCGAATCCGGGGCGTTACACAGGGATAGAGGCGGGCGGCGTTCAGGCGAGGCGCGCGTCGTGAGCGCGAGCATGGCCATCGGGCGCGTGCGGGGCGGTGACCGCAGGTGGTGGCCGGAGCGGGGGTGCGGGAGGTGACCTACGGTGAACGGATATCCGGGGAACGGAGCGAAGACGGTCGAGGCCTCACCGGGGCCCTGTAGTTGTGCAAAAGTATGCTCGGGGAGGGGACCGGAGATGCGTTTCCGGCTACGGGGCGGCGGGGCAGTGTCGGGGCGGCGCGGCGCCAGATCGGGATGAGGCGGTGATACGTCTCCAACGTATCTATAATTTTTGATTTGTTCCATGCTATTATATTACCCATTTTGGATGTTTATGGGCTTTATTTTACGCATTTATATCATTTTTGGGACTAACCTACTAACCGGAGGCCCAGCCCGTATTGCTGTTTTTATTGCCTATTTCAGTATTTCGAAGAAAAGGAATATCAAACAGAGTCCAAACGGAATGAAACCTTCGGGAGCGTGATTTTTGGAACGAACGTGATCCAGAGGACTTGGAGTGCAAGTCAAGAAGCAATCGAGGCGGACAGGAGATAGGAGGGCGCGCCCCCTGTCTCGTGGGCCCCACGGGCGGCCACCGACGTACTTCTTCCTCCTATATATACCCACATACCCCAAAAACATCCAGGGAGCCAACGAAATACAATTTCCACCGCCGTAACCTTCTGTATCCGCGAGATCCCATCTTGGAGCCTTCGCCGGCGCTCCATCGAAGGGGGAATCGACCACGGAGGGCTTCTACATCAACACCATAGCCCCTCCGTTGAGTTGTGAGTAGTTTACCACAGACCTTCGGGTCCATAGTTATTAGCTAGATGGCTTCTTCTCTCTTTTTTGGATCTCAATACCATGTTCTCCCCCTCTCTTGTGGAGATCTATTTGATGTAACTCTTTTTGCAGTGTGTTTGTCGAGATCCGATGAATTGTGGGTTTATGATCAAGTTTGTCTATGAGAAATATTTGAATCTCCTCTGAATTCTTTTATGTATGATTGAGTTATCTTTGCAAGTCTCTTCGAATTATCAGTTTGGTTTGGCCTACTAGATCGATCTTTCTTGCCATGGGAGAAGTGCTTAGCTTTGGGTTCAATCTTGCGGTGTCCTTACCCAGTGACAGCAGGGGTTGCAAGGCACGTATTGTATTGTTGCCATCAAGGACAAAAAGATGGGGTTATATCATATTGCTTGAGTTTATCCCTCTACATCATGTCATCTTTCTTAATGCCTTACTCTGTTCTTATGAACTTAATACTCTAGATGCATGCTGGATAGCGGTCGACGTGTGGAGTAATAGTAGTAGATGCAGGCACGAGTCGGTCTACTTGTCACGGACGTGATGCCTATATACATGATCATGCCTAGATAATCTCATAATTATTTGCTTTTCTATTAATTGCTCGACAGTATTTTGTTCACCCACCGTAATACTTATGCTATCTTGAGAGAAGCCTCTAGTGAAATCTATGGCCCCCGGGTCTATCTTTTATCATATAAGCTTTCAATCTACTTTTATTTGAATCTTTACTTTTCCAATCTATATTATAAAATACCAAAAATATATTTATCTTATCATACTATCTCTATCAGATCTCACTTTCACAAGTGGACGTGAAGGGATTGACAACCCCTTTATTGCGTCGATTGCGAGTTCTTTGTTTCTTTGTGTAGGTGCGTGGGACTTTTGAGGAGCCTCCTACTGGATTGATACCTTGGTTCTCAGAAACTGAGGGAAATACTTACGCTACTATTGTTGCATCACCCTTTCCTCTTCAAGGAAAACCAACGCAAGCTCAAGACATAGCAGGCAGCGGCGTCTGAGGTGTCGCGGTGAGGGAGGGCTTCAGGAGGAGGGCGAGGCTTCAAGCAGGGGGTTCTCCGGGCGGCGGGTAGCGTCAAGAGCGCCGCGGGGTCGAGCCCCTGATCTGGATCGAGGGGGAGGGAGAGCGAGCGACGTGGGAGAGTGGGGGAGATCGGGGGGGAGTGGGGAACGTGGGATGGTTAGGGGGATCGTGCGGGGCAAAAGATCTGAGGGAGTTGACGAGGAGAGGGGGGACTCGGTCTTATCCCCACTCGGCGTGGGCTGGTAGGCCAGCTGGGCCAGTTGGCCTAGTGGGGGAAGGCCTCCTTTTTTTTTCCTTGTTCTTTTATTAACTTTTGTTGTTTGATTACATTTTGAATTTGAAATCAAACGTGATTGAATCATCGCGAGGTTAAAAACAGTAATTGCGGTGACATGGCATCATTAGCATCGGATTACTGTAGCATAATTATTCGAGCGTTACAATAACCTTCTATTGAAGGAGATTTACCTTGTTGGACGTTGCTACACTTAGTCGAATGAGGGCGGGAGGATTTACCATGTCTTCATCTCCAAGGACCGAAGAGAAAAGCCCCCTTCTTGCTTTCTTTCAACTTTGAGTACATCAGCTTCTGATCATTGTCCCCTCCTCTTGGACTTGGCCACTTGCATCTCATTATATACTCGCTTTCGATTCAAGAATAATTGTCAATTGTGGAGGAATTCTAGGAAGTAGTAGTTGCGTCATGGAAATAGTTTTCCTCTAAGGGGAACCCTTTCTTGGTGATAGATACCAAGATGAGGACTACATCAAGGCACTTCAACCCTGGAGTGATCACTTGATTAGAAATATCGAACTTCAAAGGACTACAACAAGACACTTCAATCCTGGAGTGATCACTTGATTGGAAATATTGAACTTCAATCCTCGTATAGTTGGAGATAATTGCTCGTTGTGACGCCGCTATGGACATTAGATGTCTATCAGCTCAGGACAAGTATTGTGTTCTCTTTCGAAAACAAAGCTTCTCGGCATCTAGACTCTTGAGCATAGGATCACCCGTCTGAAGGAAATATGCCCTAGAGGCAATAATGAAGTTGTTATTTATATTTCCTTATATCATGATGAATGTTTATTATTCATGCTAGAATTGTATTAACCGGAAACTTAGTACATGTGTGAATACATAGACAAAACAAAGTGTCCCTAGTATGCCTCTACTTGACTAGCTCGTTAATCAAAGATGGTTATGTTTCATAACCATAGACATGTGTTGTCATTTGATGAATGGGATCACATCATTAGGAGAATGATGTGATGGACAAGACCCATCCGTTAGCTTAGCATTATGATTGTTACAGTTTCATTGCTACTGCTTTCTTCATGACTTATACATGTTCCTCAGACTATGAGATTATGCAACTCCTGAATACCGAAGGAACACCTTGTGTGCTATCAAACGTCACAACGTAAATGGGTGATTATAAAGATGCTCTATAGGTGTCTCCGAAGGTGTTTGTTGGGTTGGCATAGATCAAGATTAGGATTTGTCACTCCGTGTTTCGGAGAGGTATCTCTAGGCCCTCTCGGTAATGCTCATCACTATAAGCCTTGCAAGCAATGTGACTAATGAGTTAGTTGCGGGATAAAGTATTATGAAACGAGTAAAGAGACTTGCCGGTAACAAGATTGAACTAGGTATGATGATACCGACGATCGAATCTCGGGCAAGTAACATACCGATGACAAAGGGAACAACATATGTTGTTATGCGGTTTGACCAATAAAGTTCTTCGTAGAATATGTATGACACAATATGGGCATCCAGGTTCCGCTATTGGTTATTGATCGGAGATGTGTCTCGATCATGTCTACATAGTTCTCGAACCCGTAGGGTCCGCACGCTTAACGCTCGATAACAATTTATATTATGTGTTATGTGTAATGTCTTTTTGGTGACCAAAGTTTGTTCGGAGTCCCGGATGAGATCACGTACACGAGGAGGAGTCTCTAAATGGTCGAGACATAAAGATTGACATATTGGAAGGCTATGTTTGGACACCAAAAAGGTTTCGAAAGAGTTCGGGCATTTTTTGGAGTACCGGGAGGTTACCAGAACCCCCCGGGGGATTAATAGGCCTTATGGGATTTAGTGGAAAGGGAGAGGAGGGCCGCAGGGTGCCCCCCATGGCTGGTCTGAATTGGACTAGGAGGGGCGGCACCCCCCCTCTTTCCTTCTTCCTCTGCACCTCTTTCCCTCTCCCCCCTCTTGGAAAAGGAAGGGGACTTCAACTAGGATTGGGAATCCTAGTTGGACTCCCCCTATAGGTGCGCCCCTCCTTGGCCGGCCTCCTCCTCCTGCCTCCTTTATATACGGGGGTAGGGGGCACCCCAAAGCACAACCGTTGTTCTCTTAGCCGTATGTGGTGCCCCCTTCACAGTTTAACACCTCGGTCATATCGTCATAGTGCTTAGGCGAAGCCCTGCGCCGGTAACATCATCAACACCGTCTCCACGCCGTCGTGCTGACAGAAATCTTCCTCGTCCTCAACTAGATCAAGAGCTCGAAGGACGTCATCATGCTGAACGTGTGCTGAACATGGAGGTGCCGTACATTCGGTACTTGGATCGGTTGGATCGTGAAGATGTTCGACTACATCAACCGCGTTTCTAAACGCTTCCGCTTTCGGTCTATGAGGGTATGTGGACACACTCTCCCGTCTAGTTGCTATGCATCTCCTAGATAGATCTTGCGTGATCGTAGGAATTTTTTTGAATTACTATGTTCCCCAACACCGTCAAAGTCCTGGCTTTTGTGACTGAAAGAGGGGAACATGAACACAAAGTTTTTCCACAACCACACAAATTATCGGTGTCATAGGAATCACATATCCACCTTGTGGGTTGATGGCGCGGTGGTCTCCAATAAGGAGCAATTTCCTGATGCGATCAACAGCTTTTATTGCAACCTTCTTCGCTCGGTGCCAGTTCACTAATTCACTCTCAATTTTGACTACCTCCATACCCAGTTGTGACCTTTGCTCTCTTGAGAATGTCGTCACTGCCTGATACGTCCATTTTGCATCTTGTTTTCCTACTATTATTTATAGTGTTTTTATGCTTTATAACACTTTATTGGAGTAATTCTAATGCCTTTTCTCTCATAATCTGCAAGGTTTACACAAAGAGGGAGAATGCCGGCAGCTGGAATTCTGGACCTGAAAAGGCTATTTCAAAGATACCTATTATGCACATCTCCAAATGAGCTAAAATTTTACGGAGAATTATTTTGGAATAAATAAAAAATACTGGAGAAAAGAACTACTAGAGGGGGCAGCCAGGTGGCCACAAGGCACCAGTGTGCGCCACCCCCTCCAGGTGTGCCCTGGTGGGTAGTGGGCACCCTGGCCCACCTCTGGTGCCCATCTTCTGGTATATAAGGTCCTTTGACCTAGAAAAAAAATAAAGAGAGGACTTTCGGGTCGGAGCATCTCCGTCTCAAGGCGGAACTTGGGCAGGAGCACTTTTGCCTTTCGGCGGAGTGATTCTGCCAAGGGAACTTCCCTCCCCGAGGGGGAAATCGAAGTCATCGTCATCACCAACAACCCTCTCATCTTTGGGAGGCCAATTTTCATCAACATTTCAACAACACCATCTCATCTCAAACCCTAGTTCATCTCTTGTGTTCAATATTTGTACCAGAACCTCAGATTGGTACCTGTGGGTGACTAGTAGTGTCGGTTACATCTTGTAGTTGATGCTAGATGGTTTATTTGGTGGAAGACTATGAGCATGTTTGGTTGGAGACCTGGTAAAACATTGCCTGGCCTGAAACTTTCCTGGGACTTGCCTGGAGTATGTTTGGTTGGTATCCTCAAAAAATGGACACTAGCCTGGCCTGGAATGTGATTAGACTGCTGAAGTACCAGGCACAAGCATTAGCCTGGCCCAAGAATCGGGAAAAGGTCGCCTGAGCTCATGCCTGGGTACTAATTGAATGCTTCCTTGCATGTTATCTAGTAAAAGCATGGCCCACCAATTATTTATAGGCTTGTAACAGCTAGCCAGGCTAGCACGCATACCAAACAAGCCACACCTGGGCTAGCCTCACCAGGCAAGATTCCTTGATTGGTTCAGGCGCATGCCAGGCTTCGATTTCGCCTAGGCACAAAGGCCAGGTATCGAACCAAACTGTCCCTATGTTCAAATCTATTATTGTAACGCCCCGAATCCGATGCGCCAGGTGTCACCCAGTTATTCGCCGTCTTTGCCATGTCATTTGCTTGCATGTTGCATTTTGCCATGTCATCATCTGCATTTCATCTGCATGTTTTTCAAAATTTGCATCCGTTCGGGTCCTCCCAGTTCTCTCCGTTGTCCGTTCTGAGCCCCAACACTCCCGCACACGCCCGCGGCACCTCCGAAATATTATTTTATAAGTGGCATAAAAATGTTCTCAGAATGGGGTGAAAGTTGGCGTGCGGTCTTATTATAGTGTAGGTAGACCGCATGTCAAGTTTCGTCGCATTCGGAGCTCGTTTGATAGCCCAACCGTTAAACATATAGCAGTACCGCTGCCGGTACCTTCGTCGGACGTTTCGATCTCCGAAACTGCCGCCGGGCTGCACTTCTCTTCTCTCCCCTCAGCCCAAGCCCTCTCTTCACAGCCCACCAATCCCTCCTAGGCCCAACCTAACCCCCCTTGCGTCCGGAACCGTCCGATCGAGATCGGAGGGCTCCAAACCCCCCTAAACCCCCTAACCCTAGCAAATTTGCTATATATGGACACCCTAGTCCATTTTTGGCCTTCCCTAACCTAGCCTACCCCTTTCCTAACCCCTAACCGCAGCCAACCCCCGCCTCCTCCTCGAAATCTATGCCGGCCTTCTCCCCTCCGCCACTTGGCGCTGCCGCCGCCATGCCCCGGACCAATCTGGGTGCGCCACATCAGCCCCCAGCACCCCTCCAGCCACTCTTGCGCCGCCACCTGTTGCCTCCACGCCGCCCCCACCACCAGCACCACCAAGCCCGCCGGAGCCCATCCGCGGCCCGCCCCGGCCCGATCTGGGCCCGAGGCGCCCGCACTGCGTCGCCCCTGCTCCCCAAGCTCCAGATCAGGAGAGGAGCTGCCGATCCAAAGCTCCGCCGCCTCGCTGTCGGCCGCCTTCAGCGACCGGGCCTAGCAGGAGCGTGCCCCCGCCGTAGTCTCCCCTCGCCGCCTCACCAAACTTCACCCGTGCCATCGCCTGGACCTCCCTGCCGGCCCCCTGCCTTCCCACGTCGCGTCGGAGTCCATGGGATGCCGCCCTCCGCCTCGATCCGGCCAGAAATGGGACCCCGGCGCCCGTCCGTGCCCGGATCCACCGCTGCTGCCCTTGTCGCCTCGCCGTCGTCGTCCTATCGTCACCTGAGCTGCCATTAGCCGCTGCCAGCACCATGCCATGGCCTCGCTCGACCTCCTGTCGGGGAGGACGAGGAGCGCCCGAGGCCCGCGTTGACCGCGAGGGACGCCCTCGTGGGACCTGCCTCCCTAGGGCCCAGCTCAGCTGGCCTGCCTGCCTACTCTGCTTCCAGATGGGCTGAGCCCATGGTGAGAACCCGTGAAATCCTGCCCCGAGCGTCTTTTAGTTTTTCTGCGCTCACCTGTTTTTTTCCTGAAATTGACCAAGACCCTGTTCTGTTAATCCATGTGTGCATCTTCATCATATCATAACTCTATGCATATTGCTCCGTTTGGCATGCATGATATGTCGAAATGTTCATCTAAGAGTGCTATTCATGACGGTCCAGTTTGCATTCATGTTCCTGTTAATATTGATGTCTTAATCTTCGTTGCAAAACTGCTATGTGATATAAACTGTTGTAAGCTGCTGCATGTTAACATCATTTGTGCATCTTGTGAGTGCCATAACTTTGTACCTGTTGATGCTGTGATGATGATCTTGATATGCACATGTTCTGATCTTCATGATCTACATGTTGATATGATTTGCATTCATGTTAGGGTGCATCTTGTTATCTTAATCTCTGTTGCAAAAGTGCATGTTGCTGTTAACTGCTGAAAACTGTTGTAACTTGCCTATTTGTCATTTTATATTATTTTGTGTGATTTTCTTTTGAGCATCGTGTCTACATGTTTTAGGAGATGTTTCATGCCATCTTTACAGGGGTGTCATTCTTGTATTTTTATGTGCCCTGTAGTGAGTGCAACGAGCTTGTGAAGTGGGCTACTTGCTGTTAAGTTTCTGTCAAGTCTGTTTCTGTCATATCATGATGCCATGTTTGCTTGATGCTACCAATTAATCCATGAATAATCTGGAGATGCTTTGTTGACATGTTTTGTTGACCATGCTATGATAAATTATGCTAGGCCTTTTGATGCCCTATCTATTTCTTGTAGCATATGTTTTCATTCCCATGAACATGCCTACATGCTGTTCCAAATTTCTGTTAACTTCATGATGCTATGTTGTGAGCTTGTTATTAATTAATATATGCCTAGTATGGCGATGCTCTAATTACATGTTTTGAATTATACTATGATTAATTTGTTAAGGTGCTAAGTTTTCTAATTTTGGAGATCATATACCTGTAGGGGAACATAGCAGAAAACAAAAAATTTCCGACCTACGCACCAGCCTAGGACCACTATGGAGACTGCATACATGGTTTGATCTTTTTCGTTACCGACTCATAGCGCAGCGGGAAGAAGAGTCGATGACGATCGGCGGTGCAGATCCCCGCAGCTAGGATTTACAACCTCCCAACCACGAGGGTGTATACCCTCATCTGCTCCTCAGACAGCCCTTCGGGAGGCGGTCGAACAGCCCCCCGGACGGTGTCGCGGACAGCCCTTCAGGAGGACCTTCGAAACTCGAACGGTCACTCGGACAGCCCTTCGGGAGGACCTTCAAAACTCGGACGATCACATGGACAGCCCTTCGGGAGGCACTCACGAACTAAGACCAAAACTACGATCTCTCTACAGAGTTGCACACATACGGTGTCATCTATCCAGCAGGGCTTCGCCGTCCAGAACTAGTTCCTGCCGGAACCCAGACAGCCTTACGGCTCTACGAAACTCTTTTCGTGGGAGGGAGAGAAGAAGCCAGATCATTGCATGGCACTTGTATGTGAGAAGGGATGAGTGTGGAGGGCTGCCCCTCCTCCTCTATTTATAGGAAATCCCAAGGGGTAGGGTAGTTTAACACAAAAACCCAAAATGCACATGAATGAAGTCCTTCCTCAAGGGCATAAGAGTGAAACCAAGGAACAAGAGGGGCTCCAAGGTGGAGCCCCAAGTGTGGCCGGCCACACCCCTTGGGGGGCCCCCATGAGGGCCTCCCAATCCATCCATGTCATCCCTAGATCTTTTGGGTAAAGCCCCAAAAGGTGGCTTTCCATAAAATATCCCAAAAAGCACTTTCACTATTCACGACGACATTTTTCAGCGTCCGTTCGAACTGAAAATATTTATGTGGGATTAGAACATTTCCAATACCCACCATAATAATTTTCAACGCGTTCTGGAACAATTCCATTTTAGTGATTTTCATCTGCGAAACGCATCTGAAGTGGTTCCAGCAGCTCCGGAACATTTCCGGTTTTTATCTCAGAAAATTCCAAAAAGCTTCCAGAATGATTCTGGCACCCTTCAAGAATTATCAGGCATTTGCCGAAACCAAATTGACTTAATGGTATATCCCGAAACAACTTTTCGGTATCATCGAAACTCATCCGATGACCTCTCTCTGCGGTACGATTCCGCTGTCCGAAACTTTTTCGGTGATTTTCTCTCAGACTCCCTGTCTAGTATTCAACAGATAGATGACCCTTAAGTGTGTGACCCTATAGGTTCGGTGAAGTATAGACATGACCCGGAACCCCTTCCGATCAATGATCAACATCGGAGCCGTGGACACCCATATTGACCCCTATACCCACACGAATGAATATTCGAGTGAACCTCCAGTTGTCGTGTGCTATTCCTGTTGCTTCGTGGTATGTTACAAAGACCCGAGGTGAGATTTACTTGCATCCCTGTGGATCAACAATTTGTCCACTATGCTAGTTACCTCGTTACTGGTTTTGTTCTCTTTTCTCGTTTCCGTGTTCCGGCATCCCTGTGATCAAATCACACCGTGTCTGGCCAGACGATGATGGATACCGTGACACCAAGAGGGCCCGAGAATATCTCTCCATAGTTGGAGGAGCAAATCCCAATCTTGAGCTATCAAGTTACTTGACACACTTTTCCATGAACCCGTAAGCCGCCGTAATAGCCACCCATTTACGGATGACATTTAACAAACTCCAAAGTTCATGAAGCAAGCATGAAGAAACTCGATACTCTCATGGTCTAAGGAATCATGCAAACATTAACCATCTCTGTGTTATTTACCATTAACTTGTGACGAATGAATCTCATTGCATAACATCAAACCGGGTCAATTCAACACAAATGTTCTCTTCACATTGTGCCCTCAAAGTTGCTGGCATAGACATGCCCATGATCAGGAAAACAGAACCATCATGCAACACTTGAGCTAATCTTAGAGGCTAGACTAGGAATACTTCTTACCGTTTATTATTCCACACGTGCATATGAGTCTTCCTCCGAGCCTCGTGGATATTGCAGACTCGAGAATCATTGCAGTTATAGCATGGAACGTAAACATAACTATGAACTCGGAGATAAATAATAGCATTTATTATTGCATCTAGGGCATATCTCCTACAGACTCCCACTTGCACTAGAGTCAATAATCTAGTTAATGCTAATGCACCATACACCTATGGCATGCCGGTGTAAAAAATGCTTCGCATGTGGTATTGCCTGATGTCCATCAGATCTGACAACTTCAGCTCCGTGTCTATCTTTGCATATCCTCGCGTTTTCACGCTTTCACAAAATTCATATTTTATGCGGACTTGGCTTTGTATAAATGTGAATCACAGGTTGAACCTGGATTCCTCAGACTGAGTTATGGAGAAACTACCTGCAGTAGTGTCCCATTGACAAAAGCCATCTTGGAACCATACTAAGTTCATGAATGAACTATATAATTCAACATCTTGTTTGTCGCTTCTAAAGCGTCAACATACTTAGTCATTTGTTATAGAATTCGCCACAGTATCCTGTTGGGAACAATTTCCAACTACCGTGCCACCATATTGTGTATTACACAAAACCCTTAACTTAAATCGAAAATCGCATGGAGAAAAGATGAAGACTGACTCGATGTAACATTTTACAACGAACTCTTCATGATCTCCGCTTGCGAGAAAACATATATCATCAGTACTTATTCTAGTACTCAATGATATCTTTCACTGTTGGCCCACGATCAGTACTTTGATCACTTTAGTATCCATACCCGCAACATCTTGGGAGTATTGGACATATCTGGTTGTTTTACATAGCATGGAATACATGATTAATCCAAACACATGAGTGTGTCGAATCTCCATCATGTATTTTGCTCATCAGTGTTTTGGGACACTGATTCTTGCAAAAACTCTTTCCATGTGACTTCGGCAAGAATCACTCCTTGTCGTTCTTAGTGCTAAACGGTTTGAGCATCTTGTCAATACGTATTTATTGCTTAGCCCTATTAGGTAAATCTATCTCCATAGATCATTATGCCTAATATTGAGGCTATTTAGCCTAAGCACTTCATCAAAAAACTATTTTCAAATGAAGTCCTAATTTGTGTCAAGAAATTTATTTCTCATTAACAATGTGTCAAGCACACAAGGTCTTTAGAAATATTATTATGCTCCCACTTACTTTCTTGAATTACAAGCATCTTCGTTACCCATTGATGAAGTCAAAACCCCTTTTGAGTATTTCATCAAAACACGAAGATTCCAACTCCATTTTGCTCTCTTCTGTCCATCACTGGAACTCTGAAGTTTGCATCCTTACTAGCATCCTCTGGATAGACAAAATGCCTTGGACTGTAACACATGCAAGTCCTTGGTTTCGTTTCCATCAGATGGAAATCCTATTGTCATCCATGTTTCATATCTCATGATTGAAATATGTATTAATTGCTAGTTCAACCCGAACCGACTTTAAGCATCGCTACGATGAAAACAACCTCACCGTAGTCAACTCTTGAACTTGTTATTTCAACAAGTCGAGCTTTATGGATAAAACATTTTTATCCGTATAGGTTTTAAGTTCCATAAATATTCGTTAGACTCTAAGTCTTTCGAAAGGTGTAGCAAGGTTTTAATCTTGAATCACTTATATGGAAACTAACTCGGGTTGTATTGGCATTTAGCCAATTCCGGAGTCAGGGCCCATCAACGCTTCCTTGTGTATCGTAGGTATAATGTTGTCTAACAACAATATCTCGTTTGCGCACCTGAGAGGTTTGCACGAGCCTTTCCTACGTGGTTCAACTGCAAGTTCGACCGAAGTTCATACATTTTATTGTAGAGACTTCCGTATCAGTCGCAGTAGGAAACTCTGGAATTACTTCCAAGGTCTCTTTCCTTTGATCTGATGACGAAGATACTGTTTATCTCGTCGAGTTGCACTATTCTCCCACTCACCTTTTTGAAAGAACCATTCTCTTTAAAAGCATACCGTTTCGTGGCAAAACTATTTGCCTCGGTATAGTGAGGGAGGAGTACCCAATGACTTGGGATAACCTACAAAGTAGCACTTGTCTGATTTGGAATAGGTCTGTAACCTTTACACAAACCCCATATTCCAAATGTTTAAGAAAAGATATAACATGGTTGGGCATACCATACCATGGTGTCATTTCAACAGACCCAACGGAGCTCTTTTCAGTGTAAAAGCCGCAGTCTCTAAAGCATCACTCTTTAAAAGGGATAATGGCAATTTTATTTGTCATCTTTGATCTTACCATGTCATAAATGGTTTGATTACATCTCCACGGACTTTCCATTTGCAGTGGTGTTCCGGGAGGTGCAAGTTTATGAAACCCCTTTCACAACTCATCAGACATTCGCTAAACTTGTAACTCAAATATTCCTTTCTGCAATCAAATTGTAGAAACGTAATTTTCTTGTTACAATAACTTCTACTTCATTTTTGAAAACCTTTCGAATGATTTCAAAAGATCCAGACTTACGTCTCATCAAGTAAATATCCATATATCTACTTGAGTCATTTCTGAAGATAGATAAATCCACTACTAACAACACTTATCGGACTACACACATCAAATGTATGATCACTAATTAGTTTGTTGTTCGTTCCTTATGGCCTGTGAACGGTATTTTAGTCACTTCACTTTTCGGAGGAAAGTTGCAAGTGTCAGATGATTCAAAAATCAAACAACTTCAAAGTCCATCATAATGGAATTTTCCATGCGGGTTTCTCCAATGTGACCAAATGTAGTGCCACACTTGTGTGGTATTCTTTTAGTCTTGCGACATTTAGCGTCAGTGTTATGGATGTATTATATTACCATCAATATTCATAACATACATCCCATCTTGGATGGAAGCATGGCCCTTCATGTTATTCATAATACTTAACAACAATTGTTGTTTTTATGAACAATTATTTTGCAACAAACATTGTGCAGTGGGCTAGAGTGTATGAAACTCTAAAATGAGTCATGAAAGTAAACCCAGAGGTATTTGTATTATTATCAATATTCATAACATACATTTCATTCATAATGAAAATATGGCCCTTGTGTTATTCATAACATCGAACATAAAAAGTTCTCTTATGAACAACCTTCTTGCAAGATACCTTATGCAATGGGCTAGAGTTTGAAAAACTCTAAATGAATTATGAAAATAAATACAGACGACAATACACTGGTATAGTAACATTTACTATGTTCCCTATGTATACCTTAACCTCATTTCTGGCTAGCCTTTTAGGCCATAGTAGCTCTTACATTGATTCGTTACAGAATGCAATCGAGCGGGTATCTTTGTGATTAACTCACAATACCCAAGAATTAGTGATTAACATGTTTAACCATAATTCCCAAGAACTATATCTTTGACCAGCCTACTATACATCAAAAACTTGTATGACATTCATACATGAGCTGGATATTCCAGACTTCTTTTCTTTTTGCCATTTTACTTCTAACAGTTTAACTTTTAGTATTTCTCCTACTTCCAGAAAAAGCATCCAACTTCATCATATGAAAGGCTTTCTTCTGGATCCCTCTCTTATCAGTCAAATGCCCTAGTAAACACTTTTACTAACAGTTTGCAAAACAAACATTGCTTTGGATATCACATATCTGTTAGCCTTTGTTTGTGTCTGAAAATGATTTTCAGATTCCATGAATATCACATAACTATCCAAACCTTCGAAGTTCGGGTCTCATGGAAGCAAACATATTGCACTTGACTGAAAACGGAATTCTAGCTTTTGGATCGAAGGACGAGAGTCACATGATCCATAGCATTAGCGGGAGAATACCGAAAGTATGCGATAGGACAAAGTCCTTCTCGGCACTCTTGAGGACAATCCTCGCATTACGTTACCAACCGTAAAGTTTTAACCAGATATTTAACAGCTATTCAATTTTAATAGGGAAGGTGGAAACGCGAGCCATTATTCTATAACTATTAGCAAGAAACACTTAGACAGTGTTCATAATTAATTGCATTGAGAATTAAACATGTTAATTCAACAGTGTGCTCCCACTCAAATCAATATCTCTCATAATTAATTTTGAGTGATACAAGATCCAGACTTTAACTCATCGCCATAGAATCATCATCTCATAACGGGAATTTTAATCGGTAGGCCAACTTGCCGATCACATCTCTATGTGACTCTTGCTCATCTTTCAATGCGTGTGTTCTGAGCTCAGGACGATCCTGCCATGAACGTCAAGACAACCAAGTGATCTTGCTGCGAGGTCTGACCTCACCCGCCTCACACTTCTCTAATCGTTCGTACCCATGCATCCATGGCGCACCCCGAAAAGATAGGTGCCGTGACGGTGCTACACTTGGGAGAACACTAACTACTTGATATTTTAGTGAGAGATCACCCTAATAAAAAGCGACTACCGCAATCAAGAAGGGTGCAACATAAGGGATAAACATCTCAGGCAATTCATAATAGCAAGATATGGTATAGCCCTTTCTAACGGAGAAGTCTTTCATTTCTTCGTCTTCGGCATTCGCGTCGGTGTTCACCTTCGTGAAGATTGCCACCATCTTGTCGATGCACCAGATAATATTGCTATCTCTATAGCTAATAAAATAAGTGCATTACTTAAGGTTGACACGCAGGTCACTAAAGTGACAATCATATGGCTCCAGCCATCATGCCGAATCATGACACGCAGGCCATGTTAATCAATTTACATCATATAGTCATCTCATACATAATCAAATTGAATATGAGCATTGCTATACCACATCACATGCACATGCAAACCCTCCTGCAAAACCAAGTTAGACGTTTCTAATCGGTTCATGCAAACTTGTTTTTCGCGGCTTCTAAGGTTTCGACTTTAAACCACAGCTACCAACGTTTTATCATCAAGTATGATTATTCAAGTTGCTAGATTAACATCTCGGGATGTATGAAGCACGAGATAATAAAATCTCGAACCCCATACTAAACTTCGTCATACGCATGACCCCCGTGCAGATCATATCTACAATGCCCTTTCATCTGCGAATTTCATCTTTCTTTTGACTACAGCAGAACCCAAAGAACTGATAGCACTTCCATGATCAATCAGGATCACGGATTGCCAGAACTTTGTCAAATTCCACCATGCTGTCTCGAGATTGAGCAAACGCAAATTCTAGGGAAGCAACAAGAACGTCGGGTAACAGATTTCATCTGTCACCCGCATAAATAATTTTCAGCAATAGATCTCATCTACTCCAAAATTATATTATACAATACCCATACATCTCCATGTATTCTAGATCGCAACCTGCATCTACGCATAGCACAGCTCATGATGCCATTGTAGGGGAACGTAGCAGAAAACAAAAATTGTCCGACCTACGCACCAGCCCAGGACCACTATGGAGACTGCATACATGGTTTGATCTTTTTCGTTACCGACTCATAGCGCAGCGGGAAGAAGAGTCGATGACGATCGGCGGTGCAGATCCCCGCAGCTAGGATTTACAACCTCCCAACCACGAGGGTGTATACCCTCATCTGCTCCTCAGACAGCCCTTCGGGAGGCGGTCGAACAGCCCCCCGGACGGTGTCGCGGACAGCCCTTCAGGAGGACCTTCGAAACTCGAACGGTCACTCGGACAGCCCTTCGGGAGGACCTTCAAAACTCGGACGGTCACACGGACAGCCCTTCGGGAGGCACTCACGAACTAAGACCAAAACTACGATCTCTCTACAGAGTTGCACACATACGGTGTCATCTATCCAGCAGGGCTTCGCCGTCCAGAACTAGTTCCTGCCGGAACCCAGACAGCCTTACGGCTCTACGAAACTCTTTTCGTGGGAGGGAGAGAAGAAGCCAGATCATTGCATGGCACTTGTATGTGAGAAGGGATGAGTGTGGAGGGCTGCCCCTCCTCCTCTATTTATAGGAAATCCCAAGGGGTAGGGTAGTTTAACACAAAAACCCAAAATGCACATGAATGAAGTCCTTCCTCAAGGGCATAAGAGTGAAACCAAGGAACAAGAGGGGCTCCAAGGTGGAGCCCCAAGTGTGGCCGGCCACACCCCTTGGGGGGCCCCCATGAGGGCCTCCCAATCCATCCATGTCATCCCTAGATCTTTTGGGTAAAGCCCCAAAAGGTGGCTTTCCATAAAATATCCCAAAAAGCACTTTCACTATTCACGACGACATTTTTCAGCGTCCGTTCGAACTGAAAATATTTATGTGGGCTTAGAACATTTCCAATACCCACCATAATAATTTTCAACGCGTTCTGGAACAATTCCATTTTAGTGATTTTCATCTGCGAAACGCATCTGAAGTGGTTCCAGCAGCTCCGGAACATTTCCGGTTTTTATCTCAGAAAATTCCAAAAAGCTTCCAGAATGATTCTGGCACCCTTCAAGAATTATCAGGCATTTGCCGAAACCAAATTGACTTAATGGTATATCCCGAAACAACTTTTCGGTATCATCGAAACTCATCCGATGACCTCTCTCTGCGGTACGATTCCGCTGTCCGAAACTTTTCCGGTGTCCGAAACTTTTTCGGTGATTTTCTCTCAGACTCCCTGTCTAGTATTCAACAGATAGATGACCCTTAAGTGTGTGACCCTATAGGTTCGGTGAAGTATAGACATGACCCGGAACCCCTTCCGATCAATGATCAACATCGGAGCCGTGGACACCCATATTGACCCCTATACCCACACGAATGAATATTCGAGTGAACCTCCAGTTGTCGTGTGCTATTCCTGTTGCTTCGTGATATGTTACAAAGACCCGAGGTGAGATTTACTTGCATCCCTGTGGATCAACAATTTGTCCACTATGCTAGTTACCTCGTTACTGGTTTTGTTCTCTTTTCTCGTTTCCGTGTTCCGGCATCCCTGTGATCAAATCACACCGTGTCTGGCCAGACGATGATGGATACCGTAACACCAAGAGGGCCCGAGAATATCTCTCCATAGTTGGAGGAGCAAATCCCAATCTTGAGCTATCAAGTTACTTGACACACTTTTCCATGAACCCGTAAGCCGCCGTAATAGCCACCCATTTACGGATGACGTTTAACAAACTCCAAAGTTCATGAAGCAAGCATGAAGAAACTCGATACTCTCATGGTCTAAGGAATCATGCAAACATTAACCATCTCTGTGTTATTTACCAATAACTTGTGACGAATGAATCTCATTGCATAACATCAAACCGGGTCAATTCAACACAAATGTTCTCTTAACATTGTGCCCTCAAAGTTGCTGGCATAGACATGCCCATGATCAGGAAAACAGAACCATCATGCAACACTTGAGCTAATCTTAGAGGCTAGACTAGGAATACTTCTTACCGTTTATTATTCCACACGTGCATATGAGTCTTCCTCTGAGCCTCGTGGATATTGCAGACTCGAGAATCATTGCAGTTATAGCATGGAACATAAACATAACTATGAACTCGGAGATAAATAATAGCATTTATTATTGCCTCTAGGGCATATCTCCTACAATACCTCTGTTCCATGCTTGCAAACATGCTATCATAATGTTGCTGATTTACACTTGCTAAAACTGTTCCAACATTCAATCTTGTCTTGTTGGTTCCTACTAATCCATGAGCTATATGTATATGATGCCATGATGTTATTTTGTCTTTGTTATGTGTAATTTGATGCCATGCCCTTGGTTGATATGTTTACTTGCTGTAGCTTGTCTCTTTCTTGCTCTCAACTTGCCATCATATTAACTCTGCTCATGTATATGCTCCTGTGTTATAAAGTTGCATTTTGCATTGATCATATTGGTTTAATCTTGATTCGTATGAAACTGAACCTTAATGATATTTGAAGTTTGTTATCTGTACATGAAGTGCATGTAAAGTTTGTGCTTATATGATTCCTGTAGCATGTTGTTTTGATGTTTGCAAAGTGCCTAGTTGTTGTTTTGGGCAGATTGTTATATCTTGTTTGGAGTGTATGTGTTGCACCGTTGCTCTGTTTTGAGCATGCTCTATACGAAACTTGCTTGGTTTTGCATGTGGTTTCATCTTATCATGTTGCATCCATGTTTTGAGAGTGTTTGCTTGATGTTTGGATGTATTTTGCATCAATGCCATGTTTGACTTGTTTTGCTCATATGTTCTAGGTCGTAGAATTTTGTGTAGATCATCATGGTGCATTTTAACTTGCTGTTTAACTACTTGAACATAAGGTTTATTCAGATCTGGACTAATTTCGAAATTTGCATATGAGGACTTACCGGACTTGTTATATGTTGTTTCCGGCCTCATTTAAACTTGCTTTGATGTGTTGCTCTTGTATGCATCATCTATTTCCATGAGTAGCATCATGTAGCCTTGTCATGCATCATGTCTGGTTGAGCATCATGTCATGTTTATGTGTTGTGTGTTTACCGCGTTGTTTGCTTCTTTCCGATTGTGCTTCTTCTCGATAGTTCCTGTTTCGTCGCGACCGTGAGGATTCATTCGACTACGCTTGATTCGTCTTTGTCCGTTCGTCTTCTTCATGGACTCGATCTTCTTCCTTGCGGGATTTCAGGCAAGATGACCATTACCATTGATATCACTTCTATCTTTGCTTGCTAGTTGCTTCGTTCTATCGCTTTGCTGCGCTACCTATCACTTGTTTAACATGCCTCTCATATTGCCATGTCAGCCTCTAACCTTTTCACCCTTCCTAGCAAACCGTTGTTGGGCTATGTTACCACTCTGCTCAGCCCCTCTTATAGCGTTGTTAGTTGCAGGTGAAGTTGAAGATTGCTCCATGTTGGAACAGGATTATGTTGGGATATCACAATATCTCTTATTTAATTAATGCATCTATATACTTGGTAAAGGGTGGAAGGCTCGACCTTATTCTTGGTGTTTTGTTCCACTCTTGCCGCCCTAGTTTCTATCATACCGGTATTATGTTCCTTGATTTTGCGTTCCTTACGCGGTCGGGTTTATGGGAACCCCTTGACAGTTTGCTTTGAATAAAACTCCTCCAGCAAGGCCCAACCTTGGTTTTACATTTGCCTAACAACCTATAACCTTTCCCTTGGGAGTAATTAACCCGAGTGTCATCTTTATTTTAAACCCCCCCCCCCCAGGCCAGTGCTTCTCTAAGAGTTGGTCTGAACTAGAGCCACTTGCAACGCCACCTCGGGGAAACTTGAGGGCTGATTTTAGCTGTACGTAGTGTTCATCCGGTGTGCCCTGAGAACGAGATATGTGCAGCTCCTATCGGGATTTGTCGGCACATCCGGGCGGTCTTGCTGGTCTTGTCTTACCATTGCCTAAATGTCTTGTAACCGGGATTCTGAGGTTGATCGGGTCTTCCCGGGAGAAGGAATATCCTTCGCTGATCATGAGAGCTTGTGATGGGCTAAGGTGGGACACCCCTGCAGGGTTTAAACTTTCGAAAGCCATGCCTGCGGTTATGTGGCAGATGTGAATTTGTTAATGTCCGGTTGGAGAGAACTTAACACTTGACTTAATTAAAATGCATCAACCACATGTGTAGCCGTGATAGTCTCTTCTCGGCGGAGTCCAGGAAGTGAACACGGTTTGTGTTATGGTTGAACGTAAGTAGTTTCAGGATCACTTCTTGATCACTTCTAGCTTCACGACCATTGCGTTGCTTCTCTTCTTGCTCTTATTTGCGTATGTTAGCCACTATATTTGCTTAGTGCTTGCTGAAACTCCACCTCATTACCTTGTCCTACCCTTAAGCTTAAATAGTCGTGATCTCGCGGGTTTTGAGATTGCTGAGTCCTCGTGACTCATAAGATACTACCAAATAGTTGCAGGTGCCGATGATACCAGTGCAGGTCATGCAACCGAGCTTAGTTGGGAGTTCGACGAGGATCTTGGTAGTTACTACGTGTTTTTTTCCTGATGATCAGTAGTGGAGCCCAGTTGGGACGATCGGGGATCTAGCGTTTGGGGTTATCTTCCTTTCATTTGGTTTTGCCCGTAGTCGGACTATGTGTGTACTCTGAATGATGTATGAATTATGATCTTTGTGTGAAGTGGCGATTGTAAGCCAACTCTATTCATCCCTTTCTTGTTCATTACATGGGATTGTATGAAGATGACCCTTCTTGCGATAAAACCATAATGCGGTTATGCCTCTAAGTCGTGCCTCGACACGTGGGAGATATAGCCTCGACATGTTGTATTCGTGTGGCATTGTATGCCTTTTGCATGTATCCCCAACTTTTATGTAATGGTACGATGTAATGATATCCACCTTGCAAAAGCGTCTCCAATATGCGCTTCTATCCTTGGTGGGACCTTCAAGTTCCTTTAGGATAGGGTCGCATATTGGGTGTGACAATTATGCTATTTAATATCCTTCTGATCTTGAGCATGAATATTTTTTCTGAGTAGTTGCCCTTGTTCTTGAGGCCACGGGAGAAGTCGTGTTGCAAGTAATCATGTGAATTTGATATTCATTTGATATTTTGATGATATGTATGTTGTGATTACCTTAGTGGTGTTATGTGAGCGTCAACTACATGACACTTCACCATCTTCGGGACTAAGGGAATGCATTGTGGAGTAGTTATTAGATGACAGAAGCTTAAACCCTAGTTTATGCGGTATTCCGTAAGGGGCTGATTTGGATCCATATGTTTTTTTAAAAAAAGGAGGATGTACCCCAGGCCTATGCATCTGGATGATGCATGCATCCATTTTTATTAATTATTCACAAAGCCTTTACAAGGTAATACATCATTAAGCTTGAAGCCACCATCTTGGCAACATCTGTTGCTACTCTTATCCCCATGATCAAGGGGTGCTGAATGTTTGAGCCTAATACCAAATAGACATCACACAAACACCTAACATCTAATGCCGGATGCCCCATCCAAGCCACAATACCTGGACTGGGTTACACACCGGCCCGACACACTTTCAATGGGCACCACATGCGCACGCTACAAGGTCGCCTCCTTCATCCATCGATCCATCCTCAGATTAGATACTGACGCATTGACCTTGCCAGGCCTCTGCCATCGATGTCACCACGACGCCAGACATTGTCATCCTCCTGCACGAGCTCATCACCACCCATCGAACACCGAGTCTCCATTGTGCCACGCCGCCGAGATCCGCCGTCATCGAGGTGTAGGATGAAGCACCGCTCCACCACCTACTGACGCCCAACCACCAAGTCATCCACATGTCCGTCCAGTCGATGAATGTCTCCAAATATGATGCCCCCACGGGGGAGACAACGAAGACATCGACATCATCCGACCTAGGAGGCCCCTCAACGCCTCCAACGAGGGCTACGACACCCACGGTCGCCACCGTCAATGGTAGCCTCTTCCATATACGAGGTTTCCCCCAAAAACAATGGAGCGAGGGACGCCCCCACCATCGCTTCGACCGAGGAAAACGACACCCACAGGCGCCGCCAACAATGGTGGCATCCTCGACCACTTCAGCAGCTAGGCCACCATCTCCTCCTCCACTTGATCCACCGTCAGGAAGCTACCGCGAGGCAACACCCATCGATCAGATCCCTGTGGACCAACGATGAAGACAACCAAAGGTAGAGGAGGTCACATCGCTGCATGACCGGCACCATGGCCACACACACGTCGTCCCGAGGCGCCCGCTCAAGATCCACTGTTACAACCATGCCTCCAAGTCATGGCGGAGGGACACCCCGCCACCGCCATCATCCCCTGTACGGGCTTTGCCCAGCCAGGATCCGGCGGTGGAGGAGGGGAGGTAGAGGGGAGGCGGACGGGAGGCATCTGGAGGGGAGGGGTGTTGGGAATCGTTGCATGGAAAACAAAAAAAAATTCTATGCACACGCAATGATCTATCCATGGAGATGCATAGCAACGCGGCGGAGAGTGTATCTACGTACCCTCATAGACCATAAGCGGAAGCGTTTCTCAATGCAGTTGATGTACTCGAACTTCTTCGCGCTTCAACCGATCAAGTACTAAACGCACGTCACCTCTGCGTTCTACACACGTTCAGCTCGATGACGTCCCTCGCCTTCTTGATCCAGCAAGACGTCAAGGTAGTAGATGAGTTCCATCATCATGATGGTGTGGTGACGGTGGTGGTGAAGTGATCCTCGCAGGGCTTCGCCTAAGCACTATGAAAATATGACCGGGGGTGTAAATGGTGCAGAGGGGGCGCCACACACAGCTAAAAAATTGTTTGGGTGTGCTAGGGCACCCCCCTTCCACATATATATAGGTGGGAGGGGAGGGGAGAGGCCAGGAGGCGCCCCAAGTAGGACCGAATCCTACTTGGGCTCCTCCCAAGCCGCGCGCCCCCCTGCCATATATATCGGAGGGGGGAGGAAGGGGGAATCCTATTCCCTTTCTTTCCTTTCCTCCATCCACTTTCTTCTCCACCTTGACCGGCCCATATGAGGGGTGCACCAGGCCCTTGTGGCTGGTGCATTTTTATAGCACACAAGGAGTGACAAATCCTAATCTCGGTCTATGCCAACTCAACAAACACCTTCGGAGATACCTGTAGAGCATCTTTATAATCACCCAGTTACGTTGTGTCATTTCATAGCACACAAGGCATTCCTCTAGTATCCGGGAGTTGCATAATCTCATAGTCGAAGGAATATGTTTTTGACATGAAGAAAGCAACAGCGATAAAACTGAACGATCATAATGCTAACCATATGGATGGGTCTTGTCCATCACATCATTGTCCTAATGATGTGATCCCGTTATAAAATGACAACTAATGTCAATGGTTAGGAAACCTTAACCATCTTTGATCAACGAGCTAGTCTAGTAGTGGCTCACTAGGGACACAGTGTTTGTTTATGTATTCACACATGTATCAAGGTTTCCAATCAATACAATTCTAGCATGAATAATAAACTTTTATGATGAATAAGGAAATATAAAATAACAACTTTATTATTGCGGCATATTTCCTTCAGTCTCCCACTTGCGCTAGAGCCAATAATCTAGATTATATTTTAATGAATCTAACACCCATGGAGTCTTGGTGCAAATCTTGTTTTGCTCGTGGAAGAGGCTTAGTCAACAGGTCTGCTACATTCAGATCTGTATGTATTTTGCAAATCTCTATGTATCCCTCCTTGAGTTGTTCACGGATGGAGTTGAAGCGTCTCTTGATGTGTTTGGTTCTCTTGTGAAATCTGGATTCTTTTGCCAAGGCAATCGCTCCAGTATTGTTACAAAAGATTTTCATTGGACCTGATGCACTAGGTATTACACCTAGATTGGATATGAACTCCTTCATCCACACTCCTTCATTTGTTGCTTCCAAAGGAGCTATGTACTCCGCTTCACACGTAGATCCCACGATGACGCTCTGCTTGGAACTGCACAACTGATAGCTCCACCATTCAATATAAATACGTATCCGGTTTGTGACTTAGAGTCATCTGGATCAGTGTCAAAGCTAGCATCAACGTAACCATTTACGACGAGCTCTTTGTCACCTCCATAAATAAGAAACATATCCTTGGTCCTTTTCTGGTACTTCAAGATGTTCTTGACCGATGTCCAGTGATCCACTCCTGGATTACTTTGGTACCTCCCTGCCGGACTTATGGCAAGGCACACATTAGGTCTGGTACACAGCATAGCATACATGATAGAACCTATGGCTAAGGCATAGGGAATGACTTTCATTTTCTCTCTATCTTCTACAGTGGTCGGGCTTTGAGTCTGACTCAACTTCACACCTTGAAACATAGACAAAAACCCTTTCTTTAACTGATCCATTTTGAACTTCTTAAACTTTGTCAAGGTATGTGCATTGTGAAAGTCCTATTAAATGTCTTAATCTATCTCTATAGATCTTGATGCCCAATATATAAGCAGCTTCATTGAAAAACTCTTATTCAAGTATCCTTTTATGCTATCTAGAAATTTTACATCATTTCCAATCAACAATATGTCATCTATACATATAATATCAGAAATGCTACAGAGCTCCCAGTCACTTTCTTGTAAATACAGGCTTCACCAAGTCTGTATAAAACCATATGCTTTGATTACCTCATCAAAGCATATATTCCAACTCCGAGATGCTTGCACCAGTCCATAGATGGATCGCTGGAGTTTGCACAATTTGTTAGCACCTTTAGGATCAACAAAACCTTCTGGTTGCATCATATACAACTCTTCTTTAAGAAATCCATTAATGAATGCAGTTTTGACATCCATTTGCCAGATTTCATAATCATAAAATGCGGCAATTGCTAACATGATTCGGACGGACTTAAGCATCACTACGGGTGAGAAAGTCTCATCATAGTCAACCCCTAGAACTTGTCGAAAACTTTTTTGCGACAAGTGTTACGCCCCCAATTCAATCATACACTAATCATACACGCAAATGTGTACAATCGGGATCATTGACTCATGGGAAGATATCACAACACAACTCTAGACACAAATTAAAATAATACAAGCTTTATATTACAAGCCAGGGGCCTCGAGGGCTCGAATACATCAGCTCAAATAAAAATGAGTCAGCGGAAGCAATCATATCTGAGTACAGACATGAGTTAAACAAGATTGTCTTAAGAAGGCTAGCACAAAAGCAACATCGATCGAAAAGGCAAGGCCTCCTGCCTGGGAGCCTCCTAACTACTCCTGGTCATTGGCAGCCTCCACGTAGTAGTAGGCACCCTCAGTGTAGTAGCAGTCATCGTCGAAGGTGGCGTTGGGATCCCGGGCTCCACCATCTGGTTGCAGCATCTGAGAAGAATGGAAAGATGTGGAAAAGGGGGAGAAAAGCAACCGTGAGTACTCATCCAAAGTACTCGCAAGCAAGGATCTACACTACATATGCATCGGCATCATTGAAATGGGTAGTATCTGTGGACTGAACTGCAGAATGCCAGAAGAGGAGGGGGGAAACCCTAGCCTATCGAAGACTAGCATCTTCAAGCAGCTCCAAGCATCTTGCAGCAATCAAACGAGTATAGAATAGCAGTTTATATTTAACAAACATGTTGTAGAAATAACGCCCAGAGATCCTTCCCCAACTCCCTGCGGGAAAGCAATCTCGGAGCCACATATCCATTCATGCCTCAACATTCAGTATCCAGCTCTAGTTGTATCGATTGGGATACAACTCCGAGTGTCCATTACTATAGGACGGGCTATGCATAGATTAGTTCTCCCCTGCAGGGGTGCACCAACTTACCCACCACGCTCGATTAACTCTGGCCAGACACACTTTTCTGGGTCATGCCCGGCCTTGGCCAAACAATACGCCGCAATCCGACCTAGGCCTAATAGAGAGGTTAGCACGCCGGACTAAACCTATGCCCCCAGGGGTCTTGGGCCATCGCCCCGGGAACTCCTACATGTTGCATGGGCGGCCGGTGAGCAGACCTAGCCCCCTTTATACAAGGCGAGGCATTCTAGTCCAACCCGGCGCGCGTCGCTCAGTCGCTGACGTCTATTAAGCTTCGGCTGATGCATACAACGCAGAGTACGCATATTATTCCCGCATGATGGTTAGTGCTATCGGGCCAGAGGCCCACTTGGATCAAATATCCAAACTGTTAGTGAATTAGGAGCGCACGGTAATGAGAAGAGACTCATGATCGATGTGACCTCGTCGCCCCATCTCGTGGACTTGCGGCAAGGGCTAAGAATGCCCGGCCACGCCATGTAGTTATCTCGCGGGCACGCTCCAGGTCAACCTGTCTCCACATCACTCGCATCACATGCTCGCGCGGGTACCCCTCAGGGACGACCCGTCTTTATCCACTTTAATCGGTAACAATAGTAATGTAACGACAATATGTGTGGCTAGCACATGAAGAAGGAACCCAAGGGATCACCCTCTTTGGATTCCCACCTAATATAAACATCAAGGAGAATGTAAGAGAAAATCACCCTTGAGGTTCACACTTGAGGTGTTGCACGACAGCGTCGTTATTGGAAGTGGAAAAGGAGGAATCACCCTCGATGACCACGACCGGGTAGCTGCTCCACAGAGTTAGCATCAGAAGTGCTAATGAGGTATCACCCTCGGCACTCGATAGTAATGTTGCGGTGTCGTACAACTAAGGGAAGTGTTGTGCGGTGCTGGGGCCTGCTCTTCAATCCCGTTGATCGGGTCTTCTGATAATCCAGCGGGGCAGTTGGGTCAACATGGGGTCTCTGATGGGTCTCTAACCAGCCTATACTAAGAAGTTTAGGATAAACAGGTAGGTAACAATAGCAGATTACAAGATCAGGCTATGCATCAGAACAGGTAAAGCAGTAGCAGCAGCAAAGGCTGGGTCGTCAGTGGTGTCGTCAGTGACGTAGTCGATCACAGGGACAACATCGGTCTCGAGGTCTACCGGAGAGAAGAGGGGGAAGAAACGGATAAATACACAGCAATCATATGCAACACAGAGTATGCTATGCTAACGTGCAGTGCAGGTTTGCCTACAGATATGTCTAAGTAATATTAGTTATTTTAGGTTTAAAGTTGGATTTATTAACCGGTTCAAACGTGCTATTCATCTACCGGAAACGGGCAAAAAGTTACGGGTTCACCTACGTAGAGGGTTCCGACATGGAAACAGATGACACGATCAGATTCGTCTTGTCGTTCTGAGCAACTTTCATGTACAAAGTTTTTCGATCCGAGCTACGGTTTATTTTCTACGGATTTATATAGATTTAATTTTTTTTCTAAATTTATTTAATTTTAACAAAAAACGAGTTATGACGTCAGCATGACTTGGGAATGCGTCAGGAGTCAACTAATCGGCTGACCAGGTCAAACCTCACCTACGGGTCCAGTGGGACCCGCATGTCACTGTCTCAGCTAATTAAACAGGGTTAGATTATAGTAATTAATCTAATTAGTGCATGGGGCCTACTGGTCAGTGGGTGATTATCACTTAAATTAATTTAACTAATTAATTAACAGAATTTCTATTTAGCTAAATTAGTTAAATTACGTGGGACCCACATGTCGGTGACACGAGGCCAGCTCAGTCAGCGTTGACTGGGTCAACAGGTCAACGGGACCCAATCGTCAGCGACACAGGGGCAACCACATGTCAGGCCACGTTAGAGGTGGCCGGAGACTCGCCGGAATCTCGCCGGCGAGCGCGTTTTGCGGCGGTGCGGCCTCGGGTGTGGTCGCATTTCGCGCACAGGTGATACGCTCCAATGTATCTATAATTTTTTATTGTTCCATGCTATTATATTATCTGTTTTGGATGTTTAATGGGCTTTATTATGCACTTTTATATTATTTTTGGGACTAACCTATTAACCGGAGGCCCAATGCAAATTGCTGTTTTTTTTGCCTATTTCAGTGTTTCGCAGAAAAGGAATATCAAACGAAGTCCAAACAGAATGAAACCTTCGGGGGAATCATTTTTGGAACAAACGCAATCCAGGAGACTTGGAGTGGACGTCAAGGAAGCAACGAGGCGGCCACAAGGTAGGCGGGAGCGTGATACGTCTCCAACGTATCTATAATTTTTTATTGCTCCATGCTATATTATCTACTGTTTTGGGCAATATTGGGTTTTATTATCCACTTTTATATTATTTTTGGGACTAACCTATTAACCGGAGGCCCAGCCCAGATTTGCTATTTTATGCCTATTTCAGTGTTTCGAGAAAAGGGAATATCAGACGGAGTCAAAACGGAACGAAATCAACTCGAGAAGTTATTTTTGGAAGGAAACCCACCTGATGGACTTGGACCACACGTCAGAAGATACGGGAGGTGATCACGAGGGTGGGGGCGCCCCGCCCCCCCCCTCCCCCCCCCCCGGGCGCGCCCCCCTACCTCGTGGGGCCCCCGTAGCTCCACCGACGTACCCCCTGCACCCATATATACCTACGTATCATAAAACTTCCAGAACAGAAGATAGATCGGGAGTTCCGCCGCCGCAAGCCTCTCTAGCCACCAAAAACCTCTCGGGAGCCCGTTCTGGCGCCCTGCTGGAGGGGGATCCCATCACCGGTGGCCATCTTCATCATCCCGGTGCTATCCATGACGAGGAGGGAGTAGTTCACCCTCGGGGCTGAGGGTATGTACCAGTAGCTATGTGTTTGATCTCTCTCTCTCTCTCGTGTTCTCTCTCGTGTTCCATCTATGGCACGATCTTGATGTATCCCGAGCTTTGCTATTGTAGTTGGATCTTATGATGTTTCTCTCCCTCTACTCTCTTGTGATGAATTGAGTTTCCCCTTTGAAGTTATCTTATCGGATTGAGTCTTTTATGAGAACACTTGGTGTATGTCTTGCCGTGATTATCTGTGGTGACAATGGGATATCATGTGCCACTTGATGTATGTTTTGGTGATCAACTTGCGGGTTTCGTGACATTGGGAACCTATGCATAGGGGTTGGCACACATTCTTGACTCTCCGATAGAAACTTTGGGGCACTCTTTGAAGTACTTTTATGTTGGTTGGATGAATCTGAGATTGTGTGATGCATATCATATAATCATGCCCACAGATACTTGAGGTGACAATGGAGTATCTAGGTGACATTAGGGTTTTGGTTGATTTGTATCTTAAGGTGTTATTCTAGTACGAACTCTTCTATAGATTGATCCGAAAGAATAACTTTGAGGTGGCTTCGTACCCTACCATAATCTCTATGTTTGTTATCCGCTATTAGTGGCTTTGGAGTGACTCTTTGTTGCATGTTGAGGGCTTGTTATATGATCTATCTATGTTATTATTGTTGAGAGAACTTGCACTAGTGAAAGTATGAACCCTAGGCCTTGTTTCCTATCATTGCAATACCGTTTACGCTCACTTTTACCACTTGTTACCTTGCTGTTTTTATTATTTCAGATTACAAAAACCTATATCTACTATCTATTTTGCACTTGTATCACCATCTCTTCGCCGAACTAGTGCACCTATACAACTTACCATTGTATTGGGTGTGTTGGGGACACAAGAGACTCTTTGTTATTTGGTTGCAGGGTTGTTTCAGAGAGACCATCTTCATCCTACGCCTCCTACGGATTGATAAACCTTAGGTCATCCACTTGAGGGAAATTTGCTACTGTCCTAAAAACAAGTGCACTTGCAGGCCCAACAAAGTCTACAAGAAGAAGGTTGTGTAGTAGACATCAAGCTCTTTTCTGGCGCCGTTGCCGGGGAGGCTAGGTAAAGGGAAATCACTCACACCCCGTCAACTAAGCTCTTTTCAGGCGCCGTTGCCGGGGAGGTGAGTGCTTGAAGGTATATCTTTAGATCTTGCAATCGAATCTTTTTGTTTCTTGTTTTATCACTAGTTTAGTTTATAAAAGAAAACTACCAAAAAAATGGAGTTAAGGATGCCTCATATGCTTCATCTTTTTAATTTCTTTCGTCAAAATGATGGGAAGGAAAATTGTGCTCAAGTGCTAGAAGAAGAATTACATAGAATGCTTGGCATGAAATATGTGAATGATGAGCATGATTGCAATGTTGTTAGTATGAATTCCTTGAATATCCATGATGCTAATGATATGCAATGCCACAAGCTTGGGGAAGCTATGTTTGATGAAGATGATATTTTTTGTCCCCCAAGCTTTGATGAGCAAATTTACTATGATGAAAGCATGCCTCCTATCTATGATGATTATTGTGATGACACGTATGCTTTAAAGAATAATGATAACCATGAAACTTGTCATCTTGATTTTAATTTTCAATCATATGATAGTTATTTTGTTGAGTTTGCTCCCACTACTATTCATGAGAAGAATTTTGCTTATGTGGAGAGTAATAAATTTTCTATGCTAGTAGATCATGAAAAGAATGCTTTAGGTGCTTGTTATATTGTTGAATTTATTCATGATGCTACTGAAAATTATTATGAGGGAGGAACATATGCTTGTAGGAATTGCAATGATGTCAAGTTTCCTCTCTATGTGCTTAAATTCTTGAAGCTATGCTTGTGTTACCTTCCTATGCTAGTTGATTATTGTTCCCATAAGTTGTTTGCTCACAAAATCCCTATGCATAGGAAGTGGGTTAGACTTAAATGTGCTAGTCATATGCTTCATGATGCTCCCGTTATGTTTCCATTCTTATCTTTTATGTGAGCATCATTGTCATCATCATGCCTAGCTAGAAAGGCATTAAAGAAAAGCGCTTGTTGGGAGACAACCCAATATTTATCCTTACTGTTTTTGTGTGTCCACATGATTATGCTACTGTAGTAATCATGTTTTATAGCTTTTGTTTCAATAAAGTTCCAAGTAAGACCTTTAGGATGGCTTACGGTGATAGTTGTGTTGATCCTGCTGAAAATCAGAAACCTTTGCACCCAGTAAATTAGTTTTGTTAATTCACAGAAACATGCTTCTTATCTGATTCTTTTTGCTCTGGATTGGTACACGAATTGCTTAGGACTTCCTAATTTGGTAGGATTTTGGAGTTCCAGAGGTTTGATACAGATTACTACAGACTGTTCTGTTTTTGACAGATTCTGTTTTCTATGTGTTGTTTGCTTATTTTGATGAATCTATGGCTAGTAAAATAGTTTATAAACCATAGATAAGTTGGAATACAGTAGGTTTAACACCAATATAAATAAAGAATGAGTTCATTACAGTACCTTGAAGTGGTGTTTTGTTTTCTTTCGCTAATGGAGCTCACGAGTTTTCTGTTAAGTTTTGTGTTGTGAAGTTTTCAAGTTTTGGGTAAAGATTCGATGGACTATGGAACAAGGAGTGGCAAGAGCCTAAGCTTGGGGATGCCCATGGCACCCCCAAGATAATCCAAGGACACCAAAAAGTCAAAGCTTGGGGATGCCCCGGATGGCATCCCCTCTTTCGTCTTCGTTCATCGGTAACTTTACTTGGAGCTATATTTTTATTCACCACATGATATGTGTTTTGCTTGGAACGTCATTTTATTTTGTTATTATTTTCTTGCTGTTAGTTAGAATAATGTTTTGCATCTTTAGTTTCAATAAAGAAGTCAAGGATAGCCTTTGCCATGCTTATTTTGCTAGTATACATGTTGCTGTTTGAAAAACAGAAAGTTTACCGCTGTTGCAAAAATTCCCTAGAAAAGTCAGAGAGTGGTATAATGTTGAATCTTTTTTCATATTGAGCTCTGATAAATTTATTACAGTGGGAATTTTATTTCATAATTTTTGTAGTCAGGGAAGTATTGATACTCTTGCATTCTTTACAGACTGTACTGTTTTGGCAGATTGCTGTTATGGTTGCATTGTTTGCATATGTTTGCTTGTTTAATGATTCTATTTGAAGATAGGAGTATTAAATATGCAGAGGCATTTATTATTAAATGTTGAATAATAATGTTAGTAATTTGTTACAGTAGAAAATGATAAGGTTTTGCATCGGTTTATACTAACCTATCTCACGAGTTCTTGTTGAGTTTGTTGTGAATGAAGCTTTTGATAAAAAGAGAAACCATGATATGACAGGAATTAAGGAGACACAAAAGCTCAATCTTGGGGATTCCCAAGGCACCCCAAGATAATATTTTAATAAGTCTCAAGCATCTAAGCTTGGGGATGCCCCGGTAGGCATCCCACCTTTCTTCTTCAACAACTATCGGTTAGTATCGGTTGAGCCTAAGTTTTTGCTTCTTCACATGAGTTGTGCTATCCTTGCAATGTAGTTTTCTTTAGCTTTGCTTGCTGTTTGAATAAAGTATCAAGATCTGAATTCTTAAATGAGAGAGAGAGTCTTCGCATAGTTGCATAATTATTTAGCTACTCATTGATCTTCACTTACATTTTTTGGAGTAGTTTTTGTTATTGCTCTAGTACTTCACTTATACCTTTTAGAGCATGGTGGTAGTTTTATTTTGAAGAAATAGATGAACTCTCATACTTCACTTTATTTTGAGAGTCTTAAATAGCATGGTAATTTGCTTAAAATCCTAATATGCTAAGCATAAGAGATATGTGAAAATTTCTTATGAGTGTGTTGAATACTAAGAAAAGTTTGATACTTGATAATTGTTTTGAGATATGGAGGTGATAATATCAAAGTCATGCTAGTTGGGTAATTGTGAATTTGAGAAATGCTTGTGTTGAAGTTTGCAAGTCCCATAACATGCACGTATGGTTAAAGTTGTGTAACAAATTTGAAACATGAAGTGTACCTGGCTTGTGCATCCTTATGAGTGGCGGTCGAGGACGAGCGATGGTCTTTTCCTACCAATCTATCCCCCTAGGAGAATGCGCTTAGTACTTGATTTTTTATGACTTCTAAATTTTTGAAATAAGTATATGAGTTCTTTTGACTAATGTTGAGTCCATGGATTATACGAACTCTCACCTTTCCGCCTTTCCTAGCCTCTTCGGTACCGTGCATTGCCCTTTCTCACCTTGAGAGTTGGTGCAAACTTCACCGGTGCATCCAAACCCCGTGATACGATACGCTCTATCACACATAAACCTCCTTATATCTTCCTCAAAACAGCCACCATACCTACCTATCATGGCATTTCCATAGCCATTCCGAGATATATTGCCATGCAACTTCCATCATCATATTCATGACATACATTACTTTTGTCATATTGCCATTGCATGATCATGTAGTTGGCATCGTATTTGTGGCAAAGCCACCATGCATTACTTTTCATACATGTCACTCTTGATTCATTGCACTATCCCGGTACACCGCCGGAGGCATTCATATAGAGTCATATCTTGTTCTAAGTTTCGAGTTGTAATCCTTATGTTGTAATTAATAGAAGTGTGATGATCATCATTATTAGAGCATTGCCCAAACAAAACAAAAAGAAAGGCCAAAAGAAAAGGAGGCCCAAAAAAAGGGGGGCAATGCTACTATCTCTTTTCCACACTTGTGCTTCAAAGTAGCACCTTGTTCTTCATGTAGTGAGTCTCATATATTGTGCTTCAAAGTAGCACCTTGTTCTTCATGTAGTGAGTCTCATAAGTTGTCTTTTTTATACTAGTGGGAATTTTTCATTATAGAACTTGGCTTATATATTCCTACAATGGGCTTCCTCAAATGCCCTAGGTCTTCATGAGCAAGCAAGTTGGATGCACACCCACTAGTTTTCTTTTGTTGAGCATTCATAGCTCTAGTGCATCTGTTGCATGGCAATCCCTACTCCTCATGTTGACATCAATTAATGGGCATCTCCATAGCCCGTTGATTATCCTCGTCAATGTGAGACTTTCTCCTTTTTTGTCTTCTCCACACAATCCCCATCATCATATTCTATTCCACCCATAGTGTTATATCCATGGCTCACGCTCATGTATTGCGTGAAGGTTGAAAAAGTTTGAGATTATTTAAGTATGAAACAATTGCTTGGCTTGTCATCGGGGGTATAGAAGTTGGGAACATCTTTGTGTGACGAAAATGAAGCATAGCCTAACCATATGATTTTGTAGGGATGAACTTTCTTTGGCCATGCTATTTTGAGAAGACATGATTGCTTTGATTAGTATGCTTGAAGTATTATTATTTTTATGTCAATATGAACTTTTGTCTTGAATCTTTCGGATCTGAATATTCATATCACAAGTAAGAAGAATTACATTGAAATTATGCCAAGTAGCACTCTGCATCAAAAATTCTTTTTTATCATTTACCTACTCGAGGACGAGCAGGAATTAAGCTTGGGGATGCTTGATACGTCTCCAACGTATCTATAATTTTTGATTGCTCCATGCTATATTATCTACTGTTTTGGGCAATATTGGGCTTTATTATCCACTTTTATATTATTTTTGGGACTAACCTATTAACCGGAGGCCTAGCCCAGATTTGCTGTTTTATGCCTATTTCAGTGTTTTGAGGAAAGGGAATATCAGACGGAGTCAAAACGGAACGAAATCAACTGGAGAAGTTATTTTTGGAAGGAAACCCACCTGATGGACTTGGACCCCATGTCAGAAGATCCGGGAGGTGCTCACGAGGGTGGGGGGCGCGCCCACCCCCCGGGCGCGCCCCCTACCTCGTGGGGCCCCCGTAGCTCCACCGACGTACCCCCTGCACCCATATATACCTACGTATCGTAAAACTTCTAGAACAGAAGATAGATCGGGAGTTCCGCCGCCGCAAGCCTCTGTAGCCACCAAAAACCTCTCGGGAGCCCGTTCCGGCGCCCTGCCGGAGGGGGATCCCATCACCGGTGTCCATCTTCATCATCCCGGTGCTATCCATGACGAGGAGGGAGTAGTTCACCCTTGGGGCTGAGGGTATGTACCAGTAGTTATGTGTTTGATCTCTCTCTCTCTCGTGTTCTCTCTCGTGTTCCATCTATGGCACGATCTTGATGTATCCCGAGCTTTGCTATTGTAGTTGGATCTTATGATGTTTCTCCCCCTCTACTCTCTTGTGATGAATTGAGTTTCCCCTTTGAAGTTATCTTATCGGATTGAGTCTTTTATGAGAACACTTGATGTATGTCTTGCCGTGATTATCTGCGGTGACAATGGGATATCATGTGCCACTTGATGTATGTTTTGGTGATCAACTTGCGGGTTTCGTGACATTGGGAACCTATGCATAGGGATTGGCACACGTTCTTGACTCTCCGATAGAAACTTTGGTGCACTCTTTGAAGTACTTTTATGTTGGTTGGATGAATCTGAGATTGTGTGATGCATATCGTATAATCATGCCCACGGATACTTGAGGTGATAATGGAGTATCTAGGTGACATTAGGGTTTTGGTTGATTTGTATCTTAAGGTGTTATTCTGGTACGAACTCTTTTATAGATTAATCCGAAAGAATAATTTTGAGGTGGTTTCGTACCCTACCATAATCTCTACGTTTGTTCTCCGCTATTAGTGGCTTTGGAGTGACTCTTTGTTGCATGTTGAGGGCTTGTTATATGATCTATCTATGTTATTATTGTTGAGAGAACTTGCAATAGTGAAAGTATGAACCCTAGGCCTTGTTTCCTATCATTGCAATACCGTTTACGCTCACTTTTACCACTTGTTACCTTGCTGTTTTTATTATTTCAGATTACAAAAACCTATATCTACTATCTATTTTGCACTTGTATCACCATCTCTTCGCCGAACTAGTGCACCTATACAACTTACCATTGTATTGGGTGTGTTGGGGACACAAGAGACTCTTTGTTATTTGGTTGCAGGGTTGTTTGAGAGAGACCATCTTCATCCTACGCCTCCTACGGATTGATAAACCTTAGGTCATCCACTTGAGGGAAATTTGCTACTGTCCTACAAACCTGTGCACTTGCAGGCCCAACAAAGTCTACAAGAAGAAGGTTGTGTAGTAGACATCAGCGCGCCCAGGGGGTAGACGCGCCCCCACCCTCGTTGGCCCCTCGTGGCTCCACCAACCTACTTCATTCGCCTATATATACTCATATACCCCGAAAACATGCAGGAGCACCACGAAACCCTATTGCCACCACCGCAACCTTCTGTACCCATGAGATCCCATCTTGGGGCCTTTTCCGGCGCTCCGCCGGAGGGGGAATCGATCACGGAGGGCTTCTACATCAACACCATGGCCTCTCCGATGATGTGTGAGTAGTTTACCACAGACCTTCGGGGTCCATAGTTATTATCTAGATGGCTTTTTCTCTCTCTTTGATTCTCAATACAAAGTTCTCCTCGATCTTTTTGGAGATCTATTCGATGTAATACTTTTTGCGGTGTGTTTGTCGAGATCCGATGAATTGTGGGTTTATGATCAAGATTATCTATGAACAATATTTGCTTCTTCTCTGAATTCTTATATGTATGATTTGATATCTTTGCAAGTCTCTTCGAATTATCAGTTTGGTTTGTCCTACTACATTGATCTTTCTTACAATAGAAGTGCTTAGCTTTGGGTTCAATCTTGCGGTGTCCTTTCCCAGTGACAGCAGGGGCAGCAAGGCACGTATTGTATTGTTTCCATCGAGGATAAAAGGGTGGGGTTTATATCATATTGCTTGAGTTTTTCCCTCTACATCATGTTATCTTGCTTAATGTGTTACTCTGTTCTTATGAACTTAATACTCTAGATGCATGCTGGATAGCGGTCGATGTGTGGAGTAATACTAGTAGATGCAGAATCGTTTCGATCTACTTGTCACGGACGTGATGCCTATATACATGATCATGCCTAGATATTCTCATAACTATGCGCTTTTCTATCAATTGCTCGATACTAATCTATTCACCCACCGTAAGATATGCTATCTTGAGAGAAGCCACTAGTGAAACCTATGGCCCCCAGGTCTCTTTTCCATCGTATTATATCTCCTTTATTTACATTGCATCTCGTTTACTATTTTGCAATCTTTACTTTTCAATCTATACAACAAAAATACCAAAAATATTTATCTTATTATCTCTATCAGATCTCACTTTTGCAAGTGGCCATGAAGGGATTGACAACTCCTTTATTGTGTTGGTTGCATGGTTCTTATTTGTTTGTGCAGGTACAAGGCGACTTGCGTGTAACCTCCTACTGGATTGATACCGCTTGGTTCTCAAAAACTGAGGGAAATACTTACGCTACTTTGCTGCATCACCCTTTCCTCTTCAAGGGAAAACCAACGCATGCTCAAGAGGTAGCAAGAAGGATTTCTGGCACCGTTTCCGGGGAGGCTTACGCCAAGTCAAGTCAAGATTTGATCTCTTTACAACTCGCCGATTTCTGGCATCGTTGCCGGAAAGATCTACGCACAAGTCAAGACATACCAAGTACCCATCACAAACTCTTATCCCTCGCATTACATTATTTTCCATTTGCCTCTCGTTTTCCTCTCCCCCACTTCACCCTTGCCGTTTTATTCGCCCTTTTCTCGTTCATCTCTTTTTGCTTGCTTCTTGTGTGCTTGTGTGTTGGATTGTTTGTCGCTATGGCTCAAGACAATACTAAATTGTGTGATTTTTCCAGTACCAACAACAATGATTTTCTTAGCACTCCGATTGCTCCTATTACCGATGCTGAATCTTGCGAAATTAATGTTGCTTTATTGAATCTTGTCATGAAATATCAATTCTCTGGCCTTCTTAGTGAAGATGCTTCTACACATCTAAACAACTTTCGTTGATTTGTGCGATATGCCAAAGAAGAGAGATGTGGATAATGATATTGTTAAATTGAAGTTATTTCCGTTTTCTCTTAGAGATCATGCTAAAACTTGGTTCTCTTCTTTGCCTAAAAATAGTATTGATTCATGGAATAAGTGCAAAGATGCTTTTATCTCTAAGTATTTTCCTCCCGCTAAGATCATCTCTCTTAGAAACGATATTATGAATTTTAAGCAACCTGATCATGAGCATGTTGCACAAACTTGGGAGAGGATGAAACTAATGATACGTAATTGCCCTACACATGGTTTGAATTTATGGATGATTATACAAAAAAATTATGCCGGATTGAATTTTGCTTCTAGAAATCTTTTAGATTCGGCCACGGGAGGCACTTTTATGGAAATCACTTTAGGAGAAGCTACTAAACTCCTAGATAGTATTATGGTTAATTATTCTCAATGGCACACCGGAAGATCTATTAGTAAAAAAGTTCATGCAATTGAAGAGATTAATGTTTTGTGTGGAAAGATGGATGAATTATGAAATTGTTTGCTAATAAGAGTGTTTCTTCTGATCCTAATGATATGCCCTTATCCACTTTGATTGAGAATAATAATGAATCTATGGATGTGAATTTTTTTGGTAGGAACAACTTTGGTAACAAACGTATAGAGGAAACTTTAATTCTAGGTCATTCCCTAATAATTCCTCTAATAATTATGGTAATTCCTACAACAATTCTTATGGAAATTTCAATAAGATGCCCTCTGATTTTGAGACTAGTGTTAAAGAATTTATGATTTCACAAAAGAATTTGAATGCCTGGCTTGAAGAAAAATTGCCTAAGATCGATGAGTTGGCTAGGAACGTGGATAGAATTTCTCTTGAAGTTGATTCTTTGAAACTTAGATCTATTACACCTAAGCATGATATCAATGAGTCTCTCAAAGCCATGAGAATTTCCATCGATGAGTGCAAAGAAAGAACCTCTACGATGCGTGCTAAAAAAGGATTGCTTTGTGAAAGTGTGTTCTTCTATTTTCATGATAATAAGGATGAAGATCCGAAAGTGATTGATGTGTCTCCTATTAAATCTTTGTTTTCCAATATGAATCTATAAAGATGGGACTCGAGATGAGTCAACTTTAGCTAAAAGGCATCCCAATGATTCAGAGTTTTTAGATCTTGATGCAAAAATTGGTAAAAGTGGGATTGAAGAGGTCAAAACTTTACATAGCAATGAACCCACTATTTTGGATTTCAAGGAATTTAATTATGATAATTGCTCTTTGATAGATAGTATTTCCTTGTTGCAATCTGTGCTAAATTCTCCTCATGCTTATAGTCAAAACAAAGCTTTTACCAAACATATTGTTGATGCTTTAATGCAATCTTATGAAGAAAAACTTGAATTAGAAGTTTCTATCCCTAGAAAACTTTATGACGAGTGGGAACCTACTATTAAAATTAAGATTAAAAATCACGAATGCTATGCTTTGTGTGATTTGGGTGCTAGTGTTTCCACGATTCCTAAAACTTTGTGTGATATACTAGGTTTCCATGAATTTGATGATTGTTCTTTAAATTTGCATCTTGCGGATTCCACCATTAAGAAACCTATGGGAAGTATTAATGATGTTCTTATTGCTGCAAATAGGAATTATGTGTCCGTAGATTTTATTGTCCTTGATATAGATTGTAATCCTTCATGTCCTATTATTCTTGGTAGACCTTTCTTTAGAACAATTGGTGCAATTATTGATATGAAAGAAGGAAATATTATATTCCAATTTCCATTAAGGAAAGGCATGGAGCACTTTCCTAGGAAGAAAATTAAATTACCTTATGAATCTACTATGAGAGCCACTTATGAATTGAATACCAAAGATGGTAATACCTAGATCTTTTCTAGTTTCTATGCCTACCTAGGGGCGTTAAACGATAGGAGGCAACCCAATTTTATTTTTGTTCTTTACTTTTTGTTTTTTACTTTTTGTTCCTGTTTAGTAATAAATAATTCATTTAGCCTCCTGTTATATGTGTTTTTGTGTTTTAATTAGTGTTTGTGCCAAGTAAAACCTTTAGGATAACCTACGGTGATAGTTAATTTGATCTTGCAGAAAAACAGAAACTTTTGCGCGCATAAGATTAGTTTTCATAAATCACAGAAACGTGATTTTCAGTTGATTCTTTTTTCAGAAGATTAATAAACAAATTAAGTAGGACTTCCTAATTTGGTAGAAATTTTGGGGTTCCAGAAGTATTCGAGAGTTACAGATTGCTACAGACTGTTCTGTTTTTGACAGTCTATTTTTCGTGTGTTGTTTGCTTATTTTGATGAATCTATGGCTAGTATCGGGGGCTATGAACCATAGATAAGTTGGACTACAGTAGGGTTAACACTAATATAAATAAGTAATGATTTCATTACAGCACCTTAAAGTGGTGGTTTGTTTTCTTGCACTAACGAAGCTCATGAGATTTTCTGTTGAGTTTTGTGTTGTGAAGTTTTCAAGTTTTGGGTAAAGATTTGATGGACTTTGGAATAAGGAGTGGCAAGAGCCTAATCTTGGGGATGCCCAAGGCACCCCAAGGTAAAATTCAAGGACAACCAAAATCCTAAGCTTGGGGATGCCCCGGAAGGCATCCCCTCTTTGGTCTTCGTCTATCGGTAACTTTACTTGAGGCTATATTTTTATTCACCACATGATATGTGTTTTTCTTGGAGCGTCTTGTATGATTTGAGTCTTTGCTTTCTAGTTTGTCACAATCATCCTTGTTGTACAAACCTTTTGGAGAGACACACATGAATTGGAATTTATTAGAATACTCTATGTGCTTCACTTATATCTTTTGAGCTAGACAATTTTGCTCTAGTGCTTCACTTATACCTTTTTAAAGCATGGTGGTGGTTTTATTTTGTAGAAATTATTGATCTCTCATGCTTCACTTATATTATTTTAAGAGTCTTTTAGAACATCATGGTAATTTGCTTTAGTTATAAAATTAGTCCTAATATGATGGGCATCCAAGTTGGGTAAAATAAAAACTTTCATATGGAGTGCATTAAACACTATGGTAAATTTGATACTTGATAATTGTTTTGAGATATAAAGATGGTAGTGATAGAGTCATGCTAGTTGGGTAATTATGAAATTGAGAAATACTTGTGTTAAAGTTGGCAAGTCCCGTAGCATGCACGTATGGTGAACGTTGTGTGACAAATTTGAAGCATGGGGTGTTCTTTGATTGCCTTCCTTATGAGTAGAGGTCGGGATCGCGCGATGGTTAACTCCTACCAATCCTTCCCCTAGGAGCATGCATAGTAGTACTTTTCTTCGAGGGCTAATAAACTTTTGCAATAAGTATATGAGTTCTTTATGACTAATACGAGTCCATGGATTATACGGACTCTTACCCTTCCGCAATTTGCTAGCCTCTACGGTACCGTGCATTGCCCTTTCTCACCTTGAGAGTTGGTGCAAACTTCGCCGGTGCATCCAAACCCCGTGATACGATATGCTCTATCACACATAAACCTCCTTATATCTTCCTCAAAACAGCCGTCATACCTACCTATTATGGCATTTCCATAGCCATTCCGAGATATATTGCTAAGAAACTTTCCACCGTTCCGTTTATTATGACACGCTTCATCATTGTCATATTGCTTTGCATGATCATGTAGTTGACATCGTATTTGTGACAAAGCCACCTTTATATTTCGTTCATACATGTCGCTCTTGATTCGTTGCATATCCCGGTACACCGCCGGAGGCATTCACATAGTCATATTTTGTCCTAAGTATTGAGTTGTAATTCTTGAGTTGTAAATAAATAGAAGTGTGATGATTTCCATTATTAGAGCATTGTCCCATGTGAGGAAAGGATGATGGAGACTATGATTCCCCCACAAGTCGGGATGAGACTCCGGACGAAATAAAAAAAAGAGAAAAAAGGCCAAAGAAGCCCAAATAAAAAAATGAGAGATAAAGAGAGAAGGGACAATGTTACTGTCCTTTTTCCACACTTGTGCTTCAAAATAGCACCATGATCTTCATGATAGAGAGTTTCTTATTTTGTCATTTTCATATACTAGTGGGAATTTTTCATTATAGAACTTGGCTTGTATATTCCAATGATGGGCTTCCTCAAAATGCCCTAGGTCTTCGTGAGTAGGCAAGTTGGACGCAAACCCACTTAGTTTCGTTTTGATGAGCTTTCATACATTTATAGCTCTAGTGCATCCGTTGCATGGCAATCCCTACTCCTCGTATTGACATCAATTGATGGGCATCTCCATAGCCCGTTGATTAGCCGCGTCAATGTGAGACTTTCTCTTTTTTTTCTCTCACATAATCCCTATCATCATACTCTACTCCACCCATAGTGTTATGTCCATGGCTTACGCTCATGTATTGCGTGAGGGTTGAAAAGGCTGAAGCGCGCTAAAAAGTATGAACCAATTGCTTGGCTAAAACTGGGGTCGTGGATGATGGGAGCATTTTGTGTGACGAAAATGAAGCATGGCCAAACTGTATGATTTTGTAGGGATAAGCTTTCTTTGGCTATGTTATTTTGGTAAGACTTAAACTGCTTGGTTAGCATGCTTGAAGTATTACTATTTTTATGTCAATATTAAACTTTTATCATGAATCTTTTGGATCTGAACATTCATGCCACAACAAAGAGAATTACATTGAAAATTATGTTAGGTAGCATTCCACATCAAAAATTCTATTTGTATCATTTACCTACTCGGGGACGAGCAGGAATTAAGCTTGGGGATGCTTGATACGTCTCCAACGTATCTATAATTTTTGATTGTTTCATGCTATTATATTATTTGTTTTGGATGTTTAATGGGATTTATTATGCACTTTTATATTATTCTTGGGACTAACCTATTAACCGAAGGCCCAGTGCAAATTGCTGTTTTTTTTGCCTATTTCAGTGTTTCGCAGAAAAGGAATATCAAACGGAGTCCAAATAGAATGAAACCTTCGGGAGAATCATTTTTGGAACAAACACAATCCACAAGACTTGGAGTGGACGTCAAGGAAGCAATGAGGCGGCCACGAGGTAGGAGGGCGCGCCCAGGGGGGTAGGCGTGCCCCCACCCTCGTGGGCCCCTCGTGGCTCCACCAACCTACTTCTTTCGCCTATATATACTCATATACCCCGAAAACATCCAGGAGCACCACGAAACCCTATTTCCACCGCCGCAACCTTCTGTAACCGTGAGATCCCATCTTCGGGCCTTTTCCGGCACTCCGTCGAAGGGGGAATCGATCATGGAGGGCTTCTACATCAACACCATAGCCTCTCTGATGATGTGTGAGTAGTTTACCACAGACCTTCGGGTCCATAGTTATTAGCTAGATGGCTTCTTCTCTCTCTTTGATTCTCAATACAAAGTTCTCCTCGATCTTCTTGGAGATCTATTCGATGCAATACTTTTTGCAGTGTGTTTGTCGAGATCCGATGAATTGTGGGTTTATGATCAAGATTATCTATGAACAATATTTGATTCTTCTCTGAATTCTTATATGTATGATTTGATATCTTTGCAAGTCTCTTCGAATTATCAGTTTGGTTTGGCCTACTACATTGATCTTTCTTGCAATAGGAGAAGTGCTTAGCTTTGGGTTCAATCTTGTGGTGTCCTTTCCCAATGACAGCAGGAGCAGCAAGGTACGTATTGTATTGTTGCCATCGAGGATAAAAAGATGGGGTTTATATCATATTGCTTGAGTTTATCCCTCTACATCATGTCATCTTGCTTAATGCGTTACTCTGTTCTTATGAACTTAATACTCTAGATGCATGCTGGATAGCGGTCGATGTGTGGAGTAATAGTAGTAGATGCAGAATTGTTTCGATCTACTTGTCACGGACGTGATGCCTATATGCATGATCATGCCTAGATATTCTCATAACTATGCGTTTTTCTATCAATTGCTTGATAGTAATTTGTTCACCCACCGTAAGATATGCTAACTTGAGAGAAGACACTGCTGAAACCTATGGCCCTGGGTCTCTTTTCCATCGTATTATATCTCTTTTATTTACATTGCATCTCATTTACTATTTTGCAATCTTTACTTTTCAATCTATACAACAAAAATACCAAAAATATTTATCTTATTATCTCTATCATATCTCACTTTTGCAAGTGGCCGTGAAGGGATTGACAAATCCTTTATCGCGTTGGTTGCAAGGTTCTTATTTGTTTGTGCGGGTACAAGGCAACTTGCGTGTAACCTCCTACTAGATTGATACCTTGGTTCTCAAAAACTGAGGGAAATACTTACGCTACTTTGCTGCATCACCCTTTTCTCTTCAAGGGAAAACCAACGCATGCTCAAGAGGTAGCAAAAGGGCACCATTTTGGTCGTCGTTGGACGCATTCGAACGGAATGACGACAACACGTCGGATGGCGGCGGTCGGAGCGGCTGGGGTGGTCGGGGGCGAGCCCTATGACGACGTAGGCGGCGAGGTCCTCTGGCGAGCTACGGGGAGAGCTCTCCGGTGCACAAACGGAGAAAAGAAGAGGCTAACCGAGGTCTACACGATGCGGCAAGTCCATTTGGCACAAGCCGATGACCAAATGGTCATCGGAGTCTCGGCGGCGGCGAGCTCCGTGGCGATGTGTGCGCTGATGCAAAAGGCGGCGAGCTCGGGGACAGATCCACGCGGGAATGTGGGGGAGATGACGCAGCTACTCACCGGGAGCCTGCATGTGTCCGTTAGCGTGCTCGGGGTGGATCGACAATGAAGAATCGGCGCCGGAGAGGAGGTCGAGCTCGAGGAGCTCAATGATGGGCTCCCGGCTGAACGAGGGCGGTGCTTCACGGCATTTTGGCAAGGCACAGGGAGGCCGGTGGCTGCAGTGGAGAGAGTTGGACGGCGGCGATGTGCTCGGCCTCGATGGATCTGGGGAGGAGGAGGGGAGGAGCGAGCAAGAGAGAGGGGAACTGGGGGCGCTAGGGTTCTTCCGGGGCAGGGGTGACCTAGTAGGTGAGGGGAGGCCGCCTGATGGCCACCCTGTGGCCATCGGCGGCCACGGACGGCGCGCGCGCGTCCACCCAGCCCCTGGTGAATAGAGGTAGGGGATGGCTGGGGGAAAAGGGTTGGGCTGCACTGTTGCACGGCTGCGCCAAGTGCACAGTGCAGCCTGGCCTTTTCTTTGTTTTGTTTTTTTACTACTTTCTATTTTCTATTTATATTCAAAACATTTTGGCTTTACAAAAATACAATGCATGCTCCTAAAATAGAATAATAGTTTAGGCCACCTCCACATTTAGTTTAGCATTTAAATAAAATAGTTTAGTAATTTGACAAATTAAAGAGCATTTAAACAAATGTTTTAAGCACTGTTTTAGCTATTTTAGGCCAATTAGACACCTTGCAAAAATGTTGGTTCACCACCAATATTACCAGAAGAATACTTTCCACATGATGAACATTTTAGTTTTCATGTTTGAGCATTTTTGAATTTCACACATAATTTGAATTTGAATTCAACTAGAATTTGAAAGAGGCAAGAGACAATGATGAACAAACACTTGTTTAGCAAAACGATTAACTTAACCCCAGGGATTACTGTAGCATCATTACACAGGGGTGTTACAACTCTCCTCCTCTAAAAGAAATTCTCGTCCCAAGAATTAAGAGGTAGAAGGGAAAAGATCGGGGTATTCAGCATGGAGGTTATCCTCACGTTCCCAAGTGGCTTCATCTTTAGTATGATTTGACCATTGCACCTTGAGGAACTTGGTAACCTTCTGGCGGGTTCGACGTTCAGCTTCTTCACGAATGTGTATCAGATGCTCCTTATAAGTGAGATCATCTTGCACCTCAAGCAGTTCTGGATCCACTTCATGTTTCAGATCCTTGAAGCATCGACGAAGTTGCGACACGTGGAAGATGTCATGGATGTGAGAGAACTGAGGTGGCAACTCTAGTTGATAAGCCACCAGTCCACGACGGGCGAGAATGCAGAAGGGACCAATGTAGCGTGGAGCTAGCTTACCCTTGACTCTGAACCGATGAGTGCATCTCAAAGGAGTGACACGCAGATAAGCTTGTTCACCAGGTTGATAAGTTGAACCCCAGTGTTTCCGGTCATAGTTGCTCTTCTGGCAGGACTGAGCCGCCTTAAGATTATCCCGGACAATGCGAACCTGCTCTTCAGCTTGTTGAATAATGTCCGGACCAATGAGTGTTCGTTCCCCAGTTTCTGACCAATTCAGAGGGGTTCGGCACTTACGTCCATAAAGCACTTCAAAGGGTGCCATCTTCAAGCTGGCTTGATAGCTGTTGTTATAAGAGAACTCCGCATAAGGGAGAGATTCTTCCCACTTCTTGCCAAAAGAAATAACACAAGCCCGAAGCATGTCTTACAGAATTTGGTTGACTCGCTCGACTTGGCCTTGGGATTGGGGATGATAAGCAGTGCTCCAGGTAATATGAGTTCCCATTGCCTCTTGGAAACTATCCCAGAACTTTGAAGTGAATATACTGCCACAGTCTGAACTGATCTCCTTCGGAATGCCATGGAGTGACACAATTCTGGAGATATACAAGTTTGCTAAGTGACTAGCAGTGATTGTCTCCTTGACTGGCAGAAAGTGAGCAACCTTCAAGAATTGGTTGATGACGATGAAGATAGCATCATTACCCTTTTGAGACATTGGAAGGCCTGTGACGAAGTCCATCTAAATCTTATCACATTTCCATTCAGGAATAGGGAGAGGTTGCAGAAGTCCAGTCGGTTTCTGATGTTCTACTTTAACGTGACGACAAACGTCACATTTTTCAATATATCGAGCAATGTCTTGCTTCATCTTAGACCACCAGTACTTCTGTCGGATGTCTAGGTACATCTTATTACTTCCCGGATGAATGGAGAGAGGGGTGCCACGAGCTTCTTTCATCACCTTCTCTGTCATAAGCTCAAATCGGGGTACCACAATGCGATCCCCGAAGTATAACGTCCCATCTTCAGCAAGCGAGAAATCTCTGGATATCTCTAAGGCAAGATCCTTTTTCATCAGATCAACATGAGCATCTTTGGCTTGAGCGGACTTAATTGATTTTAGAAGAGTTGGTTCCAAGACAAGGTTATTTAGAGAACCCTGCGGAACTAGTTGACGGTTCAGCTTGCAAAATTCTTCGTAAAGGCGAGGTTTAGCTTTATGAACCATGTGATTATTGCAATAACACTTGCGGCTCAGGGCATCGGCCATTACATTAGCCTTGCCAGGTGTATAAGATATACCGCAATTTTAGTCAGCAATAGCTTCCATCCATCGCTGTTGACGGAGGTTCAGATTTGGCTGAGTAAACAGGTACAAACTCTGATGATCAGTGAAGATCTCACAACGATTACCGAGAAGGTATTGTCGCCATAGCTTTAGTGCATAGATAATTGCAGCAAGCTCGAGGTCGTAAACTAGGTAGTTCTCTTCGTGAGGACGCACTTGACAGGAGGCATAAGCAATCACTCTGCGCTCTTGCATTAGGACACAGCCTAATCCTTGATGTGAAGCGTCGCAATAGATGACAAAGTCCTTGCGAGAATCAGGGGGAGCAAGCGCTGGGGTAGAAGTCAGCTTGTCCTTGAGTGCCTGGAAACTTTCCTGATATTTGTCTGTCCAATCAAACTTAACGCCCTTGTGAAGAAGATTAGTCAGGGGCTTGGCGCTCTTGGAGAAGTTCTCGACGAAATGGTGGCAATAGCTGGCGAGTCTGAGAAAGCTTCTGACTTGCTTGACAGTCTTTGGAGGGGTCCAGTCAAGAATAGCCTGAACTCGCTCTGGGTTGACGGCAATACCATCCTTGGAGATCACATGACCAAGGTAGTTACTACGGGTAGCCAGAATTCACACTTAGAATACTTGGCATATAGCTGATGCTCCCAAAGCTTTTCTAGAACAAGGCGGAGATGTTCAACATGTTCTTCTTTGTTCTTGGAATAAACAAGGATATTGTCCAGATAAACCACAACGAACTTGTCGAGGTATTCCATGAATATAAAGTTCATCAGATGAGAGAATGTAGCTGGAGCATTGGTCAAGCCGAAAGACATAACGGTGTACTCGTAAGAACCATAACGAGTGACGAATGCGGTCTTGGGAATATCCTCTTCACGAACACGGATCTGGTGGTAACCCAACCTCAAGTAGAGTTTAGAGAATACCGAGGAACCAGCTAGTTGATCATACAGATCATTTATCCGAGGGAGGGGATACTTGTTCTAAATAGTTGCTTGGTTGATAGGACGATAGTCTTGGACCAAACGATTCGTTCCATCCTTCTTCTTCACAAACAGAGAAGGTGCTCCTCAAGCAGAGGAACTTGGACGAATGAAACCACTGCGAAGAGATTTGTCGATTTCCTCCTTAAGCTCAAGGAGTTCATGAGGTGGCATCTTGTAGGGTCGTTTGGCGATAGGAACGGTGCCTGGTTTCAAACCGATGACAAACTCGACAGCCCGAGCAGGGGGTATTCCTGGAAGTTCTTCTGGAAAAACGTCTAGGAAGTCGTGAACGACTAGAATCTTTTCGATTCCCTCAAGAGGTGTTGCGTTCAACGCATTCAAGCATAAAGCCGTGCTTTAGCATTTTGAACAATCTGAGCATGGTAGCTTACTATCTCATTGGAAGGATGTAGGAGATGGACGACTTGGTGGCGCAAACGATAGAGGCAGTATGTGCTTTCAACCATTCCATTCCCAGAATGAGGTCAATATTGGAAGACTCCAGAATAATGGGAGAAACATGGAATTCTAGCCCTTCAATTTCAATGGGGACGTCACGACCAATCATGGTGGTCCAATACTGGCCCGCAGGGGTGCGTACCACTATCGAAGTGTTCATGGGCTCTCATCGAATGTCATGTGAGTATGCAAAATTTTCCAACATGAATGAATCGATGCTCCTGAATTGAATAAAACATAAGCCGGTATTGAATTAACGAGAAGAGTACCCATCACAGTAGAAGGCTGGTTTTAAGCTTCATTCAGATCAACATGATTAGCCTGACCACGGCCATAAGGTCTGGCATTGCCATTGCGGGGCTGGTTGTTACGACCAGTTGAAGGCAGAGCCAACTGGTTCTGTTTTTTATTGCACTGTTTGGCAAGGTGACCTGGACGGCCACATCTGAAGCACAAACCATCATTGGGCTTGGGAGCAGGAGCTCGGGGTGGTGCAGCTCAAAGAGGTTGCCTCTCCGGTGAAGGAGGCAGACGAGGTGCAGTATAGGACTGTCTTGGTGCAGGTGCAATTGGAAGATACATGCTGTGGGGAATCCATATCCGACTCTTCCGTGCTGACAGGCCCGAAGATGAGCCAGCGTCATGGCTGTGCCTGAGGGATCCCTGGTGTTCCTGAAGACCAGTCTCAACCTGAATAGCCTTGTTCACCAAGGTGGCGAAGTCGGCAAAGTCATGAACGAGCAGTGCTAGCTTGATATCAGGGTGAAGTCCATCATGGAACTTTTCTTTCCTACGAGCATCATTTACAATGTATTCTTCAGCATAACGTGACAAGTACGGAAATTCCCACTGATAAGCAACTACAGTCTTGTTGCCTTGGGTGAGGTTACAGAACTCGCGCTTCTTCCTGTCCATGATTTCCTGAGGAATGAAGCGGGCACGAAAGGCAGCTTAGAAATCCGGCCAAGTGATGACCGTTCCAGTAGGTAGGGTATGCCTGTGGCTGTCCCACCATTGAGCAGCGGGGTCCTTGAGGAAGAAGGATGCGGAGGTGACATAGCTGGCAGAGGCAATACTAGCAGACTCCATTTCATACATGATGTCGTGGAGCCAGACATCAGCATCAAGGGGCTGAGTTGAGCTGCGGTAGATGGTCGGGTTGAGTCGCATGAAGTCCTGCAGAGTTACTGAGGCTGGCTGCTGATTCATATTCGGACAAGGAAACTGAGCCATCATTCCTTCCATGAACTGGCGGTTCAGCTCAAACTGATGTATCATTACGGCCAAGAATTCGGGCGGTGGTGGATCGTTGGCACCACAGCCACGACCAGCGGGTCTAACCATCCTGCTAACATGTAACAGGGGTAGTTCAGCATCGAGCATTTGTAAAGGCAAAGGATCATCCATGATGAAACATGCATAATGAAAGAGGTACGATGGATACCACATAGTAGTCAACACGACAGTGTGTGTACTATTCCAGATACTATTCTAAGGAATAACTATGGCTTATCCAACTTTTGGATGAATATGGTGACGGATCCTAATGTTAAAGTTAGTAAATTCATTTAACCCGAATTGAAGAGAGATCGGAGTCCCAGAGTATAGATGAGGAGTAAAAGATCCTAATACCACCCAATGGCGATGTGGGCCCATAAACCGCACAGCCATGTTAGTAAAAAAATTCAGTGAATATACTCAACTTCAGCCAAGGAGTTGGAAAGGGGGCTACCTACAGGCAGTCGGCTCCAATACCAACTTGTAACGCCCCCGATTCAATCGTACAAATCATACACGCAAATGTGTACAATCAGGATCAGGGACTCACGGGAAGATATCACAACACAACTCTAGACACAAAATAAAATAATACAAGCTTTATATTACAAGCCTGGGGCCTCGAGGGCTCGAATACAAACGAGTCAGCGGAAGCAATCATATCTGAGTACAGACATGAGTTAAACAAGATTGTCTTCAGAAGGCTAGCACAAAAGCAACATCAATCGAAAAGGCAAGGCCACTCTTTTGGCATCAACATTATGAATATGTGTATCACTACAATCGAGATTCAACAAAAATAGACCACTCTTCAAGGGTGCAAGACCATAAAATATATTACTCATATAAATAGAACAACCATTATTCTTTGATTTAAATGAATAACCGTCTCGCACTAAACAAGATCCAGATATAATGTTCATGCTCAATGCTGGCACCAAATAACAATTATTCAGGTCTAAAACTAATCTCGAAGGTAGATGTAGAGGTAGTGTGCCAACGACGATCACATCGACCTTGGAACCATTCCCGACGCGCATCGTCACCTCGTCCTTAGCCAATCTTCGTTTAACCCGTAGCTCCTTTTTCGAGTTACAAATATGAGAAACCGAACCAGTATCAAATACCATGTGCTACTACGAGCATTTGTAAGGTACACATCAGTAATATGTATATCAAACTTTGTTCACTTTGCCATCCTTCTTATCCGCCAAATACTCGGGGCAGTTCCGCTTCCAGTGACCAGTCCCTTTGCAGTAGAAGCACTCAGTTCCAGGCTTGGGTCCAGCTTTGGGCTTCTTCCCGGGAGTGGCAACTTGCTTGTCATTCTTCTTGAAGTTCCCCTTCTTTCCCTTGCCCTTTTTCTTGGAACTAGTGGTCTTGTTAACCATCAACACTTGATGCTCCTTCTTGATTTCTACCTCCGAAGCTTTGAGCATTGCGAAGAGCTCAGGAATTGTCTTGTCCATCCCTTGCATATTATAGTTCATTACGAAGCCTTTGTAGCTTGGTGGAAGTGATTGAAGAACTCTGTCAATAACACTATCATTTGGAAGATTAACTCCCATATGAGTCAAGTGATTATGATACCCAGACATTTTGAGTATGTGTTCACTGATAGAACTATTCTCCTCCATCTTGCAGCTATAGAACTTGTTGCATACTTCATATCTCTCAACCCGTGCATTTGCTTGAAATATTAACTTCAACTCCTGGAACATCTCATATGCTCCATGATGTTCAAAAAGTCTTTGAAGTCCCAATTCTAAGCCGTAAAGCATGGCACACTGAACTATCGAGTAGTCATCAGATCGAGCTTGCCGGACATTCAAAACATCAACATCTGCTCCTGTAGCAGGCCTTTCACCTAGCGGTTTATCAAGGACATAATTCTTCTATGCAGCAATGAGGATAATCCTCAAGTTACGGACCCAGTTCGTGTAGTTGCTACCATCGTCTTTCAACTTAGCTTTCTTTAGGAACGCATTAAAATTCAAGGGAATGGTAGCACGGGCCATTGATCTACAACATATATATGCAAATACTATCAGGACTAAGTTCATGATAAATTAAGTTCAGTTAATCAAATTACTTGAGAACTCCCACTGAGATAGACATCCCTGAAGTCATCTAAGTGATACGTGATCCAAATCAACTAACCCATGTCTGATCATCACGTGAGATGGAGTAGTCATCAATGGTGAACATCTCTATGTTGATCATATCTACTATATGATTCATGTTCGACCTTTCGGTCTCCAGTGTTCTGAGGCCATGTCTGTACATGCTAGGCTTGTCAAGTTTAACCCAAGTATTCCGCATGCGCAAAACTGTCTTGCACCCGTTGTATGTGAACATAGAGTCTATCACAACCGATCATCACGTGGTGTCTCAACACGACGAACTGTAGCAACGGTGCATACTCAGGGAGAACACTTTACCTTGAAATTTAGTGAAGGGATCATCTTATAATGCTGCCGCCATACTAAGCAAAATAAGATGCATAAAAGATAAACATCACATGCAATCAAAGAAAATATGTGTCATGATATGGCCATCATCATCTTGTGCTTTTGATCTCCATCTCCAAAGCATCGTCATGATCTCCATCGTCACCGGCTCGACATCTTGATCTCCATCGTTGCGTCGTGGTCGTCTCGCCAACTATTGCTTCTACAACTATTGCTAACGCATAGTGATAAAATAAAGCAATTACATGGTGTTTGCACTTCATACAATAAAGAGACAACCATAAGGCTCATGTCGGTTGCCGATAACTTTACAAAACATGATCATTTCATACAATAACGTATACCACATCATGTCTTGACCATATCACATCACAACATGCCCTGCAAAAACAAGTTAGACGTCCTCTACTTTGTTGTTGCAAGTTTTACGTGGTTGCTACGGGCTTCTAGCAAGAACCATTCTTACCTACGCAAAAAACCACAACGGTGTTTCGTCGAGTTTGCTGTTTTAACCTTCTTCAGGGACTGGTCGTAGTCAAATTTGATTCAACTAAAGTAGGAGAAACAGACACCCGCCAGCCACCTTTATGCAAAACTAGTTGCATGTCTGTCGATGGAACCGGTCTCATGTGCGTGGACATGTAAGGTTAGTCCGAGCCGCTTCATCCCACAATACCGCTGAATCAAAATAAGACGTTGGTGGTAAGCAGTATGACTATCATCGCCCATAACTCTTTGTGTTCTACTCGTGCATATCATCTACGCATAGACCTGGCTCATGATGCCACTGTTGGGAGTCGTTGCATGGAAAAAAAATCTACGCACACGCAATGATCTATCCATGGAGATGCGTAGCAACGAGGGGGACGGTGTGTCTACGTACCCTCGTAGACCATAAGCGGAAGCGTTTCTCAACGCGGTTGATGTAGTCGAACTTCTTCGTACTTCAACCGATCAAGTACCGAACGCACGGCACCTCCGCGTTCTGCACACGTTCAGCTCGGTGACATCCCTCGCCTTCTTGATCCAGCAAGACATCGAGGTAGTAGATGAGTTCCGTCAGCACGACAACGTGGTGACGGTGATGGTCAAGTGATCCTCGCAGGGCTTCGCCTAAGCACTACAAAAATATGACCGGGGGTGTAAAGGGTGGACGGGGCGCCGCACACGGCTAAACAATTGTCTGGGGTGTGCTAGGGCGCCCCCCCCCCCCACATATACATATATATATAGGTGGGAGGGGGAGGGGAGAGGCCAGGAGGCGCCCCAAGTAGGACCGAATCCTATCGGCCTCCTCCCAAGCCGCCCCCCTGCCATATATATTGGAAGGGGAAGGAAAGAGGGGGAAGGGGGAAGGAAGCGGGAATCCTATTCCCTTTCTTTCATTTCCTACTTCCCCTTTCCTTCTCCACCTTTGCCGGCTCATATGGGGGGCACACCAGCCCCTTGTGGCTGGTGTGTTTCCCCTCTTGGCCCATAAGGTCAATATCTTTTGCCAGGGTGCCCGGAACCCCTTCCGGTGATCTGATATGTACCTGGTACCCTCCGGAACACTTCCGGTGTCCGAATACCATCGTCCTATATATCATTATTTACCTCTCGACCATTTTGAGACCCCTCATCATGTCCGTGATCTCATCCGGGACTCCGAACAACATTCGGTCACCAAATCACATAGCTCATATAATACTATATCATCATCGAACGTTAAGCATGCGGACCCTACAGGTTCGAGAACTATGTAAACATGACCGATACACCTCTCTGATCAATAACCAATAGCGGAACCTGGATGCCCATATTGGCTCCTACATATTCTACGAAGATCTTTATCGGTCGAACCATTATGACAACATACGTAATTCCCTTTGTCCATCGGTATGTTACTTGCCCGAGATTCGATCGTCGGTATCTTCATACCTAGTTCAATCTCGTTACCGGCAGGTCTCGTTACTTGTTCCGTAATACATCACCTGGTGACTAACTCCTCAGTCGTTTGCTTGCAAGCTTATGATGTGTATTACCGAGAGGGCCCAGAGATACCTCTCTGATACTCAGAGTGACAAATCCTAATCTCGATCTATGCCAACTCAACAAACACCTTCGGAGATACCTGTAGAGCATCTTTATAATCACACAGTTACGTTGTGACTTTTGATAGCACAAAAGGCATTCCTATGGTATCCGGGAGTTGCATAATCTCATAGTCGAAGGAATATGTATTTGACATGAAGAAAGCAGTAGCAACAAAACTGAACGATCATAATGCTAAGCTAATGGATGGGTCTTGTCCATCACATCATTCTCCTAATGATGTGATCCCGTTATCAAATGACAACTCATGTCAATGGTTAGGAAACCTTAACCATCTTTGATCAACGAGCTAGTCTAGTAGAGGCTCACTACGGATACAGTGTTTGTTTATGTATTCACACATGTATCAAGGTTTCCGATCAATACAATTCTAGCATGAATGATAAACTTTTATCATGAATAAGGAAATATAAAATAACAACTTTATTAGTTCCTCTAGGGCATATTTCCTTCAAGGGGCTCATGTCCCCCCTCTCTAAAAACATATGGATCCAAGCACCGGTCCACCCACATATCAAATTATCAAAATAGCGAACGCGAATAAAATCAACATGATGAAAGTGACTAAATGAAATTGCGGTGTGCCCTCAAGAATGCTTTTCTTATTATAAGAGACCGTTCCAGCATGTCCTTTGCTATAAAAAGGATTGGGCTACCTTGTTGCACTTTTGTTACCGTTACCGTTACTTGCTCGTTACAAAATATCTTCTATCAAACTATTTGTTGTCGATAATTTCAGTGCTTGTAGAAATTAACTTGCTGAAAACCGCTTGTCATTTCCATCTGCTCCTCGCTGGGTTCGACACTCTTACTTATCGAAAGGACTACGATTGATCCCCTATACTTGTGGGTCATCACTACCCACAAGATTGAGAGGAGGGTAAGGTCCTAGCAACTCGATAAAGTGCCTAGTTCGGACGGGCATCTGTAGTGATTTTGAGCACTTATTCCGTGTGGTTTCAATGGCTTTGTGAAAATCTACTCGAATGTAGTGTCCCTATTGCCAAAGATGGGTGGTGCCAAAGAAGTTAATAACTTCTGCCTCATCCATTTGATACATAGTTTCCCGAAGTTGCCAACTAAGGTTCTTGCACGTCGCCTTAGACCAAGGTCTCTAGGTTTGTTGGCTCTCACCAGAGCGCCTTTGTGTGTGGTTGCTGCATTCAGCATAACTTTATGCTCACCCACTGCATGGCTCACAAGTTCCACTCCAATAAACACATAGTTGGGCTCCTAAAGCTAGAGATCTTATGGTATTTGACATCGTGTCTTTGACACTTTCCTCTCCAAGTGTTGAATAAGTTGGGCTTTGGCCGTCATTTAATAAATTGGGTTTATTCTAGAAAATAAAAACAATGCGCATGCACGCAAATCAAACAAGATAAAGTTGTGAGCTCTATTCTAAATATGGTTGTGAAGAAAATCTCCATTGTCAAGGCATGACAATATTTGTCTATTTTCATGCAGCCTGGAGCGGTAATATAGTACCATGGTAGTCTTGAAATAGAGCTCCATTATCAAGGTATGGCAATACTAGTTTTTACAGGTTTAAGATAAAATAGTTCAGAAACGATACCCAACAATCACAAGGTGTATCATCACGGTCACAAGAAGCATAAGTGAAGAATTCTCTTGGGCTCGCCTCGGATCATTTCTTTTAGGCTTATCGTGACACGCCTAGGCCTCGCTCCCCTAGTCCCTTCAACAAATTTTAAGGTTGATTATTTTGATACCAACATTTGCAGGCCAACTGCTGGAAAGTCTAAAAAATGTTTATCAATTAATTCTTGCCAACTCTAAAAATGTTATCAACCTTTTGAAATGAATGTTCAGTTTTTTTCTGTTTGGTCGGCAAAAAAATCCTTAAAAAGAATCTAAACAACTAGCTAATTCCAAACCACATTTGGTTGAAAAAGACCCGCAAAAAATGTTGAAGTGCGTATGGATTGTCCAATCTTTTTCATTATCAGCAAGCTCAACTACAATACTAAGGTAAAACCCAGAAGTTCCAGTGTCAGTTTCTAGCAATACAATATCAATGAGCTTTTTCCTTTCCTGGGATAGATTTTTAGTTTATCTTGTGAGTGTTATTTTTTGTTCTATTGAATTATGCCAGGATTGGTATCAAAGCCAGAGATCTCGAGTTCGGATAATGGTTGGAACAATTAAATAGAAACAATTGGAGTTGACTGGGGCCTAACAAAGCATCCACGTGAGGAAGAGTGTGGCGCACAAGTGAATTGATGGCCTTTCATGCCGATAGTAAGTCGATCAGTTATCGCAAAGTTCAATAGGGGCACGATGAAACTGATGGAGTTGTCACTGATGTCTTCTTCCCTAGCACCAATAGGGTTTGGCTTGGCCATGGTAGAACCTGACGAGTGGCCATAGTTGAGCTTGGCGGAGTCATGGTGGGTGGCGCCGATATTTCATTTCATTTTTTTCCACAATATATGAAGCTTATGTGTCATTTCATTTATAGGAGTTGAAGGAAATACATGGGGTGGGGGTGGGGGGTGGGGGGACATCACGGAACGCGTATACAAATTGACGTGTTCATGAATGCTTGAGCAGAAGAACAAGGGGTCCTCGCCGGCCCTTGTCCATTGACGAGTGTCCTCTTGGATGGCTTGCACCAATAGCGTAACGGAGTGCCGCAACCTGCCCAAACACACAGCCGTTGCAGTGCTTCCAAAGCCACCAAGCTGGGAATCTCTAGAAGGAACAGAACCGCCGCACATTCGAGGGGAAAAGATGTTTGCCGGAGACAATTATAGCCATGGCTAGAGATGAGGTTTTCCTATTCTGGGAGGTTGTTTCTTATTTTATTTATTTTTTTTCCTTTCTTCTATAATTGCTGAGCTTGAGGTGCTTAGTCATTGCCACCTTGTGGCCTTGGCTCTGTTTTGTACTAATCCTGGAGACTTTGGTCTTTCTCTTCTATAATGAATTGGCAGAACTCCTGCCGTTGCCCCTCAAAAGCCACCAAGCTGTGAGAAGGAGGCAGGGTAGACCTCGGTGGAGCGCTGTAGGGGCTTGCGATGTGGTAGCCCACCGGTCCGCAAACGTCGTCGCCGAGCAGGGCAGGGTATCAATGGATTGGCAACAAGAAAGAGAATATCATGCCACGCCTGGCGGAAGGAAGGGCAGCCAGCCAGAAGATGTTGCATACCCTTAGGGTCTGATCACTGACATTTCAATGGAAAAGAAATGTTTGTGATGGAGGAATTTCACTTTACATACTACAATCTGGCCCTAAAGCGGACTGAAATATCTGGATAAGCGAGTTCATCTTTTTTCTTTTTTGATAAAGACAAGCGGGTTCATCTACTGTAGCATTTCAAACAATTGGGATGCTTCGCCCCGGAAGTTGGTTTGGCAGCTGCGGCTCCTTAGGAAGATACTTCCACCGTTCCAAATTACTTGTCGCGGAATGGATAGAAATAATGTATTTAAAACTAAAAATACGTCTAGATACATCTATTTTTACGACAAGTAATTCGGGACAAAGGAAGTAAATATGATGTTGTGGCGCTTTGACCACAACAGCCTGCCCCTGCGAGCGAACATCCGGCACCGTGGCCCTACGCAGCAGACTAGACTAGGAGCCCCTGCCAGCATACGTCTAGATACATCCATGTTCCTGAGCTGCAAACATACGAGCCCCTGCCAGCATGCCAATCCGGAGGGGTATCGACTACACAAAAGACAGGCATGGTAATATTACACTCATTAAAAGCAAGCCAATTCGTGTCTGATCTTGGAAATGGGTCGGATCATCACTGAAACTGACGCCACGGTCTTCGACAATGCTCTAACTTCCGGTGATCGTAAAAAAAACCGTGTTATTTTTTGCAGTAGAGCTTGTAACTCTGTTCTTCATGGCTTAGCAGCTCATGGAGCGCGTATTGGCATGATGATGCACCTGGCTATGAACGCTATGGTGGCCAGCGATTTAGCTGTGCCAGCAATGTAATAAAGCCGAGCAGATTCCTACGAAAAGAAAATCAAACTGGCCCCATAACAGGACCAAGTCTTGGGGTACACCTTACGGCTGCAAGCTGTGTAGTTCAGGAGTTGGATGTTGATAGTTCAGGATATTTGTATTAAGATTAGGATTGATTAAGGAACTATCTGATCCAGTCTTGGCCACCGGCTCAGTACAGTCCAACATCGGTTTCACTGGACTTGCAAGTGTTCCATGCAGAATAAACATACAAACTGAGCCCGGTAAAATAAAATCTCTAATCTGACAGTGCCACTGACCTAGTGCGTGTCACTGGAACTTTCTCACAAGCTCGAGTTTGCGAGCCTGGAAGAACTTACAACGGCCTTTTCCACTCGATTCGATCTCCTCCGACTTCCTTTTGAACCCTGTGAAGCCTAAGCTCGACAACGTGACCTGTCGTTTGGCGCTTCCGTAGCCAGCTGCATCTTCATCAACTTCATCAGACTCCCTACAAGTGATCACATGCCACAAATCATAGTGGTGGTCATTCACATTTGCTATCACCGAAGCGCAGCAGCATAAGGGTTTGAATTTAAACTTACCATGTGACTTCAACTCCATTCTTGAAGTATGGCGTGCAAGTTCCCCAACTAAAGCGCACCAAAGTTGGGAAACCAAATACTGGATGCTTATGATCTTTTAACCATTGTATAGTATTAGGATCTGCTCCATTAATTAGGGACACCTTTAAAAACAGTCGTATGCATTAAACATTGACAACATCATTGATCAGGAGCAATCGGTTACCTCCTGGATAACCTGATCCAGTGTTCATGTGCATATTCTGAGCTGTTTCATCAAATACCCAGTTTCGTAAGGCTCTATCCCTAGTGACCTGCAACGCATAAACATATTCAAACTTGGTTGAAACAGTTCATAACAACACAGAGCCCATATGTACGAGTCTTGACTCTTAGACACTACTATTTGTTTTTTTATTTTGGGCATCAAAGTAGCCGCATAGGAAAACTTTCACGAATAAGTACCTTTGCAACTATACTTGCTCCACTAACAACAGGGTAGAGACTATCAGCTTTCTTGGCAACCACAAATTTGATGCCTGGAAACTTTTCAGTAAGTTTGACCCTGTACTTCTCAGGATCTCCAACTGTGTCGATATAGACCTTTGCAACAAGTACACCATTATTCAAACTATGTTTTGAGCATTTCCATTTAGAAAGGTTATCTGTGTACATGAATACCATTTCAAGAACAAAATAACTTACCTCTGTCAGTAGAACTCCATTATCAATAGCTTTTCTAACAAGGCCCATTGCAGAGTTGTGGGATATTTCATTGAGATTAATTTTTGTCCTGAGAATCAAGAAGACTTTTAATCTACTGAAGAAGGTCGAGATTTGAAGTTCATAGTGTACTGAAGCATACCTTTTTAACATTTTGGCAGATAACACTTTTGAGCATATGACATCAACCTCCCACCCGATGGAGCTATTCATCTTCAGACTTTCAAACAGCTCCTCCCTTTGCTCCTCCTTCAAGGTCTTCGAATCTGTTGAAGAATAGAAGAACGATAAGCTAACCAAGTTCGCTGGTAAATCAGCAACAAAACTGCTGAAGAGTCTGGGCGATTTCATAACTTGTTAACTACTACTCCCTCCGTCCCAAATTAATTGACTCAAATTTGTCTAGATACGGATGTATCTAGTGTTAGATACATCCGTATCTAGACAAATCTGAGTCAACTAATTCAGGACGAAGGTAATAATTTAATTCTTCCACTTCAGCGAATCCAGTGCCCATGGAAAGCAGCATTACCATGCTACTCGAGGACTTGACAATTGGGGAATAATATTGAATGTGGTAAAACTGCGAGCAGAACTGCTTTGCACACGATACTTAGTGCACGACCGTTGGACAATACTTGATCCTGTGGATGTGCTCCACTTCGTCATACACATGCGTGGTTGGATCGACAGGATCGTGCAACAATTGGCTGCACAGTGAATAAATTAAAGAATTGTCGACCCTAAAGTTGAAATTCATGCACGGTGCAAAGAAATAGATATGGGAGCTCTCAAATGACAGAAGCTGGTTTTTTAAACTAAAACTACTGTTTGATGTTTTACTCAGATAAGAAGTACACAGAAGCAATTATGAACTCCCTCCGTTCACTATTATAAGATGTTCTAACTTTTTCTAAATCAGATGTATGTAGAGACATTTTAGTGTGTTTGTTCGCTCATCTCAGTCCGTATGTAGTCTCCATATTGAAATATCCAAAACATCTTATAATGGTGAATGGGGGGAATACAAGAATGGAGACAAAGGAGGTGGGGAGGAGAGTGGGCGGGCCAGCGCGGGGGGGGGGGGGGGGGGGGGGGGGGGTGAAAAGAAAACTGAACTATGGAGACTTGAGGGAATATTTTTTTCGCGAATACGCAAAGGTTGCATATCATTTCATTGATAGAAGGAATAGAATGAGTACAGAGAGGGGAACATCACATGACACGGACGCAGACAGGCGTGAACATGGTGCCCGGAGCAGGAAGACAAGGGATGCTCGGCCCGAACAAGGGATACAACACAGCTAGACCTACCAAGCCTGAACCAAGAGCGGTCAAGTCGAACCAGCGAGAATACCAACATCGTGAAAACCAAAACCGGGGACACCGCGAGCAAGCAAGATAGCGCCTTCAAGAAGGAATACGACGCCGAGACGCCATCGCCATCCGGTCTAGAGGACCTAGGGTTTCCCCTGAGCTCGAGGAGGGGCTCAGCCGAGAGCCTTGACAACGTCTTCAAGAAGTTAACGACATCCGCAGACGCCGCCGCTGCCAGCACCGGCAAGCCGGGCAGGGATTTCGCCCCGGCCGAAGGCTGAGCAATCCCATAGCCGCTGTATCTGGAGTCGATGATGAGGAAGCCCACACTAGTCAAAGCCACCATTTCGGAAGGCGATTGGCGGGGCTGCACCTGCCGTCGGAGGGTGGCACTGCCTCCGGACCCACAAGCGTTGGATCTGACCAAAAGGGAGGCTTTGAGATGTACAGAGCAGGGTAGGCGGCGGAGCAAACCACGAGGAGGGTGAGGCGATTGCTATCCGCAACGCCGGCGAGCTAGGACTGGAGAGACGCAGATCCGAGCTGCCGTGGCCATAGCCGTCGCGACGTTGGTGAGCCAAGCGAGTTGGAAAGGACACAACTACTGGGTCACCTAGGGCGGAGCTGCCCGGCAGAGGACACCAGCGGCCGAGGGCACCGGAGAGACGCGGACCCTAGGTCGCCAGGGCCGGAGCAGCGCCAACAAGCACCCGCCTTGAGGAGCACTGTGACTGCACAAGCACTGTAGCCTCGTCGCCTCCGCACTTTAGCCATCTCCATGGCTCGGGAGTGGAGGAAGACCGGTTGCAGGTCACGCGCCCAACCCATAGCAACAATGAATCAGGTTCTACTGAAAAAGACGAGATGTCTGTACCATAGGCGTTTTTTCTTTTGTCCATAAACTCAAGGGCTCAGGTTCATGCACACAGTGAAACTATGCTTGTTTCTTTCCTCCCAAATCAACCAAAGTACTGAGTGTGGTAACTTAATACAAGACTTGGTCTTTAAATGATAATGTGATCCAGTTTCCAAATTTGCCTCTTGGTGCAGGATGCAAGTAATTTGTTTATTAAAGTAAAATGCTATCACTCCGTTCACAAATATAAGATGTTCTAACCTTTTTCTGAATCGGATGTATATAGACACGTTTTAGTGTGTTTGTTCACTCATTTCAATCTATATGTAGTCCACATTGAAATATCCAAAACATCTTATACTCCGTATTTGTGAACGGAGGGAGTATGTCACAGCAACCTAAACTAATTAAGGAGTTAAGCAATCCAGGCATTCCCACAAGCACAGCAGTCAAGCAGACTACTAAATTTATGAAATACAAGAAAAGGGCATGAGTGAGACCTGCAAAACTGAGGGTGGCAAGAGTGTCATGGTAGGAGCGCGCGCAATACATGCAGCCATACACCATGGGACCTGCGGGAGCGATAAACACGATGTTATGATTCTTTTCGGAAAGAACACATCTAATATTTCTGCTTAATCCATTCGCAAATCCGAGTTCTGCTCCGGATATTTCATTGGGGATGCGCGCAAATCAGATAAAATTGCGAGCAAGATTCTACCTTTCAGCAGAAACGGGTTATCATCGTATAATTAACAGTATCTTGCAGCAGATCTACAAGAACCGAATGCATATGCATGGCCCAATTCGCCAAACCGAAAGCTAAAATCAACAGCAAGACGGAGAAGAGGTGGTTTACCAAGAACAGGGCCGCGTCCAGCCTCGTCGATGCCCATGAGGCAAGGCTGTTTGGTGGCCCACTCCGGCGTTGCCGCCGCTGTCGCCGTGGCCGCCGCCGCCGCCATCTCAGTCGCAGTTTTTCCTTTTCTTTTTTGACGAGTGAAATCTCAGTCGCAGCTGCGCGCGGGGAGACCTACCTGATGCCGCGAAAACGGAGAGCTCCTCGCCAGCGCCTTCAGCGCCCGCTAGCGAACCCAGCGCCCGCTGCGTCGCTTGCATGGGCTTGGCCCAGCAACGCGCGCTGGCTCCCGCTCGCTAGCCGCCCACTCCATCGATCGATCGCTGGTTCACGCAGCACGCTCGAAAAAAAAAACGCAGCACGCTCGATCGCTTGTTTTTTTTTCTCTTCCCCAAAATTGCTACATTATGTCATGATTTCTCTTAGGAAAAAAACAACCGGTTTTCTACAGTACATACTCTGGTTCTTAGGAAAAAGTTCATCGAATTCGAAAAAAAGTTCATCGAATTTGCAAAAAAGTTCATCAATTTTGAAAAAAAATCGTCAAATACGAAAAAAAGTTCATCAAATTTGAAAAAAGTTCATCAAATTTTATAAAGTTCACTGAATATGAAAAAAGTTCATCGATTTTGAAAAAAAGTTCATCGGATTTGAGAAAAAGTTCATCGAATTTGGAAAAAAGTTCATCAAAGTTGAAAAAAAGTTCGCCAGATTTGAAAAAAGTTCATCGATTATGAAAAAAGCTCATTGAATTTGTAAACAAAAAGTTCATCCATTTTTCCGGAAAAAAAGTGAAGAAAGAATTTTTCTCGAATTTTAAAAAAAAAGGCGAAAGAAGAAAGTGTAGAAAAGATGTATGATATCACATCAAGCTTGGTGGCGCGGTGGTTGTTGAGTCGTCTCAGGTAGTGTTTGGTCGGGGGTTCAATTCTCCGCCAAGAGCAGTCCTTTTTGCGCTATAAAAACCTATAGCGAACGTTGTGATGGGCCGGCCCGTTAGTAGCGAACGAAGGGAGGAGGGTGTGCGCCCGATTGTGGAAATAGCTGTATCGGGCGCAACGGGCGCCAAATAGGATTTGGCGCGAAAACGGTAGAGCCTCTTGCGATCAACGCCACACATCCAGTTATCGGGCGCAACGGGCGCCAAATAGGATTTGGCGCGAAAACGGTAGAGCCTCTTCCGATCAACGCCACACATCCAGTTATGTCGGCCCAATATACCTTCTAGCACTTCTGCTTAATCGACCCAATACGGATTTTATAATAATCGGTCCAGTATGTATTTTTTGAATAAAGCGTTAGAAATTAATTAATATGTTGATTAAAGTGTTTGTTGGACGCGTCCCCTCAAGGGCTATATATTGTACAGATCATCATCAATAAATGAATTGCTTGATTCATTTGTTGTCTGTCGATTTCTTTCTATGTCTCTGTTCTTATTACGTTATCAGCACGATTGGTTTATGTTCATCAGTGGAACGAAATATTGTGGTGACACACGAGGCGAGGTGTATACCACGGTGGTTCACGCAGAGACCCGTCATCACATATATGATGAAACATATTCTTCTATGAGTGGAATAACGTTCCGATATTTGATATCATTGGCAGTGAATAATGAATTTGTATATCCAACTGATGGATGTTGTGACTACTGACTAAATAGTTGTATGAATCACTTGATTCGGATATCTCTAAGATAATTCCGAATAAATGAAGATTCTGAAATTTAATCGCAACATGTGTTGTGTAAAGCTTCAGAAGTCGTTTTATGACTTCAAGTAGTCGGTGAGGATGTGGTATAACCGACTGGGTGAGTTTCTTTGTTAGAAGGGTTACTCAAACATTGATATTGCTCATGCATGTTCATCAAGAAATATAAAGATGGATTTTGCATCTTGTATATGTTGATGATCTGAATATCATTGAAACTACACAAGAAATACACGAGACAAGTAAATCATCTTAAGGCAGAGTGTGAGATGAAAAATTTAGTTGAGACCAAACATTGCTTGAGTTTGGAACTCAAGTGTATTCCTTCGGGAATACTTGTTCACCAGCCTACATTTATCCGAAAGATTGTTGAAAAGTTCAAAATGGATAAGTCATACCCATCAACTAACTATGGTTGTGAGATCTCTCTTAATTAGTAGAGATAAATATCCATTTATACCTAAGTTTAGTGATGAAGAGATATTAGAACTGAATTTCCATATCTCGGTGCAATGAAAGCACTAATGTATCTAGCAACCGCACCAGGACTGGTATATTATTTGCAGTGAATTGATTGTCTAGATACAACTAGAAGAACACCCGTGCGTTACAACGGGACCACATTAACTTTAAGAGTTCAATATTACGACATTGGCGACCTTTTTTACCATCAAATCCTCTCACACACACACTCTCCCCCTCCCTCTTCCTCACTCTCTCTCCCTCTCTCTCTCTCTAACACACACACACACACATAGCCTATTCTCCCTGCCAATAGGACTTACTCAATTGGCAATAATGTGTGGACTTGTGGTGAGCTTGACTGAACTAACGGATAGTGTGATATATTCCCCAATCATTTAACAATGAAAATTCAGAAATGGGAAGATTATGTAACACCTCAAGTCGTTAGCTACAGTGACCTCCCCCTAATGATGCCATGTCATCAGGCTTGCTAAGCCAAACTGCCACTTGATAAAATTCAAAGCCCAATTCAAATTTAAAATAAAGTCAAATAAATTATTTCATCAAACAGTAAAACTAAAATGTTCACCATATTCTATAAATTCCACTGATCTTTGACATGTTGAGCCCAACATTATTTGACCCAAAAATTAAATCTTGTCAAATTAATAAGAGGTCCAACAATAATTAAAATAACTAATTAAATATAAACCTAATTTTATGTATTTCCTTTTGGGCCCAAACTTTTTGTGCCACCTAAAAATATTGTGCTCGAATTGTGTGCATAGTTTCACAATTAACAAAATCCATTTAGTTGATATAAGAATAAATAGAAAACGGTGTTAAAAAGGAGAAACGGATTAGAATACATTAAAAACCAAAAGGACGATGAAAAAGGGGATTTCCCGTACCCCCGGGCCTTGCCACCGAACCGGCCCAGTGGTCCAGTCCCCGCACGGTCATCTTCTCCTGTTCCCCGAGCCCGTCGCTACAGAGCCAGGTTCCCGCCCGACCACCTCGTCGGCATCGAAGGGGAATGGATAAGGGTGACGCCCTGCCTCCCCTGCCCCCATGGCCTTACTCCTCCTGAACGCCCCCTCCTAGATCCACTTCTCCTCCTTGCTCGCTCGATCCCGGTGATCTGGACGAAGTCAGATGCCACGGCCACCATGACCGACCCCGTCCACACGGCCACTGCTCTCCCTGCTGGCTAGGAGCTTGTCGAGAAGCTTCGAATGCCTCCGCTACTTCGTCTGCGCCAACGAGATCAAGTCCAGCACCCCCAGATCGACATCGTTACCGTCTTCCTCAACCTTCGGGCACCGCGACATTGCCATTCGATCCGCGCCACCCCGAGCTCCCCTGTCTTCCCCTAGGGTGCCATTGACACCGCTGTGATCTCCTCTTGCCTTTCCCTAGTTTCCCCTCTCGTTTGCTCTCGTTAGGTATTTCGCCGTGGCCGAGAACCGCCGTCCGCCATGGCCATTGGAGGGGTAGCCACTGAGCTCCTCGGATTGACCCCGTGGCACATGCCCGCTCCTATGCGCGCCCATGCCCGAGCCTTCAGCTCTTCTTCCGCGCCCGTGGGGCCACTCCCTTTCTGGCTCTCCATGCCCACGCACATGCCACACCGCGTCCGTCGCGCCCGCCGTTGCCATCACGCTCGCCATAGCCACCGCACCATTGTGCCCCACGCGACGCACACCCTGGCCGCGTGTCACACTCTCGCTGGCTGCGCTCGCCCCGTCTACTGCCGCCTATCCCTTCGCTCGCCCCGCTGTCACGCCCCTGCCTCGCGTCGCCTCTTGTCACGGCCATCTTCTGCCGGCCGCCCCCTCAGCCACGTCGGCCGCATCTCTGCCCTCCACCGTAGGCCGCTCGCCTCGCCTGCTGCGTGCTTCTTCCTGCTGCTATGCACTGCTCTACCACTGGTACGCTGTTGCGCCATGCCCTCGACACCGCCGTGGACACGTGGTGGGGGGGATTGTCAATGGAGTACGAGGAGGTGGCGGAGCAGGTATGGAGAGGCAAGAGGTCTAGGGTGGCGTCAGCTGGCTGTGGTGGAGGTGATTATGCGAGAAGGGGCCGGAGCGGAAGGAGAGGTCACAATTGTAAATAATCGCAAAAAAATCATAACTCGGAGATCTCATTCCAAAAAATGCTAATATCGATGGAGGGGTGATTTCCTTCAATAGGTGGAAAACATAGGAAATATTGGATGTTATCAAGGAAAGGTAAAGATTTAGGGAAGTTAGGATTTTGAACTGATTTCTATGCAAATGGGGTTTTATTGTTTGGTAACATGATATCAGTACCTGCCCGTTTGTGACGTGTCTGATTAGGAAAGCTTGCAAATGTTAAGAAACTATTTATTGGGAGGAAAGTTTGTGACGTGTCTGTTATTTGTTTCCTAAAACAAATTTCACTAATGAGAGAAATCGATTGATTTAGATAAGTTAGGAAAGTTAGATTCAAATCTATTATTTGTTTCTTAAAAATTTGTTACTTGTTTCCTAAGACAAATTGAACCAATAAAAGGAATTGATTGATATGAATAATTTAAGGAAGTTAGATCCGTGATTTGTTATACGTTAGGAAAGTCCTAGTTGTAATAAAGAGTGGAGAGAAAAATAAACTGATGGACCAGGATGGGAGGGGGTGGTGGGAGGAGAGACGAAAAAACCCAGCGAAAATAAACCGTGGAGACTATTCACCAACTGCTCCATTAGGAGTAGAGATGCATCACCAATGAAAGGCATGGGTTTGGTGAGAAGAATGTTTTAGGTATCTTCTAGACATCAAAGATCTTGATTTGTTCTATTAGGAAAATCAAGATATGATCATGATTGGATATCGTGATGCCGGGTGTATATCAGATCCCCATAATCCTAGATCACTGATTGATTTGTTTTCTCGAATGGAGGTACGACCTTCTCTCGGAAGTCAAAAGGACAAACTTTAGTAGCCGCATCCACTAATCATTCTGAATGTATGACGCAACATGTGAATCTGTTTGGCTTCACAGAATGATGAACTTTCTTGAAAGTTCGGGTGGATTTGATTGGTAGGAATCACCCACGATTATCTATGAAGATAATGTTGTTTGTATTACATAGGTGCAGGCAGGTTATATAGATCAATATTACAAAGTATATTACTCTGAAAGTATTTTATTCCTCGTGAGTTGAAAAGTGGGAAGATAAATATTTTGGAAGCAAAGTCATATGTGATCTTTGGTCTTTGTGATATATTCACAAAATCTTTACCAAGTTCTTCATTCCCGAAAGATGTTAATGATGTGGTACAAAATGACTTTTGTAAGGTTCAGGGGGAGTGCACTTCTGAACGATAACCAGTTGGAGATCTGTTTGATGTAAACTTTTTGCGGTGTGTTTGTTGGGATCCGATGAATTTTGAGTTTATGATCCGATCTATATCCGTGAATATTATTTGAGTTTCTTTGATCTCTTATATGCATGATTGTTATAGCATCGTATTTTTTCTCCAAATCATTGGTTTAGTTAGGCCAACTAGATTGATTTTTCTTGCCATGGGAAGAGGTTCTTTGTGATGGGTTCGATCTTGCGGTGTCCTCACCCAATGACAGAAGGGGTAGCAAGGCACGCATGTATCATTGCTATAAGGACAAAAAGATGGGGTCTATCCCTACATGAGTAGATCTTGTCAATATGATGTCATCGTTCTTATTGCATTACTTGGTTTCTCCATGAACTTAATACACTAGATGCATGTTAGATAGTGGTTGATGTGTGGATTAATAGTAGTAGATGCAGAATCGTCTCGGTCTACTAATCTTGGACGTGATGCCTATATACATGATCATTTCCTTGGATATTGTCACAATTATTCGATCTTATATCAACTTCCCAACAGTAATTTCTCTACCCACCGTATGTTATTTTCTCAAGAGAAGTCACTAGTGAAATCTACGCCCCCCCGGTCTATCTTTTATCATATTGCTTTCAGATCTATTTTTCACCGTATTTGTTTTCAGATCTATTATTCCAAAAACCCAAAAATACTTTGATGCACTTTTTATTTGCACCTTTTATTTCACGTTTTATTCAGATCTATTTATCCAAACTCGTACAATTTAATCTATCTTTTTACCGAGGAGGGCTTGACAACCCCTCTTACGCGTCGGGTTGCAAGTATTTGTTCTTTGTGTGCAGGTACCGTTTACATAATGTTGCTTGGTTCTCCTACTGGTTTGATAACCTTGGGCTCACAATTGAGGGAAATACCTCATGTAGTTGTACTGCATCATCCCTTCCTCTTTGGGGAAATACCAACACAGTTTCAAGCCGCATCAAAAGGAATTTCTGGCGTCGTTGCCGGGGATACATCATCAACATCTATCAAGTTCCTAATCACAAATCACATCTCCTTGCAATTTACATTATTTGTCATTTCCCTCTCGTTTTGAGCTCCCCCACTTCACAAAAAATTCTCATTTTATTCGCCTTATTTTTCTTTTCCCTTTTTCTCATCGGATCTCTTGTTTGCATATCTCTTTGCTAGCATGACTACCCCTCCTTTGTCACCAGATTTTGAAGTTCTGTACTTCAAGAAGAAACAAGGAGAAATTTTGAAAGATGCTTGGTATAGGTTAATGGATTCGTACCGCATTTGTAACCTAAAGGGGGATGCAAAGATTTTGCTTTGTGATTCTTATATAGGTTTAGCTTTGCTTCACAGACAACTATTGGATTTTGCCGCAAAAGGGAATTTTATTGAGATTGATGCTAATCCCGCCTATGAAATACTAGAGGGAATATTGGGAGTTCCACCACCAAAAAAGGGGTTTACTTTTACCCAAGAGGGGATTCAAATATTAGAAAATTTGGGTGATCTACAAAAAAAATTGGTTGAGTTGCAAAAATATAATGAACCCCTCAAAAATATTAGTGGAAATCTCAATCGCATGAATACTTTGATCACACTTTGTAACAAGCGGTTGGATATTTTAGATCTCAAGATGGTCTCTTTTCCTGAGAATTTAGGGAAGCGTAAGGAGCCTCCCGGGTTTGAGAAAGCCCTCACAAAAGTGGCAAAAACTAAAGATGACAATACTTGAATCTATGCATTATGCCTAGCTAAGGGCATAAAACGATAGCGCTTGTTGGGAGGCAACCCAATGAATAAAATTTATTTTTGCCTTTTTATTTCTATTCTTTAGTGTTTGCACAATTATGCTACTACTATGATTGTGTTTTTATATTTTAATTAGTATTTGTGCCAAGTAAATCATTTGGGATCATGTTGGGTGATAGTTGATTTGATCTTGTTAGAAAACAGAAACTTTTTGCATCCAGTAACAGAATTGTTAAAATTCACAGAAGCGATGAAAACTTCTGAATTTTTCACAAGATTGATATACCAATTGTCTATGTTGCCCTAAGTTTTCAGAATTTTTGGATTTACAGAAGTATGAGTGAAATTCGCGTCTTTACATACTGTTATGTTTTTGACAGATTCAGTTTTCGTTGCATTGTATGCTTAGTTTGATGAATCTATGGTTTGTATCGGGGGTATAAGCCATGGTAAAGTTAGAATACAATAGGTATAATGCAATAACAAAATTTGAATGGGTTTGCAACAATACTTAAAGTAGAGATTGGTTTTCTTATACTAATGGATCTCACAAAGGTTTTGTTAAGTTTTGTGTGATTGAAATTTTCAAGTTTTGGTGAGATCACGATGGATGAAGGAATAAGGAGTGTCAAGAGCCTAAGCTTGGGGATGCCCCAAGGCACCCCAAGTTAATATTCAAGGAGAACCAAGTAACTAAGCTTGGGGATTCCCCGGAAGGCATCCCCTCTTTCTTCTAACGACCATTAGTATTTTACTTGGAGCTATATTTTTATTCGTCACATATCATGAGTTTTGCTTGGAGCATCTTGTATCATATGAATCTTTGCTTGTTTTGATTTTTAGTTTGTCACAAGTATCCTTGCTGAACACGCCTATTTGAGAGAGCTAGAATTATGCTATGATTTGTTAGAATTGCTCTTTATGCTTCACTTAATTTTTTTTGAGCCATGGAATTGCTCTAGTGCTTCACTTATATCTTGTTGAGCATGGTGTGCTTTAATTTTTGAAGAAATAATCTCATGCTTCACTTAGATCTATTTGAGAGTTAGTAAAATTTTGAAGAAATTCTCTCATGCTTCACTTATGTTATTTTGAGAGAAAGAAAAAAAGTATGCTCATGTTCTTCACTTAAATTTGTTTGAGCTTGTCAAAAGAAAATGCAATATATGAAATTAGTCCCTAAGTGATAGATATTCAAGAGGGATATAATAAAAACTTTCATGAAGATCATTAGACCAAATAAACTTGATTACTTGTAATAGTTTTGAGATATGATGATAGTAATATATGAGTCATGTTGGTGAGTAATTATGCTCTAGTAAGAATATTGGTGTTAAGGTTTGTGATTCCCTACGCAAGCACAAAAGTCAATAGTTGTGCAATGAAATTACATCCTACTTGTGGTGCATTATTCGGTGTTAGTTATGCTTAATGCTCGTTTATGAGAATTTTTGTTTCTTGGTTGGTTGCTTCTCAAACTTTTTGCTAGCCTCCACTTGTACTAAGTAGAAATACTACTTGTGCATCCAAAATCCTTAAACCTAGTTTTGCCATATGAGTCCACCATACCTACCTATATGTGGTATTTTTGTGCTGTTCTAAGCAAATTTGCATGTGCCAACTCTAATTTTCAAAAGGAATTTACTTTTTGTGTGCCTGTACCGCTCATGAAGCGGCAGGGGGTGGCCAATTTTTTTCCATGCTAGATGTGTTATTCTCAAGATGAGTGTTTATTTACTTGTCATTGCACGAGAGTGTGGCGGTAATAGGGATGCCCAGTCCCGAAATGAAAAGAAAATTACTTTATGTTGTCAAATAATAAATTCCTTAGAAAGTCTTGGTATGGAAGGCACCCGTGGATACGGCTAGCCATGGATTGTGAAAGAATGGTGGAAAAAGTAATAAACTTTATTTATGTTTCGGAACCGCCTATGATGTATCTAGCATGGAAAGTATTGGGAACTACCCGGTCGTTTTCGTTGACGGGAAAAGCATGCATCTCAAAATATTTTATCTCACAATTTAAGTTTTGAGATCTGGCACCTCTACAAATCCCTACTTCCCTTTGTGAAGGGCCTATCTATTTATTTTTATGCAATTTTTTATTTTTATTTGAGTCTCCATCTTCTCTTATAAATCATCAACTAAGGGGCACCATGATCATACTTGTGCATTGGATGTAGCTAATATTCGAGTGTGTTTCATGAATGGATCAATGATTGAGCATGATGGGCTAGGGATAACTTTCTTTAGTGTTGATATTTTGAAAGACATGGTTGCTTATTGATATGCTTGAGTATTGAAGTTGTCATGTCAAATGTAGACTACTGCTTTGAACCATCTAAAAGTCCAAATGTTCATGCAACAAAGAAAAAGAATATGTGATGAACATGTTAGGCAACATTCCACGTCAAAAATTCTGTTTTTATCATTTACCTACTCGAGGACGAGCTATTCTGAGATAGCAAGCACTAGCTCCCAAGCGCAGGAATTAAGCTTGGGGATGCTGATACATCTCCAACGTATCTATACTTTTTTATTGGTCCATGTTGTTATATTATCATTCTTGTATGTTTTACAATCATTTTATAGCAATTTTATATAATTTTTTGGGACTAACCTATTGATACGTCCATTTTGCATCATGTTTACCTATTGTTATTTATAATGTTTTTATGCATAATAATGCTTTTTGGAGTAATTCTAATGCCTTTTCTCTCATAATATGCTAGGTTCACACAAAGAGGGAGAATACCGGTAGCTGGAATTCTGGACCTGAAAAAGCTACACTAGGCCACCTATTCTGCACAACTCTAAATGAGCTGAAACTTCACAGAGAATCTTTATGCAATATATAAGAATTATTGGAGCAAATAACTACCAGAGGGGGCCCACCATGCGGGCACAACCCACCTGGGCACGCCAGGGAGCCCAGGCGCGGCCTGGTGGGTTGTGCCCTCCTCGGCCCACCTCTGGTGCCCCTCTTCTGGTATATAAGTCATTTTGACCAAGAAAAATAAATAAGGAGAGGACTTTCGGGACGAAGCGCCGTCGTCTCGAGGCGGAACTTGGGCAGGAGCACTTTTGCCCTCCAGCGGAGCAATTCCGCCGAGGGAACTTCCCTCCCGGAGGGGGAAATCATCATCATCATCACCAACAACTCTCTCATCTTGGGGAGGGCAATCTCCATCAACATCTTCAATAGCACCATCTTCTCTCAAACCCAAGTTCATCTCTTGTGTTCAATCTTTGTACCGGAGCCTTAGATTGGTGCTTGTGGGTGACTAGTAGTGTTGATTACATCTTGTAGTTGATTACTATATGGTTTATTTGGTGGAAGATTATATGTCCAGATCCATTATGCTATTTAATACCACTCTGATCTTGAGCATGATTATCATTTGTGAGTAGTTACTTTTGTTCTTGAGGTCATAGGAGAAATCTTGTTGCAAGTAATCATGTGAACTTCATATGTGTTCGATATTTTGATGATATGTACGTTGTGATTCCCTTAGTCGTGTCATGTGAACATCGACTACATGACACTTCACCTTATTAGGGACTAAGGGAAAGCATTGTGGAGTAGTTATTAGATGATGAGTTGCGAAAGTGACAGAAGCTTAAACCCTAGTTTACGCGCTACTTCGTAAGGGACTGATCTAGATCCAAAAGTTTAATGTTATGGTTAGATTTTATCTTAATACTTTTCTCATAGTTGTAGATGCTTGCGAGGGGGGTAATCATAAGTACGAGGTTTGTTCAAGTAAGAACATCACCTAAGCACCGGTCCACCCACATATCAAATTATCAAAGTAGCGAACACAAATCAAACCAACATGATGAAAGTGACTAGATGAGATTCCCGTGTACCCTCAAGAATGTTTTGCTTATCATAAGAGACCGTCTTGGCCTATCCTTTGCCTCAAAAGGATTGGGCTACCTTTCTGCACTTTTGTTACCTTACCATTACTTGCTCGTTACAAATTATCTTGCTATCAAACTACTCGTTACTTATAATTTCAGTGCTTGCAGAGAATACCTTGCTGAAAACTACTTGTCATTTCCTTCTGCTCCTCGTTGGGTTTGACACTCTTACTTATAGAAAGGACTACGATTGATCCCTATACTTGTCAGTCATCACCTATTGACATAGTGCCTAGTGCCAGTTGCTGTTTTTTGCTTGTTTTTTTACTTCGCGGAATATCCCTATCAAACGGAGTTCAAACGCAGCGGAATTTTTTGGAGATTGTTTTTGGACTAGAAGATAACTTGGGAGCCAAGGAAGCACATGGGGGAGGCCCATGGGGCCCACAAGACACCAGGGCGCGCCCTGATGGGTTGTGGGGCCCACGGGGGTCTCCTGCACCGCTTATTCGCTCTATAAATATCCAAATATTCCAGAAACCCTAGGAGAGCAAACAAAACACAATTCCAGCCGCTGTAAGTTCCAGAACCACGAGATCCAATCTAGAGCCCTATTCCGGCACTCCGCCGGAGGGGAACACGATCATGGAGGGGTTCATCATCCTCATTGGTGCTCCTTCGATGATGTGTGAGTAGTTCACCGTAGACCTACGGGTCCGTAGGCAGTAGCTAGATGGCTTCTTCTCTCTTTACGATTATCAATACAATGGTCTCTCGGAGATCCATTTGATGTAAAAATTTTGCGGTGTGTTTGTTGGGATCCGATGAATTTTGAGTTTATGATCAGATCTATATCCATGAATATTATTTGAGTTTCTTTGATCTCTTATATGCATAATTGTTATAGCCTCGTATTTCTTCTCCGGATCATTGGTTTAGTTAGGCCAACCAGATTGATTTTTCTTGCCATGGGAAGAGGTGCTTTGTGATGGGTTCGATCTTGCGGTGTCCTCACCCAGTGACTGAAGGGGTAGCAAGGCACGCATGTATCGTTGCTATTAAGGATAAAATGATGGGGGTCTATTCCTACATGAGTAGATCTTGTCAACATCATGTCATCGTTACATTACTTTGTTTCGCCATGAACTTAATACACTAGATGCATGTTGGATAGCGGTCGATGTGTGGAGTAATAGTAGTAGATGCAGAATCATTTCGGTCTACTAATCTTGGACATTATGCCTATATACATGATCATTGCCTTGGACATCGTCATAATTATTTGATCTTCTATCAATTGCCCAATAGTAATTTCTCTACCCACCGTATGCTATTTTCTCGAGAGAAGACACTAGTGAAATCTACGGCCCCGGTTCTATCTTTTGTCATATTGCTTTCAGATCTATTTTTCACCGTATTTGTTTTCAGATCTATTATTCCAAAAACCCAAAAAATACTTTGCTGCAATTTTTATTTGCATCTTTTATTTCGCATTTTATTTAGCCTATTTATCCAATCTTGTACAATTTAATCTATATTTTTACTGAGGAGGGATTGACAAGCCCTCTTACGCATCGGGTTGCAAGTATTTGTTCTTTGTGCGCAGGTACCGTTTACATAGTGTTGCTTGGTTCTCCTACTGGTTTGATAACCATGGTCTCACAACTGAGGGAAATACCTACCGTAGTTGTACTGCATCATCCCTTCCTCTTTGGGGAAATGCGGACGTAGTTTCAAGCCACATTAGCCGCCATAGCCGTAGCTCACCCTCCCCCGCTCCATCATCGCCGTAGCTAGGCCCCTCGCCTCTCTCATTCGTGCATGCCACTTTGCTCCTGGGACTCGCAAGAGTCCGACGGGCCCTCTGGCTCGCCTCGCTGCTCCCCTAGCGCCGTCCTCGGCAAGCACCCGAGCCCACCACCGCTCCGCGCCATTGTTCCGGCCACCTCCGGCCACCCTCGTGTGAACTAGTGCCGTCGTTCGACGCACCTCTTCGTGCACATTCAGACGCGCCCACCCCGCGCATGTTTTGTTCGCGTGTTGGCGATTCCCGGCATGCGCCCGACCCCTCCGCCGTGGTTTTGGCCACGGCGGCTAAACATTGGCGCCGCGGCTGACGTGTTTGACCCTGGCGCCCGCCCCGCGTCACTAACATGTGGGCCTCGTAGTTTAGTAATTAGTTTAAGTTTAAAATTAATTAAATAATTAAATGGCCACTAACAGCTTGGTCCAACCACTTAATTATATTAATTAGGTTTAAATTAAACCTGTTTTAATAAAATGATAAACGGTCAACCCAGTTGACTGCTGACTGGGTGTTGATTGGGCCCCTGGTCCCACCAGTCAGTGACTGTGGCTAGACCACAATGGGTACAAAAGGTAAATGCCCTGTTTAAAAAAATCGAATTAAGTAATTATATTAAATCAAGTAAATATAGAGTACCCTGACTCGGGCGAAGGCCATCCGGGCACCTTCTATGCAGGCCGACCGCTTGATGGCGTCAATCTGAGGACGCGCCTCGACCAGCCGCTTCACAAGTCCGAAGTAGCTGCTGGGTATGGGCTCGGCTGGCCAAAGACGGACTATTACGTCCTTCATGGCTAGTCCGGCCACCTTGTGCAGCTCCATCAGCTACTTCAGCTGATCGCTGAGGGGCGCCGGTTACTTTGGCGCAAGGTACTGCGACCAGATAGCTTCTCCATTGAACTCCTCTCTTTGGCGCGGAAGAACTCGACGGCGTCAGCAATACTCCTCGGCAAATCCGCGAATGCGCCTAGAGAACTCCAAACTCGGGTCAGCAAAATGAATCTCTTCCTTGTAAATATACTCTGCATAAGAAAGGCCTTACCAGCCGCTATTTGCCTCGCCTCTTGGATCTCCTGGCGAGCGCCTTGGGCCTCAACCCGGGCTTCCTTCACGCTCTCAAGAGCTTTGGTGAGCTCGGAGGCTTGTTCCGAACTCTTCTGATCCAAGGACCCGCACTTAGCAATGGCGTCCTTGAGCTCCTGTTCGACCTCCCCCACCCGAGCCTCATGTCTTTGGCGGGTGGTTTGCTCCACCTCTAACTCCTTTGTTGCTTTGTCAGCGGTCGCCTTGCTCACCTTCGCCTCCTTGGCTTGGGCGAGGGGGCTCTTGAGGGACTCGACCTCGACTGCGCCAGCTGTGAGTATAGTCATAACATTCAGTAAATTTAAAGAATTAGCACGCATATCACTTCAGGTATCTAATAGTGCTGCATACCTTGGGTTTCGTCAAACCGCTTATTGACGCGGTCGAGTTCCTCATCGGCTAGCCGAAGCTTCCGATTGAGCTCGAAACCTCTGCGGCCTGGGCAGTAGCCGCCAGCATAGACGCATGTCCAACATGATAGTACGTAACATTATCAACTTGTTTTTGATCCTCTGTCCGGATCATTCTAATCCGGGTAGAGTCTCAGGGGCTACTATCTATGCATAGGTTCAGCCTTGCACATATATAAAAAAACTTGAAAGAGAATTACATCGCATACCTCAAAGCCCGTCAGTAGGCTATTGAAGGCTTCGGTCAGTCCGCTCTTCGCGGACCGAAACTTTTCCATAACCACACCCATCAGGGTGCAGTGTTCCTCCATGATGGAGGCATTTTGCAGTGCTTCCTGCAGAGTATCAGCGGCCTCCGGATTGACAGAGGCCACCGATGGAGCTGCTGCTCCTCCCTCCTTTGTCAAAGGGGGTGTTGGTCCGAACCCGGAGCCGCATTAGTCTCCAGGACGGTGTTCAGCAGGGCCCGAACTGTTGAGGCCCCCCACCCTCGATGGTCATGGGGGTCGCCATGCCCCGCTCTACAGCGTCCGAGGTGTTATCCTCAGGCGCCTTCTGAACGGCCTCGTCCGCTCCTCCTCGTCCAAGAGATGTACTTTGAGACGACACCTCGGTGTCCTCCATGGCAGGGGGGAGAAGGCGCGCGATGGTCTGTCACTCTCCGCCTCTTCAGGTGGCAGAGAGTTCCCCTCCGAAGAGGAGGGAATTGGGATCTCGCGCAGAGGGCTAAAAAGGCAAACAAAGATATGATTCATATAACAAAGGCGGATTAAGCGAAAATTGAACAAGTAAGCTTTCAATACTTACGTTTCGGACAGGGGCTTCTCCCTTGGGGCCCTCTTTGGGCTGTGTTCGGACTCTGAATCCGAACTAACCGAGAGGGTTATCTTCCCCTTCTTCGGCATCGCTCCCTCTGGATTCTCGGAGGTTGTCCTCTTCTTCCTCCTCGTCTTGTGCGGGGAGTCACTCTCCACTTCCTCCTCCTCCCCTCTTCATCTTCGCCTTCCTCGTGAGAGGAGATAGCCTCGGTCTCTCCGGACACTGCGTCCAAAGGACCTTTGTGGCGGGGCCCGTCCTTGGGAACCTTGCCCTTCTTCTTGGTCTTCTTCTCCGGCGGCTGATATGGCGCCGGGACCAGCATCTCCTCCAGCTGAGGAGTGACTGGGTCTTTGGGCAATGGATCCAGACTCTTAATCCGCTCCGACTTCTTGGTCCAGTCCTACAGAAATATGGGCTGATAAGTTTCGTATTGATTGAATACATAAACCAAATATATCTTCAGAAAATCAAACACTTACCAGAGTGGCCGGATTCTTGGCGTCGAGGTCGACGTGTTCGGTCTCCATGGGCCAGCTCTTCTGCGACTTGAAGAGTAGCTTCCACATTCCCTCGTGTGTCGTGCCAAGGAAATGCTGCAGAGTCCGCGGCTCCTCCAGATTGAACTCCCACATGGGGGAAGTCCGGCACTGGCAGGGGAGTATGTGGCGGAAGAGCATAATCTACACTACGTTGGTTAGACCAACATTTTTGCTCAACACATTGGTATACGCGTCTACAGCGTTTGCACCTCCGTCTGAGACCCCCAGTCGAGGCCCTTTGCGGTCTAGGAGACGAGCCTCATGGGGGGTCTAGATCTAAACTCTGAAGTCGCCACCCACTTGGTGTGGCGCGGCTCAGTGATATAAAACTACTCATGTTGCCAGATCTTGACAGTCTCGACGAAGGCCCCCTTGGGCCATGTGGCATTGGGCAGCTTGCTGATCATGGCCCAGCCGCGGTCCACGTTTTGCCCGTCAACCACCTTTGGCTTCACATTGAAGACTTTCAGCCACATGCCAAAGTGTGGGTGAATGCGGAGAAGAGCCTCGCACACGACGATAAACGCCAAGATGTGGAGGAAAGAGTTCAGAGCTAGATCATGGAAATCTAGCTTGTAGTAGAACATAAGGCCGCAGACGAATGGGTGGAGTGGAAATCCTAACCCTCTATGGAAATGGGGAAGGAATACGACCCTTTTGCCGGGCTCCGGAGTAGGAATGATCTGGCTCTTGGGGGGAGCCTATGCACGATGGTGGCGGTGAGGTATCCCGCACTCCGGAGATCCTTTATCTCCTTCTCCGTAATGGAGGAGGCCTCCCACTTGCCTTTGGAACCGGATCCGGCCATGGTCGGAGGAGGTGGTGGTGGTGGTGAGGAAGACAAAAACTTTTTGGGCGCTGAGAGCTTGGGAGATTGGAAGGCAGAAGAGACTGGAAGGCGTGGGGAAGAAAGGAGAAATCCATTGCCCTCTTATAGGTGGTAAAAATGCCAGCCGTCCCCCCACTTGCGCCTTGAAACTCACCTATTCCCAATGAAAGCATGTGCCGTAAACGGTTGGATTACCCAAATTCTATTGATGAGCAATCCCGTATTAAGTGGGCACGATCTCTGTTTTGACATGACGGGCCAATGGGGCTTGACCTCGAAACATGGAAGGCGGGGTGTGAAAACGGTTCAAAACATTGAAGGGTCAAGTCTGACACTTTGCCGAAAAAAGTTGTCAGTAAGAGACACTATTCTTATTTTTTTTATATCCTGCCTTCGCGGCTAAGGGTTGTGTTAATTATGCAAAGCCAGATACAATTCTCTTATGGAGGAAATCTAACGTGTATTATTCAAGGAACCCGCCTCGCAATGCCGAAGATAATCTGCATGCCGAACATTTCGTCATTGAAGACTGGCTCAGGGGCTACTGAGGGAGTCCTGGACTAAGGGGTCCTCGGGCATCCGGCCTATTGGATATGGGCCGGGCTAATGGGCCATCAAGGTACAAGACAGAAGACCACCTCTCATGTCTGGTAGGGACTCCAGTATACGTGGATGGCAAGTTTAGGTGTCTGGATATGCTATTTCCTTTCTGTTAAACCGACTTTGTACATCCCTAAGCCCCCCCGGTGTCTATGTAAACCAGAGGGTTAGATCGAAGGCAGGATCATAACATTACTAGGCTAGCCGAGATAGGGTTAGCCAATATGATCTCGTGGTAGATCAACTCTTGTAACCCCTATAACCTTCGAATATAATCAAGCAGGAGTAGGGGTGTACCTCCATTAAGAGGGCCCAGACCTGGGTAAACAATGTGTCCTTTGTCCATTGTTACCATCAATCCTTAGACGCACAACTTGGGGCCCTCTACCCGAGATCTGCCGGTTTTGATACCGACAGTTAGCTCAGCAGGCGGCTTATTTGTACAGCCGTGAGTGGATTCATTCGACTCCACGCCCCAGTCGGAGTTATAGCCGGCATATTGAATCACTGGCAGTTTCAAGTAGTGAGCGGCGCCATAAGCAGCCTCGTGGGCGTGACTCGCCACATGCTGATAACCATGATCAAGTTTTGGTAGACCAGGCCAGGACACGTCAGGAGGCTAAGCTGGCGGCTCAGTTGGCAGCTCATCAGCAACCTCAGCTTAACCCGTCGGTGTCTGTGGAGGCTGGGATGACTTCTAGAACCATTGGTGTGCTGTGCCTAGTGCCGGCTTTGTGTAGTGAGCACCCGCCCAAGGATTTTAAGGGCCCCTGCAAGGTGCCTAATTACACAGCGGATCAACCCTTGAAGGCTTGGATTGAGAGCTATGAACTAGCCATGGAGATGTTGGACATCAATTATGTTGTGTGTGCTAAGTATTTCACCATGATGTTGGATGGGCCGGCTCGCACCTGGCTAAAAGGACTGCCCCCTAATTCCATCAGATCATGGGCTGAGTTGAAGGCGCACTTTATTCAGAATTTCAAGGATAGATGCAAGCACCCTCTATCTATTCTTGATTTAGACACTTGTATCTACAGTGAGGGCGAGTCAACCGCCCATTGGATACACCGGATTTCAGCTATTATCCACTCATCCTGATTTTGGAGAAAAATGGCCAGTTCCTTCCCCTCAAACAGAAGCTGGGGCGGCTTAAGCGCCACTACAATTATATGGAAGAGCTCATGGCGGCTCTTGTCAAATACGCCGACTCTGATAATACTAAGGACCCTGAGTCTGATGAGGAGAAGGCTGGCAAGGGAAAGAAGAACGGCAATGCAAAGGGACAACAACATAATATAGCGGGTCAAGGTAACAACAGTAAGCGCAAGCAAGCTGACGGCGGTTCAGACTTTGTGGCTAACACCAATACGTAGAATAATAATCAGCGTCGTAAGGGGAAATCATCAATGCCCTGGTTTGGTGGGCCAAAGTTCAACCTTGAGGTGATAATGAATCAGCCTTGCCCAAAGCACGGTTCTCGAGACAAGCCGGCCACTCATCTATGGAAAGATTGTTTCATCATGAGGGAGTATAGAAATTCTGACTTTTTTCAGGACCATCATGGCCCGAATGGTGGGTCGGGATCCGGCTCTCACGGGCCCGGCTTTGGAGGTGGCGGCTCAACCTCTGGATTTCAAGGTCAAGGCAATCAAGGTGGTTTTAATCAGCAGCCTAGTCAAGGTAATCGGGAGCAGCAGTCTGGTTATCAGAGTAATCCAAAGCAGCTGAATAGTGGTCAATATCATGCTTTTACAACGAGTTTGTGAAAACGAGACCAGAAGATTCATAAACGAGCGGTGAACGCGGTTGAGCCGGCGGTCCCTCGATATTTACAATGGTCGGAGCAGCCCATTGTATGAATCCGTGAGGATCACCCGCCCCGGATTGACAACCCGGGTCAGCTGGCGTTGGTTGTTGCTCCTCAGGTTGGAGGATACAAATTCACGAAGGTATTTATGGACGGAGGAAGCAATATCAATATCCTTTATTATGATACTTTTCACCGTATGAATTTGACTGACAAAGATCTTAAGTTGTCTTCTACCGTCTTTCATGGGGTGGTGCCTGGTAAGTCAGCATAACCGATGGGTAAGATAGCCTTGGAAGTGGCTTTTGGCAATGATCATGACTATAGGGCTGAGAAATTGACTTTTGAGGTGGTCAAGATCAAGTGCCCTTATCACGCCTTGTTCGGGCGGCTGGCTTATGCCAAATTTATGGCCCGACCTTGTTATGTTTATCTGCAGCTTAAGATGCCGGGTCGTAAGGGTACCATCACGGTGCATGGTGATAGGAAGATAGCCTTGGAATGTGAAGAAGGTGATGCTGCCTATGCTGAGTCTGTTTGTGAAATGGAGGAGTTGAAGTTCTAGAAAGATAATGTTGACCCGGCGGATATGGCCCCCTTGAAGAAGCCGACCACAGAGCATGACCCTTTGTTGAAGTTTAAGTTGGCAGATGACACCAAGCAGGTTGATTTTGTCCCTGGCGAATCATCCCAATAGTTCAGTATCAGTGCCAATATGGATCCAAAATAGGAAAGCGCACTCATCGAGTTCATCCATGAGAACCGGGACATCTTTGCATGAAAGCCTTCAGACATGCCAGGTGTACTGAGGGAACTCGCTGAGCACACTCTTAATGTTGATCCAAAATTTAAACCGGTCAAGAAATTCCTTCGTCGTTTTAATGAAGAGAGGCGCAAGGCCATTGGTGAAGAAGTTGCCCGGCTCTTGGCGGTCGGGTTTATTGTTGAAGTTTTTCATCCTGAATGGTTGGCTAACCCGGTGCTAGTCCTTAAGAAAAATGGCACTTGGCGCATGTGTGTGGATTACACGGACCTTAACCAAGCTTGTCCGGCTAATCTTTTTGCTCCCCCTCATATTGATCAAATCATTAATGCTATGGCGAGTTGTGAGTGTTTGAGTTTTTTAGATGCTTATTCTGGTTATCGTTAGATCAAGATGGCAGTTAAGGACCAGGAGAAGACATCTTTCATTACTCCTTTTGGATCCTTCTGCTACGTGTCTATGCCTTTTGGGCTCAAGAGTGCCCAAGCAACTTATCAGTGTTGTGTTCAGAATTGCCTCCACAATTAGATTGGACGCAATGTTCATGCTTATGTGGATGATATCGTGGTGAAATCCAGAAAGAAGGTGACCTTGTTAGATGATTTGAAGGAGACCTTTGACAATCTCTGGGTCTACAAGATGATGCTTAACTGATACATCTCCAACGTATCTATAATTTTTGATTGTTCCATGCTATTATATTACCCCTTTTGGATGTTTATGGGCTTTATTTTACACATTTATATCATTTTTGGGACTAACCTACTAACCGAAGGCCCAGCCCGTATTGCTGTTTTTTTGCCTATTTCAGTATTTCAAAGAAAAGGAATATCAAATGGAGTTCAAACGGAATGAAACCTTCGGGAGCGTGATTTTTGGAACGAATGTGATCCAGAGGACTTGGAGTGCAAGTCAAGAAGTATCCGAGGCGGCCACGAGAGGGTAGGGCGCGCCCCCTGTCTCGTGGGCCCCTTGGGCGGCCACCGACGTACTTCTTCCTCCTATATAAGCCTACGTACCCCGAAAACATCCAGGGAGCCAACGAAACACAATTTCCACCACCGTAACCTTCTGTATCCGTGAGATCCCATCTTGGAGCCTTCGTTGCCGCTCCGCCGGAGGGGGAATCGACCATGGAGGGCTTCTACATCAACACCATAGCCCCTCCAATGAGTTGTGAGTAGTTTACCACAGACCTTCGGGTCCATAGTTATTAGCTAGATGGCTTATTCTCTCTTTTTGGATCTCAATACAATGTTCTCCCCCTCTCTTGTGGAGATCTATTCGATGTAAACTCTTTTTGCGGTGTGTTTTTCGAGATCCGATGAATTGTGGGTTTATGATCAAGTTTATCTATGAGAAATATTTGAATCTCCTCTGAATTCTTTTATGTATGATTGAGTTATCTTTGCAAGTCTCTTCGAATTATCAGTTTGGTTTGGCCTACTAGATTGATCTTTCTTGCCATGGGAGAAGTGCTTAGCTGTCGGTTCAATCTTGCGGTGTCCTTACCCAGTGACAGCAGGGGTTGCAAGGCACGTATTGTATTGTTACCATCGAGGATAAAAAGATGGGGTTTATATCATATTGCATGAGTTTATCCTCTACATCATGTCATCTTGCTTAAGGTGTTACTCTGTTCTTATGAACTTAATACTCTAGATGCAGGCATGAGTCGGTTGATGTGTGGAGTAATAGTAGTAGATGCGGGCAGGAGTCAGTCTACTTGTCACGGACGTGATGCCTATATACATGATCATGCCTAGATAATCTCATAATTATTCGCTTTTCTATCAATTGCTCGACAGTAATTTGTTCACCCACCGTAATACTTATGCTATCTTGAGAGAAGCCTCTAGTGAAACCTATGGCCCCCGGGTCTATATCTTATCATATTTGCTTCCAATCTACTTTTATTTGCATCTTTTCTTTTTGCATCTATATTATAAAATACCAAAAATATATTTATCTTATCATACTATCTCTATTAGATCTCACTTTCGCAAGTGGCCGTGAAGGGATTGACAACCCCTTTATTTCGTTGGTTGCGAGTTCTTTGTTTGTTTGTGTAGGTGCGTGGGACTTTTGAGGAGCCTCCCACTGGATTGATACCTTGGTTCTCAAAAACTGAGGGAAATACTTACGCTACTATTGCTGCATCACCCTTTCCTCTTCAAGGAAAACCAACGCAAGCTCAAGACATAGCATTAACCCTGCCAAGTGTGTCTTTGGTGTGCCAGTAGGCAAGCTCTTTGGTTCTTTGGTCTCCGAGAGAGGTATTGAAGCTAACCCGGAGAAGATCAAGGCTATCACTTCTTTGGCTAAACCAGCGTGTATTAACAACGCCCAGCATCTGGCGGGTCGTAGTGCGGCTTTAAGCTGGTTTATAAGCCGCCTGGGAGAAAGGCTATCCCTCTATACCAGATGATGACGATAACATATCACTTTTTTTGGAGTGATGCTGCCAATCAGGCGTTCGAGGCGCCTAAAAAACAGTTGGCTGAGCCGCCGGTTCTTGCAGCTCCTATTGATAAGGAGCCCTTGCTTTTATATGTGGCTGCAAACAGCAGAGCCGTCAGTGTAACGGTTGTTGTGGAAAGGAAGGAATCAGGGAAGGAATATCCGGTTCAAAGGCCGGTTTACTATGTCAGTGGGGCACTAATTGAATCTAAGCAAAGGTACCCACATTGGCAGAAGCTAGTTTATGGAGTGTTCATGGCTAGTCGTAAGCTGAAGGAGTATTTCCTTGGTTATCCCATCACTATGGTCAGTTCTGCTCCTCTAGGGGATATTATTCAAAACAGAGAAGCTACAGGCCGGGTGGCCAAGTGGGCCATTGAGCTTGGACCCCATGGTTTGAAATATATGCCTCGGACAACCATCAAGTCTCAAGCACTTGTGGATTTCATCAATGACTGGACAGAGTTGCAGATGCCTGAGGAGAAGCCTGATAATACATATTGGACTATTCATTTGTATGGATCCAGGCAGTTGGAAGGCTCGGGGGCTGGAATTATTTAGACTTCCCCATGAGGTGATAAGTTTTGCTATGTCTTAAGGTTGATGTTTCCTTGTACTAACAATGCGGCTTAATATGAGGCTTTGCTCCATGGTCTTCGGATGGCCAAAGAGATGAACCTAAGCCGGGTCAGGTGTTTCGGCGATTCAGATCTAGTGGCTCAGCAAGTCTCGGGAACTTGGGATTCCAAAGACCCGCTCATGGCGGCTTATCGTCGGGCGGTTGATGCTATTGCTGGTCATTTCAAAGGCTATCAACTGGAAATGTTGATCGCAGGAAATATGAGGCGGCTAATACTTTAAGCCTGCTGGGATCTCAGCGTAAGCCGGTACCACCTATGTTTTTCTTGATATTCTGAATAATCCTTCAGTTAAGTTGCCTACGGAAGAGGATCTTGCTATTCCTGACCTGGAGGCACAATTGGTGGCGGCTCTGTCAGGAACCCCATCCTAAGTCACACCGATCTAGCATGTAACACATCATATCACTTTGCGGCCTCACGCACGGTATTCCCATGGGTGCCACCTTACCTGGCCCGGGATCATTTGCGCCTTTTGGCTCATGTATATGACGGTGCCGCTAGCATCCATATGACAAAGAACCCGGACCGACATGACTAGTCATAAACCCAAGGTGGCGCTAACTTACAAGGACAGGCATACATGACCCAGCAACGAACGTGTCGATCAACAACGTATGAACTGAAGTCGTAGCAAGCTACAGGGACTTAAAAGAACAACGCGTGACATTTCCCTGAAGGGACAGACACATGAATGAAGAAGGACACATGCCGGTCAGCCTAAGTGTTCCGGAGCTGTAGCAAGCTACCATGGCTTAGTGGAAGCACTAGGAGACATTTCCCGGTAAGAGAGGCTACCAAGAATAAACAACTAGGTTGTCGGATCCCACACATACCAAGCATTTCAATAACATACACACAATATGCTCGATATGTGCAAATACAACATGGCATCACAGGATAACTCTACGACTCAAAGTATTTATTCATTAGACTCCGAGGAGCCAAGTATTACAATCATGGGTATCATGACCCAACATTCAGAGCATACAAAAATAAGCACATGCGGAAGCTTAACTTGTGTGAGTACAGACAACTACAAATGAAAAGGGCTGAGAAGCCTGACTATCTACAAGATCCTGCCGAGGGCACAAGATCATAGCTGAGGTAACAAGATAAACGTCGAAGTCCACGCGGAGCTACTAGTGAGACTGAAGTCTCTCTGCAAAAACATAAATTAAGCAAACGTGAGTACAAATGTACCCAACAATACTTACATCAGAACTAACTACATATGCATCAGTATCAACAAAAGGGTGGGGTGGGGTTTAATTGCAGCAAGCCAGCTTTGACTCGGTGGCTATCCTGTACTACAACCGCCGGTAACTCTTTTGAGGTGGTGCACACGAGTCCACATATTCACCATATCAATACACCACTATGGATCCGCTCCCGTCTCCCTATGAGAACGCCATCCATAGCACTCACGCTTACCTTGCCCATTTTAGAGTATCCACTTTCACTTGTCTATGAACTGTATAGGCAACCCATAGTCCTTTACAGCGGACGCGGCTATTCAAATATATGATGTTAACCCTACATGGGTGTACTTCTTCACACACGCTCTCGCCACTTACCGCCATGTACATGTCATGTATCTCGGCAACCTTCAAGCGGAAGCCTGGCGAGGGTGTCAGCCATGACCTGACTAAGCACACAAGTCCCTAGTCCAGGTTTATCACCTATTTAGGTTCCATCCGCAGGGAGTCCGACCAAGGTTTCTACATATGGCCCCGAACGATGTGTACAGGGTTCCGAGACACCAAACGGGCGCCCGGCATACCTGACCACGTGCCTACCACATCACAGCCCACCCCTCGGGTTAGTGCTGCGCACGGCCTCTAACATACTACAAACACCAGAAACTACTTGCAACTCCCGGACAGAGGACAGAGGCGGTTAATAAGTCGAGAGGGTCAATTAAGGATCCCAATGAGTAGTAGTAGCTGTTCATGGATCACAAACACAGAACTTAGTTCTCGAGGACGGCTTCAATGAGACAACCCACCATGTACTCCTACATGGCCTCGCACCGCTACCTTTACCAAATTGTGTTCACACACTTAGCTCATGCACAGTAGGACATGTTCATCACCATTCCAATTCATCCCCGATGAATCAGACCTGACTCAACTCTAAGCAATAGCAAGCATGACAAACAAGCATGAATGAGTAGGCACATTAGGGCTCAAACAACTCCTATTCATGCTAGTGGGGTACATCTATTTACTGTGGCAATGACATGTCATGCAGAGGAAAAAGGGGTTCAACTACCACAACAAGTAACAGATGAATCGTTGTTGTCCTAATGCAGTAAAAGAGAGCAGGAGCGAGGGAGTGGGATTGTATCGGAATGAACAAGGGGTTTTTGCTAGCCTGGCACTTCTGAAGATAGTATAGCTCTTCATCGGTGTCATCGAACTCATCGTCATAACCGCGTCTATTGAGAGGAAACAAATACCAGCAAACAAGGAATAATACAATCAATGCAATGCAACAATTATGATGCATGATAATGACATGGCAATATGAGTGTGTTGGGCTAATGCAACTTCAACCAGATGGGTTTTAGGTCATTTTGAACCAAAAGGTTCAATCCCAAACTCATCTTATGGATTTAAATGGTGCTTTATCATGTTTTGATCTAAACATCAGGGTTAAGTTGTTTAAACATGCATGAAACCAGTACATATGGATAGATTGGATTTTTCTGATCATTTTTCATATATAAATCTTTGCATTTGGAGTTACAGATTAATTTCTATGATTTTTAGAAGTTTTGGACATTTTCTGAAATTTATAAATCATTTCTGATTTATTTTAAAATCCCAGAAAATGTTTACTTCATCAGCATTAAGTCATGCTAACCTCAGTAGGTCAACAGGTGCCGTCCAGGTCAAACCTGACCAGTGGGGCCCACTGGTCAGTGACTGAGTTAATTAACTGAGTTAATTAGTGCTAAACTAACGCTAACTAGAAAGTCAACATGGTAGGCCCACTTGTCAGTGGCTCATTGTGGCTCATTTAGTTAACTAAGTTAGTTAACACTAATTAAACCTAACACTAATTGAATCCTAATCTAGGAGTTAGTCAGGGGCTGGCCCCACATGTCATGGACTCAGGTGGGGCCCAGCCGGGGTCAAAGTGGGTCAAACCCGGGTCAACTCACTGGAGTTAACTCGCGGCTCGTCGCCGGCAGAGCCAGAGGCGGTGGAGGGCGTCAGGTTTCGCCCTCCGGTGACCAAAAGAGCGGCGGAGGGGCTCTGCGTGCTGCTGGCAAACGCGCACATCCAATGGTGCAAGTGGGAGCAGGTGAGGTAGGCGAAGCTCACCGGAAACAAGCTCCTGGTGGCGGCCGGAGTTCGGCCAACAACGGTGTGGGTGATGCGGGGCACGGGAGAAGCCTTGGACAGTCGTGTTCGACCCGCGGGAGTGCAGTGAGTGCGGCAATGAGCTCGGACGCGAGCTTGCATGGCCGTAGCCGCGGTGGCGGCATGATCGGCGGCGAGGAGCTGTCGGCTCCGATGGCCACGGTGGTTAGAAGATGCGGATGAGCACGGGGAGAGAGGGGAAAAGGGCAGGGGCTCACGGCGAATCCAGCAGAGGCAACGGTGAGGCCGAGGAGGGTCTGGAGCTTGTGAATCCATGGTGAAGTTGCCGGCGGCCAAAGGTTGAAGATGAGGTCGGGGACGACGCTGCAGGGCTTCCGGCGGGGCGTGGCTCGGTGAGGAGGAGGAGGGGGTCGAGGCGGAGCTTCTGAGCGCATTGGCGAGGCGAGGCAGTGGCTCTGGGCGCGATAACAGCGAACGACGGTGACGGTAGCGCTCGGGTGCGTGCGAGAAGAGAGCCAGAGGAGGGAAAGAAACTCGGGGAGAGAGTGAGAGAGGTCTAGGGGGTGTGCGTCGACGCGAGGGACGTCCAGGGAGTTGGGGTGGACGCAGGCAAGCAGGAGGTGGCCGGCGTGCGGCGAGCACACGCCCTCCTGCCTACTGGTAGGAGGTTGAAGATGGTGGGGCGGCTGGGCTGGGCCAGCTACAATGCTGGGCCTCAGCTAGGCCGCCAGGTAAGTTAGGTAGGTTCTTTCCCTTTTCTATTTATTTCTATTTTCTATTTTCTGTAGTTGTTTGGCTTTATTAAAACTACTAAAACAACCTAAAAAATCATGAAACTACTTGAGGCCACTGTTTGGATTATTTCCAACAGTAAACATTTCAGTTCATGAATATTTGGACATTTAAAATAATATATAAAATTTAAATGCCCAAATGCAAATAAGGTATTATTTAATTCAGTGACCCAATGCTGTCCTAGAAAAATGTGAACCATTTTTTGTCAAAGGTTCTAGACCAAGGTAAAGATGATGAACATTTTTGAAGGGCATTTCAGATTCATTGAAAAAGTATTTTAGTAACCCTAGTTGGATTAAGTGGTGCTGGGGGTTTCTGTCATCCCCATTTCCAAGTTTGTGAGGAATTTAAACATGATGCAGGGAGGCTTAAGCAGTGACAGACAAGACCTAAGCTAGGGTTGTGACAACTCACCCCCACTAAACAAGAATCTCGTCCCGAGATTCAAGACGTGAGGTAAGAAGGCAGAGGGGACACAAAACTAACACGATCTTCATGATCCAACTTGCACTTAATAGGAACGTCGATTCCTTGAATCATCTTGGTCTTGACAACTATGCTTTTGGGATCTTCATCAAACACGAAGGCAGAGACAACACTACAATGATGGATCATCTTAATGATTACAAGATCAACTCACGGGATGAGACATAGAAACATCTCTTGAGCTGAGAGGCAAAACACACCTTCGAGAGGACGGGGGAAACGATTTGACGAGGGTTTCAAAGTAACAAGGAGAAATTTCCATGATTCCATAACGGGGCACCTCAGGGAAGGTGACTCGTAGAATCATCCCTTAAGTGGCAAAAAGAATTACTTTTGATTCAGAGAACATTGAAATTCTCTATACCAGCCTGGGGTAAACCACAATCGATCATTTGAAGGAGTCCAAAAGAATGACACACTCGGACTAGAATGGGTGATGTGAACTACCTTGTTGAAGATAAAGCAATGGATGACTTTGCCTATCACCGAAAATGGATGGGACCCATGATAGACTGACACAACGATGGTGGAAGCTGGGAACAAAATGCAAATACCGGGAATGATTCTAGTAACTAAGGAGAAGCTCAGTAGTAGAGAGTGAGTCCACTATTTGAAAGGTTATAGCATAACCAAGGAAACTGGGAGCACTATGCAATTAATGCCGATGATAAAGCCTAGTGCTTACGCGTGCTCTCAAGAACTTGAGCATTTCCATATTCATCAAGGTTTTACCAACATTCGTCTCAAGGATCCCGGCAACAAAACATACTACCATGATGAATGTTAGTGGAGGATGCATATGCAAAGGAAAATAACATCTTCACAGATTTCACCTTAGCGAGGCCAAGGAAACGAAATCTTGGATGATCGACCGAGAGACATTTATCACTTCGCTTCTACTGTTCTCCTTGATGTGCTAGCGTATCCCATGTATAGATATGGTTTGGTATCTAGAACATCAAGTAAAAAGGTCAGACTTCGGGAGCTCAAGAATCCATAAGGAATAACTACAGAAGTAATTCCTGCGAGATCCTTATGGGGAGGTGACCAACTTCCTCAATCAAGATACTACAATAAAAGGTCTTCCGGCTGGTGTGTTGGCCATGACATCCACTTTACCAGGTTACAGGGGGACCAATATTATAGTTCTTGGGAAACGTTCCAACCATCATATCTGCCTGAGATTCAGATATGGTTGGTGTCAGTATATTCCAGACTCATCAAGTCTAGAAAAAAAATGAAAGTTTGCAACACGAACCAACAAGATGGCGTTACGAGATTCTTGTGAATGAACTACGATAGCAAGATCCAAAGCATGAGCTGGTTCTGCTACACACATGTGAACACGTTGTCCCAGACAAGCATGACCACATAGTAGTCTTATAATAAAACACTACCGAGTTCAGGTGGGGAACCCTCATCAAGGATATCAAAGTCTTTACGCAAGTCCATCGATTAGATCCCAAACATAGACTTCTTTTCCTTGAGCTCATCAACAATTCATCCAGGCTTCCATATAGATGGAATTCCACAATTATGTGAACGAGGTGATAGCATTGGTTAGACCAAAAATATATAATGGTGTATGCTCGAGGGATCAACCACGAGTAAGACAACATTACGAACATCACTGGTTCTGATTTGATTTGACGATAGCCCATATGCAAATCAAAGATTTGGGTAAGACAATAGATCCAACAATTGACCACGAGGATCAATCAATGAAGATATCATCTTTCTTCAACACACACACACACACACACAAGGATAACCCTTAAAATGAACTAAGTTAGGCAAAGCTTTTATCTTCCAACTCTCCAAGTTGTTGTTTAGCTTAACCAACTAGCTCAGGGTACCCAACACAGAATCTTGGAGAATGGGTGGTTTATAAGAAACCAACTTGATCACAAACTCAACATAGCGTCCAGGTGACAACCTGGTGACACTTCCGAGAGGATATTCAGAAAATCACGAACCACCAATATGTTATAAAGCTCGATAACAATATTGCTTTTGAGGCAAGACGATGTGATCAAATAAGCAAGGATTGACACAATCCTAACTCATTGATCGAGGAGTGTACCCGTGAAAATGGACTAGGTGGCACGATCTGTCTTAGAATGATAATTCAATAGCTAACACACTAAGAATGAGATTGTTGTCCATTAACTACCAAGCAACGGGGTTGCTAGCAGTATTGACTTCACACAACATGATTCATCCGTCGACATTCCGGTTACAACAACACGGGAACCAAGGAATGAACAATGATGGCAAAAAGTATCACTGCATCAAGAATCCATAAAAGGTGGTGCAATTCTCATGACATTCCTGACGTAAAGTGAGTAATACTTCAGGGTAGAGCAGAATCAAAAGCTGGATTGGCATTTTGATTTGTAGGTTACAACTGCTTCGACCCAATCCTAGATATGGATAATGTACTAGAGTTTGTTTCTCCTAGTCATTCCAGAATAGAATGGCTTGATGGACCACAAGAGTAATAGGCACTGATGAACACGAATGCACAACTACTCCTGACTATCAATTGATAGACGAGGCCCTAAAAACAAGTAAAGAGGGACAACTGAAAAGAACATACGATTTTCTGAGTTGTGGATGCATAGATTAGCATGTCGAACGAGTTCAACATATTTCTTTCGGATAACCCATGCAGAAAGGTAGAACTTGCAGAGTCACACCATAGAATCAAGAACTCATCAAGAGCACTTTGGTTGTGATCTTTCGGTTCAACGAGGAACTTCTGCCATAAGCAGTTCATGGTATTGGAAGAAAGAAATACCACAGACCTTGAGGACTAGATCTCGGGGCAAGATCTCTTGTAAGTGGAGGAGAGTTGTGACGACCCGAGGCCGACGCTCCAGATACCTTCCATGTATTCCGAGTTTCATCGTGTGATTTGTTTTGTTTGTTGCATTCATCATTGTATCTTTGAATTGCATCATGTCATGATGCCTTTTATTTTGCAACCCAACCAAAATCTCAAATGAATAAATTGCATGGATCTTCAGTCCATTTAAATCGAGGGATATTCATGATAACCCACAAGTATAGGGGGTCGTTTGTAGCCTTTTTCGATAAATAAGAGTGTCGAACCCAACGAGGAGCTAAAGGTAGAACAAATATTCCCTCAAGTTCTATCTACCACCGATACAACTCTACGCACGCTTGACGTTTGCTTTACCGGAAACAAGTATGAAACTAGAAGTACTTTGTAGCTGTGATAGGATAGGTTTGCAAGATAATAAAGAGCACGTAAATAAAATCTAGGGGCTGTTTAGATAAATACACAACTAACTTAATTTTAGTAGAGAGCTTTTGTCAACAAGAAAGTTATTTGTCCCTAGGCAATCGATAACAAGTACGGGTAATCATTCTTGTAATTTTATATGAGGGAGAGGCATGAGCTAACATACTTTCTCTACTTGGATCATATACACTTACGATTGGAACTCTAGCAAGCGTCCGCAACTACTAAAGATCATTAAGGTCATGAAACCCAACCATAGCATTAAGTATCAAGTCCTCTTTACTCCCATACACCATAACCCACCTATCCGCGTTTAAGGTCATGAAACCCAACCATAGCATTAAGTATCAAGTCCTCTTTACTCCCATACACCATAACCCACCTATCCGCGTTTAAGTTTCTGTCACTCTCGCAACACTCACAATAAGCAAATCATGAACATATTGCAACACCCTATAGCGGGGGGGGGGGGGGGGGGGCTCACGTTTGCGCGAGATGGAGGGCACAGTAGGACAGCACCATAAATAAAATACACAATCATACCAACCAAGATCACGATTAACCCATAGGACAAAACAGTTATACTCAAACATCATAGGATAACCATAAATCATTGGAAAATAATATATGGAGTTGAGCACCATGTTTAAGTAGAGATTACATCGGGGGGAAGAGGTGTTACACCGCTGCATAGGGGGGGAGAGAGTTGGTGTTGACGGTAGCAAGATTGTTGATGTAGATCGTCGTCCCGATCATTGCCCCCGGCGGCACTCCAGTGCCACCGGAAGCGAGGGGGAGAGAGCCCCCTCCTTCTTCTTCTTCCTTGGCCTCCCCCCTAGATGGGGGGAGAGTTCCCCCTCTGGTCCTTGGTCTCCATGGCATGGGAGGGGCGAGAGCCCCTCCAAGATTGGATCTCCCTCTCTGTTCTCTTCTGTTTCGCGTTCCCCAGATCTGGCCGAAAACCATTTCTTATATTCCCGAAGATCCGTAACTCCGATTGCACTAATCTTTTTACACGATTTTTTCCATATATAAGCTTCCTTGCGCCCGAAGTACAGCTCCAACCGACATACGAGGTGGGCACAACCCACTGCTACCTCTTGAGCACTGCGTTGGTTTTCCCTTGAAGAGGAAAGGGTGATGCAGCAAAGTAGCGTAAGTATTTCCCTCAGTTTTTGAGAACGAAGGTGTCAATCCAGTAGGAGGCTCCTCAAAAGTCCCACACACCTACACAAACAAACAAGAACCTCACAACCAACGCCATAAAGGGGTTGTCAATCCCTTCACGGTAACTTGCGAAAGTGAGATTTGATAGAGATAATAAGATAAGATAAATATTTTTGGTATTTTTATGATATAGATTGAAAAGTAAAGATGCAAATAAAAGTAGATGGGAAACTTATATGATAAAAGATAGACCCGGGGGCCATAGGTTTCACTAGTGGCTTCTCTCAAGATAGCATAAGTATTACAGTGGGTGAACAAATTACTGTCGAGCAATTGATAGAAAAGTGCATAGTTATGAGATTATCTAGGCATGATCATGTATATAGGCATCACGTCCGTGACAAGTAGACCGACTCCTGCCTGCATCTACTACTATTACTCCACACATCAACCGACTCCTGCCTGCATCTAGAGTATTAAGTTCATGAAGAACAGAGTAACGCATTAAGAAAGATGACATGATGTAGAGGGATAAACTCAAGCAATATGATATAAACCCCATCTTTTTATCCTCGATGGCAACAATACAATACGTGCCTTCCTGCCCCTGCTGTCACTGGGAAAGGACACCACAAGATTGAACCCAAAGCTAAGCGCTTCTCCCATTGCAAGAAAGATCAATCTAGCAGGCTAAACCAAACTGATAATTCGACGAGACTTGCAAAGATAACCAATCACACATAAAAGAATTCAGAGAAGATTCAATTATTTCTCATAGATAAACTTGATCACAAACCCACAATTCATCGGATCTTGACAAACACACCACAAAAAGAGTTACATCGAATAGATCTCCAAGAAGATCGAGGGGAATATTGTATTGAGATTCAAAGAGAGAGAAGAAGCCATCTAGCTAATAACTATGGACCCGAAGGTCTATGGTAAACTACTCACAACTCATCGGAGAGGCCTTGGAGATGATGTAGAGGCCCTCCATGGTCGATCCCCCCTCCGACGGAGCGCCGGGGAAGGCTCCAAGATGGGATCTCGTGGATACAGAAGGTTGTGGCGGTGTAAATAGGTTTTCGTGGTATGTTGGTACGTAGATATATATAGGCGAAGGAGGTAGGTCAGGGGAGCCATGAGGGGCCCACGAGGGTGGGGGGCGCGCCGGGCACCCTCGTGGCTGCCTCGTTTACTTATTGACGTCCACTCCAAGTCTCCTGGATTGCATTTGTTCCAAAAAGATCGCTCCCGAAGGTTTCATTCCGTTTGGACTCCGTTTGATATTCCTTTTCTTTGGAACACTGAAATAGGCAAAAAAAATAGCAATTCGGGCTGGGCCTCTGGTTAGTAGGTTAGTCCAAAAATTGATATAAAAGTGTAGAGTAAAGCCCATAAACATCCAAAACGGGTAATATAATAGCATGGAACAATAGAAAATTATTGATACGTTGGAGACGTATCAAGCATCCCAAGCTTAATTCATGCTCGTCCTTGAGTAGGTAAATGATAAAAATAGAATTTTTGATATGGAATGCTACCTAGCATAATTCTCAATGTAATTTTCTTTATTGTGGCATGATTGTTCAGATCCAAGTTATTCAAGATAAAGGCTTATAAAACATAAAAATAGTAATACTTCAAGCATACTAACAAGTAATCATGTCTTATCAAAATAGCATAGCCAAAGAAAGCTCATCCCTACAAAATCATATAGTTAGGCCATGCTTCATTTTCATCACACAAAATACTCCCATCATGCACAACCCCGGTTTCAGCCAAGCAATTGGTTCATACTTTTTAACGCGCTTCTGCTCAACTCTTACGCAATACATGAGCGCAAGCCATGTATAGCACTATATGTGGAATAGGGTGGTGGTTGTGAAGACAAAAAGGGAGAAGATAGTCTCACATCAACTAGGCATATCAACGGGCTATGGAGATGCCCATTAATAGATATCAATGTGAGTGACCAGGGATTGCCATGCAATGGTGCACTAGAGCTATAATTATATGAAAGCTCAACAAAAGAAACTAAGTGGGTGTGTGATACGTCTCCAACGTATCTATAATATTTGATTGTTCCATGCCATTATATTACCTGTTTTGGATGTTTATGGGCTTTACTTTACACATGTATATCATTTTTTAGACTAACCTACTAACCGAAGGCCCAGCCCGTATTGCTGTTTTTTTGCCTATTTCAGTGTTTCGAAGAAAAGGAATATCAAACGGAGTCCAAACAGAATGAAACCTTTGGGAGCGATCTTTTTGGAACAAACGTGATCCAGAGGACTTGGAGTGGAAGTCAAGAAACAAACGAGGCGGCCACGAGGGTGGAGGGCGCCCCCCTACTGGGCGCGCCCCCTGTCTCGTGGGCCCCTCGGGAGTCCACCGACCTACTTCTTCCTCCTATATATATACCTACGTACCCCGAGAACATCAGAGGCGACCACGAAAAACTATTTCCACCGCTGTAACCTTCTGTATCCGCGAGATCCCATCTTGGAGCCTTCGCCGGCGCTCCACTGGAGGGGGAATCGATCACGAAGGGCCTCTACATCATCTCCAAGGCCTCTCTGATGAGTTATGAGTAGTTTACCACAGACCTTCGGGTCCATAGTTATTAGCTAGATGGCTTCTTCTCTCTCTTTGAATCTCAATACCATGTTCTCCTCGATCTTCTTGGAGATCTATTCGATGTAACTCTTTTTGCGATGTGTTTGTCGAGATCCGATGAATTGTGGGTTTATGATCAAGTTTATCTATGATAAACATTTGAATCTCCTCTGAATTCATTTATGTGTGATTAAGTTATCTTTGCAAGTCTCTTCGAATTATCAGTTTGGTTTGGCCTACTAGATTGATCTTTCTTGCAATGGGAGAAGTGCTTAGCTTTGGGTTCAATCTTGCGGTGTCCTTTCCCAGTGACAGCAGGGGCAGCAAGGCACGTATTGTATTGTTGCCATTGAGGATAAAAAGATGGGGTTTATATCATATTGCATGAGTTTACCCCTCTACATCATGTCATCGTTCTTAATACGTTACTCTGTTCTTTATGAACTTCAGTCAATGTGTGGAGTAACAGTAGTAGATGCAGGCAGGAGTCGGTCTACTTGTCACGGACGTGATGCCTATAAACATTATCATGCCTAGATAATCTCATAATTATTCGCTTTTCTATCAATTGCTTGACAGTAATTCGTTCACCCACCGTAATACTTATGCTATCTTGAGAGAAGCCACTAGTGAAACCTATGGCCCCCGCGTCTATCTCTTATCATACAAACTTTCAATCTACTTTTATTCGCATCTTTACTTTTCCTATCTATATCATAAAATACCAAAAATATATTTATCTTATCATATTATCTCTATCAGATCTCACTTTTGCAAGTGGTCTTGAAGGGATTGACAACCCCTTTATTGCGTTGGTTGCGAGTTCTTTGTTTGTTTGTGTAGGTGCGTGGGACTTTTGAGGAGCCTCCTACTGGATTGATACCTTGGTTCTCAAAAACTGAGGAAAATACTTACGCTACTATTGCTGCATCACCCTTTCCTCTTCAAGGAAAACCAACACAAGCTCAATACGTAGCAGTGTGCATCCAACTTGCTTGCTCACGAAGACCTAGGGCATTTTGAGGAAGCCCATCATTGGAATATACAAGCCAAGTTCTATAATGAAAAATTCCCACTAGTATATGGAAGTGACAACATAGGAGACTCTCTATCATGAAGATCATGGTGCTACTTTGAAGCACAACTATGGAAAAAAGATAGTGGCATTGTCCTTTCTCTCATTTCTTCTTTTTTCTTTTCTTTTCTTTTCTTTTTTTCTTTTTTTATTTGGTGGGATTCTTTGGCCTCTTTTTTTTATATTGGCTTCTTTGGCCTCTTTTATTTTTATAAAGTCCAAAGTCTCATCCCGACTTGTGGGGGAATCATAGTCTTCATCATCCTTTCCTCACTTGGGACAATGCTCTAATAATGAAGATCATCACACTTTTATTGATTTACAACTCAAAAATTACAACTCAATACTTAGAACAAAATATGACTCTATGTGAATGCCTCCGGTAGTGTACCGGGATATGCAATGAACCAAGAGTGACATGTATAAAAAATTATGGAGGTGGCCTTGCCACAAATACGATGTCAACTACATGATCATGCAATGAGCAATATGACAATGATGGGGCGTGTCATAATAAACGGAACGGTGGAAAGTTGCATGGCAATATATCTCGGAATGGCTATGGAAATGCCATAATAGGTAGGTATGGTGGCTGTTTTGAGGAAGGTAAATAATGGGTGCATGATACCGGCGAAAGTTGCGTGGCATAATAAAGGCTAGCAATGGTGGAAGGGTGAGAGTGCGTATAATCCATGGACTCACATTAGTCATAAAGAACACATATACTTATTGCAAAAGTCTACTTGCCCTCGAAGCAAAGTACTACTACACATGCTCCTAGTGGAAGGGTTGGTAGGAGTTAACCATCACGCGATCCCGACCTCCACACATAAGGAAGACAATTAAAAGAGCACCCCATGCAACAAATTTGTCACATAACTTTTACCATACGTGCATGCTATGAGACTTGCCAACTTCAACACAAGTATTTCTCAATTTCATAATTACCCAACTAGCATGACTCTAACATTACCACCTTTATATCTCAAAACAATTATCAAGCATCAAATTGATCATAGTGTTTAATGCACTTTCTATGATAGTTTTTATTATACCCAACTTGGATGCCCATCATTCTAGGACCAATTTTATAACCATAGCAAATAACATGCTGTTCTAAAAGACTCTCAAAATAATATAAGTGAAGCATGATATATCAATAATTTCTACAAAATCAAGCCACCGCCGTGCTCTAAAAAGTATAAGTGAAGCACATAGAGCAAAACTATCTAGCTCAAAAGATATAAGTGAAGCACATAGAGTATTCTAATAAATTCCAAATCATGTGTGTCTCTCTAAAAAGGAGTGTACAGCAAGGATGATTGTGGTAAACTAAAAAGTAAAGACTCATATCATATAAGACGCTCCAAGCAAAACACATATCATGTGGCGAATAAAAATATAGCTCCAAGTAAAGTTACCGATAGACGAAGACAAAAGAGGGGATGCCTTCCGGGGCATCCCCAAGCTTAGGATTTTGGTTGTCCTTTAATATATTGGGGTGCCATGGGCATCCCCAAGCTTAGGCTCTTGCAACTCCTTATTCCATAGTCCATCAAATCTTTACCCAAAACTCGAAAACTTCACAACACAAAACTCAACAGGAAATCTCATAAGCTCCGTTAGTGCAAGAAATAAAAATCACCACATAAGGTACTGTAATGAACTCATTCTTTATTTATATTGGTGTTAAACATACTGTATTCCAACTTCTCTATGGTTCATACCCCCCGATACTAGCCATAGATGCATCAAAATAAGCAAGCAACACATGAAAAACAGAATCTGTCAAAAAAGAACAATCTGTAGAAATCTGTAACTTTCGATTACTTCTGGAACTCTAAAACTCATACCAAAATAGTAAGTCCTGGGAAATTTGTCTATTGATCTACTGCAAAAAGAATCAACACAAAAGCACGTTTCTGTGATTTACTAAAATTATTCTCATGCGTGCAAAAGTTTCTGTTTTTCAGCAGAATCAAATTAACTATCACCGTAGGTTATCCTATAGGTTCAACTTGGCACAAACACTAATTAAAACATAAAACCACATCTAAACAGAAGCTACATGAAATATTTATTACTAAATAGAAGCAAAAAGCAAGAAACAAAAATAAAATTGGGTTGCCTCCCAACAAGCGCTATCGTTTAACGCCCCTAGCTAGGCATAAAAGCGAAAATAGATCTACGTATTGCCATCTTTGGCATTCATCTTTTTAATGGAGTTATGCTTGGATCTGGGAGGATCCTTACGTTTTCCTTCATGCTCGGAGATCTTTTGGTCTAAAGCATCCAACCGCTTATTGCAAAGTGTAATCAAATTATTCATGCGGTTGGTATTCCCACCGATATTTTTCTAGAATTTGGGTTCCTTCTTGAGTAAGGGGTGATCCTTTCTGTAGGGGAAGTACTCCTACTATCCCCTCTATAATTTCATAAGCGAAGGTAGGATCAATTTCAATAAAACTCCCTTTGGTGGCAAAATCAAGGAGTTGTCTATGGGATAAGGTTAGCCCAACATAAAAATTGCGAAGTAAAATCTTGAAATCTCCTTCTATATTGCAACTACGATAAGATTCTAGCATCCTAAACCAAGCATCTTTTAAATTTTCCCCTTGTATTTGCTTGAAGTGAAGGACTTCAAAGTCGGGAGATGAAGAGATGAAGACCGAGCTGGCCATGACAACGAGCACACAAGAGGCAAGCGAAAGAGAGAGAGAGGAAAACAAGAAAGAGAGGGCGAATAAAACGGCAAGGGTGAAGTGGGGGAGAGGAAAACGAGAGGCAAATGGAAAATAATGTAATGCGAGGGAGATGAGTTTGTGATGGGTACTTGGTATGTCTTGACTTGAGCGAAGACCTCCTCGGCAACGGCGTCAGAAATCCTTCTTGCTATCTCTTGAGCACTGCGTTGGTTTTCCCTTGAAGAGGAAAGGGTGATGCAGCAAAGTAGCGTAAGTATTTCCCTCAGTTTTTGAGAACCAAGGTATCAATCCAGTAGGAGGCTCCCCAAAAGTCCCACGCACCTACACAAACAAACAAGAACCTCGCAACCAACGCAATAAAGGGGTTGTCAATCCCTTCACGGTAACTTGCAAAAGTGAGATCTGATAGAGATAATAAGATAAGATAAATATTTTTGGTATTTTTATGATATAGATTGAAAAGTAAAGATGCAAATAAAAGTAGATGGGAAACTTATATGATAAAAGATAGACTCGTGGGCCATAGGTTTCACTAGTGGCTTCTCTCAAGATAGCATAAGTATTACGGTGGGTGAACAAATTACTGTCGAGCAATTGATAGAAAAGTGCATAGTTATGAGATTATCTAGGCATGATCATGTATATAAGCATCACGTCCGTGACAAGTAGACTGACTCCTGCCTGCATCTACTACTATTACTCCACACATCGACCGACTCCTGCCTGCATCTAGAGTATTAAGTTCATGAAGAATAGAGTAACACATTAAGAAAGATGACATGATGTATAGGGATAAACTCAAGCAATATGATATAAACCCCATCTTTTTATCCTCGATGGCAACAATACAATACGTGCCTTGCTGCCCCTACTGGCACTGGGAAAGGACACCACAAGATTGAACCCAAAGCTAAGCGCTTCTCCCATTGCAATAAAGATCAATCTAGTAGGCCAAACCAAACTGATAATTCAACGAGACTTGCAAAGATAACCAATCACACATAAAAGAATTCAGAGAAGATTCAATTATTTCTCATAGATAAACTTGATCATAAACCCACAATTCATCGGATCTCGACAAACACACCGCAAAAGAGTTACATCGAATAGATCTCCAAGAAGATCGAGGAGAAGATTTTATTGAGATTCAAAGAGAGAGAAGAAGCCATCTAGCTAATAACTATGGACCCGAAGGTCTGTGGTAAACTACTCACAAATCATCAGAGAGGCCTGATGATGTAGAGGCCCTCCGTGGTCGATTCCCCCTCCGACGGAGCACGGGCGAAGGCTCCAAGATGGGATCTTGCAGATACAGAAGGTTGCGGTGGTGTAAATAGGTTTTCGTGGTGCTCCTGGATGTTTTCGGGGTATGTAGATATATATAGGCGAAGGAGGTAGGTTAGGGGAGCCACGAGGGGCCCACGAGGGTGGGGGGTGCGCTGGGCACTCTTGTGGCCGCCTCGTTTACCTCTTGATGTCCACTCCAAGTCTCCTGGATTGTGTTTGTTCGAAAAAGATCGCTCCCGAAGGTTTCATTCCATTTGGACTCCGTTTGATATTCCTTTTCTTCGAAATATTGAAATAGGCAAAAAAACAGCAATTCGGGCTAGGCCTCCGGTTAGTAGGTTAGTCCCAAAAATGATATAAAAGTGTAGAGTAAAGCCCACAAACATCCAAAACTGGTAATATAATAGCATGGAACAATCAAAAACTATAGATACGTTGGAGACGTATCACCCACCACCACGCGCCAGGCTCAGGGGTCAAATCCAGGTGTATCGTGCCCTGTGTGGGCCTCCATTTGCGATGATTCCAACTCCCAAAAATCACAAATATTTGAAAATAAATCTCCATATTTTTTTATTGCATTTGGACTTCGTTTGATATGGATACTCTGTGATACAAAATACATGCAGAAAACAGGAACTGGCACTCGGCACTGGATCAATATGTTAGTCCAATAAATCATATAAAATTTGCCAAAAGTATGTAAAAGTTGTATAATATTGCCATGAAACAATCAAAAATTATAGATACGACGGAGACGTATCAGCATCCCCAAGCTTAATTCCTGCTCGTCCTCGAGCAAGTAAAGGATAAAAAAGATAATTTTTGATGTGGAATGCTACCTAGCATAAACTTGATCATATGTCTAGTCATGGCATGAATATTAAGACATAAGTGGTTCAAAGCAATAGTCTATAATTTGACATAAATACATCAATACTCAGGCATCCCAACAATTAATCATGTCTTTCAGAATATGAAATGCTAAAGAACGTTATCCCTACAAAATCATATAGCCTTGTCATGCTCTGTCTTCCCAGCTCAAAGTATAAATCATGTACTACCCCGGTGTCAGCCAAGCAATTGGTTCATACTTTTTAATGTGCTTCAGCATTTTCAACCCTCACGCAATACATGAGCGCAAGCCATGGGTATAGCACTATCGGTGGAATAGAGTATGATGATAGGGGTAAATATAGAGAAGACAAAAAATAAGAAAGTCTCTCATTTGACGCGGCTAACTAACGGGCTATGGAGATGCCCATCAATTGATATCAATGCAAGGAGTAGGGATTGCCATGCTACGGATGCACTAAGAGCTATAGGTGTATGAAAGCTCAATATGAAAACTAAGTGGGTGTGCATGAAACTCTACTATGAAAAATTCTCACTAGTATATAAAAGTGACAACATAGGAGACTCTATATGAAAAACATGATGCTACTTTGAAGCACAAGTGTGGTATTTGCATGCCCCTTTTCTTTTCTTTTTCATTCATTTTTTTCTTTTTCTTTTTTTCCTTTTTTTCCTTTTAGTCTGGAGTCTCATCCCGACTTGTGTGGGAATCATGGTCTCCATCATCCTTTCATCACTGGGGCAATGCTCTAATAATGAATAATGATGATCATCACACTTCTAAGTCAATACTAGAAAATATGACTCTATATGAATGCCTCTGGCAATGATCTAGCGTAACATGTATGAAAACGATGAACGGTGGCTGAGCCACAAATGCTATGTTAGCTATATGATCATGCAGAGCAATATAAAAAATGAATGCTCAAGTCAAACAGAAGCGATGGAAGTTGCATGGCAATATATCTCGGAATGGCCATGGAAAAGCCATAATAGGTAGGTATGGTGGCTATTTTGAGGAAGATATAATAAGGCTTATGTGTGATAGAGTGTATCATATCACAGGGTTTGGATGCACCGGTGAAGTTTGCACCACGTCTCGAGGTGAGAAAGGGCAATGCACGGTACCGTAGAGGCTAGCAAATAGCGGAAAGGTAAGAGTGCGTATAATCCATAATCCATTGACTCACATTAGTCATAAAGAACTCATATACTTACTGCAGAAGTTTATTAGCCCTTGAAGCAAAGTAATACTATGCATGCTCCGGTTGGTAGCAGTTAACCATCGCGCGCGCCCGACCTTCACACAAAGGTAGACAATCAAGGATAAATTGTGCTCCAACTTTCATAGCATAACGAGAGACTATGCATGCATGCTTCGGGAATCACAAACCTTAACACCAATATTCTTACTGACCACAACCGTTTACTAGTACCTCCCACATATTCCATCTCTATATCGCAAAACTATTGCAAGGAATCAAACATATCATATTCAGTGATCCATAAGTCTATGTAGGATTTTATGACTAACCATGCAATTGACCAATTCCTTTTGTCTCTCTAAATAGATATAAGTTAAGCATGAGAGTTTAATTCTTTCTACAAAAGACCATGCTCTAATAAATATAAGTGAAGCAAAGAGCATTTTACGAACATCGGTTTTCTAAGTGAAGAGAAACAGACAATCCAAACTTCAAATGATATAAGTGAAGCACATAAAGCATTCTATAAAGCCATACTCAAAAGATTTAAGTGAAGTGCAATGATCATTCTATAAATCAACCATGGGCTATCTCATACCAGCATGGTGCATAAAAGAAAAATGAAAACTAAAAGCAAAAGACGCTCCAAGATTTGCACATATCACATGAACGAAACGAAACCGAAAACATAGCAACACTATCAACATGAAGTAAGTAGGGTGAATCTTGGGTTCAAAAACCCAGAAATAGAATACCTACTATTAAGTGGCATGACGGGATGCTTTGGAGAATGATGGCCAGAATCATCACACTATGAACACATAACATGGAAGGATTACTAGATGGCACTCTAAGACACCTAGGGTCATAATAATAGCTCCAAGATATATACTGAGGCAATGAAGTACATTAACACACTAGTTAGTGTAGTTGATCCGGCACAAAGAAACTTCAGAACGGTAAGAAGGTATTTGCAAATGCATCAGACTATTTAAGAAACCTGGAATGACTTGGACATCATAACGGTTGTAAATGCTCAAAATGTTTTGAGACATCCTGCAAAATGGTGGCATGGCCACTCAACATCACAATATCAGGGTTCTGAGGCCAACTATGAACACACGGAAGTAGTAGAGACTGAACTGAGGCTTAAATCCATCAATCTTATAGGTCTACAGATTAGTAACACGTGATCCTGATAGAAAGAAGAGAAAGCCTAGTTCCTTAACCCCGTAGAAAACTTAGGATGACTCGGATCAGAAGGGCATAAGGTAAAGGAGTAAAAAGAGCCTTACGTTCCCGCCCACAATCAGTTCCCTTATATAACTAAAGAATTTCTAGACTCAACTTCGACCAGTTTGGCTTGGTAATCTTACAGGCAGTCAGGCTCTGATACCAAAGCTATCAGGACCACGATCCTAAGTCACACCGATCTAGCATGTAACACATCATATCACTTTGCGGCCTCACGCACGGTATTCCCACGGGTGCCACCTTACTTGGCCCGGGACCGTTTGCGCCTTTTGGCTCACGTATATGACGGTGCCGCTAGCATCCATATGACAAAGAACCCGAGCCGACATGACTAGTCATAAACCCAAGGTGGCACTAACTTACAGGGACATGCATACATGACCCAGCAAGGAACGTGTCAATCAACAACGTATGGACCCAATTCGTAGCAAGCTACAGGGACTTAAAGGAACAACGCGTGACATTTCCCTGAAGGGACAGACACAGGAACAAAGAAGGACACAAGCCGGTCAGCCTAAGTGTTCCGGAGCAGTAGCAAGCTACCATGGCTCAGTGGAAGCACCCGGACATGAGACAAAGTCTTCAATCTTGTATCTTCATAGTCCAACAGTCCGGCCAAAGTATATAGTCCGGCTATCCGAGGACCCCCTAATCCAGGACTCCCTCAGTAGCCCCTGAGCCAGGCTTCAATGACGATGAGTCCGGCGCGCAGATTGTCTTCGGCATTGCCAGGCGGGTTCCTTCTACGAATACTCCATAGAAGATTTTGAATACAGGGATCGTGTCCGGCTCTGCAAAACAAATTCCACATACCACTGTAGAGAGCACATTCCGCAAATCTAATCCACTGACAACTTTTCATAGCGTGACATCACGCCTCGGCCTGATTAATATTTGAACCGTTTTTCTCAACCAGCTATCACACATATCGCGAGGCAATTTTATTGGCACGTCTTGTCGAAGCAGAGATCGAGTCCCCTTATCACGGGATTCTCATCAATACGGGTGTGGGTAATCCAACCGCACCATCAATCGTGGCGCTTGGGGAATAAGCGAGTTTACCGGGTAAGTGGGGAGGTGCAGGATTCCTGGTGCCTTTATAAGGAGATAAGGACTCCTTTTTTCACCCATGCCTTCTTCTTCCTCTGCCCATCCATTCCCCCTCGCTCGAGCCCTAACGCCCAAGCGTCCGTCTTCTCCGCCCACAAAGGCCCTCCGAAAAATATCCGGATCTGGAGCAGGAGGCAAGTGGATGGACTCTACCATCCGAGGGAAGGATATCAAGAAGCTTCGGGAGGCTGGGTATCTGGCCAAGAGAATCGGCCACCGTCTCCCGACAGCGGGACAGATCGTCCCTACTCCGGAACCCCACGAGAGGGTTGTATTCCTCCCTCATTTTATCCGCGGGCTAGGGATTCCCCTCCACCCATTCGTTCGCGGCATCATGTATTATTACGGGATTGATTTTCATGATCTATACCCCAATTCCTTCCTCAACATCTCGACATTCATCGTCGTGTGCGAGGCCTTTCTCCGCATCCCGCCACACTTCGGCTTATGGCTGAAAGTTTGTAATGTGAAGCCCAAGGTAGTGAGCGGCGAGCACGCCGAGTGCGGAGGCGCCATGGTGAGCAAGATGCCAAATGTTACATGGCCAACAGGTACTTTCAATGATTCCGTCAAGGAGTGGCAGCAGTAGTGGTTTTACATTACTGAGCCACGCGACAAGGAATGGGCCGCTGCTCCGGAATTTAGATCCAGAGCCCCACTGCGACTTACGTCCTGGCCCAAGAAGGGCCTGAACTGGGCCTCGTCCGACGAACTGTCGGTGCTCCAGACGCACGTCCAGGATATGGAAGACAAGAATATCAAACTTGTCAATGTAGTCCAGGTGATGTTAGTTTGCCGGATTCTACCTTGTCAACACCGGGCTTGCAATTTATGGGAGTTCGACCCGGCCAAGCACCAGACCCTGCTAGAGCTCTTTGGCTCCTCGCACAAGGACATCTGGAAGCTACTTTTTAAGTCCGGCAAATCGTGGCCGGACTCCGCCGAGGACCGCGGGTACCAACTGTCCCGCCCTGCAAGTTCGGTAAGTCACCGTATGTTGATGATTCATATGTTTTACTCACATGTCCTTAGGAAAATGCTTAATGTGTTTCCCACAACTCTCCTAGGGCTGGGCGAAGAAGGCGGGGTGGATCTATTGTCCGGCCCCACTGCCAGAAGAACCGGCCGGCCCACTTCTGACGAAGATGCTGGTCCCGGCGCCTTACAAGGCGCCGAAGAAGAAGGCCAAGAAGGATGCTAAAAAGACCAAGGGCGGCCTCCATTGCCGTGGTGCTTCGGACACAAAGTTCGAAAACTCCAATGCCCGTTCTTCCTCTGAAGAGGACGACGAGGAGGAGGAAGACGAATCCCCAGCGGGGGGAAGAAAGAAAAGGACGGCCTCCACCTCCTTGGAGGCCGAGTCGCCTAAGAGGGGGAAAACTCCTCTTCTAGAGGAGTCCACTACCGCCGCCGATAGTAGCCCGGAGTGGGATCCCAGGGCCCAGCCCTTGGTGAACTCGTGAGTATAAAATCCGAACACGTTTATGCGTCCAGGCTTGTCATGGCATAATATTTTAATCTGAGCAATACTTTTTACAGTCCGGCGAGGTCCCACATCGAACAATCCTCGTTGGAGGATTTGCTGGGTTTGGATGCTATGGAGAGTGGGACACCCCCGAAGGCCCCTTCCCCCAAACCTGTGAATGACATCGAGGTTTTGTCCCAGAAGGACCCATGCCAAGGAGGGAGGTTGGGGAGAATCGTAAAGGCAGTGCCAGAAGGTCGAACTTCCGGGGCCAGACACATGGGAGAGAAGGCTCTCATGGGCGTCGACGGCAGGGGCGATCTTGCATTCGACCCCAAGCCGGACGCGATTCCAGAGACCACTACGGCTCCAGAATCAGGCAGGCGGCCTCCCTCGACTGGAGGGGGTGTGCCTGTCCCACTGGCAACCTCTGTCCAACTAGAGGTGCCGAATACTTTATCGGCGGCGTTGAAAAGCGCCTCCATCATCGATGAACACCATGCCCTTATGGGCGCAGTGATTGAGAAGATTCAGTCCACTGAGGGTGGACTGGATGAAGCCTGCATTAGCCTTATAAGAGGTTGAGGTATGTTTTGTGAGGTTTGAAAGAGTGTCATAGTATGGATAGTAGCCCCTAATACACTGTTCGGTGAAAGAAAGAACCGGACAGAGGATCACATGTATGTTCGCAGGAGACTCTGTTAATGACATCTATTTCTTTTAATAAGCAGGCATCTGTAGCGACTACCGCCTCTCATGCTACGGAAGTATCCGGACTGAGGCATAGTCTGGAGCTGGCCGAAGGAGAACTTGACCGGGTGAAGAAGCAGTTGGAGGATAACCAAGGTTGAAGGAAATATGCCCTAGAGGCAATAATAAAGTTATTATTTATTTCCTCATATCATGATAAATGTTTATTATTCATGCTAGAATTGTATTAACCGGAAGCATGATACATGTGTGAATACATAAACCAACATAACGTCACTAGTATGCCTCTACTTGAGTAGCTCATTAATCAAAGATGGTTATGTTTCCTAACCATAGACATGTGTTGTCATCTGATTAATGGGATCACATCATTAGGAGAATGATGTGATTGACATGACCCATCCCGTTAGCCTAGCACTTGATCGTTTAGTATATTGCTATTGCTTTCTTCATGACTTATACATGTTCCTGTAACTATGAGATTATGCAACTCCCGTTTACCGGAGGAACACTTTGGGTGCTACCAAACGTCACAACGTAACTAGGTGATTATACAAGAGCACTACAGGTGTCTCCAAAGGTACATGTTGGGTTGGCGTATTTTGAGATTAGGTTTTGTCACTCCGATCGTCGGAGAGGTATCTCTGGGCCCTCTCGGTAATGCACATCACTATAAGCCTTGCAAGCAATGTAGCTAAAGAGTTAGTTACGGAATGATGCATTACATAACAAGTAAAGAGACTTGCCGGTAACGAGATTGAACTAGGTATTGTATACCGACGATCGAATCTCAGGCAAGTAACATACCGATGACAAAGGGAACAACGTATGTTGTTATGCGGTTTGACCGATAAAGATCTTCGTAGAATATGTAGGAGCCAATATGAGCATCCAGGTTCCGCTATTGTTTATTGACCGAGAATAGTTCTAGGTCATGTCTACATAGTTCTCGAACCTGTAGGGTCCGCACGCTTAACGTTACGATGATAGTTTTATTATGAGTTTATAAGTTTTGATGTACCGAAGTTTGTTCGGAGTCCCGGATGTGATCACGGACATGACGAGGAGTCTCGAAATGGTCGAGACATAAGGATTGATATATTGGAAGCCTATGTTTGGACATCAGAAGTGTTCCGGGTGAAATCGGCATTTTACCGGAGTACCGGGAGGTTACCGGAACCCCCCGGTAACCTAATGGGCCTTATTGGGCCAAGTGGAGGAAGAGGAGAGGAGGCCTAGGGGAAGCCGCGCGCCCCTCCCCCTCCAAGTCCAAATAGGACAAGGAGGGGGGGGGGGGGGGGCGGCGCCCCCCTTTCCTTTCCCCCCTCTCTTCCTTCCCCCCAAGTCCTAAACCAACTAGGGAAAGGGGGGAGTCCTACTCCCGGTGGGAGTAGGACTCCTCCGGCGCGCCTCCTCCTAGGGCCGGCCGCACCCCCCTTGCTCCTTTATATACGGGGGCAGGGGGCACCCTAGAACACACAAGTTGATCTTCAAGATCATTCCTTAGCCGTGTGCGGTGCCCCCCTCCACCATATTCCACCTTGGTCATATCGTCGCAGAGTTTAGGCGAAGCCCTGCGCTGGTAGAACATCATCATCGTCACCACGCCGTCGTGCTGACGGAACTCATCCCCGACACTTTGCTGGATCGGAGTACGGGGATCGTCATCGAGCTGAATGTGTGCTGAACTCGGAGGTGCCGTACGTTCGGTACTTGGATCGGTCGGATCGTGAAGACGCACGACTACATCAACCGTGTTGTCATAACGCTTCCGCTTACGGTCTATGAGGGTACATGGACAATACTCTCCCCTCTCGTTGCTATGCATCACCATGATCTTGCGTGTGCATAGGAATTTTTTTGAAATTACTATGTTCCCCAACAAAGGTATGCGGAAACTTTGTTCATTTATCACAAATGAATAAGTGTGCATGATGAAAATATTTTTATGATGTCCTCTAGGGGCGACGGCCAAAATGGAGGCTCTTAAGAAGGTTGTGGCCAAAGCTGAGAAGAAGGCAGCCGCCGAGCAGGCTCTCCGTGAAAAGCACGAGGCCAGAGTTATTGAAGCTGAGCGAGAGCTTCAGGAGGCCGTGAAAAAATGCGAGACCTAGGAGCAGAGTTTATCAGGGAAAGAATCCGAATTCTGATTTCTCCAGGGGTATTTGCGGAGCTGCCACAGAGCATATCTGATGCCACCCAATTCTACCGAGCCGAAGAAAGGAACACTACGGATAAGCTCTTCTGGATGCAGTATCTGGCACCGAATTATCCGGTGCCTTTTGCCGATCAACTGAAGCAGCTGATCGAACTATATAAGGCGGCCGAGCTAGCCATGAAGGATTTAATTATCCGGCTATAGCCCGCTGAGCCGATTCCAAGCAGTTACTTCGGGCTCGTGAAGTGGCTTGTGAGTGCCTGCCCTCGACTCGAAGTCATCAAGCGGTCAGTCTGTATGGAGGGTGCGCGAATGGTCTTCGCCCGCGCAAAGGTGAACTGGGGGAAGATGGATGCAGAAAAGTTGATGATCGAGGGACCGCCGGAGGGGAAGGAGCACGACAAGCCCGAATTATATTATGATGGTGTCTTGAAAGGAGCCTGCCTTGTGGTGGGGCAATGCACCAAGGACATTATATTTCCATGAATACCGTCATGTTATCCTTTGTAATGTTGAACAAGGTCATTTCTATTATTTATTGCTTGTTATTTGAAAGTTTTTCCTCCTGTGCGGCCATTTTATATATTAATTCTGAGAGTTGGCCAGTCGTCGGCTTCTGCCCCCATGTAGTAAGTACGGGGGTGTTCGGGATAAACCGGAGCACTCTTTATCCCAGTTTTGGGTCCTTGAAGGAGGTTTTCAGCACAGCGAACCAGGCAATTAGACTATAGGGCTTTATCACTCTCACTTAGCCATAGGAGTTTGACAAAAGGAAGGTAGGCACAGCCCCTGGTGTTCGGAAGACCGCACGAGGGGATCTATAAGCACCTGATCGAAAGAAAAGCCGATCCATCGCACGCTGCATTGGTTATGGCATTATGCGGAAGAAATCCTTAAAGATTTTACAACCTCTCGAACAGCTGACCAACTCTCGCTGCACCATGACAGTTAATTTTCGGCTTTCTCTACTGAGGTGCTCGTCTGGAAGAACCAGGACACAATTGCAGTAGTTCTCCTTGTGCTACCTTAGCCGATATAGCGGAACGTAAGGTACCAAAACATGGGAGCCGGGCAAACCCAACTATTGACCCAAGAGATGATTTGGAGCTGATGCATATAATGCTATAAGTTCGGGGTGCCGAACTGCCGTGAAGGTGTTCGTACTTTATTGCCGTATTATGGGTATAATGAAGCCCCTGGCATATTAAGGCATATCGCGATGTGCAGCTGCCTTTTGACAAAAGAGTTTCAATAAGAAATAACAGCAGATAGGCATCATATAAATCCACATGTTGTATTTGAATAATACGTCGATGCGCATGAGTACAGGTAATTGTGATAAAAATAAATATGACCGCGGAACCTACTGAGACCAGGCGGGAGGAAGTTGTATGCGGATCCGGAGTGTAGTCAGATGGTCATCGAGGGGAATATCTAAAGATTCCCTTACGCGTTCGAACTATTTCCATGCCAGCAATCCTGGCCTACGCAAGGGTGAACCTGCAAAGAAAATACAAAAAATGTTTGTGTGCCACAGAGCGGTTGAGCCGCAGTATGTGGCCTGTCTTAACTTTTGCCGGAGTGTTTAATTGAGCTCCGGATGAGCCGGGCTATCCTGCCGCGCCGTAGTTCGGACTCCTTTGGCGGTGTCTGGGAGCTTGGCCGTCGACTTGAGGTTCAATTGAAAGGTGCCTGTCGGTGTCAAAACCGGCGGATCTTGGGTAGGGGGTCCCGAACTGTGCGTCTAGGCGGATGGTAACAGGAGACAAGGGACACGATGTTTTACCTAGGTTCGGGCCCTCTTGATGGAGGTAAAACCATACGTCCTGCTTGATTAATATTGATGATGTGTATTACAAGAGTGGATCTACCATGAGATCAAGGAGGCTAAACCCTAGAAGCTAGCCTATGGTATGATTGTTGTAATGGTTGTTGTGTCCTACGGACTAAAACCTTCCGGTTTATATAGACACCAGAGAGGGCTAGGGTTACACAGAGTCGGTTACAATGGTAGGAGATCTACATATCCGTATCGCCAAGCTTGCCTTCCACGCCAAGGAAAGTCCCATCCGGACACGGGATGGAGTCTTCAATCTTGTATCTTCGTAGTCTTGGAGTCCGGCGGACGATGATAGTCTGGCTATCCGGACGCCCCCTAGTCCAGGACTCCCTCAGTAGCCCCTGAACCAGGCTTCAATGACGATAAGTCCAGCGCGTATATAGTCTTCGGCGTTGCAAGGCGGGTTCTCCTGTTAAGTTCCATGTACCTGCCGAACAGTGTCCGGCTTCCTCATCAATGTCGTGCTTCTTGGCTTCCACGCCCAATAATGGCCTTCTTCCATGCGTCGCTTGAATGCGAGAAGCCAGGGTATCTTTTATGTTTTACCCCCTAGCTATGCAAATAATCTGCCTATAAGAGAGGCAAGAATCCAGATCCAAATCACACCATCTTCCTTCCGCGAGTACTCATCGGAGCGCCTCCGACCGAAAAATCCATTCCATCATGGACCGTCGACGCGGCTCCTCCTCTCGTGCTCCCAGCCCACTGCCAGGAGACTGGCAGAGATGTTCTGTCCCGCACAACGAGCTGGTGGCGCTCCAAGCAAAGGGATATCTCCCTCCGGCCTTCATGGTCCCGGTTCGAGCCGGGTTGGCCACCTACCAAAGTGGGAAGCAAGCGGAGGCTACCCCAAGTCCCAACAAAGGGGAGCGGGTATGCTTCGTCCCCTATCTGATAAGGGGACTCGGATTTCCTATACACCCGTTCCTCCGCGGGCTCCTGGAGTTCTACGGACTCCAGCTCCATCACCTTACGCCCGCCTCTATCCTACATATCACGGGTTGCGTAGCTCTCTGTGAGCTATTTCTGGGCATCGAGCCCCATTTTGCACTGTGGAAGAGGTTGTTCTGCCTCGTACCCCGTTCTCACGAGGGGTCCATATATCAAGTGGGCGGCGCCGAAATATGGCGCATTGCCGGGACCGGATATCCATCCGGAACCCCTAAGAAGGCGTCCGAAGACTGGCCTTCGGAATGGTTTTACATAGAAGACGCTCCACTGCCGGACCCTGTTCGGATCGGCCTCCCGGAGTTCAGTACTGCTCCTCTGAAGAAACGCCTTAGTTGGCACCCGCGGAGCCCCCAACTGGAGGAAGACAAGAGTGTCCATTATCTGATGGGCCGAATAAGGTTACTGGCCCACTCCGGGTTGACCATGATTGGAGTCATGGCAACATGCATTATGCGGGGGGTGCAGCCACTGCAATACAGGGGCCACCCCATGTGGGATTTCAACGGGGAAGATGATGCCACCTGTCATGGCCGCAAAGGACCGGATTCGGCCGAGGATCTGGTGAAGATCCTATCCAGCCTGTACAAGGGGGAGAAGGAGGACTTTCTCCAGACGAACCCGTTGAATGGGTTCTCCATGAATAACCCTCGGCGTTGGGTAAGCGAACACTTTAAGGGCCCGACCCATGCTTTCAAAGTTTAAGCTTCTTATATTATGTCTTCGATGCAGGAACTGCGCTGGATTGTGGAGGACATGATAAGTCCAGCTCCGCAACCCGAGGATCCAGAGAGATCCCATGATCCGGCCTCCGAAGAGGATCCGGACATAAAGGTGGAGCTAATCGACGGGGTATTCCACCAGCTCAGCATGGATAATGCTCTAGTCGCCATTACGGCTGACTACCCTGGACTATATTCGGCTTCCCAGGTGATTGTGACCGAAGTCTCGACACCATTATCTCTTCCTTGCTCATTTCTGACCTTCGCATACGATGGTGTTTTGCAGGAAGCGCCTTCAAGGCGGGAAGCCGAGCCCGCGGCGGCTGACCAACAAAGGCCAGTCCGGACCAGTAGGCGAAGAGGACTGAAACGTCGCTGCAAAGGTATAGCTTGCAGTTAATTATTTGGAGCAACGTTCCTAGGAAGCGTTTGAGTGCTCATGACTTTTATAGGAGAAAAAGCGCCCGCCGGACTGCGGGCGTAGAGGTTGCCAATCCAACCTCTACCGGCCAGGCTCCAGCACCTGGTCTAGAGGGGGAGGCGAGCGCAAGGCGCGAGCCAGATACTCCTCCAACGGAGGATGCCGACAGACTGTCCGCCACCAAGTCTAAGGTGGAGAGCGCCATGAACCACAGGCGCCGCTGGACAGTATTTCGTGACGCGTGCTTCTCCCCTGAGGCGTTGAATGCCTTTAACGCGGGGGACGCGCACCTCCGTGCTGCTCAAGATGGTTTTACCAGAGCCACGGAGCAGTATGTAAAGGACATACGGGTAAGAGAATTTAATAGTTTATATATGCCAGTAGCCCCCGAGACTTAAAGTAGTTATATTAACTAATTTAAGGATCATTTGAAACGCAGGATCTTACGGAGAAGAATACCCAACTGTCTCAGGAGCTGCAAGAGTGCAAGGCCCAACTTGAGGCCACACTTGCTGCCGCAGGAGGAAACACAGAGACCCCTCCTGGTAACACTTTTTTTTAAAAAAAAAATATAAGCGCTGTGCGGCGTGCGCGCAAGTCTAATAATGACATTGCAGGTGCTGCCGGACAAGATCCGGACAGGCAAGAACTACTACGCCAGCTGAAGGCCGGCGAGAGGGTGCTGAATAGAGTGCAGCAGGAAAGGAACAAGCTCCAGGATGCCCACGCCCAGCTCGGAGAAGAGCTGAAAGGTGTTCGGGCCGAGCTGTCTGGCTCCGTTAAGGAGAATCAGCGGCTTCGTCGCGGCATCTATAGTAAGTGCTTAAGCGAACTCCTTTGAAAAGAAGAGTTCAGCGAGGAAGTCAATTGATAAAATATGTCTGTAGGTATACTCACAGGTCGCCCTGCAGAGGAGATGCCTGTATCGATGGGTGATCAACTTCCCAAACTGTTGCAGCTGCTCGAACGAGTTCGGCAGGCGATGAGCGGCATTGTTCAGGCTTTATGGCCGGCCCTTTGCCTACCCGAAGGCCTTGGGGAGCTTACGGAGAAGCTTCAGGGAATGCGGCAGTGCTTCCGTTTATGGAAGATTTCGGCCTGCCGCCAAGGTGCCAGGGAGGCCTGGGCCATGGTGAAGACGCGGTACAAGAAGGCGGATCCCAATCATATGGCCGAGGTCGGACCTATGGGGCCCGACGGGAAGGAGATCCCTGTGAGTTTAGTATACGACCAGGTAGAGTTGGCCGCTAAATTTTCCCAACGGGACTGTAAATTGGACAGCCTGTTAGACGGGATTGAGGAGGAATACAGTCAGTCAATGTGACAATGTATTCTAAAATGACATGTAAAATGCCTTCTAGCCGGATTGTAGATCGTTTGTCTTTGCCGACCTTTTCGCTTCAACCTCGGGACCCTAGAGTCCGGAGTGTGTCCGAATACCTTCTCGGTTAAAAAACAACCGTGGCATGCATGGAGACCAGGCGTAGGGGTCATTTGTGCTTTATCAGACAAGTGCCCAACTAGTTATGTTATATTACATGGTTAGTAAGAAACATCTTCCAGGGAGAATAGTTCCGTTAAGGGTTCCTTTTCCTGGGAGGCATGCCCTAAAGTGCATGTCCGGACTGCGAAAAGAGCAGAAAAACATCTGGGGGCAGATAAAATAAGTAGGTAAAAAATCACCTTTCAAGTCACGGACCAAATATTCCATTTAGAACGCTAGCTTTCGGCTTCACCCAGTCTGAGGTACACATCCGGCTGACCCGGCAGTAACAATCGCAGAGGTGCTCCCTTTACCTCCTAGCCGAACAATCGGGAATGTAGGGGTAAGCACAGGAGCCAGGCAACCCAACTTGGCCAAAACTTAAGTCATATCGATGCATATAATGGTGAGTAAAAGGTACATGTGGAAGCTTGACACATGTGCTGGGCATGAAGCCCTTATAATTGAGCTTCTGGTAAAGAAGCCCCCAGGTATAATGAGTGCAGATGGCACATCAAGTATGTGCGGACAATGCGCTAGTAGGCCCTTAAGGGCTTTTTAGGAAAAGGGTTAAGAGAAGAAAGAGAAACAGAAGACAGCGGAAGTGTAAAAATTTGGACGGGGGAAGGGGACGAACTCTTAGTCCAGCGCTAGGCATAGAATCTTCGGAGGCGGGCTGCGTTCCATGGGTTCGGCTCGAGTCAGTTGTCCGACGCATTTCGTAGACGGTACGCTCCGCCAGTCAGGACTTGATCGATGATGAAGGGGCCCTCCCATTTGGGCTTGAGCTTGTCCTTTTTCTTTTCCGGCAGGCGTAGAACTAGTTCGCCAGCATTGTAAGTCTTGGCCTGTACTTCTCTGCTTTGATATCTTTGAGCCAGCTGCTGATAGAATGCGGAACGAGCCTTGGCGATGTCGCGTTCTTCCTCCAATGCGTCCAAGCTGTCCTGCCGATCCAGCTTGGCTTCTCTTTCTTCGTACATGCGCACTCAAGGTGAGTCATGAATGATGTCGCAGGGCAAAACTGCCTCTGCGCCGTATACCATAAAAAATGGTGTGAAACCGGTAGTACGGTTGGGCGTTGTCCGCAGCCCCCAGATACGGAGTCGAGCTCCTCTACCCAGTGCGTGTCAGATTTCGTAAGTGACCGCACTAGTCTGGGTTTGATGCCGCTCATTATTAGACCGTTTGCTCGTTCCACTTGACCATTGGTTTGAGGGTGATAGACTGAAGCGTAATCGAGCTTAATGCCCATGTTTTTGCACCATGACTTAACCTCGTCGGCTGTGAAGTTCATGCCGTTATCGGTGATGATGCTGTGGGGGACACCATAACGGTGTACTACCCCGGATATAAAGTCTATCACTGGTCCGGACTCTGCCGTTTTGACTGGCTTGGCCTCTATCCATTTGGTGAATTTGTCCACCATGACCAATAGGTACCTTTGCTTGTGGGTTCCCCCTTTAAGGGGACCAACCATGTCAAGCCCCCAGACCGCGAACGGCCAGGTAATGGGTATAGTTTTGAGGGCGGTGGGTGGCATATGGCTCTGATTAGCAAAGAGCTGACAACCGACGCATCTTTGGACTAAGTCCTGAGCATCTGCCCGGGCCATCGGCCAATAAAATCCTGTACGGAATGCCTTTCCTACAAGGGCCCGAGCTGCTGCATGGTGTCCGCCTAGTCCGGCATGAATTTCAGCCAGAAGGTTTCGCCCTTCCTCTTCGGAGATACACCTTTGAAGGACTCCGGTTGTGCTTTTCTTATGAAGTTCTCCGTCATGGACCTTGTAGGCTTTAGATCGCCGGACTATGCAGCGGGCCTCATTTTGGTCTTCGGGAAGTTCCTGCCTAAGCAAGTAGGCTAGGAATGTTTCTGTCCACGGGGCGATTACTGCCATTATGTCGTGGGCTGAAGGTGTTATGTCATCAGCTGAATCGCCGGTTGGCGCAGCTTTTTCCGGTTTATTATTTCCGGACTCCTCTTCCCATAGTACGGATGGCTTGAAGAGCCGTTCCAGGAAGATGTTTGGAGGGACAGCGTCACGTTTTGCGCCGATGCGTGCCAGTACGTCGGCTGCTTGGTTATTATCCCGGGCTACGTGATGGAATTCAAGTCCTTCAAACTGAGCTGACATTTTTAGGACAGCGTTGCGATATGCTGCCATTTTCGGATCCTTGGCTTCAAAGTCTCCATTTATTTTGGGACATTGCAAGGTTTGAATCCCCGCGCACCTCTAGGCGTTGAATGCCCATGGAGATTGCCATCCAGAGGCCATGTAAAAGGGCCTCGTATTCGGCTGCGTTGTTGGAGTCCGTGTACATTATCTGAAGTACGTATTGGACTGTGTCCCCGGTTGGGGACGTCAATACGACGCCAGCCCCCAATCCAGCCAACATTTTAGAGCCGTCGAAGTGCATAATCCAATTGGAGTATGCGCCGTACTCTTTAGGGAGTTCGGCTTCGGTCCATTCAGCGACAAAGTCAGCCAAAACTTGTGACTTTATAGCTCGCCTAGGTTTGTAAGTTATATCGAATGGTAAGAGCTCAATGGCCCATTTTGCAATCCTGCCCGTCGCGTCGCGGTTGTTTATGATGTCGTTGAGGGGCACTTCGGAGGCCACTGTTATCGAACACTCTTGAAAGTAGTGTCGGAGCTTCCGGGATGCCATGAACACCGCATACGCTATCTTTTGATAGTGCGGGTAACGGGACTTGCAGGGTGTTAACACAGTGGATACATAGTACACTGGTTTTTGAAGAGGGAATTTATGCCCTTCTGTCTCTCGTTCGACGATGAGTACCGCGCTTACAACTTGATGTGTTGCCGCGATGTATAACAACATTGGTTCGCCCAGGTTGGGCGCAGCCAAGACCGGATTTGTTGCCAATATGGTTTTTATTTCTTCGAGTCCAGCAGTGGCAGCATCCGTCCACTCGAAGTGTTCGGTGCGCCTAAGGAGGCGATAGAGGGGCAATGCCTTTTCTCCTAAATGGGAGATAAAGCGGCTTAGGGCCGCCACACATCCAGTTAATCTTTGTATTTGTTTGAGGTCTTTTGGAATATCTAGCTGAGACAGCGCTCGGATCTTGGCTGGATTTGCTTCAATTCCTCTATCGGATACGATGAAGCCCAGGAGCTTTCCGGCTGGTACGCCGAAAACGCATTTTTCCGGATTCAGCTTGATGTCGTATGCTCTGAGGTTGTCGAATGTGAGCCTCAAGTCGTCTCCTAGAGTTTTGACGTGTTTGGTTTTGATGACTACGTCGTCTATGTATGCCTCTACTGTTTTGCCGATCTGGGTGGCCAGACATGTTTGAATCATGCACTGATATGTTGCGCCGGTGTTTTTAAGTCCGAAGGGCATCGTGTTGAAGCAGAATGGTCCATATGGAGTGATGAATGCCGTTGCGGCTTGGTCTGCTTCCGCCATCTTGATTTGATGGTAGCCGTAGTATGCGTCGAGGAAGCACAGTGAATCGTGTCCTGCGGTAGCATCGATTATCTGGTTGATGCGGGGGAGGAGGAAGGGATCCTTTGGGAATGCCTTGTTGAGGTCTTTAAAGTCGACACATAGGCGCCAGGATTTGTCCTTCTTTGGTACCATCACCAGGTTTGTTAGCCAATCCGGATGTTTGATATCTCTGATGAATCCGGCTTCCAATAGTTTGGCTAGCTCTTCTCCCATTGCCTGTCTTTTAGGTTCGGAAAATCGTCGAAGAGCCTGTTTGACTGGCTTGAATCCTTTTAGGATGTTTAGGCTGTGTTCTGCCAATCTGCGTGGGATTCCGGGCATATCCGAAGGGTGCCAGGCGAAAATGTCCCAATTTTCCCGAAGGAATTCTCGCAGTGCGGCGTCTACATCAGGGTTCAACTGTGACCCGATGGAAGCCGTCTTTGTCGGGTCCATTGGATGGACCTGGAATTTTATTATTTCATCTGCTGGTTTAAAGGAGGTGGACTTGGATCTCTTATCAAGTATCACATCGTCCCTATTCACCGTAGAGCGCAGCGCGGTGAGTTCTTCTGCCGCTAGGGCTTCGGATAGTGCCTCCAGGGCTAATGCGGCTGTCTTGTTTTCGGCGCGGAGTGCTATGTCCGGATCACTAACGAGAGTGATCATTCCGCTGGGCCCAGGCATTTTGAGCTTCATGTACCCGTAATGGGGTACGGCTTGAAAAATTGTGAATGCCTCTTGTCCTAATATAGCGTGATATCCGCTGTTGAACGGGGCCACTTGGAACGTGACTTCTTCGGATCTGTAATTGTCCGGCGAGCCGAACACCACATCGAGTGTGATTTTTCCGGTGCAGCGCGCTTCCCGGCTAGGGATTATTCCTCTGAAGGTTGTGCTGCTTCGCTCAATGCGGCTCCAGTCTATTTCCATTTTTTGAAGAGTTTCCTCGTAGATGAGGTTTAGTCCGCTGCCGCCATCCATGAGGACCTTTGTAAGTCGAAAGCCGTCCACTATTGGACTAAGCACCAGTGCGGCTGGTGCTCGGGCTGTTCAGAATTTAGGTTTGTCGCTGGCGTTGAAGGTGATGGCTGTGTCGCTCCATGGATTTGTTGTTGCTACTTGGTAGACTTCGGCGAGGCCGAGGATTGTTTGTTTCCGCATATTATTTGATGCGAAGGTCTCGAAGACTATTGATACCGTACCGGTATTGTTGGAGTGGTTTTCCGGGGCTAGAAGCTCCTCGCCACTTTTGGCCACCTGCCGTAATATCCAACATGCTCGAAGGCTATGTATTGGACGGCGCCCTCTGTACTGTGAATTTTACAGGGTCCGCTAAGCCATCCCTCCAGTACGGTTCCGTGCCCTCTATGGGGTTTTTGCTTTTTGGTTTTTGTATCTGGGGCCTGAGTGTAATGCACCCTTTTGTTGCGGACTAGGGTTCTATTCGGGGCCGGATTATCCCAAAACTGATTTTTGGTTTTCCGGAAACTCTCCATCACACAGTACTTCCGTACTATGGACGCTAGGTCGGCGAAGCGTGTAATTTCACGACGGCTGATGGCATTCAATATTCCCTTGTCCGTGCAATTATTGCAAAAAATTGAGATTGCGTTTTCCTCTCGGCAGTCCTTTATCCTGTCCATAACCAGGAGGAATCTGGCCCAGTAGTGATGTACTGTTTCAGCGGGCTCTTGCCGTATTAGAGATAGATCGCATATGTCTGGGCGGGCGGGTGGAATAAAGTCCGAAACCCTACCCATCTCAAGGCTTGAAGGCCGTGAAGCTTCCAAATTTGGAAGCTTGGATTGCTGGACGTTGTCCAACGAGTCCGGTCCGATGCCTGACTTTAAGTTCAGTGCTTGATCGAAGTCCGTCCCTCCGCGGGAATCCGGCATGGAGGGTTCGGGAGCTCGGACATGACTAATTTTCAATACAGGAGAAGAGTCGCCGCATTGTTCCTCTATCACTGCGATGTGGTGGGTGACCTGGGGAGAGTTAATCTCTCTCAGATCGGTTTTAAGCCCAATCTGATTGTAGTCTGTAGCGACTCCCAGGGCGGCGATGCGATCCAAGAGCTCGTTGACAGACGAGAGCTCTATTGGATCCAGCCGCTCGGCAAATTCCGAGCTGACGTGAAGATTGCTTTTGATGACTTGAGAAGTCATTGTCGAAGCGGTGGCCGGACAGGCGGTCATAAGAAAACCACCTAGCCGGATAGTTTGGCCAGCAGCCAAGGCCCCTTTGGCGAAAATACCGTCCTTGAAGACGGGTGGAGGCATCCTTCCTATCGGCGACGGCACAGAGGAACTCTCAATGAAAGCACCAATGTCGGTGTCAAAACAGGCGGATCTCAGGTAGGGGGTCCCGAACTGTGCGTCTAGGCGGATGGTAACAGGAGACAAGGGACACGATGTTTTACCCAGGTTCGGGCCCTCTTGATGGAGGTAAAACCCTACGTCCTGCTTGATTAATATTGATGATGTGTATTACAAGAGTGGATCTACCACGAGATCAAGGAGGCTAAACCCTAGAAGCTAGCCTATGGTATGATTGTTGTAATGGTTGTTGTGTCCTACGGACTAAAACCCTCCGGTTTATATAGACACTGGAGAGGGCCAGGGTTACACAGAGTCGGTTACAATGGTAGGAGATCTACATATCCGTATCGCCAAGCTTGCCTTCCACGCCAAGTAAAGTCCCATCCGGACACGGGACGGAGTCTTCAATCTTGTATCTTCGTAGTCTTGGAGTCCGGCGGACGATGATAGTCCGGTTGTCCGGACACCCCCTAGTCCAGGACTCCCTTAGTGCCACTCATTGCTTCTGCAGTTAAAGCGGCGGTAGACTCTTCGGCAGTGAGGGGAAGTTCGACCTTGCCATTGACCGTGATGACGCCATGCGGGCCGGGCATCTTGAGCTTATGGTAGGTATAATGTGGCACCGCATTGAATTGAGCAAACGCGGTTCATCCGAGCAGTGCCTGATAGTCACTGCGAAAGGGGACGATGTGGAAGACTAACTCTTCGGTACAGTAATTGTTTGGTGATCCGAAGACTACCTCCAGGGTGATGGAGCATGTACAATTGGCCTCCACATCCGGTATGACACCTTTAAAGGTGGTTTTAGTGGGCTTGATCATTGAATGATCGATACCCATCTTGCGCATTGTGTCCTGATACAGCAGGTTTAGACTGCTGCCTCCGTCCATAAGGGATCGTGTGAGGTGGAATCCATCAATTATTGGGTCAAGGACGAGTGCGGCTGGATTGCCCTGATTGGTATTGGTCGGACGATCCGCTAGATCGAAGGTGATCGGCCATAGGTTGTATTGTGAGGCGACTGGCTCCGTTAAGTCGACATCCCTAATAGTGCATGTCCGTTCCAGCTTGGGAATGTGGGTGGCGTTTATCATGTTCACCATTTTTATTTGCGGGGGAAATTTCTTTTGCCCTCCTATATTCGGTGATTGGGGCTCCTCATTGTCATCATTGCTTTGAGACCCCTTCTCCTTGTTTTCGGCACCTGACCTGCCGGCTTGTCTGAAGACCCAGCATTCTCTGTTGGTATGATTGGCTGGTGTTCCTGGGGTGCCATGAATTTGGCATGGACGGTCGAGTATGCGGTCAAAACTGGATGGGCCCGAATTGTTATTTTTGAATGGCTTTTTCCGCTGACCGGACTTAGAGCCAGTGAATTCGGCATTGACTGCCATGTCTTCGGTGCTATCACGGTTTTTGCGACGCTTGTATTTGTTGCGTCGTGGTTTGCTATCTCTGGCTTTTGATGTGCCAGGGATGTTTGTTGTGTTGTTGCTATGAGCCAACCATCTATCTTCGCCCGCACAAAAGTGGGTCATGAGTGTCGTGAGGGCTGCCATGGACTTTGGCTTTTCTTGGCTGAGATGTCGGGCAAGCCATTCGTCACGTATGTTATGCTTAAAGGCCACTAGGGCTTCAACATCCGGACAGTCGACGATTTTGTTCTTTTTAGTTAGGAACCGAGTCCAAAGTTTCCTGGCTGACTCTCTGGGCTGTTGGGTTATGTGACTTAGATCATCAGCATCTGGTGGTCGCACATAAGTGCCCTGGAAGTTGTCCAGGAATGCGTCTGCCAGGTTCTCCCAACTCGCGATGGAGTTTGCCGGCAAGCTATTTAGCCAATGCCGAACTGGTCCCTTGAGTTTTAGTGGGAGGTACTTGATGGCGTGTAGATCATCTCCACGGGCCATGTGAACGTGGAGAAAGAAATCTTCTATCCATACCGCGGGGTCTATAGTACCATCATATGATTCAATGTTCACGGGTTTAAACCCTTATGGGAATTCATGATCCATTACTTCATCAGTGAAGCATTGGGGGTGTGCGGCGCCTCTGTGCCGGGCTACATTGTATTCGGTCCAGCCGGATTTATTGGTATATCCGGCGTGACGGTCATCGTCACACGTTGTGGCGCGCCCCCGTGATCCGTAGATCGTTCTTGACTGTCCTGCTTTGTTTTCCGATACGTCTCACAGGTCCTGAGTGGAGCCCCGAGCCTTCGTGTTTTTGCTTGTTTGGCATCGGGGTGCGGGCTGGACTTCGGGCTGATATGCCGCTTTGTCTCGGCCACGAGGTGGCTGCTCAGCCACATCGTGCGTTGGTAGTGTGGGCTTTAATGCCTCCTCCTCGAGTTGAGGTAGCAACCTACGCTTTGGGTAACTTTTGGTTGGGCGTTCGAGTCCGTATTCCTCAGCTGCCAGGACCTCGGTCCATCTATCAGTTAGCAGATCTTGATCAGCTTGAAGCTGCTGCTGCTTCTTCTTCAAGCTTTTTGGAGTGGCTATAAGCCGGCGCTTGAAGCGCTCCTGCTCAACGGGGTCCTCATGCATGATGAATTCTTCGTCGCCAAGGCTCACTTCATCTTCAGAGAGAGGCATGTAATTATCATCCTCTGATTCTCCATCTATTCCCTGTTCCTTAGGGCTAGCTTGCCCATCTTCTTGTTCGGCCTGCTCGAAGCCTGGCTGGGCAGGATTGTTTTCGTCTTCAGCACCGTCCGGATTGCTATCATCTCTTGTGCCGGTATCATTATTTTTGCTATGCCGGGGCTTAGAGCGGCACCTATGACGTTGGTGCCTAGATTGCTTCTCAAGGGGATTATCCTCCATTGCCTCATCGCCATTGCTTTCTTTGGGGTTATCCACCATGTATATATCATATGATGAGGTGGTTGTCCAGTGCCCTGAGGGCGGTGGTTCCTGTTCTTCTCCTGCATCGTCGTCCATACCGTCAATGTCTTCGGAGCTGAAGTCAAGCACATCGGTTAAGTCATCGACGGTGGCTATTAAGTGGGTGGTGGGTGGGTAATGAATTTCTTCATCGTCTGATTCCCACTCCAGCCGGACATAGGTCGGCCAAGAGTCTCCGGAAAAAGAGAGAGACCTCAATGAATTTAGCACATCGCCCAAGGGAGAGTGCTGAAAGATGTCCGCGGAGGTAAACTCCATGATCGATGCCCAATCAGATTCGATAGGCACGGACGCACGCGGTTCGGAGACTGTGGCCGGAGACGAGTCCGAGGGTCCGATGACACCGGCCTCATAAGAGGTGAAGTCAGTGTTCAGCTCTATTGCCGCTGAGTGTGCGGCCTCCGTGGCGGGGTCCATCCACCCGTCCTCGGATGGCATGATCTGCTCCGGATCGAGGGCCGGGGCAGCCGCATGTGTGATCTCCCGAACACTGCCTGATGGCAGATCTAAGTCATGCTCGTCATGATATTTCGACACACCTATCATGGGCTCGAATCCGTCGAAGATCAAGTCTCCGCGGATGTCGGCAGTATAGTTCAAGCTTCCAAACCCGACCTGATGGCCAGGGGCGTAGCTATCGATCTACTCCAGATAGCCAAGCGAGTTGGCCCGCAGTACGAAGCCGCCGAATACGAAGATCTGCCCGGGGGAGGGGGGAACCTCACCCTGGACCACATCATTGAAGATGATGGAAAGAGCCATTAAGCCTTATCATGACGACACAGTGGAACTCTCAATGAAAGCACCAATATCGGTGTCAAAACCGGCGGATCTCTGGTAGGGGGCCCCGAACTGTGCGTCTAAGGCTAATGGTAACAGGAGGCAGGGGACACGATGTTTACCCAGGTTCGGGCCCTCTCGATGGAGGTAATACCCTACTTCCTGCTTGATTGATCTTGATGATATGAGTATTACAAGAGTTGATCTACCACGAGATCGTAGAGGCTAAACCCTAGAAGCTAGCCTATGATTATGATTGTTGTTGTCCTACGGACTAAACCCTCCGGTTCATATAGACACCGGAGGGGGCTAGGGTTACACAGAGTCGGTTACAGAGAAGGAGATCTACATATCCGAATTGCCAAGCTTGACTTCCACACAAAGGAGAGTCCCACCCGGACACGGGACGAAGTCTTCAATCTTGTATCTTCATAGTCCAATAGTCCGACCAAAGTATATAGTCCGGCTGTTCGAGGACCCCCTAATCCAGGACTCCCTCAGCGGGGTTTAACTGAAGCAAGCCAGCTTTGACTCGGTGGCTATCCTGTACTATGACTGCCGGTAACTCTTTTGAGGTGGCGCACACGAGTAAACATATTCACCATATCAATACACCACTATGGATCCGCTCCCATTTCCCTACGAGAATGCCATCCATAGCACTCATGCTTATCTTGCGCATTTTAGAGTATCCACTTTCACTTGTCTATGAACTATATAGGCAACCCAGAGGTCCATTTCCGTGGACACAGCTATTCGAATAGATGATGTTAACCCTGCCGGGGTGTATTTCTTCACACATGCTCTCGCCACTTACCGCCATGTACACGTCATGTATCTCGGCAACCTTCAAGCGGAAGCCTGGCAAGGCTGTCGGCCACGACCTGACTAACTACACAAGTCCCTAGTCTAGGTTTATCGCCTATTCAGGTTCAATCCGTAGGGAGTCCGTCCGAGGTTTCCACATACGGTCCCGAACGATGTGTACAGGGTTCCGAGATACCAAACGGGCCCGGCATACCCAACCACGTGCCTACCGCATCACAGCCCACCCCTCGGGTCAGCGCTGCGCACAGCCTCCAGCATACTACAAACACCAGAAACTACTTGCAACTCCCGGACAGAGGACATGGGCGGTTAATAAGTCGAGAGGGTCAATTAAGGATCCCAATGAGTAGTAGTAGCTGTTCATGGATCACAAACACATAACTCAGTTCCTGAGGACGGCTTCAATGAGACAACCCACCATGTACTCCTACATGGCCTCTCACCGCTACCTTTACCAAATCATGTTCACACTCTTAGCTCACACACGGTAGGACATGTTCATCACCATTCCAATTCATCCCCGATGAATCAGACCTGACTCAACTCTAAGCAGTAGCAGGCAGGACAAACAAGCATGAATGAGTAGGCACATCAGGGCTCAAACAACTCCTACTCATGCTAGTGGGTTTCATCTATTTACTGTGGCAAAGATAGGTCATGCAAAGGAAAAAGGGGTTCAACTACCACATCAAGTAACAGATGAATTATTGTTGTCCTAATGCGGTAAAAGAGAGCAGGAGCGAGGGAGCGGGATTGTATCGGAATGGACAAGGGGGTTTTGCTTGCCTGGCACTTCTGAATATAGTATAGCTCTTCATTGGTTTCATCGAACTCATCGTCAGAATCACGTCTATCGAGAGGGAACAAATACCGACAAACAAGTGATACGTCTCCAACGTATCTACTTTTCCAAACACTTTTGCCCTTGTTTTGGACTCTAACTTGCATGATTTGAATGAAACTAACCCGGACTGACGCTGTTTTCAGCAGAACTGCCATGATGTTGTTTTATGTGTAGAAAAGAAAAGTTCTAGGAATGTCCTGAAAATCCACGGAGGCACTTTTTGGAATTAATAAGAATTTCTGGGCAAAATAAATACACCAGGGGGGCCAGGGCCTGTCCACGAGACAGGGGCACCCCCCCTGTAGGGCGCGCCCCCTATCTCGTGGCCCCCCTGGACCTCCACTGACCTCAACTCCAACTCCATATATTCACGTTCGGGGAGAAAAAAAATCAGAGAGAAAGTTTCATCACGTTTTACGACAGGGAGCTGCCGCCAAGCCCTAATCTCTCTCGGGAGGGCTGATCTGGAGTCCGTTCGGGGCTCCGGAGAGGGGGATTCATCGCCGTCGTCATCATCAACCATCCTCCATCACCAATTTCATGATGCTCACTGCCGTGAGTGAGTAATTCCATTGTAGGCTTGCTGGACGGTGATGGGTTGGATGAGATTTAGCATGTAATCAAGTTCGTTTTGTTAGGGTTTGATCCCTAGTATCCACTATGTTCTGAGATTGATATTGCTATGACTTTGCTATGCTTAATGCTTGTCACTAGGGCCCGAGTGCCATGATTTCAGATCTGAACCTATTATGTTTTCATGAATATATGTGTGTTCTTGATCCTATCTTGCAAGTCTATAGTCACCTATTATGTGTCATGATCCGACAACCCCGAAGTGACAATAATCGTGATACTTCTCGGTGATGACCGTAGTTTGAGGAGTTCATGTATTCACTATGTGCTAATGCTTTGTTCTGGTTCTCTATTAAAAGGAGGCCTTAATATCCCTTAGTTTCTGCTAGGACCCCGCTACCACGGGAGGGTAGGACAAACGATGTCATGCAAGTTCTTTTCCATAAGCACGTATGACTATTTACGGAATACATGCCTACATTACATTAATAAATTGGAGCTAGTTCTGTGTCACCCTATGTTATAGCTATTACATGAGGAATCGCATCCGGCATAATTATCCATCACTAATCCATTGCCTGCAAGCTTTTCATATATTGTTTTTCGCTTATTTACTTTTCCGTTGCTATTGTTACAACTACTACAAAAACCCAAAAACATTTATCTTTACTTTTGCTACCGTTACCTTTATTATCATACCACTTTTGCTACTAAATACTTTGCTGCAGATACTAAGTTATCCAGGTGTGGTTGAATTGACAACTCAACTGCTAATACTCAAGAATATTCTTCAGCTCCCCTTGTGTCGAATCAATAAATTTGGGTTGAATACTATAACCTCGAAAGCTGTTGCGTTCCCCTACACTTGTGGGTTATCAACAAGGAAGAATACAATCAATGCGATGCAACAATTATGATGCATGATAATGACATGGCAATATGATTGTGTTGGGCTATTGCAACTTCAAGCAGATGCGTTTGGGTCATTTTGAACCAAAATTCAACCCCAAACTCATCTTATAGACTTAAAGGGTGCTTTATCATGTTTTGATCTATATAGTAGGGTTAAGTTGTTTAAACATGCATGAAACCGGTACAGATGGATAGACTGCGATTTTTTGATCTTTATTCATATATAAATCTTTGCATTTGGAGTTACAGATTAACTTCTATGATTTTTAGAAGTTTTGGACATTTTCTGAAATTTATAAATCATTTTTGATTTATTTTAAAATTCCAAAAAAGTTTACTACGTCAGCATTAAATCATGCTAACCTCAGCAGGTTAACATGCGTTGTCCAGGTCAAACTTGACCAGTGGGGCCCATTGGTTAGTGACTCAGTTAATTAACAGAGTTATAAACTAACCCTAACTAGAAAGTCAACACGGTTGGGCCCACTTGTCAGTGGCTCATATAGTTTACTAAGTTAGTTAACACTAACTAAACCTAACACTAATTAAATCCTAATCTAGGAGTTAGTCAGGGGCTGGCCCCACATGTCATGGACTCAGGTGGGGCCCAGCCGGGGTCAAAGTGGGTCAATCCCGGGTGAACTCGCCGGAGTTGACCCGCGGCTCGTCGCCGGTGGAGCCAGAGGCGGCCGAGGGCGTAGGGTTTCGCCCTTCGGCGACCAAAGGAGTGGCGGAGGGGCTCTGCATGCTGTTGGTGAACGTGCGCATCCAACAGGGCAAGTGGGAGGAGCTGAGGTGGCCGGAGCTCACCGGAAACGAGCTCCTCGTGGCGACCGGAGTTCGGCCAACAGCGGTGTGGGTGATGCAGGGCACAGGAGAAGTCGGGGACGGTCGTGTTCGACCCACGGGAGTGCAGTGAGCTCGGACGCGAGCTTGCACGGCCGTAGCCGTGGTGGCGGCATGACCGGCGGCGAGGAGCCGTTGGCTCCGATGTCCATGGTGGTTAGAAGATGCGGACGAGCGCGGGGATAGAGGGGAAAATGGCAGGGGCTCACAGCGAATCCAGCAGAGGCAACGGTGAGGCCGGGGAGGGTCTGGAGCTCGTGAATCCATGGTGAAGTTGCCGGCGGCCCAAGGTTGAAGGAGGTTGGGGACGACACTGCAGGGCTTCCGACGGGCCGTGGCTCGGTGAGGAGGAAGAGGGGTCGAGGCGGAGCTTCTGAGCGCATCGGCGAGGCGAGGCAGTGGCTCTGGGCGCGGCAACAGCGAACGTCGGCGACGGTGGCGCTCGGGTGCGTGCGAGAAGAGAGCCAGAGGAGGGAGAGAAGCTTGGGGAGAGAGTGAGAGAGGTCCAGGGGGTGCGCGTCGACGCAAGGGACGTCTAGGGAGTCCGGGGTGGACGCAGGCAAGCAGGAGGTGGCTGGCATGCGGCGAGCACACGCCCTCCTGCCTACTTGTAGGAGGTTGAAGACGGTGGGTCGACTGGGCTGGGCCAACTACAGTGCTGGGCCTCAGCTGGGCCGCCACGTAAGTTAGGTAGGTTCTTTCCTTTTTCTATTTATTTATGTTTTCTATTTTTTGTAGTTGTTTGGCTTTATTAAAAATACTAAAACAACCTCAAAAATCATGAAACTACTTGAGGCCACTATTTGGATTATTTCCAACAGTAAACATTTTAGTTCATGAATATTTGGACATTTAAAATAATGTATAAAATTTAAATGCCCAAATGCAAATAAGGTATGATTTAATTCAGTGACCCAATGTTGTCCTAGAAAAATGTGAACCATCTTTTGTCAAAGGTTCTAGACCAAGGCAAAGATGATGAATATTTTTGAAGGGCATTTCAGATTCATTGAAAAAGTATTTTAGTAACCCTAGTTGGATTAAGTGGTGCTGGGGGTTTCTGTCATCCCCATTTTCAAGTTTCTGAGGAATTTAAACATGATGCGGGGAGGCTTAAGCTGTGACAGACAAGACCTAAGCTAGGCATGTGACAACTCACCCCCACTAAGCAAGAATCTCGTCCCGAGATTCAAGACGTGAGGTAAGAAGGCAGATGGGACACAAAATTAACACGATCTTCATGATCCAACTTGCACTTCATAGGAACGTCGATTCCTTGCATCATCTTAGTCTTGACAACTCTGCTTTCGGGATCTTCATCACACACGAAGGCAGAGACAACTCTACAATGATGGATCATCTTAATGATTATAAGATCAACTCACGGAATGAGACGTAGAAACATCTCTTGAGCTGAGAGGAAAAACACACCTTCGAGAGGACGGAGGAAATGATTTTACGAGAGTTTCAAAGTAGCGAGGAGAAATTGCCATGATTCCATAACGGGGCACCTCAAGGAAGGTGACTCGTAGAATCATCCCTTAAGTGGCAAAAAGAATTACTTTTGATCCAGAGAACACTGAAATTCACTACACTAGCCTAGGGTAAACCATGATCGATCATTTGAAGGAGTCTAAAAGAATGACACACTCGGACTAGGATGGGTGATGTGGACTACCTTGTTGAAGACAAAGCAATGGATGACTTTGCCTATCACCGGAAATGGATGGGACCCATGGTAGACTGGCACAACGACGGTGGAAGCTGGGAGCAAAAGCAAATACTGTGAATGATTCTATTAACTGAGGAGAACCTCAGCTGTAGAGAGTGAGTTCACTGTTTGAAAGGTTATAGCATAACCAAGGAAACTGAGAGCAGCATGCAATTAATGCCGACGATAAAGCCTAGTGCTTACGCGTGCTCTCAAGAACTTGAGCATTTCCATATTCATCAAGGTTTTACCAACATTCGTGTCAAGGATCCCGGCAACACAGCATACTACCATGATGAATGTTAGTGGAGGATGCAGATGCAAAGGAAAATAACATCTTCACAGATTTCACCTTAGCGAGGCCAAGGAAACGAAATCTGGATGATCGATCGAGAGACATTTAGCACTCCGCTTATAATGTTCTCCTTGATGTGCTAGCGTATCCCATGTAGAGATATGTTTTGGTATCTAGAACACCAAGTAAAAAGGTCAGAGTTCAGGAGCTCAAGAATCCATAAGGAATAACTACGGAAGTAATTCCTGCAAGATCCTTATGGGGAGGTGGCCAACTTCCTCAATCAAGATACTACAATAAAAGGTCTTCCGGCTGGTGTGTTGGCCACGACATCCACTTTACCAGGTTACAGGGGGACCAATATTATAGTTCTTGGGAAACGTGCTAACCATCATATCTGCCTGAGATTCAGATCTGGTTGGTGTCAGGATATTCCAGACTCATCAAGTCTAGAAACAAATGAAAGTTTGCAACACAAACCGACGAGATGGCATTACGAGATTCTTATGAATGAACTACGATATCAAGCTCCAAAGCATGAGCTGGTTCTCCTACACACATGTGAACACGTTGTCCCGGACAAGCATGACCACATAGTAGTCTTATAATAAAACACTACCGAGTTTAGGTGGGGAACCCTCATCGAGGATATCAAAAGTCTTTACGCAAGTCCATGGATTAGATCCCAAGCATAGACTTCTTTTCCTTGAGCAAGTCAATCAGTGGCTTGGTGTGCTAGGGTTACATATAGAATGAAGGTTGCAAGTCTCCAGACCATAGAATACTTCGCTCATATGCATGACTGACTTGGGATGATTCTAGAGGAAGCAAAAACAAACTTTTCCAATTCACGGCGGCAACTTGCATCAAATACACGTGAATCAGAGGAAGTCACTTCTTTCATCCAACATATACCTCATGAATGAAACATGAAGGTATTGTTTACAAAGTTTCCAATACTAGCTTAATGTTCGACACGATTCATGGAGAAGATGAAAATGCTGCTGATGAGCTCATCAACAATTCATCCAGGCTTCCATATAGACGGAATTCCACAATTATGTGAACGAGGTGATAGCATAGGTCAGACCCAACATATATAATGGTGTATGCTCGAGGGATCAACCACAAGTAAGACAACATTACAAACATCACTGGTTCTGATTTGATTTGACGATAGCCCATATGCAAATCAAAGATTTGGGTAAGACAACAGATCCAACAATTGACCACGAGGATCAATTAATGAAGATATCATCTTTCTTCAACACACACACACACACACATACACACACACACACACACAAGGTAACCATTAAAATGAACTAAGTTAGGCAAAGCTTTTATCTTCCAACTCTCCAAGTTGTTGTTTAGCTTAACCAACTATCTCAGGGTACCCAACACAGAATCTTGGAGAATGGGTGGTTTATAAGAAACCAACTCGATCACGAACTCAACATAGCGGTCAGGTGACAACCTGGTGACACTTCCGAGAGGACAATCAGAAAATCTCGAACCACCAATATGTTATAAAGCTCGAGAACAATCTTTCTTTCGAGGCAAGATAATGTGATTAAATAAGCAAGGATTGACACAATCCTAACTCATCGATCGAGGAGTGCACCACTGAAAATGGACTAGGTGGCACGATCAGCCTTAGAATGATAATTCAATAGTTAACACACTAAGAATGAGACTGTTGTCCATTAACTACCAAGTAACGGGGTTGCTAGGAGTATTGGCTTCACACAACACAATTCATCTGTCGGCATTCCGGTTACAACAACACGGGAACCGAGGAATGAACAATGATGGCAAAAAGTATCACTGCGTCAAGAATCCATAAAAGGTGGTGCAATTATCATGACATTCCTGACGTAAAGTGAGTAATACTTCAGGGTAGAGCAGAATCAAAAGTTGTATTGGCATTTTGATTTTTGGGTTACAACTGCTTTGACCCAATCCTAGATATGGATAAGGTACTGGAGTTTGTTTCTCCTAGTCATTCCGGAATAGAATGTCTTGATAGACCACAAGAGTAATAGGCACTAATGAACACAAATGCACAACTACTCCTGACTATCAATTGATAGACGAGGGCCAGAAAACAACTAAAGAGGGACAACTCAAAAGAACATACGATTTTATGAGTTGTGGATGCATAGATTAGCATGTCGAACAAGTTCAACATACTTCTTCTGGTTAACCCATGTAGAAAGGTAGAACTGGCAGAGTCACAACATAGAATCAAGAACTCATCAAGAGCACTTTGGTTGTGATCTTTCAGTTCAACGAGGAACTTCTGCCATAAGCAGTTCATGGTATTGGAAGAAGAAAATACCACAGACCTTGAGGACTACCGCAAAGGTTACTAATATCCTAAAGGATTTAGCAACACTATCAACATGAAGTAAGTAGGGTGAATTTCGGGTTCAAAAACCCAGAAATAGAATACCTACTACTAAGTGGCATCACAGGATGCTTTCGAGAATGATGGCCAAAATCATCACACTGTGAACACATAACATGGAAGGATTACTAAGTGGCACTCTAAGACACCTAGGGTCATAATAATAGCTCCAACATATATACTGAGGCAATGAAGTACCTCAACATCACAATATTAGGGTTCTGAGGCCAACTATGAACACACGGAAGTAGTAGAGACTGAACTGAGGCTTGAATCCAACAATCTTATAGGTTTACAGATTAGTAACACGTGATCCTGATAGAAAGAAGACAAAGCCTAGTTCCTTAACCCCATAGAAAATAGAGGATGACTCGGATCAGAAGGGCATAAGGTAAATGAGTAAAAAGAGCCTTATGTTCCCACCCACAATCAATTCCCTTATATAAATAAAGAATTTCTAGACTCAGCTTCGACCAGTTTGGCTTGGTAATCCTACAGGCAGTCAGACTCTGATACCAAAGCTGTCAGGACCCTGATCCTAAGTCAAACTGATCTAGCATGTAACACATGATATCACTTTGTGGCCTCACACACGGTATTCCCACGGGTGCCACCTTACTTGACCCGGGACCGTTTGCGCCTTTTGGCTCATGTATATGATGGTGCCGCTAGCATCCATATGACAAAGAACCCAGGCCAACATGACTAGTCATAAACCCATGGTGGCGCTAACTTACAGGGACAGATATACATGACCCAGCAACGAACATGTCGATCAACAACGTATGGATCCAAGTCATAGCAAGCTACATGGACTTAAAGGAACAACGCGTGACATTTCCCTGAAGGGACAGACACAGGAACGAAGAAGAACACATGCCGGTCAGCCTAAGTGTTCCGGAGCAGTAGCAAGCTACCATGGCTCAGTGGAAGCACTAGGAGACATTTCCCGGTAAGAGAGGCTACCAAGAATAAACAACTAGGTTGTCGGATCCCACACATACCAAGCATTTCAATAACATACACACAATATGCTCGATATGTGCAAATACAACATGGCATCACAGGATAACTCTACGACTCAAAGTATTTATTCATTAGACTCTGAGGAGCCAAGTATTACAATCATGGGTTATCATGACCCAACATTCAGAGCATACAAAATTAAGCACATGCGAAAGCTTAAATTCTCTGAGTATAGACAACTACAAATGAAAAGGCTGAGAAGCCTGACTATCTACAAGATCTTTCCGAGGGCATAAGATCGTAGTTGAGGTAACAAGCTAAACGTCAAAGTCCACGCGAAACTACTAGTGAGACTGAAGTCTCTCTGCAAAAACATGAATTAAGCAAACGTGAGTACAAATTTACCCAACAAGACTTACATCAGAACTAACTACATATGCATCAGTATCAATAAAAGAGGGTGGTGGGGTTTAACTACAGCAAGCCAGCTTTGACTCGGTGGCTATCCTGTACTATGACTGCCGGTAACTCTTTTGAGGTGGCGCACACGAGTCCACATATTCACCATATCAATACACCACTATGGATCTGCTCCCGTCTCCCTACGAGAACGCCATCCATAGCACTCACGCTTATCTTGTGCATTTTAGAGTATCCACTTTCACTTGTCTATGAACTGTATAAGCAACCCAGAGGTCCTTTATACCGCGGATGCGGCTATTCGAATAGATGATGTTAACCCTGCCGGGGTGTACTTCTTCACACATGATCTCGCCACTTACCGCCATGTACACGTCATGTATCTCGGCAACCTTCAAGCGGAAGCCTGGCAAGGGTGTCGACCACGACCTGACTAACCACACAAATCCCTGGTCTAGTTTTATCGCCTATTCAGGTTCGATCCACAGGGAGTCCGGCCGAGGTTTCCACATACGGCCCCGAACGATGTGTACAGGGTTCCGAGACACCAAACGGGTGCCCGGCATACCCGGCCATGTACCTACCGCATCACAGCCCACCCCTCGGGTCAGCGCTGCGCACAGCCTCCAGTATACTACAAACACCAGAAACTACTTGCAACTCCCGGACAGAGGACGGGGGCGGTTAATAAATCGAGAGGGTCAATTAAGGATCCCAATGAGTAGTTGTAGCTGTTCATGGATCACAAACACAAAACTCAGTTCCCGAGGACAGCTTCAATGAGACAACCCACCGTGTACTCCTACATGGCCTCTCACTGCTACCTTTAGCAAATCATGTTCACACTCTTAGCTCACACACAGTAGGACATGTTCATCACCATTGCAATTCATCCCCGATGAATCAGACGTGACTCAACTCTAAGAAGTAGCAGGCCTAACAAACAAGCATGAATGAGTAGGCACATTAGGGCTCAAACAACTCCTACTCATGCTAGTGGGTTTCATCTATTTACGGTGGCAATGGCAGGTCATGCAGAAGAAAAAGGGGTTCAACTACCGCAACAAGTAACAGATGAATCTTTGTTGTCCTAATGAGGTAAAAGAGAGCAGGAGCGAGGGAGTGGGATTGTATGGGAATGAACAAGGGGGTTTTGCTTGCCTCGCACTTCTGAAGATATTATAGCTCTTCATCGGTGTCATCAAACTCATCGTCGGAACCACATCTATCAAGAGGGAACAAATACTGGCAAACAAGGAAGAATACAATCAATGTGATTCAACAATTATGATGCATGATAATGACATGGCAATATGAGTGTGTTGGTCTAATGCAACTTCAACCAGATGGGTTTGGGTCATTTTGAACCAAAGGTTCAACCCCAAACTCATCTTATGGATTTAAATGGTGCTTTATCATGTTTTGATCTAAGCAGCAGGGTTAAGTTGTTTAAACATGCATGAAACTAGTACAGATGGATAGATTGATTTTTTCTGATCATTTTTCATATATAAATCTTTGCATTGGGAGTTACAAATTAATTTCTATGATTTTTAGAAGTTTTGGACATTTTCTGAAATTTGTAAATCATTTCTGATTTATTTTAAAATCCCAGAAAATGTTTACTATGCCAGCATTAAGTCATGCTGACCTCAGAAGGTCAACAGGCGCCGTCCAGGTCAAACCTGACTAGTGGGGCCCACTAGTTAGTGACTCAGTTAATTAACTGAGTTAAATTAGTGCTAAACTAACCCTAACAAGAAAGTCAACAAGGCTGGGCCCACTTGCCAGTGGCTCATTTAGTTAACTAAGTTAGTTAACACTAATTAAACCTAACACTAGTTAAATCCTAATCTAGGAGTTAGTCAGGGGCTGGCCCCACATGTCATGGACTCAGGTGGGGCCTAGCCGGGGTCAAAGTGGGTCAAACCCGGGTCAACTCGCCGGAGTTGACTCGCGGCTCGTCGCCGGCGGAGTCAGAGGCGGCGTAGGGCGTCGGTTTTCGCCCTACGGCAACCAAAGGAGTGGCAGAGTGGCTCGCGTGCTGCTGGAGAATGCGTGCATCCAAAGGGGCAAGTGGGAGGAGCTGAGGTGGCCGGAGCTCGCGGGAAACGAGCTCCTGGCGGCGAATGTAGTTCGGCCAATAGCGGTGTGGGTGATGCGGGGCACGGGAGAAGTCGTGGACGGTCGTGTTCAACCCGCGGGAGTGCAGTGAGTGCGGCAGTGAGCTCGGACGCGAGCTTGCATGGCTGTAGCCCTGGTGGCGGCATGACCGGCGGCGAGGAGCTGTCGGCTCCGATGGCCAGGTGGTTAGAAGATGCGGATGAGCGCGGGAAGAGAAGGGAAAAGGGCAGGGGATCACGATGAATCGAGCAAAGGTAACGGCAAGGCCGGGGAGGGTCTGGAGCTCGCAAATCCATGGTGAAGTTGCCGACGGCCAGAGGTTGAAGATGAGGTCGGGGACAATGTTGTAGGGCTTCCAGCGGGGCATGGCTCGGTGAGGAGGAAGAGGGGGTCGAGGCGGAGCTTCTGAGCGCATCGGCGAGGCGAGGCAGTGGCTCTGGGCGCGACAACGGCAAACGACATCGACGGTGGCGCTTGGGTGCGTGCGAGAAGAGAGCCAGAGGAGGGAGAGAAGCTCGCGGAGAGAGTGAGGGAGGTCCAGGGGGTGCGTGTCAACACGAGGGACGTCCAGGGAGTCGGGGGTGCACGCAAGCAAGCAGGAGGTGGCCGGCATGCGGCGAGCACACGCCCTCCTGCCTACTGGAAGGAGGTTGAAGACGGTGGGGCGGCTGGGCTGGGCCAGCTATAGTGCTGGGCCTCAACTAGGCCGCCAGGTAAGTTAGGTAGGTTCTTTCCTTTTTCTATTTTCTATTTTCTGTAGTTGTTTGGCTTTATTAAAAATACTAAAAGAACCTCAAAAATTATGAAACTATTTGAGGCCACTGTTTGGATTATTTCCAATATTAAACATTTCAGTACATGAATACTTGGACATTTAAAATAATATATAAAATTTAAATGCCCAAATGCAAATAAGGTATGATTTAGTTCAGTGACCCAATGTTGTCCTAGAAAAATGTGAACCATTTTTGTCAAAGGTTCTAGACCAAGTCAAAGATGATGAACATTTTTGAAGGGCATTTCAGATTCATTGAAAAAGTATTTTAGTAACCCTAGTTGGATTAAGTGGTGCTGGGGGTTTCGGTCATCCCCATTTCCAAGTTTCTGAGGAATTTAAACATGATGCAGGGAGGCTTAAGTAGTGACACACAAGGCCTAAGCTAGGTTTGTGAGAGGCTCTTCATGTTATTCCTGATTGGACAGTTCTGTATTTGGCTTATATGACCCGGGGTGAGTTACCTGAGGATGAAACTTTGGCCAAACAAATAACCCAGCGATCTAAGTCAATGACCATTGTCAATGGCGAGTTACACCGATGTAGTATCAGGGGTGTTTCAGCGTTGTATTTCTCCTGAGGAGGGACGTGAGATTCTAAGGGAGATTCATAAAGGAGATTGTGGCCATCATGCCGGCTCTAAGTCTCTCGTGGCTAAGGCTTTTCGTCATGGATTTTATTGGTTGACGGCTCATGTTGATGCAGAAGATTTGGTTAGCAAGTGCAACGGCTGTCAGAAATTCTCCAAACGAGCTCATGTGCTGGCTCAAGAGTCGAGGATGATTCCAATCACTTGGCATTTGCAGTCTGGGGGCTGGATATGGTTGGGCCTTTTAAAAGATCCAAGGACAAAAAGACCCACCTTTTGGTGGCGGTTGACAAATTTACAAAGTGCGTTGAGGCAGAGCCGGTCAGCAAGCGTGATGTGGCAATGACGGTTCAATTCCTTAAAAAGGTGATTTTCCGTTTTGGCTACCCTCGTAGCATCATAGCTGATAATGGCACTAATCTATATAAGGGTGCTATGAAAGAATTTTGTCAACAAGAGCATATTCGTCTTTATGTTTCGTCAGTGGCGCACCCCAGTTCAATGGTCAAGCCGAGAGGGCCAATCAAGAGATCTTGAGAGGAATAAAACCCCGGCTTATGGTCCCTTTGCAGAGGACGCCAGGTTTTTGGGTTGAGGAGTTACCTTTAGTGCTTTGGAGTATCAATACCACCCCAATAGATCCACGGGTTATACGCCTTTCTTCATGGTTTACGGAGCGGAGGCGGTTCTTCCCAGTGACATCTGTCATGACTCGCCCTGTGTGGCGGCTTATGTTGAAGCTGATATTGAAAAAGCATGTCAAGCTGCTCTTGATTTGTTGGACAAAGAGCGTGACCTTGCGGAGGCTTGTTCGGTGATATACCAGCAAGATCTGCGTCGCTATCATAGCCGCTGGGTTAAAATTCGAACCTTTCAAGAAGGTGACTTGGTGCTCCGGCTCATCCAGGATCAAACAGATATGAACAAATTATCCCCGCTTTGGGAAGGGCCTTTTGTGGTCAGCAAAAACTTGAACAATGGGTCATACTACCTCATTGATATTCAAGACAACCAGGACTCACGCACATCGGAGGAGGAGATCCACCGGCCTTGGAACATTGATCATCTTTGGCCTTATTACACTTGAGCCACCGGCTCTTGTGTTGTACATATTTTCATCCATGTATATATTATGATCAAGTATAATAAAGACGGCATCCCTGATAATTCAGGGCCTCTGTCATTTCATTTCTGAGTATGTGAGTCTTTATTGTCAGTTCATAAGATCACTTGGGGGCTTCCTGCTCATTGAGTATAGATGTGACTACCCTCTTGATCTGGCTTGCACACCTTGTTACAACCTACTTGGGGGCTTCCTGCTCATTGAGTATAGCTGTGACTACCCTCTTGATCCGGCTTGCACTCCTTGTTACAACCTACTTGGGGGCTTCCTGCTCATTGAGCATAACTATGACTACCCTATTGATCCGGCTTACATGCCTTGTTGCAAATTACTTGGGGGTTTCCTGCCCAAGTTAAAGGTTACTAAAGAGAACTTGTTGCAGTGCCAAGTTCAAACATAGGTATCCTGCCTGGAGGGCTCATTACATGTCATTTGGGGGCTTCCTGTTCAAGGAACATAGCTTTACTTACCCTTTTGACCGGCTTGTATGCCAGGTGTAAACACCAAATTCTGGGTTATCCTGCCTGTATGTCTGCCACTCCACCCAGGTAATCCTGGAATGACCTGCCGTACTCTTAACAGTCAATCTTGTCATAAAGACCCTGAACTTGTCAAGGTTAAAACGGCGGTTGGTCATGTGAGGCCTGGTTTACAGGTTTGAATGAAGGATTAACTCAGTGGCTATGCGGCCCATGAACAACACTTGAGATTGAGGCTTGGCGGCCTATGAAAGCCTTGTTTTTTCTGATTTGTTATTTTCTCTGAACATTGTTTGGGTTCATATCCTTGTACCATACTGACATATGGTTTAAAACAGTTCAGGCCATGTAGCCTTAATCCTAATGACTCATATTTGAGCATATCTGGGATTTTGATAACCCAGTCTGGCTTTTGATGATTAAGTTGCCAGTATACTTTGATTGCGCACTTGGAGTAATGCGCTCTAAGTCTTTGGCTGTCATCATTACTGGATATGGTGAGGTAAGCCGACAATATGAACCAATATCACAGGTATGTTTTTACTTGTTAAATGAATATGCGCGGTTTGATGACCCGCCCTAGTTATAGACTTTAAAAATCGCCAACCAACATTGTGTTGGGCATTGTGACCCGCCTTGGTGTAAACCGCCAAGGCATATGCTGTTTATTCTATGTGCATGAACATTGCAAAATAGTAGAATATTCCTTGCAAACTTATCAAAGGCACATAGAAAATGCATTAGTAGTTTGAAGGCAAAAACACGCACGATGGCATGGCAGATCATGGTTTTCAAACTAGCCTATTGCAAGGCTCTCCAAGGCCCAAATTGATTTTTTTTCCAGAAACAAGCACTATGTTGCAATTTAAGAGCCGCCCCTTGAGTCAATTGTTCTGGGCTTGGCATGTTGAAGACTCCAGGTCATCTTGCACTGGTTCTTCTTCTTCTTCACCCATTGGCTAGAAGTCAGATGTGGCCCAGTTGATCCCAGTCAAAGATCTAAATACAGCTTCGTCATATATAAGGGTCGACAGATCAATATCAGGGGCGAAGGTGTGCTTATGTGTTAGCGGAATGAGATCCACGGCCTCATGAGCCGGCGCTGTTACTCTTGTGTTCTCTTTGGTGTAAGCCGCCTGATATTTTGACAAGTCACTCTCCTCAGGTAGCTTGCTTGCCAAAGGCCACATTTCCTTTACACACTTAGTGAAATCTGCTGCTTCGAAGAGATACCCGTCCTCTTTCAAGCTTGGGCAGCCGGTGGCCAACTCTTCTGGGTCAGCTTTTGCCCGGCTCATTGAGTATAGATGTGACTACCCTCTTGATCTCTTTGCCATGCTTTTGCCCGGGTCAAGCTTGGGCAGCCGGTGGCCAAATCTTCTACTTGCCATGCTTTTGCCCGGCTCAGCACGGTGATGGCACCGGCTCTGGCGGTTGATCTCTTTAGTTATTCAACTCTTTGAGGCAGCACAGATAATTTCTCTAGCATTTCCTTGATGAGTGAAGGTGGTTGTTTTTTATGTGAGACAACAGATATAGCCCATTGAGCACCGATGTATAATTGTTCCACAAGGGTATATGCAGCTTTAAGCTTCACACGCATGTCTTCACCAAGTTTGGAGCTTCTGGAACCTACATCGGCAAATATATTGATAAGTTGGCTGAAAGTTATTATATGTTGATAATGAGAGATTGAAGTACAAGATTACTTAGCAAAGATGGCAGCTGTCATGCCTTTAATTTGATGTTTTAAACTAAATAACTTTTCAGTCACCGGCTTAAGCGCAACCTCAGCATCTTCAGCTCTTTTCACCAAAGCCGCCTTCTCATTATCCCAGCCGGTTCTCTCAGCGCTGAAATCCCTTTCAACTTTTCTGTCTCTTCTAAGGGCCAGTTCTTTTGGGCGGCTTAAAAAATAAGCTGCCTCTCCCTAGCTTAAAAAAATAAGCCACTTCTTAAATTTTGCAGGGCTTCTAAATTAGTTATCCCGTAACTAGTTCCAAAGCCCAAATGAATGAGAGAGACAGCTTATGGAAAAAGCTGGGGATGAGGCGGCTTATTTTTTAAGCCACCAAAAGAACTGGCCTTAAGGCAGTTTTCAGCTCAGACTTGGCCTTTGCAGTCTCTGTTTGTTGGGACTTGATGTTTTGCTGCAGATCAGTTACTTGAGATTCTTTCATTCTTAATTCAGCCTGTAATATGCAGAGATAGGCAGCATTATAATTATCTTCTTTGAAGTCCCAAGCATAATACAAGTATTTTACTTGGCACTTGGGGGCTAATGCATGTTGCTCTTTTTAAGGCAAATCTTTAATGATCGACTTAGTTTTTTCAACTGTAGCTGGCTTATGCGGGCTACATATGCGGATTTTTTCACAAGTATGGTGATAAGTCCCGACTTAGCTATGCAGCTTAAGCCGGCCCTTGGGGGCTACATATGCAGATTTTAGCATTACAATTGAAGTCCCAGCTTAACCTTCCAGTTTAAGCGGACCCTTGGGGGCTGCTCGTTTTGATTTAGCAAAGTTAACAATTACTATGGAATAGATACAAGGTCAAAAAAGGCTATTTAAGTCTACAACATATTCACTCCTTTCATATTCAGTACACTTGGCGGATGATATATATATATAGGGCTGGACTATTCTGTTACCCGTAACAGAATAATATTCTGTTACCCCCCCGCCCTATATAGGCGCGACGCGCAGACCACCGTAGAATCCTCCCGACCCCAACCCGCCTTCTTTCGCCGGAGGCAGCCATCGTGCGTGAGCGAGCGACGGCGGCAGCCGGAGTGAGGGAGCCCGCGGCGCCGTGACTGGCCCGCGACGGATTCGCCACCGCCTCCTGCATCCTTCCGTCACCGGATCAATCGACAGGGTCGTGATCCCCACCTCCTGCCTCCTTGCGTTGCCAGATCCATCGACATGGCCGTGATCCCCGCCTCCTGCATCCTTCCGTCGCCGAATCCATCGACGAGGTCATGATCCCCGCCTCCTGCCTCCCTCCGTTGCAGGATCCATCAACAGGGCCGTGATCCCCGCCTCCTACCTCCCTCCGTCGCCGGATCCAACGACGGGGCCGTCATCCCTGCCTCCTGCCTCCCTCCGTCGCCGAGGCTCCTTCTTCGGGGCAGTGATCCCCGCAAGGTGCTACCTCCCCGACCTCTTCGCCAGACGTCCACCACAAGCAGGAGCTGCATCAATGGCACCGCCTCCCAAGAACATGCTATTACGCCGCCCACGAGAGGTAGAATAAGAAGTCAGTCCACTGGAGGTAATGTCTGCTTCCCACGTTTGTGTCAGTCCATCAGTTCGCCAGTCCTGCTATGAAGAAGAACACGATAGTATATTGCAAATGCTTCATCAGTTCATTACACCCCTGCCACTTGATGCACAATTTGGATGTCGAGGTTACTGTCAGTACCTCTAATATGCTAGCTTCAGTTCAAGCCAAAAAACATAAAGTTATGCATCAGCCCAAGGAGCTACTAGGCTTTATATAAGGTTCAACTACCACTACAAGTTGTATGATGTTATTTCTAATAGTACATGCCGTGTAGTTGAGTCAGTTCGAACTAGTGAAAGAATGTTGTTGAAAAAAAATATACACTTGTTACACAGTAAGTTCAATGATGCATAAACTAGGAGTACTTCTAGTGTAGTTGCATAAGTTATAGATGAACAAAAGAGAAGACATGCATCAATTTTATATATATGCATATCCATACATCTCTGAAGTTCAATGTTCAGTTTACAAGCAGTGCTAAAAAACACTACATCAGTACATCAGTGTTGAACATGTACGTTCATCAGTTCGACTGAAAACGAAACCAGGTACAAAATGGAGAACAAAGTTTAAATAATGTCCAGTGATGCAAGTTCAACTTGTACATTTCCTTAAGTGCATGACATGTTACCCATAGCATGTATACGAGAAAAATGTAGAAACGATTAGTCCCAAAACTGTTGAATGTCATTGCAGAAGCATGCAAGGCGGCACACGCAGCGAGCGTTTGATGAGCCAAGCAGATATGGGGCACCACCTGGTTGGGTAACACCATAAATACCACCTGGATACTTCAACAATACATGCAGATTTCAAGATACACTGGAATCATCAGAAGCACAGACAGGTTCTTCTATGCAGCAAACACCAATATCTGGGAATACAAGCTTTGCCGCTGCTGGGTTGCAACAAGGCCAACAATATCACCAACAACAAATGTTTTCCTTCCCTAGCGCATGCAGAAAGCCAAGGACAAGAAGCCATGGATGGGTTGCAACAAGGCTTCCACCAGTCGCTCCGTCAACATCAATTTTGGCCACGGGAAGACCAAAATCTGTGCTGCAAAAGTGGTTGCAACGGGAAGACCAGGCCAAAGAGACAGAAATTTTGGCCACTCTAGCAGGTTCAAAAGTACAAGATATGAGCCATATAGACAGGAGCAACCTCACAATGAATCTGAGGGGAGACGACCGTACAATGAGAGACAGAGATCTTCGTCAACATTGCTCCCTCCAAGAGATGCATTGCTGCATGTGCCAAGGGTGACACCACCCGCGCCCATACACCAGGGTGAACAGCAAACACCAGAGGCAGCGTAGTGCTATACACATGTAAGTATCCATATAGAAAAAAAACATACAAGCACAGTTCATACCATGGTACTGTGACCACCCATCTAACATTTTCATTACTACGTTTTTGTTTGCTCACTATTGCGTGCAGCCACCTAACATTGAAGCTTACGTTCTGCCAAGGCTAGAGATGCGCTTTGAAACTTTCGAAGAAACAAAGAACTTCTACAACGTATATGCGAAGCACATGGGTTTTGCTGTCAGGGAAGGCCCCAAGTTTAAGACCAGAGCCTACCTTTATTGCACGTGCTATGGAGTTTATGAATCGAAGGTGTCTGAAGCAAATAGACAGCATAACAAGACAACAGCCAGGACTAACCGCGGGGCTAAAATGAGGCTGAAGAAGGAAAATGATGGAACATTTGTCGTAAAAGAGATAGTCTGGGAACACAACCACATGCTACAGCTCACTCCGCAAATGCTTGTCTTCTTGCACTCTCACAAAAACTTTGACAAAACAATCTTGGAGTACGTCAAGTACCTGCAGTTCAAAGGCATTGAACGCGCGCAAATCATGAGCATACTAGGCGGTGATGACCCTAGTAGCTACATCCTCAAAATGAATGCCAAAGACCTGATTAACCTGTAAGTACAAACTTGTTCTCCTCCCATAAACCGCCTCCGTCTTTTTTCCTCTATCGGTACAAACATATTACGGAACGCATGACCTGACGTTAGTTCAACATGCATTTTTGAATGAACTTTTAATATACAGGAAAGCAAAGAATTCAAGGATGGATGATTTGGACGATGTCCTAAAACACTGTCAACTTCTTTAGGGAGCTGAAAGCTATAAACAGGGAATTCTTCTGTGACATGCAACTCGATGAGTCCGACAGAGTTAAGAACATATTCTGGGCGAACGCAAGCTGCCGAGGGGCGTATCAGGACTTTGGTGACCGCGTAACGTTTGACACAACATATAAGACCAACAGGTACCATATGCCACTTGGGGTGTTTGTCGGAACTAACAACCACTTACAGACTACATTCATTGGTTTCACCCTGATAAGAGATGAGGATGCAGATTCATTCAAGTGGCTGTTCAAGACATTTTTAAGGTGCATGAGAGGGAAGGCTCCTACATGCATCCTCATAGGTACAACCGCCAAAACCACCCCCAACCACCACCCCCCATCCAAAAAAGGAAAATAACACAGTAAAAATGTTGTGTCAGTTCTATTGGTATATATGCACTACCATCTGCTGACCACTCCACGTCTCTTTTCTCATTACTAGACCAGTGCCCGACAATGGCTTTGGCAATTACAGATGCTTTCAAGAACACAATACACAAGCTGTGCCGCTGGCACATTATGAAGAAGTACAGGGAACACCTCGCATACCTGTACTACCTGCACAAAGACTTTAAGGATGAATTCACATCAATGCTCACCTGGCCCCTCATGCCAACTGAGTTTGAGGCTGCCTGGAAAAGACTCATGGATAAGTACAACCTCCACAATGATGCCACAATGGTGGGCATGTGGAACAAGCGTGAGAGATGGATATCAGCCTACTTCAAAGAAATTTTCTGCGCCAAAATGACATCCACACAGCAAAGTGAGAGCATGAACTATGTGCTTAAGAAGAACTTCGTAAGTGAGAGACAAAACCTACACCGGTTTGTCAGCCAGGTAAACTCCTACGTCAAAACCAGGAGGCAGACAGAGAACCAGGAGACAATGGGTAACCAGGTATAGCTCTATCACTTGTCGTAAGACAAAAAATAACATGCTTACTAAAGTAAAACTTTATTAGAAGTTTTTGCTGCGAGAAAACTAACAATTTGGTCATCATTCTTGCATGTGCAGAAGGAACAAAACACGCTGACCTTCTATGGATTTGACACCCAGATGGCAAAGCTGTACTCCTGAGTTGTGTACAGCGAGATCAGAAATAGGCTAAAACTGAGCACACTCTTCACGGCGACAGAGACGGAAGTGCCCACAAAGTACATCGTGTGCTACAACCACCCGCAAAAATTGTCTGTGTTGGCTCAGCACGCATTCCAGGTGGTTGCAGACCCCGTGGGAGAAACATATGAGTGCGAGTGCAGGCTATGGGACCACACAGGTGAGGACTACAAAAAAGATGTTACATACTGTACTACCTTTTTTGCAAAGTTTTTGTTCGAATGGAATGACAAAAATATGCACCTCTTCCAAAAACAATATAGGTCTTTTCTGCGTGCATGTCCTGTGCATGATGCAGACAATTAAGGCTGCCAGCGTTCCAGAGAAATATATCCCCAGGAGATACACCAAACGCCCGAACATCCAGCCAACATTCAACAGAAATGACTTGAGGACAGTAGCATCAAACAAGGCATCCCAATACTGCATTGAAAGCTCACTGCTGACGCTGAACATGAGGGTGCACAGAAAAATCTTGAGAAGCCAAGAGCAAATGGCGAGGTCGCGGGTCGTCATGGACAAACTTGAACAAGAACTCGACGCCATGCATTCTGCTGAAAATGGAGGTGTCGCGGACAATGAAGCCATTGAGCAGGATATTGCTACAATGTTATCCGAGATGAACCATCTGGGAGCTATTGACCCGTTCGACAACGAGGAAGAGGAGCAGCAGCAACCGGAGCTTGCCCATGTGCACACTCAAGAGCACCAACAAGCTCACATGCGATCATGAGCTTGATGGTGCTGTAGGCGAACGACATGACAACAACACATCCTACCAGCAGCAGCAGGAAAGGGTGATTAAACCACCCATATTCTCAAACACAAAGGGGAGGAAGAGCAAGACGCAAGCAGTGAAATCAGCAGCCAAAAAGCCACCACGTCCCATCAAGAGTGTGGAATTTGGCCCAGACGGCAAACCTCTCGGGATAAGGGCATGCGGATTCTGCAATGTCGTGAGCAACCATAACTAGCGCACATGCCCACTCCGCATAGATGCCATTGTCAACAAGAACAAGCAGATTGGAGCCACCCAGGTTTCTACCAATGGAGACAACACACGTAACAGCTACACTTGCCGCAAGTGTGGGGGAACTGATGGACATAATGCCCGCACGTGCAAAGTGGGAAAGGAGGTCAGTGGAGCTGAACAGAAACAGAGCAAGGTACAGAGTTCCAAAAAATCAAATGAAGACGATGAAGAAGAAGAGTTTGACGAGAATGATGACCAATCAGACAAAGACAATGAAGATGACAGTGTCGGGGACAAGGAAACTGAATCTGACGATGAAGCTGCCAAGGCTCAACCAGGAAAGGGCTCCGGCAAGGCACAACATTCGGGGCCAGTTAGGAGAAGCTCAAGACTGGTGCATCAACTAAAAAATAAGCTTGTAGTCTCAGTTGCATCGGCACACAATGAGGAAACATTTCAGAAACACTGTCATTACCAAAACTTATTTAGCTTTATCGTTGATTTCTCGATCAGTACTATAGTTAAGATATAATTTCTGATTTGTGCCCGCTGGACCAGTGACATTATTATGTAAACCATTTGATAATCCTTTTGAATGCAGTCACAAATACATTTGAAAAAACTTATCTGGATATATCTGCCGCAAACACTACTGTCGACCAGTAACTCAGCAAAAATATGTCAAGGAAAAATTTAAACTCTTATACTACATCAGTACTGATAATTCTCAATCGTCAGTACAAGGCAGAGTATACATCAGTACTGATATAATTTCTGATTTGTGTCCGCTGGAGCAGTGACATTATTATGTAAACCATTTGATAATCCTTTTGAATGCAGTCACAAATACATTTGAAAAAACTTATCTGGATTTATCTGACGCAAACACTACTGTCGACCAGTAACTCAGCAAAAATATGTTAATGAAAATTTAAACTCTTATAGTACATTAGTACTGATAATTCTAAGTCGTCAGTACAAAGGCATCGTAAAACAAACACACCCGTGAACACCTCAAAAAAACATCGTTTTGAAAAAACAAAGCTATGTATGCTTTTCCAAGTCCCAATTCAGAAAGACCATCAGTACATAAAAATAATTACCTCAAGCAAAATGTGAATATAATACATCCTATACTGATGAAAATCTAATTTATCTGTAAAAAAATACTCAGAGATTATCTTGATATAAACAATCCTTTAAAAAATACAAAAATTGTTTTAAAAAACATTAGCATCACACATAGTCTCACTGGTATTTGGTAAGTTCAATTACACTTCAATCACCAGACCAAGTACCACAGTAGAGGAGTACAGACCTCCATCATCACCAACCCTTACACGTGCAAGTGGGATAAGCAGCTGATAAGTACAGCTTGACTACACGAATCAGTTCGACAGTAAAATGCCATCATCACCACCCCAGAGACGTGTAAGTGGGATTTAGCAGGTCATAAGTACAACTTGACAAGACTAGTCAGTGCAGCAGTAAAAACCATTTGACTTGGACGATTAGTTCTTCCACGCCACTACACCCACTACACCCACGCCCCCGACGAACCGCCTCCCACAAATCCCCGTCCACGCACTGCAAAAAAACCCCATTCTCTTCCATCTCTCCCTCATTCCCACAAACCACCATTGTCACTTCCATCTCCACTGCACACAAACGAAAAACTTCTCTCTCCCAAGCCCACAGTCGCCAGAGGAAGGCGATGGTGGAAGAACCGTCTGCCAAGCGTCATCATGGCGAGACGTCGGACAAGAGCAGCAACCTCGTCGACATTCACGTCCCTGGCGAGAAGCGCGAGTACACAACAACCCTCATAGGGGTTAAGCTCCACGGCAATGAGACGTTGGAGATCATCTGCACCAGCGTACCAGACAAGGCCGACGAGGTGATCTCCAGGCTCTAGAGGAAGCTTGTCGGCAAGAGTCCGAATCGTAGGATCGTCGGCGTCGGTGTGCACTACACCAACGAAGATGAACCTCCCTAGATGGCAGCAGTCCTGCAGTTGTGCGACGATGAGCTCTGCTTGGTGTACCACTGAAAGCACAAGTGCTCCCTAGGTGGTTTTGGTAATTAATGTCAACATATCTCTTGTTGGACTAACACTTTTATCTAGCATGTTTCAGATAAGTTCAACAATGGAGTGGCATGGACTAAAGGATTTGGGAACTTCTTCAATATGCTAAGGACAAAGGATTGGCTCAAGCTTCAAGCTCAAGACTCTTCATTTTACATTTTAGTGGTCCAAGATCACATTGAGTCTATAGGAAAAGCCAATACTATCAAGGAGGGATGAGGTGTTGCTTAATGAGCCTCTTGCTTCATGTGCTTTGTGATATGCTCCACAACCCTCAACTACTTTCCCACATCCACAAATGACCTAAACCCAAAGCCAAAATCGGTCACACCGATTCTTCCTATCCGGCGCCACCGATTCCATAAGTCATAGCCACTGCCACAAACCCTAAGCAAATCGGTCTTACCGATAGGGATCTCGGTCTCACCGAGATGGGATTGTAATCTCTCTGTGTATGTCCATTATCAAAATCGGTCTCACCGAGTTTGAGCAATCGGTACTACCGAGATTACAATGCAAACTCTCTGGATAACTTATTACCAAAATCGGTCTCACCGAGATTCAGTAATCGGTCCCACCGAGTTTGCCTGACCAACTCTCTGCAAAGCTTATTACCAAATCGGTATCACCGAGTTTGTGTAATCGGTCCTACCGAGATTACGTTATGCCCTAACCCTAACAATATCGGTCTCACTGAGTTGCATTTCGGTCCCACCGAAAACTCTAACGGTCACATTATTTGCTGAATCGGTCTGACCGAGTTTAACGATTCGGTCCCACCGAGTTTGGTAGATTGTGTGTAACGGTTAGATTTTGTGTGGAGGCTATATATACCCCTCCACCTCCTCTTCATTCGTGGAGAGAGCCATCAGACTGAACCTACACTTCCAGCATACATTTTTTGAGAGAGAACTACCTACTCATGTGTTGAGGCCAAGATATTCCATTCCTACCATATGAATCTTGATCTCTAGCCTTCCCCAAGTTGCTTTCCACTCAAATCTTCTTTCCACCAGATCCAAAACCTATGAGAGAGAGTTGAGTGTTGGGGAGACTATCATTTGAAGCACAAGAGCAAGGAGTTCATCATCAATGCACCATTTGTTACTTCTTGGAGAGTGGTGTCTCCTAGATTGGCTAGGTGTCACTTGGGAGCCTCCAACAAGATTGTGGAGTTGAACCAAGGAGTTTGTAAGGGCAAGGAGATCGCCTACTTCGTGAAGATCTACCGCTAGTGAGGCAAGGCCTTCGTGGCCGACGGCCATGGTGGGATAGACAAGGTTGCTTCTTCGTAGACCCTTCGTGGGTGGAGCCCTCCATGGACTCGCGCAGCCGTTACCCTTCGTGGGTTGAAGTCTCCATCAACGTGGATGTACGATAGCACCACCTATCGAAACCACGCCAAAAACATCCGTGTCTCCAATTGCGTTTGAATCCTCCAAACTCTTCCCTTTACTTTCTTGCAAATTGCATGCTTTACTTTCCGCTGCTCATAAAATCTTTACATGCTTGCTTGATATGTATTGTGAATGTTAAACTTGTGCCTAAACTCCACTTAAACTTAAGGAAACTTAAAAACTGCAACTTTGGTACTTAGTGTCTAATCACCCCCCTCTAGACACCTCTTCTCAAGGTCCTACAAGTGGTATCAGAGCATTGGTCTCCATTGCTTTGGTTTAATCACCATTGGAGGAAGATGAATGAGTCTACTATTGGGAGTCTTAGACATAGAGTGCCTATTCTTGATGGAGAGTATTTTCATGAGTGGAAAAATGAGATGCTTGTTATTTTCAGTCAATATCATTTTAACAAGTACATTGCTAGCCCTTGTGCACCTTATGTTGATCCTATGCATCCTACCCATGATGAGTCAATTGACATGATTAGGAATCTTAGAACTGCCGAACTTATCATTAGAGGATTGCCTAGAAACTTGATTGGATGCTTGCCTACATTTAAATGTGCCTACACCATATGGAAATTTCTTGAGGAACGATTTCCAGATTATTCCTTGAAGAATCTTGATGAAATTCTCCATAAGTCTATTGCCTTGAGTAAGATGAATACTAGTGATCCTATGTTTGGTGATTGTCTATTTGAGCTTACAAACCTTATGCATGCCAAAGGAAATGTTGGTATTATTAGTGATATTATTTCCAAAGCTATAAAAATTCATAAGCAAGATTATTGTCAAACTCATTCTAATGAATCACCCTCTCTAGGACTTGATCCACCACATGACGATGTTGAACATGGATACTATGATGAGGATGATGATAGTGACTTCGATCTTGATGATGCAATGAGACATTTTGGTCTTATGGCAAATCTTCGGGGATATATGTCAGGAGGAAAGGAATGGGTTCTTGATAGTGGATGTACCGATCACATGACCGGAGATAAAGACATGCCGTGAGCTTGCTGATAATGATAGTCCTCGAAAGTATGTCACTTTCGGTGACAACTCAAAGGGTAAGGTGGTTGGCCTCGGTAAGGTGGCCATATCACATGATAGCTCCATACAAAATGTCATGCTCGTTGAATCTCTTGGTTACAACATACTTTCAGTATCTAGACTTGCTGATTTTGGTTTCAATGTTCTATTTACTAAAGTAGACTGCCAAGTGTTTCGTCGAGATAATCATAAAATGGTCTTTATCGGTGTGCGTAGAGGTGATCTATACATTGTTGATTTCACTAAAAAGGCTCAACCTAAAACTTGCTTCATTGCTAAATCCTCAAAAGGTTGGTTGTGGCATAGACGATTAGGTCATGTTGGTATGCGAAACCTTGACAGGCTTATCAAAGGAAATCATATCCTTGGAGTTAATGATGTCATATTTTATAAGGATAGACTTTGCAGCGCTTGTCAGGCAGGTAAACAGGTTGGAGGAAGGCATCCCGTGAAGAACATCATGACTACAAGGAGGCCACTCGAGCTACTTCACATGGATCTCTTTGGTCCCAACTCTTACAAGAGTCTTGGTGGAAATTCTTTTGGTCTAGTTATAGTTGATGTTTTTTCAAGATTTACGTGGGTGTTCTTTCTCGATGATAAATCGCAGGTCCAAAAGATCTTCAAAAACTTCGCAAGGAAGGCCCAAAATCAATTTGAAGTGAAGATCAAGAAGGTTCGCAGTGACAACGAAACGGAGTTCAAGAACGCAAATGTGGACACCTTTCTTGACGAAGAAGGGATTTCACACGAGTTCTCGGCTACGTACACACCTCAACAAAACGGAGTTGTTGAAAGGAAGAACCGGACGCTCATCGAAATGGCGAGAACGATGCTTGATGAGTACAAGACGCCAAAGCACTTTTGGGCGGAAGCGGTTGAGACAACTTGTCATGCAACAAAACGCTTGTATCTTCACAAGCTACTCGACAAGACGGCATACGAGCTCCTCACCGGTAACAAACCCCAAGTTGGATACTTTCGAGTATTCGGCTCAAAGTGCTACATTCTTGATAAGCATCGTCGCTCTAAATTTGCTCCTAAGTCTCATGAAGGTTTCCTACTCGGTTATGGCTCAAACTCTCACACTTACCGTGTCTACAACAATTTCACCCGAAAGGTTGAAGAGACGGTAGATGTGAAGTTTGATGAATCTAACGGCTCGCAAGTAGACCAATTGCCAATTGATGTAGGTGACAAAGATCCTTCGGAAGCAATTCAAGACTTGGCCATTGGCAAGGTTCGTCCAACGGAGGTGAAGGAGAGTACCTCGTCCGTCCAAGTGGAAGCTTCAACTTCACAACAAGGTGAACCAAGAGTTGATATGGAAGCATCCACAAGTGGGACACACCAAGATGAAGAAAATGAGGAAGTGCATCAAGATGAACGTCAACGACCTCCTTCTCCACCATGATAAGAGAACAACAATGTCAACAATGAAGAAGGCCAAGAAGAAGAAGAACAAGATGAAGAAGATGTTCAACAAAGACCCAAGCAAAAGCTTTCACGAGTTCGAGCAAGAGTTGCTAAAGATCATCCCGTCGAGCAAATCTACAATGACATTCAAACCGGGAGAATCACTCGCTCTAAAACTCGTCTAGCTAACTTTTGTGAAAACTATTCTTTCATCTCTAGCATTGAACCTATGAAGGTTGAAGAAGCATTGGAAGATTCGGATTGGATAAATGCCATGCATGAAGAGCTACATAACTTTGAGAGGAACCAAGTTTGGACATTGGCTGAGAAGCCCGACAACAACCACAACGTCATCGGTACCTAATGGGTGTTTCGCAACAAGCAAGATGAAGATGGACAAGTGGTTCGCAACAAAGCACGTCTCATCGCCCCGAGGCTACACACAAGTCGAAGGTATGGACTATGGTGAGACTTACGCCCCCGTTGCTAGACTTGAGTCCATTCACATCTTACTTGCCTATGCTAATCATCACGATATTACCTTGTACCAAATGGACATTAAAAGTGCTTTTCTAAATGGTGAAATAGAGGATGAAGTTTATGTTAAGCAACCTCCCGGCTTTGTCAATCCTAAGAAACCCAATCATGTTTACAAACTTCACAAAGCTCTTTATGGTCTTAAACAAGCTCCTAGAGCTTGGTATAAATGCTTGACCAAGTTTCTTATTGAAAAAGGCTTCGAAATTGGGAAAATTGATTCTACTCTTTTTACTAAAAGGGTTAATGGAGAACTATTTGTGTGCCAAATTTATGTTGATGATATCATATTTGGTTCAACTAACCCTCATTTTAGTGAAAAGTTTGGGAAGCTAATGTCACAGAAGTTTGAGATGTCTATGATAAGTGAACTCAAATTCTTTCTTGGGTTGCAAATCAAGCAAACTAAGGTAGGTACCTTTGTTTCTCAAACAAAGTACACCGAGGACTTATTCAAGAAGTTCAATATGCAAGAATGCAAAGGTATGTCTACATCCATGCCTACCAGTGGACATAATGACTTGACCAAAGACGGTGAACCGGTTGATCAAAAGGTTTATCGCTCTATGATCGGTTCATTGTTATATCTATGTGCTTCACGTCCCGATATCATGCTAAGTGTGTGCATGTGTGCGCGATATCAAGCTGCTCCTAAGGAATGTCATCTTAAGGCCGTGAAAAGGATAGTGAGATACTTAATCCATACACCAAACTTTGGCATTTGGTATCCTAAGAGGGCTTCTTTCGATCTTGTTGGCTATTCCGACTCGGACTATGCCGGAGACAAGGTTGATAGAAAGTCCACTTCGGGTACTTGTCAATTTCTTGGTAGATCTCTTGTGTCTTGGTCCTCCAAGAAACAAAACTTGGTATCCTTGTCCACTGCCGAAGCTGAATATATTGACGCTGGTTCATGTTGTGCTCAATTACTTTGGATGACCCAAACTCTTAAAGATTATGGGATATATGTGAGACATGTTCCATTGCTTTGCGACAATGAAAGTGCTATCAAAATTGGTCATAATCCTGTGCAACATTCTTGAACTAAGCATATTGAAGTTCGTCATCATTTCATTCGAGATCATGTTGCTAAGGGTGACATTGATCTTAAGCATGTTCGCACCAAAAAGCAATTAGCGGATATATTTACTAAACCTCTTGATGAGAAAGTGTTTTGCATGTTAAGAGGAGAATTGAACATCATTGATGCTTCAAACTTGGAGTAGAAACTCCATTGGATACATGCAAGACATGAGCTTATGACTAATCCTTGATATTTCTCTTATGATGAAAATCTTATGTCTTGGATATATTTGTATCTTGCATGTCATCTAACTCTTGTAGGTACTTGGTGGAATCAAACTCCATGAGATTGGAATCTACTCATATCTTGAGCAGTCTCTACATCACCAAGTCTCTACACTATGGTGGTTGAAGACAAGGAAGCACGAAACCTCTTAAATATATCCTTTGACAAATTCTATGTTGAGCTTCATGATTGTCATTTCTGCATACACAAGTGCTCTTCCTTGCAAGAACTAACCCATGTAGGTAGATGGACTAAAATTCCAAGTGGTGCTCCAAATTCTTGATGAGCTACATCAACCTTGAGCAACCCACATGGACAACACCACCAACCAAGGTATGTTATTCCATCTTAGAGAAGCTTTACTCCAAGAAATGAGCTAAAGCAACTCGACGAGATGTGAATACATCAAGATGCTTAAACGAAAAATGGCAACCCCATTTTGAGCTTAAACGATGAGTATGACCTATGATCAAGTGATCTCACTTGACTCCTAAGTCAATATACTCTAACATAGGTGACTTTGTCGCCGACCATCTCTAGATGAAGTTATCTTGTGTTCTTTTCTGTGTTTTTGCATTTGTCTCATGCATATTTGTTTCCCCTTTCAAAAAAAAACTTCATCTAGATTTCCTTCTTTTTGTTTGTTCTGTATTTTCTGCATTCCAATTCATTGCACATCTTTCAGTAAATTCCTTGCAAATCTTTGTGAGATCTTACTAGTCTAGTGAGCTGAGGTGACAAGTGTTTTCTCTGCGATGAACTCGGTTTCACCGATTTGTTATCTTCGGCCCAACCGAATCCTTCCGGTACGACCAAAACATACCACTCGGTGCCACCGATTTCACAACAGGAAAAACTATTTGCCAGATACTCTGTGTTTCTTCTGATCCAGCTCCACTCAATGAATCTTGTCCTCTACAAGCATCACATTTTTATCATTGCTTTGTTCTGTGTCTCAAGGACCAAACCCATTCGACAGATTCCAGAAGACCCTTCTTGGAAATTGATGTCAAAGGGGGAGAGAGAGAACATCCAAGCTTATCATTCGAAGAGAGAGAGAGCATCAAAGCTTATCTCCTAAAGGGGGAGAGAGACCTTCTAGGGGGAGAGAATACTTAAGTAGAAAGTATTTCTCAAGGATCCCAGATGCTTGGTGTTCAAGAGGAGAGATGTCCACATGTCTTCTTGAGGGGAGAGACATGTTCATATGTTCTGTTGTGCCTATTTGCATTAGCATGCATCAGCTCTGATCATCATTCATATCTTTCAGCTCTGTTTTCTTTCAGCTCTGTTTTCTTTCAGCTCTGATTTTCTGTTCCCTATCTTCTCCCAGTATCCCATGTTAGAATCAGGGGGAGCAAGACATCTAAGGGAAAGAGATCATTTAAATTCATTGCATATCTTTACTCTCGGGGACATGTCAAATTCATGTGGTACTTAGTACTCACTCTCTACATGTCATCCCAGTCTTGGTATTCTTGTGGTTTCTTCTGTTTGCTCTGGCTAGTAGATGTATCTGTGTTATCTAACCTTGTTTACACAGTTTCATTTCATCCTAAGACAACTCAAGACTACAAGGTAAGTATATGCATCACAATCATGTGTATGAGGAATTCTTGCTGATGTACATATTGTTTGCAAGAAGGACTCATGAGCATGAAGGTATTTTCTTCAACATTCTTTGCTCTGATGCATATGGCCAAGATACATGTAACACATTGCCTGATCTATCATGTTTATGCTCTCACATGCTTCTACATTCCATATTCACATGATTGCATAGGGGAGCCTATGTTTGTTACATGTCTTTCCAAAGCTTTACTTGCTATTATTTATATCTTTATCTAAAGCTTTGATGTATGTTGCCATCAATTACCAAAAAGGGGGAGATTGAAAGCACAAGTGCTCCCTAGGTGGTTTTGGTAATTAATGTCAACATATCTCTTGTTGGACTAACACTTTTATCTAGCATGTTTCAGATAAGTTCAACAATGGAGTGGCATGGACTAAAGGATTTGGGAACTCCTTCAAGATGCTAAGGACAAAGGATTGGCTCAAGCTTCAAGCTCAAGACTCTTCATTTTACATCTTAGTGGTCCAAGATCACATTGAGTCTATAGGAAAAGCCAATACTATCAAGGAGGGATGAGGTGTTGCTTAATGAGCCTCTTGCTTCATGTACTTTGTGATATGCTCCAAAACCCTCAACTACTTTCCCACATCCACAAATGACCTAAACCCAAAGCCAAAATCGGTCACACCGATTCTTCCTATCCGGCGCCACCGATTCCATAAGTCATAGCCACCGCCACAAACCCTAAGCAAATCGGCCTTACCGATAGGGATCTCGGTCTCACCGAGATGGGATTGTAATCTCTCTGTGTATGTCCATTATCAAAATCGGTCTCACCGAGTTTCAGCAATCAGTACTACCGAGATTACAATGCAAACTCTCTGGATAACTTATTACCAAAATCGGTCTCACCGAGATTGAGTAATCGGTCCCACCGAGTTTGCCTGACCAACTCCCTGCAAAGCTTATTACCAAATCGGTCTCACCGAGTTTGTGTAATCGGTCCTACCGAGATTACGTTATGCCCTAACCCTAACAATATCGGTCTCACCGAGTTGCATTTCGGTCCCACCGAAAACCCTAACGGTCACATTATTTGCTGAATCGGTCTGACCGAGTTTAACGATTCGGTCCCACCGAGTTTGGTAGATTGTGTGTAACGATTAGATTTTGTGTGGAGGCTATATATACCCCTCCACCTCCTCTTCATTCGTGGAGAGAGCCATCAGACTGAACCTACACTTCCAGCATACATTTTCTGAGAGAGAACTACCTACTCATGTGTTGAGGCCAAGATATTCCATTCCTACCATATGAATCTTGATCTCTAGCCTTCCCCAAGTTGCTTTCCACTCAAATCTTCTTTCCACCAAATCCAAAACCTATGAGTGAGAGTTGAGTGTTGGGGAGACTATCATTTGAAGTACAAGAGCAAGGAGTTCATCATCAATGCACCATTTGTTACTTCTTGGAGAGTGGTGTCCCCTAGATTGGCTAGGTGTCACTTGGGAGCCTCCGACAAGATTGTGGAGTTGAACCAAGGAGTTTGTAAGGGCAAGGAGATCGCCTACTTCGTGAAGATCTACCGCTAGTGAGGCAAGTCTTTCGTGGGCGACGGCCATGGTAGGATAGACAAGGTTGCTTCTTCGTGGACCCTTCGTGGGTGGAGCCCTCCGTGGACTCGTGCAGCCATTACCCTTCGTGGGTTGAAGTCTCATCAACGTGGATGTACGATAGCACCACCTATCGGAACCACGCCAAAAACATCCGTGTCTCCAATTGTGTTTGAATCCTCCAAACCCTTCCCTTTACTTTCTTGCAAATTGCATGCTTTACTTTCCACTCCTCATAAACTCTTTGCATGCTTGCTTGATATTTATTGTGAATGTTAAACTTGTGCCTAAACTCCACTTAAACTGAAGGAAACTTAAAAATTGCAACTTTGGTACTTAGTGTCTAATCACCCCGCCTCTAGACACCTCTTCTCAAGGTCCTACAACCACATCGCAGCGGCCACAAAATGGTGAGCCATCCTAGTCATTTGCCCTGTTTGGTTTATCTGTTTTATTAGTACTGTATCCTGAAAATTTCATCAGACTTGTTTCCCAACTAGATGTACTAGTGTGGTTTGTGAAAAGTGGATGCGCTAATGCATTTTGTCAAGTAGATACACTATAAATGTATTTTTGAACCTGATGCACTGGATTACTATTTGGAAAATCTTGCGGAAGATTAAATTCTGAAGTTGATCGACTAGTGTAGTTTCTGAAGTTGATCCAATAGTGTAGTCTATGTACTCGATGTATTAGAAAGATGTTTCTGAACTTGATGTAGTGAAGTATTTTCTGAATTTGATCTAATGTTATTTTGATAAGAAAATAAACTAAGGACTTGGTGAAGCACTAGTTATGTGTTATCCTATTCTACAAAAGTAAACTAAACTAGTACCTATGCAAAACATACAACATTGACTAAAACTATGTATAATCCAAAAAGAAGAATAACATGATGTACTTAATTTAATTTCAGAACTTTCTTTACAAGTTTTTGAAGTACATTCATCCATTATTTATCCTACATAAACAACTAATTCATGGATTCATCGCTTGTAAAACAAAACAAAAATGAATAATTCAAACATCAAAGTAATGCTAATATTCAAAATGTCTCTCCCCTTGCAGGCCCAAGCGCATGAACGACATGCTGCAGAATGAGACGTTGTTCACATTTGCCGGTTTCAGCATTGAAGGTAACAAAGAGAAGCTCAAGTTGTCCGGTTTGGAGATCAACCCCAACAAGTTCATCGACATTCAGCGCAAGTGGAGAGTTCCATACACCGGAAAAGAGTACGACTCCTTGACTGATGTTGCAGCCAGCGTCATCCACCCATTCTACAAAGGCATGAAGAAGAACATCAACACGCAGGAAGACCACAAACTGTGGGGGACCAGCCCGCTGCCAGACAACCTCATCGAGTATGCGGGAGTAGATGCGTACGCCATGTACAAGTCATGGATCATAATCGACTACATCATAGATGGTTCGGAATTTGCAAAAGAGCGGGAGGCTGCGAAATTCTTCTACTACCCCTATTGCCCCTATACGGGATGAAGATACATCAGAGCCTACCTTTGTTTTACTTCCGCTTGTTCTTGCCTTTTATCTTGTTGTTTCAAATTAGTAGTTTGCTCTTGTTGGGTTGAACCAGTATGATTATGTCGTGCTTGTCATGGTTGAACAAGTTTAGTTATGTCGTCAAATACAATGTTTTGCTTATCTCATTATATAAGTTTGGTAGCTTCGTATGTTGTTAATCCATCATTTCAAATTCAAAAGTAGCTTCTGAATGGAATTTTGTGGCTGCTCTAAAGTACTAGTTATGATGCAACTAATCACACAACGTTGTTCCATGTCTAGTTTCGATTCAGTATTGTATAGAAAACATAATGTTGAGAACAATCAACACAATTTGAGTTGCTTAACAACGCTTCAAAAGTTGAAGCGAAAATTCTTAGTACTTCATGTAGTGTTCTCATTCATATGTAGCTGCTAGAAAATTAACAAGTACTACAAACATAAAAAGTTAAGAAGCATCAGCACACACTTATGTTGGTCGCTTGCAGATTAAGAATGAGTACACTTGATCGGACAATACATACTTACTACAATAAAAAGTACAAAGAAGCATCAGTCCGTACACGCTACTATGAATGCACTATCAGTACAACTTAGTCTACACGCAAGTACCATAGTTTTGAAAATGACACCAGAAGACCCTTGAGAATAATCACAAAAACGAACACAAAAAAGAAGGCAAAAAACTCAAATGAAAAAGATTACACTCACACAAAACTGACAAGAACTAGAACAAAAAGTATCAGTCCAAGTTACTGGTGGAGTCAAGTACTAGATTCAAACAAACAAAGAAAAACAAAAAAATTGACCGCCCAAGGTCAGGTGAAGGCCCTGACAATGCTAGATACTTGAACTCGAGCCCGTGGGTGAATCCCTAGTAATTCGCACAACGTAGGACCCGCCGACCAGGGCCCACAGGTCAAGAGAAAGAGCGAGCGCCGTGTATAAGCGCTCAGGTAAGTGTTTAGAGGAGTTCGACTGGTGAGCCTCGGCTGCACTTATAAACAGGTCCGGAGCCCCCTCGACTAGCGAGGTGGGACTAAAGGTGGGACTAAACCCAGAGCGCACGTGCACGACGCACTGCATAGCCGCACGGACGAGCTATCTGGGCCGGAAAACGGCCCAATAGCCTGCATCATTAACAAAACACCCCACCAATAAGCCCAGTTAAACAAACCATAGGGCGGGACAAAGAAATATAAACTACAGGTAAAATGGTTGCCAATTAACCTCTACAAGAAAAAAGGAGAAAATATGATACAAAAACAATGGACCTCTAAAAAGAAGAGAACTTAATAGCCTATCTGTTAAATGTACATAATTTTAAAAACCGAGTTAAATATTACTTTCAAGTTCAACTACTAAAATGCAAAAAGTTCAAACATATAATGTTTTGTCAATTATGCTAAATTTCTTATTTATATAAAATTTGACAAGTTCAACTACTAAAATGCAAAAAGTTCAAACATATAATGTTTGTCAATTATGCTAAATTTCTTATTTATATAAAATCTGACAAGTTCAACTACTAAAATGCAAAAGTTCAAATATATAATGTTTGTCAATTATGCTAAATTTCTTATTTATATAAAATCTGACTACTTCAACTACTAAAATGCAAGAAGTTCAAATAGAATTTATTTGTCAATTCTGCTAAATTTCTTATTTATATAAAATCTGTCCACACGTCAACGAATGATCTGGTCGTAAAATAATCTCAAACCCCCACCCCACCCAAAAAAAACTCAGTTCAAACATACATATGACATCATTACTAAAACAACAGGATCAGTCAGGCCACTCACACCACTGTGACACCAAATTTCAAAACCGTGCGCTGTATGAAATTACAATTCAGTTCACACAGTACGAAACCATAAGTGCACTAAAATGAGAATACAAAACCTATAAAGGCCTAACTTAGGTTGGTACAGATGAAAATAAAATAAGTACCAGTTTTGAGCAACAACTCCCAGGGCACTGAAAAAATGTTTTGAGATAAACTAGTGTATAAGACTTCAATGAAAAAACAATACTTAACATCCACAAGGAAAAACATCACAAAGCATACGTCACCTAAACAGTGCAAAATGCCATCATCACCACCCCTGAGACGTGCAAGTGGGATTTAGCAGATCGTAAGTATAGCTTGACTAGACTACTCAGTGCAACAGTAAAAAACCTTTGTCTTGGACGATTAGTTCTTTCAGGCCACCACCCGCGCCACCCACTGGGCGGTTGCCACGAGGGACTGCAAACGGCGACCCCCACGACCACTACACCCACGCCCCTGACGAACCGCCTCCCACACACCCCCGTCGATGCACTGCAAAATACCCCATTGTCTTCCATCTCTGCCTCATTCATAGAACCACCATTGCCGCTTCCATCTCCACTGCACACAAACCACAAACTTCTCTCTCCCAAGACCACAGTCGCCGGAGGAAGGCGATGGCGGAGGAACCGTTCGCCAAGCGTCATCATGGTGAGACGTCGGACAAGAGCAGCAATCTCGTCGACGTTCACGTTCCCGGCGAGAAGCGCGAGTACACGAGAACCCTCACAGGGGTTGAGCTCCACGACAAGGAGACGATGGAGATCGTCTGCACCAGCGTACCAGACAAGGCCGACGAGGTGATGAGCAAGCTCAGGGTGAAGGGTGGCTACTTATATCCAAGCTTCATCAGATTTGATGTGGAGTACACCAGCGACGATGAACCTCCAGAGATGGCGGCAGTCCTGCAGTTGTGCACCGAGGAACTCTGCTTGGTATACCACATCGCAACAGCCACAAAATGGTAACCCATACTACTGTTCATTCATCTGTTGTACTAGTACTACTCACTAAGAACTTAATTAAACTTGTTTCCCAACAAGATGAACTACTATAGTTTGTGAAGTGGATGCACGAGTACATGTTTCTCAAGTTACATGCATTTTTGAAACTGTGAAGTGGATTGTTTCACCAGATTAGCATCTGAAAAATGTTTATAGAATTCTGAACTTGAGGCACAAATTAATTTCTGAACTTGATGTACTAGCATAGATTCTGATCTTGATGCACTAGTATAGTTTATAGAATTGATGTATTAAAAGATCTTTGGTGAAGTGGTATAGGTCCATATCTTGATGCACATGTTTCTCAAATTAATTTCTGAACTTGATATAGAATTCATGCACAAAGATGTATCAAGCACTGGTATAGGTCTTTTATTCAACAAAAAAGAAAACTAAACTTGAATCAAGCAGCACATATATCATTGACTCTGGTAAAATGATTCTTGAATTTGGTGAAGCAATGAAGATAGCAAAAAAGAAAAAATAACATGGTGTAGTTGAATTTAATTTCAGGACTCTGTGTACAAGTTTCTGAACTACATTCATCCATGACTTATAATATATAAGCATCTACCTCATGGATTATCACTTGTAAAACCAAAAAGAAGAAGAATTAAATATTCAAAAAAGAAGACTAATCTTTAAATGTGTGTCTCCCCCCTTGCAGGCCCAAGCGCCTCAAAGACTTCCTGCCGGAGGAGAAATTGTACACATTTGTCGGTTTCAGCATTGGAGGTGACAAGCGGATGCTGGACAAGTCTGGTTTGGAGATCAACCCCAACAACTTCATCGACATGCAGCGCAAGTGGAAAGATCCAAAGACCAGCAAATACTACGACTCCTTGGCCAATGTTGCAGGCGGCGTCATCCACCCATTCTACAACGGCATGAAGAAGAAGATGGACAGGGCATACCACAAACTGTGAGGACCAGCCCGCTGCCAGACAACCTCATCACGTACGCAGGAATAGATGCGTACGCAGCATACAAGTCATGGAAGACAATTGACAACATCATGATAGGTTGGGATATTTCAAAAGAGCAGGAGGCTGACCCCTACTACCACTGCAACTTCGCGGGATGAAGATGCATGAAAGTCTGCATTCGTGTTGTTCGCACTTCTGCCTGTCCTTAATCTTGTGGTTTCAGATTTGTAGTTTGCTTTCATTATGTTGAACCAGCTACCTTATGTTATGTGTGTCAGGGTTTGAACAAGTTTGCCTATGTCTATCAAGTACATCGTTTGCTTATGTCATTCAACAAGTTTGCTAGCTTCCTATTTTGTTGATCCATCATTTGAAGTTAAAGTAGGTTGAAGTTGAAACTTGATGCCTGCCACGCAGCACTAGTCATGGAGAAACAAAAAAATAACACATGGATATTTTCACTAAAAAAGAAACAGTGGCAGACTAACTAAGGACAAAAGCAAAAAGTAGCCTTGGACGCTCAGTACAGCTTAGACATGTACGGTAGTACTATCACACTAAAAATCAGTTTTTAGTTTTAGAAGAACACTAAAAAGACTAAGTTTCAACCGAGGACAACATTCAGTACTAAAAGCATCGTGCTAATAGTTGTTAGAAATTTACTAAGTACTGCAACAGGAAAAGCAAAGAACCATCAATACGTATTTCCTAGTCACTAGCATGCTAGGACTAAAAGTTCTGGTACACTTGAACACAAGGTACATTCATTCTACAAAATATAAAAAGGAACGGGAAGCTTCAGTTCGCATTCCCTAAAACAGTGAGACACTAAGAATAACCGTAATAATACAACTGAAATCTTAGTACAACTTAGTCTATACGGCAAGTACTATGATGATACCAAACATTGCCTTGAGAAGAACCACAACCTAGAAAAAAGAAGGCCAAAACTAAATCAAAATGATATCTGTTCGACCAAGGAGAAAAATCACAAGAAAGACAACAGAAGCAGCAGCCAACATTGACTAGTGAGGTACTAGTTTCAAACAAAACAAAAAAATAAAATGATCAAAGTACTAGCACAAAAACAAACAACAGAAGCATCAGTCCATATTGACTAGTGAAGTAGTTATGAACTTAATAGGGCTACCTGTTAAATGTAGCTAATTTAAACCAGTGCTTTAACTTTTACTATGAAGTTCAACTACTAAAATTCAAGAAGTTCAAACAAAAAATTTGGCTCTCAAATTTTGCTGAGTCTCTTATACTTAAATAAAATCTAGCTAGAGATCACGTAGCAACATCGTCGTAAATAATTTCAATCCAGAAAAAAACTTCACTTCTAATACATTATATGAAATCAATTCTACATAACAAGGATGCGTCACTCCACTGACGGTAGATCCACAAGTGCTATCGTGACACCAAATTTTAAATGCCTTACGCTGAATGAGATTACAATTCAGTACTAACAGATCTATACCATAAGTACAAGAAAAGAGGGTACAGAAACTATAAAGGTCCAACTTAGGTTGGGACAGCTGAAAATAAAATAAATCTCACTTTTCCAGCAACAACTCGCAATGCACTTGAAAAGAAATTCCTGATGAAAAAGGTGTTTTCAGTTCAACTAGTGTATAAGACTTCAGTACAAAAAATAAAACTTAACCAAAACGAATTCCCGATGAAACATACACAAGTGAAACAGCTATTCAACCACAAGATCATCATGGAAAAAAAAGTTTGTTAAACATTCTGCCACACTTAAACACAACACAAAATATACCAGTTATTACATAGTACTTGACAAGACATCAAAAAACCACAAACAAAAGCCTACAGTGCTTCCAAGAGATATATCACACAACAATCCCATTCACTACGCAAATGATGACCATTTCTCCTATGCATCAGGAGCCAAAGCCTGAACCTCCTTGGGAAGCTCCGTCACCACAAGCTGGCTATTCCGGTTGAACACAACTCTATACAAATCCTCAACGTTCCAATCAACAATACGTGGCTGCAAAACAATAAAACAAATTAACAAAAATCATGACACATAAAAAAAGGTTACACAATGAGCCAAACACAGAAAGTGAAATGCTCAACTAGAACCCACGCCATTATCGCGAATGTTCTCAATGATCTTTTCACCATCATAGGATCCCGCATACTTCAGAGTATAATGGCCACATTCATTCGACCCTTGAAGTGGAACCTTGACAAACGTTGGTTTCTTTGCAAAAAGCTCCCATTTGGGCTGCTTGCTCGCATTGTACTGAGCATCACCATACACAACCTTCATTACTTGGACCAATCTAGAAATCTGTAAATAAACAAAAGAAACCACACATTTTTAGGTCTCAGAAAAGCAGAAACAAAGATGCAGAAAAATTAATCCAGTATAGATAATAAATGTCACTCACAATCTTCTCGCAGTCTTTATGATAGGTGTTCTTTGAAGGACGGTGGTTCTTCGGATAAGGTAAAGTCAAGGATGTCAACGCCACTTCGGTACCGGTTCATGACATATAAGGAGAAGTGGTTCACTTTCTTATCCTTTGCTAAAATCATAGGCTTGAATAGAGGCATCATGATCTAAAAACAAATGACCAAAAAAGAGATGTTAAATATTCAAAATAAAAACCAGCATCACAACAAACAAATAAAAACCAAAAATCAGCTAGTAGATCTCACAAGGTCGGCACTGAGCAAGTCTTCCTTATCTTTAGCATAGCTCTTGAAATCTCTCGCTGCACTCTCCACATTAAACACTTTATTTTCATCACCGTAAAACGTACAGTCAAGCTCAACCTGCAAAAAAGCCAAAAAAGAAATAGATAGGGGAAAAGGACCAACAATCAAAGTATTATTAAAACTCGTAAAACAATAGGCAGTCTTGTTTAACAGAAACAAATGATTTGATTGATTACCGTGATGAAATATGGACTCAACAATACCCTTTTTCCAGATGCGAAATCAGCATGTCTCTCAGGATCTTGCTTCCAATCATCAATGAGGAAGTCCATTACATCACCTCCATCATTTGCCCAGGTGCAAAAACTTCCCAGATGTGTTTCCCAGTGAAGCTAGTTACGTTATCACCAGGCTGAGGTATCATTGAGAATGTATTCCTGCAACACACACAAGAACAAAAAGAAGGGGAAGCAAGATAAGGCATTCATAGCAGTTCAGGTTGTATAAAAAGGAACAGTTCAGGTCATATTTATCTACCAGTTACAAACAACAGAAGAAAAAAGAAGAGGAAAAATAATGAGAGATACTCACTCGGCGTACTTCTCACGCCATTCATCACTAAGCAACAGATTATACAACTTGCGAGCCTTGTCCAGGTGAGGGAATTTATGAGGGTGAAGCTGCTGCATAGGGGAGCAAAACTTTATAGGAGCTCTGGGCGCACGCTTCGTGCTTACAACATTGCCAGAATCCAAAGAAGGATCCTTCCTAGCACCGCCAGCTCTACGAGCCACTATTCCAGCAAGGGGAGATAAACCTTTGGCAGCAGCGCTCCTCGTGACTCTTCCCATGCCAGCAATCTTGTCAAACACATCATCATCGCTGTCTATCAATTCCACAATGGGATTCTTGGGTGTAGTGGGGCTCTCTGCACAAGCAGCCATAGAACCTTTCAGAGCTCCCAACCGCCCCTTCATAACACCAGATCTTGTCTTTTCGGGAGAACGCCCCTGGCTAAGATCAATAGCTACGCGCTCGAGCTCCGAGAACTAGCTGCCAAAGAACCTGTAGTCATGCTCACCAAGATCCATCCACTCACCTACAAAAACAAAAAAGAAAAAGAAAGAGACCACACAAGGGTAAGTTCAAATACATAATTCATGACAGTACTAATAGAGAAGTACTGGCTGCAAAAAATTACAAAAGGCCATGCACACGTATAGGGTTCGATGCCAAACAAACCCCAGAAGTCAACATCAAACACATTGCTAGTTGCGCAGGTATACAACAAAGTCTTCCTAATGTCAAGAATGTCTTCATGGCTGTAATCCAACATTTCAATTACACCATCCTCCCTGCAATGATAGGTCTTGCAGTTTTGTAGCATAAAGAATCCACAATCATGCTTGTAAACAAAACAAAAAAACAAAATGGTACATCACAAATCTGAAAATACAGGAACAACATCCTCCCAGCAACAAAAACAACTAACAAAAATCATTAAAAACGGATACTCACGTGTTTTCCTGTTGCGGCACTCGCACAAACTCGCAAGAGAAACCATCAATATGCACCCGCGAGAACAGTTTGGCCCTGTCTACACTCGACTCCCTCCAAAGCTTCTTTATATTATCTATCATAATCCTTAAGAATCTAACTGCATCACCTCAGGTTTCATCACGGAGTGAATCAAGACACTCGAAATGACGGAACCTCAAATTCAGAACAATCAAGCACCAATGCCCAGATTCTTCGCTAGGCTTCATGGTAGCCACAAATGACGGCGGATCAAAAGTAGGGAAAAGAAGCTGGAAAAAAATCACAGAGGAAAAATGAATTCAACAAATCATAATGAAACAAAAAATTCAGCCTCCAAACAATAAAATGAAAAAGGGAAATTGAAATTCAGAAGTACAAACAAAAATCAGATAATCATAAGAGTTTATATCCACCGCCCAAAATTGAGGAACAAACATATCAGTTCAATTTCGTTGCGACAATAAGTGCAGCTTTAAAAAAAGAAGCACACATCATTCATAAGTACAGGTGTAAAAGCAGGGTAATCAAGTTCATTCCCCCACCTCCCAAACCTGCAAGAAAACATGACAGTTCTAGTACATGAGTACAAAAAGTCCAAGTTCACCTATTTGGTCAAAACCATCAGCCCTTGATCTCGTGAACCAATTTAGCACATTGGAATCAATATTTCCATCACGGATCTTGGTCTGTTGTACAAAAAGAACAACAATAGTTAGAAAATTGCAAAAAATAACTTATCATCCTATCTACAAAGCAAAATACTGACCGTCACCAATCTGGGAACTATCAACTTGTCAGTGTCTCGGTACTTCTGACGTAGAGAATATAAAACAACGTCAGCACTGTCTGAGTTGAGCATGCCAGTGGGGACAAACGCTTTAGCAATAGAACCAACACTGGCATCACATTCTTTATTTTGAAACATTGGCTTGTGACTATTAAAACACAAATGATTACATGAATTAAAACTACTGCAATAACAACAATAATCATATGAGAGAAAGAAATAGAGACAAAAATGGTAAGGGAAAAATCCCAACTAACCATTTCGTACGGTTCGTGCGCAACCTCGTAACAATGAAGAAAAACATATCAACATTAACGACATTACCACTTTCTGCTTGCAGAAAAAGAAGAAAAATAATAAGTTCAAGCACTACAAGTGAACATGTCCAAAATGCCAAAATTAAGAAGTACGCCTCATTACAAGTCCTTACCTCCACTATCAGCGTTTGACGACGACGGTAGTTCCTTTGATGAGACCAATATGCCTCCAGTTTTAGGGTTTGACGATGGGACATCTTGAGAGAACACCAATATTGCTTCACTTTCAGGGTCTGTAGAAAGAAAATCCTGGGACGACACGAGCGCCTCCTGCGTCAAGGGGCCATAAGAAATCGACAGAAGTAAATCATCATCCTCGGATGGCACCTCCTCCACGCTAGAGGCATCTTGCAATGCATCACCGTAATCAAGACCTCCAGGCGGAAAATTCTCCAGCGGCAAATCTTCACAATTAGAAACATTTTCATTCCCAGTAATACCAACACCAGACGATTTGGCATCAAGTAAGCTGGCAGCACCAGCATCCTCATCAGCAACTTTGGTACCAACATCATGCCCACTACTCAATGAAACACCACGAGCATCATCTCCACCACTAACGATAGCATCACGCTCAACATCAGTCATCTGAAGAAATAAAAATTCAGAAAAAGTGAATAATATGAGCAAAACTAATAATCAAAAATAAGCTAGCAAGAGGTGCACAGAAAAACAAACCTTAGAAGCTTTCACAGCAACATCATCGATCTTGCTGCTGCTAACATTCAAAGGAATATCACCAACGGGCAAACAAGGCTGGTCGCCAACAACAGGACCCTAATTCATATGTAATGAAGCAAAAAACAATGCTATTATTAGCAACAATAAACACAAGGAATTAAACCACAGTAACAAAAAAGGTAGGTATCACCTGCAAACTCTTAACGGTGTGGGATAGAAAAATGAACAAGCAAGGCACATTGATGCGCATGAAAATTCAAGAAATACGAATAAACACAATAAAAATAAAAAATAACCTTGCACTTATCAGTAGATGGATCATTAACTCCACTGTCAACAGTAGCCTCAACATTATGACTAGTCTCCTGCATGAAAAGAAAAATTAATAAACAGATGAAGATGAGGAAGTTCAAATATAATACTGATAGCAGAACAACATAGTAAAAACATACAAACACCGAGGACCGACTCACATCAACAACAGGGTGCTCCAAGCCAACATCGTCCGTATGGTGATCAGAAACATTAGCCTCAGTACCATCATCAGCCCTGCTGTCGGTGGCAGCAGCCTCATCCTGCTCAATCTGCATGGAAGAAAAATTAATAAACATATGAAGACGAGGAACTTCAACTACAATACTGACAGCAGGACAACATAGTAAAAATTTCAAACACCGAGGACTGACTCACATCAACAACAGGGCACTCCAAGCCAACATCATTCATTTCATGATCAGAAACATTAGCCTCGGTACCATCACCAGCCCTGCTGTCGGTGGCAGCATCCTCATCCTGCTCAATCTGCCTGATAACAACATTTGCACTTTCTTCATATGGCTTGCAGCGAGAGTCTTGCATAGTTTTGAAATGCTGCATGTTGTTCAAAAGACGAACCAAGCTCTGAACTAGATCAGCAGCACCGTCACGCATATCACCAATAAAAATTCTCTCCATCTCAATATAGTCAACTGCTTCCTCAGCGTTAAATTGATGACCTTCAGGAAGGATACCATTGATACAGCTCAGACGCTCAACTGTCATTGGGACCTTTTGCAGCTCAGAACACACATTACTTAAAATATGCTCAGCGCGCTCCAACGCAGGAACAACAACATCAATACCAAAACCCTGCCTCTGTGAAGTACTAGCATTACTAGGGCCAGGGGGAACATAACTAGCACCCTAAACACCACGGCCATCTCTCAACTCATCGTGCAGAGATGAAATCTTGGGAACCTGAGACGACGACATCTCCAGGACTGGCCGTTTATACACTCAGAAAAAACAACCTCCTCTTGAGTTTTCCACTACAAACAAGGGGAGAAAGAGTTAATTAATCAATGCAACACACAGGGAAAAATAAAACATCATATTAACAGATTTAAATCAACAACACTATCAATCTTTAACTATCATTGCCAATTTGTTAGTATTTACCAACATGCCAGTTGAACAAAGATATTCAGTTAAACCACACATGAAACAACAGTACTAAAAATCGTACCTAAACCTCACAAAGCTTAAGAAATGACAAAATCTAAACATGTAACTCTGCGGGACACATGTTCACTCCAGCAAAAATAGCTATACCTAAAAAAAGGTTTGCAAGACACGAAAGAAATAAAACTCACCGGAAGCTTCCCAAACACCCAAGCCTTTGGATCTGCATTGCCTTTTTTATCAAATCTGCATCAACCAGATAAGAAAGCTTGACAGGATCCATGAAACATATGCGGGAGACTCGCATGTCAGGCTCCACAGTCTTGCCACGGATAAGGCAGTCAAGGTATAGGCCCTATAGCACAGCTTGTGATTTCCTTCCCAAGGGTAACACCATCTTGGTACCTGACAACACCCCTTCTAAGCTCATCAACCATCAGCTGGCAGTAATCCATATTAGCCATGTCCTCAAAGACGAGACCCTCAAACATTGCTGCCTCTCTGGAAACACGCGGGGCGGAACCAGGCAACACAACCTTCGTAAACACAATAATGAAGAACACTTTCAAAGCAAGGTCATCTTTGCTAGGATCCTTGACGAGCACATTGAGCTTATTCCTCAAATCCTTTGTCTTGATATCTTTGTTCCTGCTAATGTCAAGCTCCGATCTTAACTTCATCAGAGCGTCGTCATATCCGTCCTCTGACGGCCTTGGCACAGAACGACCACCACGAGGGAAACCAAATAATTGATGTATACCATCGCTAGTGATGCGAAGCTTCTTATTAGCCTCACCCATGTCAAGAGTCATCGTATCAGGATCAATCCTCAGGTACAAAGCTCCCATCAGAGGGCGGGAAATGTTAGACTTCACCCTCCACTTGAAGATAGAACCAAAACCAGATGCATGAACCCTAGCCACATGTCGACTCTCAAGCAATTTAGCACAAGCTTCAACCTCTCCCAACGAACATCGCACAGTTAAGTTCAATTTCCGTTGGTCACCTTCATCCAAGGCAACTTTTCCGGCATTGCCTCCCACCGGCTTGACCGGACTCATAACGCTAATAGGCTGTAAATGAAAATAAAGAAGCCACACCTTAAATAAATGAATATAGAAAACAAAACAAGCATATGAAGGCAAGTAAAAAAATAAAAGATTGCACAAGTTCAACTATTAAAACAACATCAGTACCACACTCAATTGATGCAAACAATGACCAGCCTCACCTAGCCAGCATACCAGCCCAAACACAATTAAATCATTGCAAGTACAACTAGTAAGTCATATACAGTACAAAACACATACCGCTGCAAATTCATCTTCAGAATCAACTTCAATATCATCTTCTTCAGATACAACATCTTCAGCTTCGACACGAGCATGCTTCTTCACACCTTTGTTCACCTTTGCAGGATGAACTTTACGCTTCTTATTTTCTTTCAACAAAGACATCTCTTGAAGAGGAGACGAAGAAGGCTTCTTATTTGTCAAACCTCGTGGACTCCGTCGAACAGGGGAGCCACCAAGTGTGCTTGGACCAATTTTCACAGCAACACTATCCCCATCAGCGTTGCTATTACCAGGTTGGGAACCAGCTTTCACACGTGGGCTACACCTCTGTGTGCCATCAGGATTTCGATCTGACATCTTCCACTTCAAAACAACTTTCTTATCCTTAACTGCATCACGAGTAAACACTTGCGGCAAACGAGTTTGCATCAAGTTTGTCTTCACATGCATGTCACTTCCATGAGATCCGGCATCAACAGTTGAAAAGGCCGCGTCACCACCTTCATCGCCTACACCTTTAGGAGCTTGAGCAACATCCTCACCACTTCGTTGCACACAAGCAGCCTTTTGACGCCGTTCCAACTCCTTTCTCCTCTAGAAATCACACTTCTCCTTTCTTATCCTTTCATCCTCGAGTTGTAACTGCATAGGAACATCCTCAGCCTGAGTAGCAGGCTCAGTGCCATCAATACTTTGTGACTGAGTAAAAAACAACTGCAAGCTGCCATCACCATCATCAATGTTAAGAGAATACATTCCATCATTAATATCTTTAACAACATCAGCAATGTCCTCAGGAACACCATGGTTGTCATTAAATGCATAAACCAATAACATAAGCACGCACTGTCGGCGTTCTGGGAACGGGGGTCCCCAGATTTGCTTGCCTGCGGCCTGCGGCGTGGCTCAAAGGAGGCCCAGCACAACCCATCTTCATCAGCGCAAGCTCAAGACCCTCGCGAGGGGCCAAGCCTCGCGGGGCGGACGACAAGGAGCTTCCTCAGGCACGGCCTCGTCAGGCTGGCTCATGAGGAGGCGGAGAGTTCAAGGCAGGGTACCTCGCGAGGTGCCCATGACGCAAGCCATGACGACCAAGGGCGCCAGTCGGGCGCCAGCCTGCGCAGTGTCCTCCTTTCCTCTTTGGTGCAAAGGGAGCAAGCCCAGGCGAGAGCATCAAGCAAAGGCGTCCATTTCTGTGCAATGAGACCAAGACCAGCCCAACGGCTGGAAGGAAGTCATTGTGGAGCCCAAGCCGGCGTCATCACCAGAGCCTTTGACAGGCGAGGACCAACTTTAGTCAGGATAAGTGTACCCGCTGTTCCCCTTGAAAATAGCCAATTGTTGGCGCCCTTCCCGCTCGATGTTTGGGAAGAGGCCCAGGGCCTTTGCCTATAAATAGGACTAGCCACCCCCAGGGTAGAGGCATCTGGATCCTCATCAAGAAACCAGTAGATAGAGCGACTGAACCCCTCCTAGCAGTTCATCGCACCAGCCAAGAACAGACCCTCGCGAGGCTGTTCTGCTTTGTATTGTTCATCATCAAGCCCAAGAGGCAATCCACCACACCACACACTGGAGTAGGGTATTACACCACAATGGTGGCCTGAACCAGTATAAATCTTGTGTCTCTTGTGCTGTTTAGTTTGGTAGTTTAGGTCCTAGCGATTCGGTGAGGAGCGAGCTGGCAGAGGGTTGAATCTCCGCGCGCACCCCAGAGTTCGAACCTCAAGGGTCTGCCGGAACCCGAAATCCGACATTTGGCGCGCCAGGTAGGGGTGCGTCGGGATCCGCCCTCCGCCGCTTCGCGCCCCGTCGCATCGTCATCACCATGTCCGGCGACCAGGTGGGCAACCCAGATCCTTGGGCGGCTTGGCCCGCCCGCGCAGAGCCGCTCGCCCCGGGCGACCCTGTGCCCCAGGCAGCTCGCGGTCCGCAGGGCGCTGCGGGCCGTGGGCGACGCGGACAGACCTCGACGGCCCTAACACCGCGGCAGACGCGGTCGGCAGCGAGGGCCTCCAACCACGCCGTGGCAACAACGCCATACACCCGCCGGGAGCAGGCGAACTCAAGGGCCATGCTCACGGTGGCCCGAGAGCTGCTGCAGTGCAGACTGATGGAAGGCGGCCGCGACGTGCTCCTAGAGCGGGTGGCGGAGCTCCTGGGCTTCGCCGCCTCGGGGGCTCACCCCTTCTGCACCCCGCTCCCGCCTCAGGCCCAGGGCGGCCCGTGCGGGGGCCCCACGTGCAACCGTGGGCTCCAAAGCTACTCCAACACCAGCGAAGCCGTCAGCACAGGGCCGGCGGCGGCACCGGCTCCGCTCCCCGTCAATGAAGAAGGACTCGTCGCGACCCACGGCCCCCGTGGGCCGCCGCGCTACCATCACCAGGCCGGCACGTCAAGCAGAGCTGCATGGCACGCGGAGCCCTACGACGCAGCCTTCGGGGTGACGGCCGCGGAAGAGTACGTGCGCCACATGATGGATCAAGGGCACCCGCGCGAGGGCGAACAAGGCTCGCTCCTCAGCCCAAGCTGGGGGGATGAGGCGCCAGAGGCTGAGCTCTTCTAGGAACCCCGGGACGGCCCCGCCGGCCACGCTGGGAGCGACGATTATCGGGTACCACTAATCCCTCAGGAGCAGGCATACACTAATCATGGGTCGCAGGAGGTGCAGGTCGCCACAGCGAGCAGCTGCCCCGCTCCAGCAGTCTCTTACCCCTCAGGAGGAGGGCATCGGGGGCTGCAGGAGAGGGGCCGAGATCCGACATCACCACCGCGGCGTTTGGAGCAAGGCGTTCCCAGGAGGTAGGCCCTCCGCTGGGGAGGTGTCTCAGGGCCTGCCCCTGGCGGAGGACCCGTGGTCGTCGGGGGAACCGCTGGCGACCGCTCTACCCCATCGGCGGCATCCTGGTTTCCGGTCGTCGTTGATAGCAATAGAGTGTGGCGCAAGGCGAGGCCCTCGTCTGGCGATATGAAGCAAGGCCGGTACCTGTGAAGAAGGCCCAGTGCCAGTGAAGCTCGCCGCCCCGTGACACTCTCACGTAATAATGAGTGGGGCTGTACACGCCCCGGAGTCTCAGGGGTGCCAGCCTCAGGCCCTGGGGCTCCCTCCCACGCCCAGTGGCAGCACTTAGCTCCGCGCTGGTGAGAAGACGTCCAAGACTAGACTAGGTGCCGGACGCAGCTTTTTGTTTGCTTTCGTTGCTTTTCCCTTGGTTGCTGCTTTCCCCCGCTGGATTTAAGTTGAACTCGAATTTGAAATTTGCGTGTGTTGGGGATGGGGTGCTTAGTCTCGTTCGAGCAATCTCTCGCGTTTCGGTTACGATCTCGCCTCAGCTGCCCCCCCTCGTGAGCCCCTCGCAAGCCGGGTCAGGCCTAGCTCGCGTGCAGCCCAGACTGCCGCTGACGTACCCTCTCAGGAGGTTTTTTCACTGCAGATCCTACGGATTCAATCAGGAGGCGTTCGAGGCACCACAGCCTCCCACAAATTATCTCAGGACCCGCGCAGGTAAACTAACCAACCGGCTCGTCACCTAGCAGACCACCTGGCATGAGCCTATGAGCAATGCAGCATTAACTAGTGCGCTTAAACATTGGCTTTACATGAGGGGCACCCCCTCCCAAAATGCTCTCACAATCATCGGGACAAAAGCCTGAGTTCTATTCATGCAGGATGAGGAAACAGGAGCGGCGCGCTATTAGTCAGACAAATCCCCCAATGCATCCTCAAGAGCGCTGCCCAAGCTGTCGCTAGCGTCGCTGGCCTCGCCATCGCCCTCCGCATCGCCGCCAGCGGCGTCAGGGCCGTTCACCACGCCGCCCTCGTCGGCGGCCACAGCCACGCCGTCGTTGTCAGAAGCGAAGGCCCTGACAAGGGCGTCCACGTTGTCTTCCACCCAGTACGCCAGGTCGTCTCGGACGGCCTGGGGGACTGGGGCGATGGCAGCGTCAAAGTCGAAGTGAGGGCCCATGTTCCGGAGATGGCTGAAGACGCGGGAGAAGGCGCGCCCGAGCAATGCTCGACTCCTCTCCTCCACCAACCTGTTGGCACGAATCGACCGTGCCTCCAGCTGCGTCACGATGTCGGTGAAGAACTGAAGGTTGCCAGCGTAGTTAATAGCATGCGGCTCGCCAACGGCCGCCTCGCAGATGATACCCAAGGCCGTGTTGGCCCTCTCTCGAAGCGTGGAGAGCATGGGTGCGTGCTCATGCTCCAAGAGCCGCCGCTGACGCATCTCGTCCGCGTTTTGGCGAGCGACAACCTCGGCCTCAACCACCTGCTGGCGAAGAAGAAGCACCTCGGCATGGGAAGTAGCTGACTCCCCCTGTGCTGCCTCAAGTGCGACCCGCAAGACATCGGCCTGCTTCGTTGCTTCCTCCAGTTTGGCCCTGAGGGCGTTGGTCCTACCTTCAGCCTCGGCCCGGACCAACTCCAGCCTCTCCTTAAGCTCGCGCTCGAGATTCAGGCGTGCCGTCACCACCCGACGTCCGACCTTCTCCGCGACACGGGCTTCCCACACAGCGACGTCGTCCTCCGCCCGTGTCGCCCAGCGCTCCCTCGTCTCCAGGCGCTCATGCTCGTGCGCGCGTTCGGCGGCTTCCAGCGTCAACGCCTCCTCACGCTTCTGGAGCTCCGCTGGGTCGCCGAAGGCCACCTTCATCGAAGCGAGGGCCGCCTCGCGCTGCTCCACCTGCTCCTCCAGTGAGCGGCACTGGGCCAAGAGTTCCTGTGCCCGCTCCTCCGTGGCCTCTCGCTGCCGCTCAGCTTCACGGGCTTCTTCGACGGCCTGGGCACGGGCCTCCCGAGAGGCCGCCAGCGATGCCTTGGCCTCCTCATCATCAAGATCACGCCGGCGGTGCGCAAGGGCGGCAGCCGCCTCCAGCTCGCGCCTCTCCGCAACCAGCCGAAGGCCCTCGGCCTCAAGGCGCGCATCCTCGTCAGCAAGTTCCTCACCAAGCAGGCTCACCGCGTCAGCCGCCCTCCGGAGGAACCCTTGGCGAAGAGCGCGACGCTCCCGGGCGCGCTCGAGTACATCCTCCACACCATCATCCGCCCCAAGCAAGCGCCTGGGGGCGCGGATCAGCACTCCCCTCTCGGGCAGGCGGCTGGGGGCTGGCGCCCTCGAGATGGCCGAGCGCGCCCTGCCGAAGGCCTGACCTAAAGCCAGCCCATCTCCAAGTGAAGAGCGCCGGGAGTACCCCAGCCAATCGCGGTCCATAGCCAGACGAGAAGCCCACGGCAGGCTGGCTATGCCACGGGAAGGCCTGCGAAGGAAGACCGCGGGGAGTGCAGGGCCAAGTTACATTTCAGGATGACTCATCTCACCAGCCGGCCTCACCACGAGGGCCCGGCTGCTCGGGATGGTCGAAGATGACGGAAGAGGCGAAGGCGAAGGGGATGGCTCCTCGTCCACCCCCGTAAGCTCGAAGGGAAGGGCCCTGCAGGGTAAGGATCAGAACATGCAATGAAAGAGTCAGGGGCAGGAAAGGGAGAAGGCTTACTCGTCGATGGCATAGTACTTCCTACGCTTCAGCGGGCGACAAGGGTAGTCGTCGCCCAGGGCCTCCCTCCTCTTCCGTAGAGCCTCAAAGTCCACGCGGAAGCGGCCCAAGAGTTGGGCGCAGGGGTCAGCTTGCGACGAGGAGGAAGCATCGAGGCTACTCGCGTCGGGGGCGTCCGCCTGATGCGCGTTGCTGATCGCCTCACCAAGAAGAGCGGCTGGGGCCTCGGGAGCCCCAGCCTCAGGCACTGCAAGCGGCCTCTCGCCACCTTCAACTGCGGCAGCACGAGCCTCGGGAGACGCTCCCTCATGAGTGTCGCTCGGCGCTGTCGCCTCGGCGAGGGCACCCTCGGCCTCCGGAGGCTCATGCCTCCCTGCACCACCACTTGAGGAAGAGTCGCCCCGGGTGGCTACGAGGGCAACCACCACCACTGGGTTCTCGCGAGGCCCCTGGAGGCCAGCAGGGCGTGGCCCCCATTCGTCGAAGACGGGCATCTGGCCCACAAAGTCACCTCTGTTCGAGCAGAGGTACAGCAAGGCCCCCCCTTGACGAATGTCATCGGGGGAAGGATCCCCAGTCAAGACCAAGAGCACCTTCCTCAGAGCTTCAGGCGTCAGGTCCCCTTCCTGGAGCCGCATACGGTCCCTGCAACCGCTGTAGGCCCACATTCAATGAGAGTGGCGCTGGAGAGGGGCGACGCGGCATAGCAAGAACTCCTTCACCACCTTGGGCGCCGTCACGCCAAGCTTCCTCAGGAACTCGAAGCGGTGCCAGACGAAGGCGAGCGGGGGGCTCGCGAGTGTCACTTGGCCCCAGCCTGAATTGGGGACAGCAGGCGAAGATGGCTCTGTCAGCAGGGGGCTGGGCACCCCTACATCCACATACAGCCACCGCTCGCGAAACCCAAGCGCGGGCGGAGGAAGACTGAAGTCAATTCCGGAAGCTGCTGTCTCAGGCGCGGCAATGAAGCTCACGCACCCCGAGCATTGGGTGGGGTCGACAAGGCGTAGAGAGAAGAAGCGGCGCAGCAAGGCAACCAAAGGAAGGATGCCCGTCATTGCCTCGCAAACAAAGGCAAATACCGCGAGAAGGGTGATGGATTCAGGACCCAGATGCATCATATGGATCTGATAATGGGAAAGCACAGCGTTGAAGAAATCAGAGAAGGGGGGAACCAGTCCCGCCCACAGGGCGTCAGCGAAATACCGGACCTCGGTGGGAATCCTGTCGACAAAGAAGCGAGACGCGGGCCAGGCTGTCATCCTCCCGCACTCATTGAAGATGGTGGCCAGGGCCGAGCAGACCTTGCCCAGGCCTTCTTGGTTGATTATGACCGACCAATCGACGGCGGGGGCCACCGTCGACGACGAGCGAGGCGGAGACACGGGCTTCTTCCCTTTTCCCTTCCTCGGCGGGGCCATGATGACAGGAAGGGGATGGGGGAAGGTTCATGACTGGATTGGATGCAGGAACTGGAGTTTGAGAGAAGGAAGGACAAGGAGTGCTCAAGCAGTGGAAAGGGGAACGACCGTGTGCAGCAGCGAGTCCTCCTAGCAAGGCACAAAATAAGGAGGCGTGGGGGAACAGTGCCGCCCACGTCCAATCAACCGCCACGCGGCGCCCAAGGCCGTAGGCTGTTAGGGCCTGCGACGCTTCACACTTGCCCTTTCGCCTCTCTGCTCAGCCAAGTTCGGGCGCGTCGTGGGCCCGGGGGCTACTGTCGGCGTTCTGGGAACGGGGGTCCCCAGACTTGCCTGCCTGCGGCCTGCGGCGTGGCTCAAAGGAGTCCCAGCACAGCCCATCTTCATCAGCGCAAGCTCAAGACCCTCGCGAGGGGCCAAGCCTCGCGGGGCGGACGACAAGGAGCTTCCTCAGGCACGGCCTCGTCAGGCTGGCTCATGAGGAGGCGGAGAGTTCAAGGCAGGGTACCTCGCGAGATGGCCATTACGCAAGCCATGACGACCAAGGGCGCCAGTCGGGCGCCAGCCCGCGCAGTGTCCTCCTTTCCTCTTTGGTGCAAAGGGAGCAAGCCCAGGCGAGAGCATCAAGCAAAGGCATCCATTTCGGTGCAACAAGACCAAGACCAGCCCAACGGCTGGAAGGAAGTCATTGTGGAGCCCAAGCCGGCGTCATCACCAGAGCCTTTGATAGGCGAGGACCAACTTTAGTCAGGATAAGTGTACCCGCTGTTCCCCTTCAAAATGGCCAATTGTTGGCGCCCTTCCCGCTCAATATTTGGGAAGAGGCCCAGGGCCTTTGCCTATAAATAGGACTAGCCACCCCCAGGGTAGAGGCATCTGGATCCTCATCAAGAAACCAATAGATAGAGCGACTGAACCCCTCCTAGCAGTTCATCGCACCAGCCAAGAACAGACCCTCGCGAGGCTGTTCTGCTTTGTATTGTTCATCATCAAGCCCAAGAAGCAATCCACCACACCACACACTGGAGTAGGGTATTACACCACAATGGTGGCCCGAACCAGTATAAATCTTGTGTCTCTTGTGCTGTTTAGTTTGGTAGTTTAGGTCCTAGCGATTCGGTGAGGAGCGAGCTGGCACACCCCAGAGTTCGAACCTCAAGGGTCTGTCGGAACCCGAAATCTGACACACACACATAAAATTAAAACACAATTAACATTGCAGAGACTAGATAAATAAAGCGCATAGCATCAGACACAAACAAAAGGAACAACTGATGTAACTAAGCATATTTATGTATTCAAGGCTGATAAAAAAGAGCAAATATAAGGGAAACACCAGCAACTCGCAAGTTTTTCTAGAGGATTTGGTGTCTCAAAAATAACATTCACAAGATCTTGAAAGCGTTCTGATTTGTCAGAATCAGGAGGCACCGGCACTCCAACATCTGCAACAACATCATAATTAGCAATAAAGTACATGAACAAGCAATCAGTTCAACTATGTGAACTCTACAAGTGCACCCAATAAAACAATATGAACCCACCACTGGCACAACAAACTTCAAAAAGACAACTCTTTCAACATTATACTAGTTCTTCACTGACTACTACAACCTATTCAAATGCCAGGACAACAGTTCAAACTACACATGGTGATAAGTACTACAACCTGTCTGCAGGTCGCATCAACTACCAAAACCATACACACCACACATTCTAGGGCAAAATTAACAGCTATCAAAATACATACAACTTATAAAGTCGATACGGCAACACCTGTACAACCTAAAAACCAAATCTGTTAAAACATCATCCAAAATATAGGGAAAATCACCTGCATTCAACTTGTCCGGACTGGATGATGTACCCATTGAGATATACAGTCTTAAAATCTGCCGAACCAGATCTGCAAGACACATGAACAAAAATTAGGGCTCTGACCTATTTCAGAAATGAAGCACGCCATACAAAGCAAAACTCTTACCAGCATACACAAAATCTGCCACACAATCCAGTATCACTGCCGCCATCCGCTCATTCAACAGCAAAGGAACCCTAGAGAGTGCAGCCTGAGACAGCACGAGAGCAATAGATTAGAAATAGAGAGAAAATCTGTACATAAGAGGATGCAAGCGGAGTCGATGGCAGAGCAAAAGGTGCAAATAGAGCACCCATACCTCCACCCCTGGGGTTGAACCCACCGGTCGACGCTCCCACGGCGAAACAGGAGTAGCAACTTCCCTGCGAGAAGAGAATAAGAGGGGAACGAATAAGGAATTGATTTGGTGACGGGAGCGGCGCGGAACGGGGGAGATCGGTGGTTAAAAGGTGAGTGGGAGAAAACCGACGACTAAGGCCCACAACCGTGGCGAAGCCTACTATCTCTGGGCAGTTACAAAAGATAATAGCAAAAATCAAATACAGTAAACAAATTAATATAGAGGGAGGAAATAAACGGCTAAAGTACAAATAATAACTCACAACAGTACAATAAAAATTATCAAAAAAGTACAAGTGAAAAAATAATTCATAACGGTGCTGGTTTTTCCCCTAAACAATAAAGATAAGATAACGGGGCAAGTCATGTTACGGACTCGCCTCCGCATGCGACTCCACGGCACACCGCGTCGTCGCCTGCTATGGCTCTTTCCTGGCTCGGCCTCACCGGGATGGGGGAGGGGGGTCCTGACCACCCTCCCCCGGCTCGGCCTCGCGCTAACGTGGTAGTGCGGTTATTCTGTCCCCCCCCCCCCACACGCACTGATACGTCTCCAACGTATCTATAATTTTTGATTGTTCCATGCTATTATATTACCTCTTTTGGATGTTTATGGGCTTTATTTTACACATTTATATCATTTTTGGGACTAGCCTACTAACCGGAGGCCCAGCCCATATTGCTGTTTTTTTGCCTATTTCAGTATTTCGAAGAAAAGGAATATCAAACGGAGTCCAAACGGAATGAAACCTTCGGGAGCGTTATTTTTGGAACAAATCTGATCCGGAGAGCTTGGAGTGCAAGCCAAGAAGCCTCCGAGGGCCCCACGAGATATGAGGGCGCCCCCCCTGTAGGGCGTGCCCCCTGTCTTGTGGGCCCCTTGGGCGGCCACCGACGTACTTCTTCCTCCTATATATACCTACGTACCCCGAAAACATCCAGGAGCACCACGAAACACAATTTCCACCGCCGTAACCTTCTGTATCCGCGAGATCCCATCTTGGAGCCCTTGTCGGCACTCTGCCGGAGGGGGAAGCAAGCACGGAGGGCCTCTACATCAACATCCTTGCCCCTCCGATGAGTTGTGAGTAGTTTACCATAGACCTACGGGTCCATAGTTATTAGCTAGATGGCTTCTTCTCTCTTTTTGGATCTCAATACAATGTTCTCCCCCTCTCTTGTGGATATCTATTCGATGTAATCTCTTTTTGCGGTGTGTTTGTCGAGATCTGATGAATTGTGGGTTTACGATCAAGTTTATCTATGAATAATATTTGAATCTTCTCTGAATTCTTTTATGTATGATTGAGTTATCTTTGCAAGTCTCTTCGAATTATCAGTTTGGTTTGGCCTACTAGATTGATCTTTCTTGCCATGGGAGAAGTGCTTAGCTTTGGGTTCAATCTTGCGGTGTTCTTACCAAGTGACAGAAAGGGTTGCAAGACACGTATTGTATTGTTGCCATCGAGGATAACAAGATGGGGTTTATATCATATTGCATGTGTTTATCCGTCTACATCATGTCATCTTGCTTAATGCGTTGCTCTATTCTTATGAACTTAATACTCTAGATGCAGGCAGGAGTCGGTTGATGTGTGGAGTAATAGTAGTAGATGCAGGCAGGAGTCGGTCTACTTGTTATGGACGTGATGCCTATATACATGATCATGCCTAGATAATCTCATAACTATGCGCTTTTCTATCAATTGCTCGACAGTAATTTGTTCACCCACCGTAATACTTATGCTATTGCGAGAGAAGCCTCTAGTGAAACCTATGCCCCTCGGGTCTATCTCTTATCATATTTGCTTTCAATCTACTTTTATTTGCATCTTTACTTTTTGCATCTATATCAAAAATACCAAAAATATATTTATCTTATCATACTATATTTATTAGATGTCACTTTCGCAAGTGGCCGTGAAGGGATTGACAACCCCTTTATTGTGTTGGTTGCGAGTTCTCAGTTTGTTTGTGTTGGTGTGTGGGACTTTTGAGGAGCCTCCTACTGGATTGATACCTTGGTTCTCAAAACTGAGGGAAATACTTACGCTACACTTTGCTGCATCACCCTCTCCTCTTCGAGGAAAACCAACGCAAGATCAAGACGTAGCAAGAAGGATTTCTGGCGCCGTTGCCGGGGAGGTCTTCGCTCAAGTCAAGACATACCAAGTACCCATCACAAACCCATCTCCCTCGCATTTACATTATTTGCCATTCGCCTCTCGTTTTCCTCCCCCCCCCCCACTTCACCCTTGCCGTTTTATTCGCCCTCTCTTTCCCAATCTCCTCCTCTCTTTTCGCTTGCCGTTTTTCTGTTTGCTTGTGTGTTGGATTACTTGTTGCCATGGCACAAGATAATACCAAGTTGTGTGACTTCTCGAATACCAATAATAATGATTTCCTTAGTACTCCGATTGCTCCTCTTAATGATGCTGAGTCTTGTGAAATCAACACCGCTTTGTTGAATCTTGTTATGAAAGATCAATTCGCCGACCGTCCTAGTGAAGATGCCGCTACTCATCTAAACAATTTTGTTGATTTGTGTGATATGCAAAAGAAGAAAGATATGGATAAAAATATTTTCAAATTGAAGTTATTTCCGTTTTCACTTAGAGGTCATGCTAAAGTTTGGTTTTCGTCTTTGCCTAAAAATAGTATTGATTCTTGGAACAAGTGCAAAGATGCTTTTATCTTGTATTTTCCTCCCGCTAAGATTGTCACCCTTAGGAACGATATTATGAATTTTAAACAACTTGATCATGAGCATGTTGCCCAATCTTGGGAAAGAATGAAATTGATGCTTCTCAATTGCCCTACTCATGGTTTGAATTTATGGATGATCATACAAAAATTTTATGCTGGTTTGAACTTTGCTTCTAGAAATCTCTTAGACTCGGCCGCGGGAGGCACCTTTATGGAAATCACATTAGGAGATGCTACAAAATTGCTTGATAATATTATGGCTAATTATTCTCAATGGCACACCGAAAGATCTTCTAGTAAAAAAGTGCATGCTATAGAAGAAATCAATGTTTTGAGTGGAAAGATGGATGAACTTATGAAGATGTTTGCTACTAAAAATACTCCTCTTGATCCCAATGATATGCCTTTGTCTTCCTTGATTGAGAATAATAATGAATCTATGGATGTGAATTTTGTTGGTAGGAATAGTTTTGGAAACAATGCTTATAGAGGAAATTTTAATGCTAGACCGTTCCCTAGTAATCCCTCTAATAATTATGGAAATTCCTACAATAATTCTTATGGTAATTTTAACAAGATGCCCTCTGATTTTGAGAATAGTGTGAAATAATTTATGATTTCTCAAAAGAATTTTAATGCCGTGCTTGAGGAAAAATTGCTTAAAGTTGATGATTTGGCTAGGAACGTTGATAGACTTTCGCTTGATGTTAATTCTCTTAAACTTGGATCTTCTTCTCCTAGGCATGATATCAATGAGTCTCTCAAAGTAATGAGAATTTCCATTGACGAGTGCAAGGAAAGAATCGCTAGATTGCATGCTAAAAAAGAAAGCTTCATAAAAGCGTGTTCTTCTAGTCTTCATGAAAATAATGATGAGGATCTTAAAGTTATTGATACGTCTCCGATAGATCTATGTTTTGCAATATGAATTTTGATGATTATGGGAGTGATGATAAATCAACTTTGCCTAGAAGGCATCCCAAAAATTCGGAGTCTTTAGATCTTGATGTTAAATTTGGTAAAAGTGAGATTGAAGAATCCTCAACTTCTAATAATATTGAACTTACTATCTCGGATTTCCAGGAATTTGATTATGATAATTGCTCTTTAAAAGATTGCATTTCCTTGTTGCAATCCGTTGTTAATTCTCCTCATGCTTATAGTCAAAACAAAGCTTTTACCAAACATATTGTTGATGCCTTGATGCAATCTTATGATGAAAAACTTAATTTGGAAGTCTCCATACCTAGAAAACTTAATGATGAGCGGGAACCTACTATAAAGATTAGAATTAAAGATTATGAGTGTTTTGCTTTGTGTGATTTGGGTGCTAGTGTTTCCACGATTCCGAAAACTTTATATGATATTCTAGGTTTCCATAATCTTGATGATTGCTCTTTAAATTTGCACCTTGCGGATTCCACCATTAAAAAGCCTATGGGAAGGATCAATGATGTTCTCATTGTTGCATATAGAAATTTGGTGCCCGTAGATTTTATCGTTCTTGATATAGATTGCAATCTTTCTTGCCCTATTATTCTTGGTAGACCTTTCCTTAGAACGATTGGTGCGATTATTGATATGAAGGAACGGAATATTAGATTCCAATTTCCATTAAAGAAAGACATGGAGCACTTTCCAAGAAAGAAAGTCAAATTACCTTATGAATCTATCATGCGTGCTACTTATGAGTTTAGTGCCAAAGATGGCACTCGTTAGATCTATCTTTGTTTTTATGCCTAGCTAGGGGCGTTAAACAATAGCGCTAGTTGGGAGGCAACCCAATTTTCTTTATGTTTTTTGTTTTTGCTCCTGTTTAGTAATAAATATTGCATCTACCTTCTGGTTAGATGTGTTTTTACCTTTTAATTAGTGTTTGTGCCAAGTAGAACCTATAGGATAAACTACGATGATAGTTGATTTGATTCTGCTGAAAAACAGAAACTTTGCACGCACGAATATAATTTTGTTAAATCACAGGAACGTTATTTTGCGTTGATTCTTTTTCCTGCTGTTCAGTAGACAAATGTTCCAGGACTTCCTATTTTTGTAGGATTTTTAGAGTTCCAGAAGTTTGCGTTAGTTACATATTGCTACAGACTGTTCTGTTTTTGACAGATTCTGTTTTTCGTGTGTTGTTTACTTATTTCAATGCATCTATGGCTAGTAAATCAGTCTATGAACCATAAAGAAGTTGGAATACAGTAGGTTTAACACCAAATTAAATAAAGAATGAGTTCATGGCAGTACCTTATGTGGTGGTTTTGTTTTCTTTCACTAACGGAGCTTATAAGATTTCCTATTGAGTTTTGTGTTGTGAAGTTTTCAAGTTTTGGGTAAAGCTTTTATGGACTATGGAATAAGGAGTGGAAAGAGCCTAAGCTTGGGGATGCTTATGGCACCCCAAGATATTCAAGAATATCCAAAAGCCTAAGCTTGCCCCGGGAAGGCATCCCCTCTTTCGTCTTCGTTCATTGGTAACTTTACTTGGAGCTATATTTTTATTCGCCACATGATATGTGTTTTGCTTGGAGCGTTGTGTATTATATTAGTCTTTGCTTTTTAGTTTAGCACAATCATCCTTGCTGTACACACCTTTTGGGAGAAGCCTATTTGATTATAATTTGCTAGAGTACTCTATGTGCTTCACTTATATCTTTTGAGCTTGAAAGTTTTTGCTCTAGTGCTTCACTTATATCTTTTAGAGCACGGTGGTGTCTTAATTTTGAAGAAATTGCTAGTCTCTCATGCTTCACTTATATTATTTTGAGAGTCTTTTAGAACAGCATGGTATTTGCTATGATCATGAAGTTGGTCCTAGAATGATGAGCATCCAAGTTGGGTATAATAAAAACTATCATAGAAAAGTGAATTGGATGCTATGATCAATTTGATGCTTGATAATTGTTTTGAGATATGGAGGTAGTGATATTAAAGTCATGCTAGTTGGGTGATTATGAATTTAAATAATTCTTGTGTTGAAGCTTGTGATTCCCGTAGCATGCACGTATGGTGAACTGCTTTGTGATGAAGTTGGAGCACAATTTTATTTATTGATTGTCTTCCTTATGAGTGGCGGTCGGTGACGAGCGATGGTCTTTTCCTACCAATCTATCCCCCTAGGAGCATGTGCGTAGTACTTTGGTTTTTGATGACTTCTAAATTTTTGCAACAAGTATATGAGTTCTTTTGATTAATGTTGAGTCCATGGATTATACGCACTCTTTCACCCTTACGCCATTGCTAGCCTCTCTTGTATCGTGCAATTTTCGCCGGTACCATACACCCACCATACTCCTTCCTCAAAACAGCCACCATACCTACCTATTATGGCATTTCCATAGCCATTCTGAGATATATTGCCATGCAACTTTCCACCGTTCCGTTCATATGACACGCGTTACTTTTGTCATATTGCTTTTTGCATGATCATGTAGTTGACATTGTATTTGTGGCAAGGCCACTTTCATACTTTTCATACATGTCGCTCTTGATTCATTGCATATCCCGGTACACCGTCGGAGGCATTCATATAGAGTCATATCTTGTTCTAGCTTTGAGTTGTAAATCCATAAAAGTGTGATGATCTTCATTATTAGAGCATTGTCCTAGTGAGGAAAGGATGATGAAGACTATGATTCCCCCACAAGTCGGGATGAGACTTCGGACTTTACAAAAAGAAAAAAAAGAGAAAAAAATGTGAGAAAGGCCAAAGAAAAAAAAAGAAAAAAAAGAAGAAAGAGAAAAAAATAAAAATGAGAGAAAAAGAGAGAAGGGACAATGCTACTATCTCTTTTTCCACACTTGTGCTTCAAAATAGCACCATGATCTTCATGTTAGAGAGTCTCATATGTTGTCACTTTCATATACTAGTGGGAATTTTTCAGTATAGAACTTGGCTTGCATATTCCAATGATGGGCCTCCTCAAAAGTGCCTTAGGTCTTCGTGAGCAAGCTAGTTGGATGCACCCCACTTAGTTTCTTTTGTTGAGCTTTCATATATTTATAGCTCTAGTGCATCCGTTGCATGGCAATCCCTACTCACTCACATTGATATCTATTAATTGGCATCTCCATAGCCCGTTGATATGCCTAGTCAATGTGAGACTATCTTCTCCTGTTTTTTTGTCTTCTCCACAACCACCATTCTATTCCACATATAGTGCTATGTCCATGGCTCATGCTCATGTATTGCGTGAAAGTTGAAAAAGTTTGAGAGTTTGAGATTATTAAAGTATGAAACAATTGCTTGGCTTGTCATCGAGGTTGTGCATGATTAAATACTTTGTGTGATGAAGATAGAGCATAGCCAGACTATATGATTTTGTAGGGACAACTTTCTTTAGCCATGTTATTTTGAGAATACATGATTACTTTGATTAGTATGCTTGAAGTATTACTATTGCTTATGTCAATATGAGCTTTTATTTTGTATTCATTTGGATCTGAACATTCATGCCACAATAAAGAAAATTATATTATGAATTATGCTAGGTAGCATTCCACATCAAAAATTCTCTTTTTATCATTTACCTACTCGAGGACGAGCAGGAATTAAGCTTGGGGATGCTTGATACGTCTCCAACGTATCTATAATTTTTGATTGTTCCATGCTATTATATTACCTCTTTCGGATGTTTATGGGCTTTATTTTACACATTTATATCATTTTTGGGACTAACCTACTAACCGGAGGCCCAGCCCATATTGCTGTTTTTTTGCCTATTTCAGTATTTCAAAGAAAAGGAATATCAAACGGAGTCCAAATGGAATGAAACCTTCGGGAGCATTATTTTTGGAACAAATCTGATCCGGAGAGCTTGGAGTGCAAGCCAAGAAGCCTCCGAGGGCCCCACGAGATAGGAGGGCGCCCCCCCTGTAGGGCGCGTCCCCCTGTCTCGTGGGCCCCTCGGGCGGCCACCAACATACTTCTTCCTCCTATATATACCTACGTACCCCAAAAACATCCAGGAGCACCACGAAACACAATTTCCACCACCGTAACCTTCTGTATCCGCGAGATCCCATCTTGGAGCCCTTGTCGGTACTCTGCCGGAGGGGGAAGCAACCACGGAGGGCCTCTACATCAACATCCTTGCCCCTCTGATGAGTTGTGAGTAGTTTACCATAGACCTATGGGTCCATAGTTATTAGCTAGATGGCTTCTTCTCTCTTTTTGGATCTCAATACAATGTTCTCCCCCTCTCTTGTGGAGATCTATTCGATGTAATCTCTTTTTGCGGTGTGTTTGTCGAGATCTAATGAATTGTGGGTTTATGATCAAGTTTATCTATGAATAATATTTGAATCTTCTCTGAATTCTTTTATGTATGATTGAGTTATCTTTGCAAGTCTCTTCGAATTATCAGTTTGTTTTGGCCCACTAGATTGATCTTTCTTGCCATGGGAGAAGTGCTTAGCTTTGGGTTCAGTCTTGCGGTGTTCTTACCTAGTGACAGAAAGGGTTGCAAGACACGTATTGTATTGTTGCCATCGAGGATGTTTATCCCTCTACATCATGTCATCTTGCTTAATGCGTTGCTCTGTTCTTGTAAGTGCATCTAGTGCCACCCCTAGTTGGTTTTGGAGTATTGACGACAAAGTTGGTTGAGGGACTAATGCGTTTGTGAGAATTGCAGGATAACGCAGGTAGTGTCCCTCATTGATTCGGTTTACCTACCGGAGATGACGCCTAAAAATGTATGAAGACATTGAAGACAATGGTGGTATGTGAAGATATTCATATTGAAGACTATGACATGAGAAGACATTGAGTGAAGACTATGGAGCGCGAAGACTGTGTTGTTTCGCTGTTTCCTTTTCTTCTTTGTTGAGTCATAGGAACCACCGTACTATTAAGTGGGGTCCAAGTGAACTAAGTCAGAATGACTGAAGTGATGCTCAACCCAAATCCTATATCTTCGAGCGAAGACAATGAGAGCAAATCTTATCCAGAGCTGGATGAGTCAGCTTTGCTTGTAGCCCAAGTAAAGTTGCCGTGTGTGTTTGAAATCTGACCGTTGGAACACGTGTCAGTTCCTTAGTGACCCAGGGTCATTTCGGACATATCAGGTCGGGTTGCCCAGTGGCTATAAATAGCCCACCCCCTACACCATAAATTGGTGGCTGCTCAGAGTTAGTGCACGGCTTTTGTCGTTTGAGAGCAACCCACCTCGAAGCCTTTAAGAGAGAGAAATCCTTGCGAGGACCAAGCCTAAACACCCAGAGCCAAAGAGTGTTAGGCATCACTGAAGTCTTTCTGTCTGTGTGACCTGAAGACTTATTACACTTGAGGACTGTGAATCCTCCAGCTGGTTAGGCGTCGCGTTCTGAGCATCCAAGAGTCATTGTGGATCGCCGGTGAACGAAGTCTGTGAAGGTTTGGAAGTCTACCTTGAAGACTTACCAGAGTGATTGGGCGAGGACTGTGTGTCCTTAGCTCAAGGGGAATAAGGTGAAGACACGGTCTTCTGAGTTGAATCTCAGCCTCCCTAACCAGACGTACAGTTGTCACAGCAACTAGAACTGGTCCAACAAATCCTGTGTCTTCAACAAGTGACTGGTTCTATCCTCTCCCTTCCTTTACTTAAGTTCGTCTTTGTGAAGTCATTGCCTATCTGTCATACTTGCTTGACTTCATTGCTTGACTACTACTGTTGATTGGCTTCATACTATCTTCCATCTTGATCCTTACTACTTAGCTGCTATTAGTCCTATACCTTCACATCATTGCATACTTGACTATGGTTTGCCTATTGTAGTTTAACTTCCGCTGCATATCAATTAGGTCATTTCTACTGTTTGTCTTCCAAAACTATCATGTTTTGAAGACTTTCATAAAAATCGCCTATTCACCCCCCCCTCTAGTCGATACTAGCACTTTCAATTGGTATCAGAGCAAGGTACTCCCTTGTTCTGTGTGATTTGGTTTAACCACCTGGAGTTTTAGCTATGTCGACTGCAGGGATAATCAAGGTCTCCGATGCTTGCCCCGTGTTGAATGGAACTGAATATCCCTACTGGAAGAATAAGATGTGCATGCATCTTGAAGCCACTGATGTCGACCTCTAGTATGTCGTCAAGAACGGCGTTCCCAAAACTAGTGAAGGTGTCACCCTACTGATGTCAAGAAGTTCATTCAACTGGACTCTACTGCAAAGAACATCATTTGTGGTCATCTGACCAAAGGACAGTATGGCCGTGTGAGTGCTCTGGAAACGTCGAAGCTAGTCTGGGACTGGCTATCCAAGGTCAACGAAGGCGTCTCAACCCAGAGAGATCAAAGGATAAGTGTTCTTCGCAACCTCTTCAACCGCTTCAAGAGAAATGACAATGAAAATGTCCAGCTCATGTTCGATCACCTTACTGACATCACAAATGAGCTTCAAGCTCTTGGCGCAACAGAGATTACCAAGCATGAAATCGTCAAGACACTACTGAGATCACTTGACAGCTCCTTTGACACCCTTGCCCTCATGATACAAGAACGTCCTGACTTCAAGACACTCGATCCGTCTGATATACTTGAGAGGCTCAACACACATGAGTTCCAGCTTTCTGAGAAAGAGATATCTATGGTCCAAACTATGGCCGAACTCGCACTTTGAAGGCAAAAGTTGTTTCCTCATCTGACGAAGAATCTGACTGCAGTTCTGATGATCCTGAAGACATTGGAAAGGAACTTGCTATGCTTGTGAAGAAGTTCCAAAAGTTCACCAAGAAGAAAGGCTTCAGAAAATCTTCATGATCCAGCTCACGAAATGATGAAGCTTCCACTCATGACCACAAGAAGAGAACATGTCACAAGTGCAAGAAACCTGGACACTATATCTCTGAGTGTCCACAGTGGGACAATGAGAAGAAGAAGAAGAAGAGCAAGGAATATGATTCTGATGACAAGAAGAAGAATAAATCTTCAAAGTATTCTTCCAAGTCCTCATTAAGGTCTTCATCTCATAAGAAGAGCTCATCAGGCAAGGCTCGTGCGTTTGTTGGCAAGGAAATGGATTCAGAAGAGGAGTCTGCTTCTGAGGAGGTGGAAGTGGAGTCTGGAGAGGAGTCCGACCCTGGCGTTGCAAGTCTGGCTCTAGCCACAGCCTATGTTGCCAAGTCCATCTTCAACACAGAAGACAATGACTTCCACACCAATGCTGAAGCTGATGATGAAGACGATCCTACTCCCACCTACTGCTTCATGGCACGTGGTGCCAAGGTAAAATCACGTGATGCTTACTTTCAAACATCAAGTGAAGATGACTCTGATTGTGAATCCAAACCTAGCTACAAAACACTTGCTAAAATTGCAACTGAACAACAAAAGGCTATGGAACATACTCAAAAACTGTTAGACAAAAGCGATGATCTGTTGGACGCGGAAATGACACGCTCACAGTCCTTAGTTGAAGATATATAAAATCTTCATGCTAAGTACCAAGAACTTGAAAGTCGTCATGAAATGCTCTCAACCACTTATGAAAAGCTCTCCTATGATTATCTTCAAAGGAAGCAAGAACTTGAGAAATTGAGAGCGGCTCATGAAGATCTTCAAAAAGAGAATGAGTCACTTTGCACTCAACAGATCAGTCCCGCTCAGGATGGATTCGAACCACCATGTCTAAAATGCATTGAGCGTGATAACGCTACATCTGTTGCTGAATGTTCCACCGCTGCTACTATTTCATTGTCTTCACCTACTGATGTGGTTACTAACCCCTCTGCGGAGGATACCACTACTATTGCTAATGAAAATGCGAGGTTGAAGACATTGCTTGAAACAGGGATGTACAAAAGTCTGAAGGGACATCAGACACTCTGCGATGTCCTCAAAAAGCAGATTCTGAACCGAAACCCTAGGAAAGAGGGTGTTGGGTTCGAGAGGAAAATGAATGTTGATGGCTCGTACTGCAAGCCTGAGCAGTACCCCAAAATCACATGGGTTGCTACAAAGGAACCTTCAATAGATCCATCCACTTTATCTGGCTTTACCTGTGCTAATCCTATTATCATTGATGAATCCTTTGATGCAAACTATAAGCTGTTCAAGAATCAGAATGGTGAAGTGTTTGCCAGGTATGTTGGTACTAACTGCAGGAATGGACCACCTATGAAGAAGATCTGGGTACCTAAGCAGTACATTGAGAATCTTCCTGTGAATGTCGTCATGACACCACCAAGGAAGAAGACAAACCCCAGACCTATAGCTTCATATGGCCCAAAGGCTTCATACAGATACAGGACTCACCTGGGTCACCCTAACGCCAATGTTTTGCAGGGAAATCATACTCAGACTTATGAATATGAGTGTGTGTCTTTGAACCGCTATGTTCATAGAACTAAGAACTTTTCTGCTTATTAATATGAGTATCATTCATCTCCTGCAAGGCTATTTGCTAGGTCTCCAAAGCCAAAATTCTCAGATGCTGCACTTAGACTCATTGCTTCCAAGACACCCCTAAAGATGTGGGTGGCGAAGAAGAATTAACTTTCTTTTGCAGAGGAAGGTCTCTAGCCTGCAATAAAAGTCGTCCGATGCTATTGCTGGGGACCTAAAGCACATTCAGGACGCATGATAAAATGTCTTACTATATACTTCACATCTGAATCGCTTACCAGTCATACTATGTGTCCTAACTTTGATCTAAGCTGTGACAATCCTTGTATGTGTCAAATGCCTATGCTTCACAACACTCTTTGTGAAGCCTATCCTCCTAACTGCATTGTAGGGTATGTCACCAAAAGCTTCAGAATGGATTATGGACAGCGGATGCACAAATCATATGACTGGTGATCGAAGTCTTCTCATGGACTCAACCTTACGTCCATCCGACAAGAGTCACATCACATTTGCTGATACTGGTAAAAGCAAGGTATTGGGTCTAGGTAGAGTTGCAATCTCAAAGGATCAACACATGGATAAAGTGATGCTTGTTGAATCCCTTGGTTTCAACTTAATGTCTGTCTCAATGCTTTGTGACTTGAACATGATTGTGCTATTCGGAAAATATCGCTGCCTTGTACTAATGGAATCTGACAAGTCTCTAGTCTTTGAAGGGTATCGGAAAGATGATCTATACATGGTAGATTTCTCAGCAGGTCCACAGCTTGTCGTATGTCTTCTCACAAAAGCTTCAGAATGCTGGCTCTCGCATCGAAGGCTGGGGCATGCTGGCATGAGGAACTTACACTCACTCGTCAAGAAGAAGCATGTCATAGGCATCGAGGATGTCAAGTTCAAGAAGGATCATTTGTGTGGTGCCTGCGAAGCTGGAAAGAGGACTAGGGCAAAGCACCCCTCGAAGACAATCATGACAACATCTCAACCCCTCGAGCTGTTGCACATGGACTTATTTGGACCTACTCACTACTCCACCCTCACAACAACTGCTTGTCTCTATGGCTTCGTCATTGTTGATGACTACTCAAGATACACATGGGTTCATATAATTCTCTACAAGACTGAAGTGCAAGATGTCTTCAGACGCTTCGCCAATTGAGCAATGAACAATTATGGTGTGAAGATCAAGCATATCAGAAGTGATAATGGCACCGAATTCAAGAACGCCAGACTTGATCTTTATCTGGATACAATGGGAATCACTCATGAGTTCTCTGCTCCATACACACCTCAGCAAAATGGCATCGTTGAACGCAAGAACAGAACCCTCATTGAGATGGCTCGAACAATGCTCGATGAATACAAGACACCAAGAAAGTTCTGGCCTGAAGCTATTGATACATCATGTCACATCATCAATCGTGTCTACATCCATAAGCTTCTGAACAAAACATCCTATGAGCTACTTACTGGCAAGAAGCCAAATGTCAGTTACTTCAGAGTATTTGGAGCTAGGTGCTGGATCAAGGACCCCCATCACAAGTCAAAATTTGCACCTAAAGCTCACGAAGGCTTCATGCTTGGCTATGGAAAGGACTCGCACTCCTACAGAGTCTTCAACCTCTATCTCTACAAAATCGTCGAAACTGTGGATGTGCGATTTGATGAAACAAATGGTCCACAAAGAGAACTCCTGCCAAGTACACTAGATGAAGCTCCTCCAAGCGAATCTATCAAGCTGATGGGAACTGGTGAAATCATGCCCTCTGAAGCACAGCCTGAAGAGGAACTTATCATTTCTGCACCAAACCAACCTGAAGACAATGCTCAGACCGAAGACAATCCTCCCAATGATGACAATGATCAGCAAGAGCAAAGTCTTCGTCCAGTTCATCCTCGTGTTGCAAATGAAGTACAAATTGAGAAGATAATTGACAGCATCAATGCGCCTGGTCCGCTTACTCGCTCAAGAGCAACACAGTTAGCAAACTTTTGTGGGCACTTTTTATTTGTGTCAATATCAGAACCCAAGAAAGTTGCTGAAGCCTTTATGGAACCTGAATGGATTCAAGCTATGCAAGAAGAACTTCAACAGTTCAAGCTGAACAATGTTTGGGAACTTGTCAAGCGACCTGACCCTCGCAAGCATAACATTATTGGAACAAAATGGATATATCGAAACAAGCAAGATGAGCATGGTCAAGTCGTCAGAAACAAAGCACGTCTTGTGGCTCAAGGATACACTCAAGTAGAAGGAATTGACTTCGATGAAACATTTGCTCCTGTGGCTAGGCTTGAAGCTATTCGCATACTGCTAGCCTACGCTAACCATCACAACATCTTGCTATATCAAATGGATGTGAATAGTGCATTTCTCAACAGCAAGATTGAAGAAGAAGTATATGTCGCTCAACCACCTGGCTTTGAAGATCCAAAACATCCTGATATGGTGTACAAGCTAAACAAAGCACTGTATGGCCTCAAACAAGCTCCTCGCGCATGGTATGATACGATCAAAGACTTCCTGAATAGCAAAGGCTTCAAACCTGGATCCCTCGATCCCACACTCTTCACGAAGACATATGATGGTGAACTATTTGTGTGCCAAATATATGTGGATGACATAATCTTCGGCTGCACCAACCAGAAGTATAGTGATGAGTTTGGGTACATGATTCAAGAGCAATATCAGATGTCCATGATGGGTGAGCTGAAGTTCTTCCTTGGTCTTCAAATTCGTCAGCAAAGGAATGGCATCTTCATATCTCAAGAAAAATATCTCAAAGATTGTCTGAAGAAGTTTGGAATGGAAGACTGCAAAGGTTACACGACGCCAATGCCAGGCAAACACCATCTTGGTCCCGACGACAATGGTAAAGAGTTTGATCAAAAGGTATACCGCTCCATGATTGGTTCTTTACTTTATCTATGTGCATCTAGGCCAGATATTATGCTTAGTGTTTGCAGGTGTGCTCGATTCCAAGCGGCACCAAAGGAATCGCATCACTTAGCTGTGAAGCGAATTCTTCGATATTTGGCTTACACCCCAACACTCGGATTATGGTATCCAAAGGGCTCAAAATTTGATTTCGTTGGATTCTTGGATGCTGATTATGCTGGTGACAAGGTGGATCGCAAGTCTACATCAGGCACATGTCACTTTCTGGGTCGATCACTTGTCTGTTGGTCTTCAAAGAAGCAGAACTGTGTATCACTCTCAACTGCTGAATCTGAAAACATTGCTGCTGGATCTTGTTGCGCTCAGCTTCTATGGATGAAGCAAACTCTCAAGGACTATGGCATCAATCTGAAACAAGTACCTCTCTTCTGCGACAACGAAAGTGCCATCAAGATTGCCAACAATCCTGTCCAGCACTCGAAGACAAAGCACATTGAAATTCGTCATCACTTTCTCAAAGATCATGTCATGAAGAAAGATATCGACATCACTCATGTCAACACTGAAGAGCAACTGGCAGATATCTTCACAAAGCCCTTGGATGAGAAAAGGTTTTGCAAGTTATGGTGTGAGCTAAATATCTTGGAGTCCTCTAATGTCCTATGATCAGGCACACATCCTAACACTTATGCATGTTGATGACTTAGATGTTTAACACACGAAGTACTGTATATCTTCAATCTATGAAGAATTACATTCTGAGTGTGAATACATTAACATGGAATTTGACTTCAGAGCGCCACGATAATTGTGCGCCGTGTCCGGGTCTAATACTTCCTATACGGTGGGTAACGCCACCACCAAATTTCTCTGTTTGAAGTGTTTCACTCATGGCGTTAATTTTTGCAATGACTTCGCATTTGGTTTGTCTTCAGTTTCAATTTATCTTCTGATTTTCTTCACTGTGATGATTTGGTTGCTTTCTGATATATATATATATATATATATATATATATATATATATATATATATATATATATATATATATATATATATATATATATATACTAGTGTTCTGTCCTCTACAGCATTGACTTATAGCTATGTCTTCTAGTTGAATCTTTTGAACTAAGTGAATGTGATCGGACCCTAACCTCTCTATGCTTTCAATATCAAACTCTATCTGTCCAAATCATATGCATTCTATTGAAACTGTCGAATGTCTTCTCTGCGTCCTAGTCAGCAGAAGGCACAGAGACAAAACATTAAGTCTATTTTAAATAACTCATCTTTATTGTTGAAATCTGGTGAAGCCGGAACAACCATCCGACATGCCTGGCGGGCGTGGGAACGTGGGACAACTCTGAGTATGTTGCATGCTTGCCACGTGCCCCTCAAATGTGAACCATGAGGGCCACCTGCGTAATTGCGCTGTGCCGCACACCTCCTTATAAGTACTTGTCCCCTGCGGTAAAGAAATCCTTCTTCCACCTCTCCACCTCGTCAAAACCCTAGCGCCACCGCTAGCTCTCGACGACGCCGGCGACAAAGCGCTTAGCTGCCGCGACTTTTCCGACGCCGTCCTCACGCCGGCCGCGGACATCGTCCTCTCCGCCGTCGCCGTAGGTGTCCTCCGTCGCCAAGTTAGGGCACGGTGGACTGAACTGCTCGGTCTCCTATTCATCCCATCTAGCAGTTCTTCGTGCGGTAATTATAACTCTATTTTTACCACCTTTTTGATCTTCAATATTCATCCTATTTACCAAAAGTGGTTTCTGCCTACACGGTGTTAGATCTATTCTATCTGCATCTCATACTGCCTAGTCTATTCGCTTAAATTTCATATCTAGTTTGATTCCTCACTTGTACTTATTCACGGATTCGTACAAATCTGGAACCAACTCACTCCATATAAGTGAATGTCTTCGCATCATGAGGTCAATGTCTTCAAACTGATTTATCTTCAAAATCTTCTGAGAATGCATATGACCTCTTCCCCTTCCCTCGCATCTCTAATGCTGTCACAGGTACATGTCCATGGGAGAATCCCTTGGTTCTCATAGTCTGCATTCGTTTGCAGAATACTTACAGCATCACATTAACTCTCCCGAAGCTAGTTCCTGCTTGACCAGCAAGCGTAAGTCTCTGAAGCCTTTGAACATATTGAAGCCATTCAGTCTGAAGTTCATGGCTGCAGAGAAATCAGTAAGGAAGGGTGGCAGACAGCGTCGAGGGGGAACATCCAAAGATCTGCCTGATGACTTAGCAGAGCTCTACAAGACAGATCCCGAAGAGAATTATCATCAGCGCAAGACACGAATCCAATTGATTCGACACTATTGGGATGAAGAATTGTTCAAGTACAAGTTCGTGACCAAGGAATATGCAGAGAAGAATGCTATCAAGAGTCCTTGGGGCGATATTCTCTATCGAGGCCTTCAACCCAAGAACAGAGCTGAAGCTATTGCACAAGGTTTCTATCCTTGTATGGTCCGTGGACCTCAGCCTGAGAACGCCAATCCCTCATCGTTACTCTGGTGTCGTGACGATACTCTCTTCAAGCGCAACTTCCAGCACGCAAAGGCAACGGCCAAGGAAAACAAGAAGTCATTGGGATTAGACTTCAACCCTGGTCCCTCTGCTCCTCGTGCTGACGGATCACGTGATGCAGAACCCAATGTCATCGTCCCCTTCTCCAACCTTGATGACCTCATAACCTACATCTTGGTCCAAGGTGCCAGGGTAGATCATTCTGATAATGATGCTGACACTGATGAAGCCCCAGCTCCTCCTCCAAAGCCGCAGAAGCAAAAGAAGACAAAGGCTTCAAGATCAGCTGCACCTCCAAAAGCTTCACGTGCGAAGCCACTGGCCACTGCACCTCCTGAAGACAGTGTGCAGTCTGAAGAACAATCACGTATCTTCAAGAGGACGGAGAAGAAAAAGCAAATTGTCAGGCATACTGACCAAACCTTGACTCCTGCTGCCATTCTGCGAGAATAACCCATTGATATGTCCAGCGATGAAGATCTAGCAGATGATGCCCTTGAGCAACTGATAAAGAGCAAGGAAGAAGCAGAGATCTTCAACAACCTGCCTCTCTTTGATGTGGTAATCATCCATAACTTCATTGATCAGTGGTTTGACACACCAAATCTCAGCTTTGAAGATCTGCAGCTTCCCATTGGCCTCAGCGTCTCTTTCAATGGCACCATTGCTTCTGAACTAGCACTCGCTCAGCGCATCGTTGAGCTGAAGAACAAAATTGATTATGAGAAGGCTCAGTTCAAGAAGCATGTGGCGAAGCTCAGTGTGCAAGATGTCAGAAACTTCAAGGTCATGCTGCATGAGCTTAAAGAAGCCTTTCTCAAGAAGCGCCAAGAAGCTCAGGGCTCTCGCGAGCGCATGAAGAGTTTGGCTGAAAAATGCGTGCTTGCCTACAATGAGGCTGAGAAGCGCAAGTCTCTTGGTCGTCCTGGCATTGACCCCAGGATGGCTGCAAAGAAAAAGAAGCTCTCTACTGCCTAACCTGCACCTTCAAGTCAAGAAGCAGCTCACATTGTCTTCCCAAGCAGCATGACTGGCTCGAAGCCAAAGGTCCTGTCAACCACTTCAGAACAGAAGAAGACGAGGGCTGCCGAGGCTGAAGCCAGAAAGAGGAAGAATACTGAAGCCTCTGATGCCGCTCCCTCCAAGAAGAAGCGCAAGACCAAGAAGAATCGGGCTGCTCCCATAGAGCCCTTGGTTGTTGAACCCATCTCAGTGGTTCGCCCTGCATCTGAACATCAAGAACGACGTATGATAGTTCATGAGCCTGCTTCCACAGAGGCTCAAGAAGCTGAAGATATTCCAGCAGCTAAACCCACCGCTGCTGAAGACATTGGTCAAGATGACAATGTTGAAGATGATGAAGTTCTTCCTCAGATCAAACACAATGTGGTATCATCGCCTGTTCTCACGAACAGTGAACTCATCAGCATTGGTCGTCATCTGACGCCAATTTCTCAGGATGCATCGTGGGCTGATCACCCACAGCAACAAGACTCCCCAAGTACTCCCCAACAACAACAACAAGTTACACCACCCGTGCATGAAGAGGATGAAGACTTTGAGGCCCAGCCAACTCCATCTCCAAAGGCATTGCCAGCATTTCGCAGGCTTCGCAAAGGACAAAGGCCTCAAGTCCCTCTTTCGAGCGTTCCAGAAGGAGAAGTGCATCACCAACCTGTTGCACGACAAGTGTTTGCTGAAGCCACTCCAACTGTGAATGTCTCCGTGTCTGAAGCCCAAGCTGCTGAAGACAATCCGGCTGCATCAGCCGATGAAAGACAAGAAGATGTACGTGTCCCCACTCCCCCAGTTATTGAAGAAGCTTTTCCTGATGTGAACGTGCCAGTGCCCGACCCTCCAGCTCGTCAAGTGGAGGTTGAAAATCCTGAAGCTGCCACCACCAATGCAAGTGAAGCCAATGACGTAGTCATGGCTGAAGCTAATGTGGAGCTTGCACCAACCAGCGTGCCAAAAGCCAATGAGGCAACTGCTCCCGAAGCACCTGTTATGCAGCCTGAAGCCTCAGTTGCCGCCACTGCTCCTGTTCCGCCACCAAGGCCCTATACAATTGAGCAAGCATATAATCATGGTCAGCTAACCACTGTCCGATGGCCCATTCTGGTACCTCCGCCTACTGCCCCTGGACCTCAATTTGATTATCATGCTGACCATAGGCCTCAGGTCCAGAAACCAAAGCCAAGACTGCCAAGGTTTCCAGGCACTGCAAACTCTACAGGGTCCTTCAATGTAAATGGCTTCAAAAGCCACAATACCTTCTTTGACAGCGGCAAGAACCCCTACTCAAAGCCAAGGATATCATCTGATTGTTTCTGGAGCTATCAGCAGCGAAGCTACTACTCCTGCGTTCTGTATGATCAAGGGCACATTTTCCCTCATATGCGCCTTGACACTAAAGCCATTGCTGGACTGCCGTGCTTAGAAGAAGCACTTGACTGTTTTCGTGATGCCGGTCTGCTCAGCTTTTTGACAGACAAAGAACACTGGAATGAAGAACTTTTGCTTCAATTCTATGCTACCCTCCACATTCGCGGCTACAACAGGGATATCAAGACATGGGTTCTCGAGTGGATGACTGGAAACGTTCATCATGAAGCCAAAGCTCTTGATGTCATTCAGCTTACAGGCCTCCCCACTCCCGGAGAGCTATATGAACCTGATTGTCAACTACACCGCAATGCACTGGAGAGCATCTTCCATAAGCCTGAACCCAACATGAGCCAGATGTTGAGCATGATGAAGCCTTTGCCATCTGACGCTGAATACCCAACAGAGTTCTTTGTTGATGACCTTGAGTATCTGCCTCGCACAATATATCATATCATCAGGCGAACTCCATGGCCTATCAAAGGACATTCATCAGCGGCCAAACTTGAAGGAGCCATGAAGACATTGGTCTTCTACATCCTCAATGGCATCAGCTTCAATTCCCAAGAATTCTTCATCAGGCAACTTGCTGCGTCTGGATCTGATCTTTTTGGTCTGAAGTTCTATGCTCCATGGGTCATGCGCCTCATCAAATGACACTCCTCTGTCAACTATCAGCCCTCTGCTCGCAATCATCTGATCTTTTTACCAGAGGTTGATATGTCAGTTGAAGCCATATACACTGACCCTGCCAAGAAGCCTCTTTTTCTTCAGAATGTCGAGCACCAAAGCTTCACTCAACCCATCGAAGGCGTCCAAGCAGTAACACGTATCTATCCAATGGCTGGAAATACTCGTCTGCCTCATCGTGCGCAAACTGAAGCCACTGAAAGCACCATTGCCCAAAGGCCTAAGAAGCGCTCTCGTGTTCTCAATGACCAAGAACTTCTTGTGGCACTTCATCAAAAACAAGATAAGCATCACTATTGGCTCAAGAGACAGATGCAAAGCCTCTTGGTGGATGTCAATCGCATTCGAAATCTTGCCACCAAGAATGCATTTGTTGCTCACGAGACTTGTCGACGATCATGGAAGAGTTTGACGCTGCTTAGTGCTGAAGCAGATCTTCAAGACAATGGCTTCGCTGAAAGATTCAAGTTTGACTCCACTCCTCCATGGACTGCTGTCCTACGTCGAACTCCATCCCTTGAAGACTCTGACTATTCTTCCTCCGCGGCAACCGTGAATGCCAGAGTGATCGTTGATGAAGATCATGCTACTTCACCACCTCCTACTTCTGCACGCATCAACACTGCACCAAGTACGTCTGCACCGCCAAGCAACAACGACAACCCTGCTGCTTCACGAGGACGAGTAGATGCTCTATGTCTTCAAACCTTTTTGGTCATTACTGACAAAAGGGGGAGAAGTGTATGAGTTGATAATCTTCAAGCGGGTTCATATGGGCGGTCGCTTTATATTTTGCTTCGTGCTTACAACTCTTGCTTTTGAAACATTTGGTTCTTTGAGTTGTAACACTTAAACTCAATGGTCGTATGCTACTTATTTGCTTTACTGTGGTGCGATGATAAATTCCGCATGTGCGATGATAACTTCCGCACTTAGATCATTTTGCAGACGTCCATTTTTCATTATGCATATCATTCTACTTGCTATATCATTTCATGCATGATGAATTATCTTCATAAGTTGAAGAGGATCTCCACAAGTACAATCTGCCATGTGCATTTGCATTCCAAAGGCAAATTACTTATATGCACATCTTCAGGGCGAGCCCTTGCTACTTATGAAGACAATAACCTATCCTTTACAATTTCACATACTTTATCCCCGTTGAAAACTTCAACCAGTTTGTCATCAATCACCAAAAAGGGGGAGATTGTAAGTGCATCTAGTGCCACCCCTAGTTGGTTTTGGAGTATTACGACAAAGTTGGTTGAGGGACTAATGCGTTTGTGAGAATTGTAGGATAATGCAGGTAGTGTCCCTCATTGATTCGGTTTACCTACCGGAGATGACGCCTAAAAATGTATGAAGACATTGAAGACAATGGTGGTATGTGAAGATATTCATATTGAAGACTATGACATGAGAAGACATTGAGTGAAGACTATGGAGCGCGAAGACTGTGTTGTTTCGCTGTTTCCTTTTCTTCTTTGTTGAGTCATAGGAACCACCGTACTGTTAAGTGGGGTCCAAGTGAACTAAGTCAGAATGACGGAAGTGATGCTCAACCCAAATCCTATGTCTTCGAGCGAAGACAATGAGAGCAAATCTTATCCAGAGCTGGATTAGTCAGCTTTGCTTGTAGCCCAAGTAAAGTTGTCGTGTGTGTTTGAAATCTGACCATTGGAACACGTGTCAGTTCCTTAGTGACCCAGGGTCATTTCGGACATATAAGGTCGGGTTGCCCAGTGGCTATAAATAGCCCACCCCCTACACCATAAATTGGTGGCTGCTCAGAGTTAGTGCACGGCTTTTGTCGTTTGAGAGCAACCCACCTCGAAGCCTTTAAGAGAGAGAAATCCTTGCGAGGACCAAGCCCAAACACCCAGAGCCAAAGAGTGTTAGGCATCACTGAAGTCTTTCTGTCTGTGTGACCTGAAGACTTATTACACTTGAGGACTGTGAATCCTCCAGCCGGTTAGGCGTCGAGTTCTGAGCATCCAAGAGTCATTGTGGATCGCCGGTGAACGAAGTATGTGAAGGTTTGGAAGTCTACCTTGAAGACTTACTAGAGTGATTGGGTGAGGACTGTGTGTCCTTAGCTCAAGGGGAATAAGGTGAAGACACGGTCTTCTGAGTTGAATCTCAGCCTCCCTAACCAGACGTACAGTTGTCACAGCAACTAGAACTGGTCCAACAAATCCTGTGTCTTCAACAAGTGACTGGTTCTATCCTCTCCCTTCCTTTACTTAAGTTCGTCTTTGTGAAGTCATTGCCTATCTGTCATACTTGCTTGACTTCATTGCTTGACTACTACTGTTGATTGGATTCATACTATCTTCCATCCTGATCCTTACTACTTAGCTGCTATTAGTCCTGTACCTTCACATCATTGCATACTTGACTATGGTTTGCCTATTGTAGTTTAACTTCCGCTGCATATCAATTAGGTCATTTCTACTGTTTGTCTTCGAAACTATCATGTTTTGAAGACTTCCATAAAAATCGCCTATTCACCCCCCCTCTAGTCGATACTAGCACTTTCAGTTCTTATGAACTTAATACTCTAGATGCAGGCAGGAGTCGGTCGATGTGTGGAGTAATAGTAGTAGATGCAGGCAGGAGTCAGTCTACTTGTTATGGACGTGATGCCTATATACATGATCATGCCTAGATAATCTCATAACTATGCACTTCTCTATCAATTGCTCGACAGTAATTTGTTCACCCACCGTAATACTTATGCTATCTTGAGAGAAGCCTCTAGTGAAACCTATGGCCCCCGGGTCTATCTCTTATCATATTTGCTTTCAATCTACTTTTATTTGCATCTTTACTTTTTGCATCTATATCAAAAATACCAAAAATATATTTATCTTATCATACTATCTTTATTAGATCTCACTTTCGCAAGTGGCCGTGAAGGGATTGACAACCCCTTTATTGCGTTGGTTGCGAGTTCTCGGTTTGTTTGTGTAGGTGCATGGGACTTTTGAGGAGCCTCCTACTGTATTGATACCTTGGTTCTCAAAACTGAGGGAAATACCTATGCTACACTTTGCTGCATCACCTCTCCTCTTCAAGGAAAACCAACGCAAGCTCAAGACATAGCACGCACCCACACACCCCTAAGATAGATAATGTGGGCAAGTCCATACAAGGAAGATGTGTCAGTACAACTACGCCCCTCGGTGCGGTGCGGTGTGGGGGAAAGTCACGTTACAGACTCGCCTCCACATGCGACTCCATGGCACGCCGCGTCATCGACTGCTACGGCTCGTTCCTGGCTCGGCCTCGCCGGGATGGGAGAGGGGTGGTCCCAACCCCCTCCCCCCGGCTCGGCCTCGTGCTAATGCGGCAGTGCGGTTATTCTGTCCCCCCCACACGCACCCACACACCCTTGAGATAGATAATGGGGGCAAGTCCATACAAAGAAGATGTGTCAGTACAACTATGCCCCTCGGTGTGGTGCGGTGCGGGGGAAAGTCATGTTACGGACTTGCCTCCGCATGCAATGCCGCGGCACACCGCGTCGTCGCCTGCTACGACTCGTTCCTGGCTCGGCCTCGCCGGGATGGGAAAGGGGGGGGGGGGGTCTCGACCCCCCCCCCCCCCGGCTCGGCCTCGCGCTAACGCGGTAGTGCGGTTATTCTGTCCCCCCCACACACGCACCCACACACCCCTAAGATAGATAATGGGGGCAAGTCCATACAAGAAAGATGTGTCAGTACAACTGTGCCCCTCGGTGCAGTGCGGTGCGGTGCGGGGGCAAGTCATGTTATGGACTCGCCTCCGCATGCGACGCCGCGTCGTAACTTGCTACGGCTTGTTCCTGGATCGGCCTCGCCGGGATGGGGGAGGGGGACCCCCCTCCCCCCGGCTCGGCCTCGCGCTAAATCGGTAGTGCAGTTATTCTATTCACCCCCACACGCACCCACACATGCCTAAGATAGATAATGGGGGCAAGTCCATACAAGGAAGATGTGTCAGTACGACTATGCCCCTCGGTGCGGTGCGGGGGCAAGTCATGTTACTGACTCACCTCTGCATGCGATGCCGCGGCATGCCGCGTCGTCGCCTGCTACGGCTCGTTCTTGGCACGGCCTTGCCGGGATGGGGGAGGGGGGTCCCGACCCCCCTCCCCCTGGCTCGGCCTCGCGCTAACGTGGTAGTGCAGTTATTCTGTCCCCCCCCCCCCACACGCACCCACACACCCCTAAGATAGATAATGGGGGCAAGTCCATACAAGGAAGATGTGTCAGTACAGCTATGCCCATTGGTGCGGTGCGGGGGCAAGTCATTTTACCGACTAGCCTCTGCATGCGACACCGTGGCACACCGCGTCGTCGCCTTCTATGGCTCGTTCTGGCTCGGCCTCGCCGGGATGGGGGAGGGGCCCCCTCCCCCCCGGCTCGGCCTCGCGCTAACGCGGCAGTGCGCTCATTTGACAGGCGCAGTGTGGTTATTCTGCCCCCCCCCCCCAAACGTACCCACACACCCCTAAGATAGATAATGGGGCAAGTCCATACAAGGAAGATGTGTCAGTACAACTATGCCCCTCGGTGCGGTGCGGTGCGGGGGCAAGTCATGTTACAGACTCACCTCCGCATGCGATGCCGCGACACGCCGAGTCGTCGCCTGCTACGGCTCGTTCCTGGCTCGGCCTCGCCGGGAAGGGGGAGGGGGGTCCCGACCCCCCCGGCTCGGCCTCGCGCTAACGCGGCAGTGCGGTTATTCTGCCTCCCCCCACACGCACCCATACACCCCCTAAGATAGATAATGGGGGCAAGTCCATACAAGGAAGATGTGTCAGTACAACTATGCCCCTCGATGCGGTGCGGTGTGGGGAAAGTCATGTTACGGACTCGCCTCCGCATGCGACGACGCGGCACACCGCGTCGTCGCCTGCTACGACTCGTTCCTGGCTCGACCTCGCTGGGATGGAGGTGGGGGGTCCCGACCCCCCTCCCCCCCGGCTCGGCCTCGCGCTAACGCGGCAGTGCGGTTCTTCTGTCCCCCCCCCCCCCCCCCCACACGCACCCACACACCCCTAAAATAGATAATGGGGGCAAGTCCATAGATGGAAAACGTGTTAGTACAACTAGGGCCCTCGGTGCGGTGCGTGGGCAAGTCATGTTACAGGCTCGCCTCCGCATGCGACGCCGCGGCACGCCGTGTCGTCGCCTGCTACGGCTCGTTCCCGCCTCGGCCTTGCCGGGATGGGGAGGGGGGGTCCCGACCCCCCTCCCCCCGGCTCGGCCTCACGCTAACGTGGCAGTGCGCTTTTGACAGGCGCATTGCGGTTATTCTGTCCCCCCCCCCCACACGCACCACACACCCCTAAGATAGATAATGGGGGCAAGTCCATACAAGGAAGATGTGTTAGTACAACTATGCCCCTTGGTGTGGTGCGGTGCGAGGGCAAGTCATGTTACGGACTCGCCTCCGCATGAGACACCGCGGCACGCCGCGTCGTCGCCTGCTACGGCTCGTTCCTGCTCGGCCTCACCGAGATGGGGGAGGGGGGTCCCGACCCCCTCCCCCCTGGCTCGGCCTCGCGCTAATGCGGCAGTGGGCTCGTTTCACAGGCGCAGTGCGGTTATTCTGCCCCCCCCCCCCACATGCACCCACACACCCCTAAGATAGATAATGGGGGCAAGTCCATACAAGGAAGATGTGTCGGCACAACTGTGCCCCTCGGTGCGGTGCGGGGGCACGCCGCGTCATCGCCTTCTACGGCTTGTTCCTAGAACAAAACTCACAAGAACTAGAACAAAAAAGTATCAGTCCATGCCACTGGTGGAGTCAAGTACTAAATTCAAACAACAAAAAAAGAAAAAAATTGACCGCCCAAGGAAAAAAAGGTACCAGTCCAAGTTACCGGTGGAGTCAAGTACTAGATTCAAACAACAAAAAAAGAAAAATTGACCGCCCAAGGACAGAAAAGTACCAGTCCAAGTTACTGGTGGAGTAAGTACTAGATTCAAACAACAAAAAAAGAAAAAATTGACTACCCAAGGATAGGAGCAGGCCCTAACGATGCTAGATACTTGAACTCGAGCCCGTGGGCGAATCCCTAGTAATCCGCACAACATAGGGCCCGCCGACCAGGGCCCACAGGTCAAGAGAGAGCGAGCGCCATGTATAAGCGCTCAGGTAAGTGTTCATAGGAGTTCGACTGGTGAGCCTTGGCTGTGCTTATAAACAGGTCTTGAGCCCCCTCGACTAGCGAGGTGGGACTAAACCCATAGCGCATGCGCATGCCGCGCTGCACAGCCAGACGGACGAGCTATCCGGGCCGAAAACAACGACTCAGGCCGATGGCCCAACATAGTACTTCGCCCCATTACAAAAATCCAACAGATCACGCACGACAAAAAAACAAAATGCAGATAATTTTAAAAAAACCTCACAATAAATCAGTTCAAAAACAAAATAATGCAAAAAGTTCAAACACATCTTAATTGTAAGAAGTAAAAAAAATCAAAAAATATATATTTTTGGATTATTAAACGTAGAAGATTGTAAATAAAAATTTCAGAAACAAATTTATAAAAAGTACAACTACTACAATTCGTAAGGTTCAAGTAAAAAAATAGTACTATGCAGCAAATATTAAAATCTTTTAATTTTAAAAAATACTAGAACTACCATAATTCAACTGTAAAAAAGAAAAAAATGTGCTCCAAAATTCATGTAAAAAAGTAAGAAAAAATGTTATACAACAAACAAATTTGATTGGTAATTGACAACCTAAAATAGTTCAGTACTATCATTAACAGAATGTAAGTTCAGCAAACTCAATACCCAAAAAGGGTTCTAAAAACATCATCAGCGTATAGCACCGTCTGCGAGTTATGTACATGAAAATATACCAGTCAAAACAAAGGATGCACATTAGTTCAACTATAGAATTGTTCCAGTACTAATATCAAGAATATATAAATAAAACAGTTATACTTGAGCAAATCAATAGGAAAAGCATTACATAACTTGTTCCAAACCATCTGATAATACCATAGAATTCAACCATCTCACGTGCAAATGTTTTAAAAGAAAAAATACTGCAACATAATCAACCACACACAAATCTCACAACCGGCGTCATTTGCCACATTTAAACCTACAACACATAAATTCTGAATGTCAGAGAGTCATCTTCCCTGGAGAACATAACCATAACCACATCAGCATCCTCAAATCCAGACTCTGCCACAAACTCCTTCCACCCAGTAGTTAGGTTGATGCAACCATCAAAGTCGATGTGGTAGGAAACTTCCATCAACTGATACCCATTTTTGACTGAAGTCTCCATCTTCAGAACACCAGAACTAGGAGCAACAATCCTGATCATGGGTGACATTTTCTGCAAATGGGCATGGGAGTACAAAACAAAGTGAACACCTGACATAACTGAACTTTTACACAGATATAGGAACGGTTTGCATAACAAACTAAAAAAGGAAAAATTTGAGCCAAAACAATAACACAAAACTAACTAGTCATGTGAACTGACTAAACTGAAGAAATATACATATCAATACACCTACAGTAAAAACATCTAGCAAAAAATAGATCAAGGATTATACAAAAATGGATAAAATACTGTTAAGTAATGAACAAATACACACAGAAATCCCTACTGTTAAATTCTAACAAAACCAAATAAAAAGTATAGACAAACTATTCATAAGACTAAACTACAGATTCAGTCCATGGGATTCAAACAGAGACCAACAAAAAAGTAGAAAACAAAATGAATAGAAACACATACCCATGATTCCTTCAAGTCACCAACCGCCAGGCGACAAACATAGGGTGCACGAAACCCATGGTTGTTGTACAGTAGAAAAGGAAGTTGCCACGGCGCTGAGTCTGGGTGAGCTCCAAACCAGATTCGTACACACAGCCGTCAGCTATGCGCGCCATCTTTGCCAGGCATCCGCATGAACAATCCTCCATGGAACATACATGAACAGGGAAGAAAACAAGGAAGAGAAGAGGGAGGAACCTAGATCTGATTCTGGAAGAAAGAAGAAAAAGGAGGGGGGAGACTTAGCCACACACCACACATAGATGGATAGAATTTATAGACAGGGAGACTCGCAGATTATAAAAATAATAAATAGGCAGGTGGGCAGCCAGCTGGTAGGAAATAGTTATTATACAAGCCATGCAACATTTGACCGCAAATCAGTTCAACTTGAGATAAACAAGCAGTGCAAAAGTGCACATGTGAAACATATGTAGACAAAACAACACATTCAGAGATAAAACAGTTGAATTCATTTAGTCATTCAAACATCTGCTCCCTCACAACAAAAATCTTAAAAACATAATATTCACTAATTCAGTCATAACGATCAAAGAAACGACGCCATTTGGCCCTGGTGGATGGATGTGGAGCCGTGGCTCCTCTCGCCCTAGCCCAACTAATGATCTGAATATGGTTCCTTCCCCTGTCCTTTGGGAAAAGAAGCTCCAGTTCATTGGAGTTGCAAGTATCCATCACTTCGCGCGCAAGGCGTCTGTTGAACTCTACCTCCAGTTCCTCCTCGGCAGCATGTCGTGCCATCTGCCTGCGCCTGTGCCTCCTCCTCCTCTGCTCCGCTACTGCAGCCCTCACATCTATGGCATCCCGCTCCTCCTCTATGACCTCTCCCAGCTCAGGATCCATCTCGCTTTTCTTTGGTTGCGGCTGGTAGAATGAAAGTGACAGAGGGCTCAGGCTTTATAATCAAAGTGCAGAGGTATCGGTACGAAGCCAGTTCCGATGTCAACGCATAGTAAGACAACTTTGACATGCAGCAGTCCAACTACACATACGGCAGCAATTCAAACAACACTGAAAAACACGCAACTTAATTACACAATTTGAACAGATTACAAGAAATCGCAGGATTCAGTCAGCCGCCATACACCACCTCTGCCAACGACAAAATAACATGGGAATCCGGGGTAGAAACAACTCAAAGAAGCAAAATTTACAATGCAAATCATTTCATGCAATCCTCATATCTCTCCCTGCAACGCCAATTCGAAAGAAAAACAACAGGAAAAGAAGAACAAATTTGCATGGCGGGCATGGAAAACGACCAAGAACAGCAAAACTTGTAATCAAAAATTACAGATGAAATTAATCTCCAAAAACTCTAACATACCTATAATTCTCACATCAAAAACAACAAAAAGGACGTAAATTGAGGCCTACGAACACCACGGTAAAAACCAATGCCCAAAACACGTCCGCCGCCAAAATGCCCACGCCGTCACCTCCGGTGACTACAGATCGCAAAACACAACCAGGTGAGCGCGTGCACGTGCGGAACCCCTTACATGTCTCCTCTAGCAACGAATGGCCTGCAGCATCGTGCCGAAGAACGCCCGGAAGCTCCATGTTGCATCCCCTATTTCCGTCCGTCGTACACACAGGAAGATCAGTTCAAGTGGAAAACCACGTCAGTCCAAACTGTGAACTACGTTAGTTCAAAAAGGGTAACAGAATAATATTTTGTTACGCGTAACAGAATAGCCCAGATGTGTGTGTGTGTGTGTGTGTATGAGAAGAGTTTTTTAGTGTTTACCTCAAAGCGCTCCTTCATCAGATTGACTAAGCCGGCTTCAAAGTCACGGCTAGTATGAAGGCGGTTTAAATAACCCGCATGCATCTCATGAGCATTGAACTGGGCATAACTCTTCAAATCCAGCTTCCATTTGCCCTTCTCAGCAACTGAAAATTCTTCCTTGGCACTATGTTTTGATAAGACAGTGAGGTTGCCCGATGCTGTATAGCCAAGCCCGGTGACAATAACATCTTCTGCCTCTTTCTCAGCAGGCTTGACAGGACTTGGCGGCTTAGCTGTGGCCGGGTTAACATCCATGTAATCCAGTGCGACATGGTGCTCTCCTTGTGGCAGATCGTCAATAGCTGCTTCAGCGGTTTGATGCAAAGATTCACACAGTGTCTGTTTTTCTGGGTCAACAGCCTTGGGATCTTCGGTGGTGTGGGTGTCTTCGCCCGGCTTACTTGTATTTGCCTTCTTGCTAGGTTTGGCTTTACCACTGGCAATGAGACATATAAAGATATTAGCATGATAATTTACAAAGTGTTGAAAAACAAAGAAAGTCAAATATTCTCACCCAGGGGCAACTTTAAATAGGGGGATCTGAGTCACAGTGGAGTCATCAGATGAGGAGTGAGAAGTTCCCTCATAGTTTGAATCAGAAGGGTTAAGGGGTTGTCGAATAAGACCCGCCATTGGAAAAGCTAAGTCAGAAATTTGTGAAACCTCTGCTCGGCGCTTGTGAGGAGCCGACGTGTTGGGTAACCTGGAGGAGAGATTGTCGCTGCCGCTCTTCTGGGTCGTGCGGCGAACTTCATGTTGTTGTTTCTTAAAAATAAAGTTGGGATCCAGGTAAGCTAAAGGGTGAGAAAACCTTATTTTCCGGTTCGCCTGACGAATTTTTTGTCTTGGCAAAGGTTCTGAGTCGGAGGAAAGGATAGTTACCTCTTCACCATCTGCGTGGCTGGCCTCCGCATCATCCTGATAGCAATCAGTGTCAATAAGATGTATAAAAAATGAGCCAAGGTAGTCAAGTTCTACCTCCGACTCATCCTCTAGAGTAAATGGATCAGTTGCATCTGCCTTTTTGTAGCAGGCTTCTTGGAAGCCTTGGTCTTGGTTCTGACCTTCTTGGCCGACTTATCTTGGAGTTTCTTGTTCCAAAAGGGGGAGTCAGCCTGCAGAGATCAAGTGATTGTGAAAAGACAATTCATGTAAATAAGGAAGGAGTTGGAAGTTACTCAAAATACTTATAGCTGGGGGTTTATTAAGGGTGCAGAAGGGATTCAACCCTATTTTGCTACAAGTTTTCATGCTCTCATGGAGCAGTGTTTTGGTCATCCTGTTGATCTCATCATTGTTTAGTTGTATTTGGAAATGACGTTGTGGATCCTTGACATCACAAGTGTATTCACACATTAAATCGGGCCGACGGCTCAAGGGCAAAATCCTCCATGCGACCCAGCATCGAACTAGATCAGTTCTAGTTAAACCATTGGCCATTAAGGCTCTGATCTTTGAAAAAATGGGCATATATTTAGCCCGTTCTCCTGTGCTGATCCATTCTGGAAGAAGATGTCTGTTGCTAAGCCGGCTTTCACGATAACCCGACAGAGGATTGTCACCTTCTGGAGATGTGTCTTTGCAATAAAACCAAGTCTGGTACCAATCCTTAGGATGACTGGGAGGGGCGGCGGCAGGAAAAGTGGCTTCTTTCCGCCTCTGAATTGAAATGCCACCTAGTTCTAGGCTGGGCCCGTCTGTGAACTCGATCTGGCAGTTCAAGTAATATAATTCTCTAAATAATTCTACATTGGGCTCCTTTTGAAGGTACAATTCGCAAAAAACTTGGAAGTTGCAGATGTTGGAAACAGAGTTGGGCCCAATATCTTGAGGATTAATTTGGAAGAAATGCAGTACATCACGAAAAAAATTTGAGCCGGTTGGAGTGAATCCCCGGAGCATGTGATCAGTGAAAACTATGACTTCGCCCTCTTTTGGGTCAGGGGTGATCTCTGCTCCTGGGACTCTCCAATGGTTAATTTTTTGCGGCTAAGATGCCCACTTGAACATGCTCATTCAGCGTCTGCTCTGTAACCCGGGAGGCAACCCAGTAGCATGAAGTGACAATTTTGGTCATTTTGTTGATAGAAAGCCTAGAAAGGAAAAGATTGCTGGATTAAGGTTATGCTGTTAAGCCGTCCAATGATCAAAAAATGAGTGCATTATGCCAGATCAGTTCATATGCAGAATATGTGTTACAAAATTGGCATGATTAAGCCAGAAGACAATGCCACGTTATACAAATTCTGAACATATACTGGCGGATTAAAAAGGGGCTAATGGTGTTTGGTGGGTTACGACTTATCATATAAGCCGCCCGCACGGCTGCAGTGCCACCGATCTATAAGTGAAATTTTGCTAAGTGCTGGACAAACAGGTTCCACATATCAGTTCTACAATTTTGGATCTACAACAGTCCAAAAAATAAAATAAATCCTAAACCTAAGGTGGTGGCAATGGAAGAACTCATGTGCTCCAATGGGATCTTGTGCAGAAAAAGTACCTTTTAAGACTGGAAAGGGATGCTAAAACTCCTACCGCACAACTTCAGTGTTGCGTTCAGATTCAACTATGCGTTCTAAAGAGAAGAATGAAGAACGGTGAAGAACACCGATGAATGACAGAAACCCTAATGCAGATTTGCTATGAGGAAAGGCGAGTACTCACTGATGTTGATGTACAGCGGAGGTGCACGGCAGTTCTCTGGTCTATTCAGGTTGATGCAACGGCCAGAGTTGATGCTGTTGAAGAAGGTCGACAGCGGTGTAGCTCGGGTTTGCAGAGGCGTCATAAGGAGGAAGACAGAGACAAGGGGGCAATGGTAAAAAGTGAAAAGAAGGACCCTTGTCCCTATTTATAAGGAAGTGACTAGACCGCATGCGCGGGAATCGATGAGGCCGAAAAATAATTATGTGGCTATATGGACGCCTCGATTTTCGGGAGGTCCATTAAGATAAGGATCTGTTGATATATCTTGGGTTGTGTGCGAAATTAATGCGCATGATGTTATGGCGGGTTACCACGGTCCCGTGATGTGACATCATGGCGGGTTACAGTGAATGGATAAAGAATTGATAATGGAAGATTCTACTAAGTCAAAAAGTGAATATTGATGTGAACAAGTTCAAATCAACCTGGGGCCTAATGTTGGGGATATAACTACTAGGTATGACCCGCCCAGGAGGGACCAGGTCATGCCATTGGCGACTTAAAGACGAAGATGCCCGATAAGGTCCAAGAAGACATGAAGATGGCGGTTCATGGAGCGAGCCTATTTAAGGCCCAAAGACCCGGAGGCGACTTGAGGCCCAAAGGGGTGAGCCGCCATATGTTAACTTGTTTTGTAAGGCAAACTTAGTTAAAAACTGAGCCGGTCACGTTTGTGTGAGCCAGCTGGGACTCTGTAAGCCGCCAGGCATCAACCTATATATAATGGGGTGACCCGGTGGCGGGTTAACTCAAGAAACAATCAATCGATAACTAGGTCAAGTGTATTCGCTCCCTGGTAATCGAAACACAAGCAATACAACCAAAAGCAGGAGTAGGCTTTTACCTCATTGAGAGGGGCCGAACCTGGGTAAACTCTCTGTGTCCTTTGTCCCGTTCAACCCCTTTAAGCTAACCTAGTTGTGATGGCTCCACACCTAAGTCCTTTTGCTAGTGCATCTATCGTGTTAAGTCTATGATAGATACCGATGCTTTTCGTGATTTTAGCACTAAATATGGACTTGACTCTGAGATAGTAGCTTCTTTTTGTGAATCATTTGCTACTCATGTTGATCTCCCTAAGGAGAAGTGGTTTAAATATCATCCTCCCATTGAAGTTAAAATAGTAGAACCCATTAAAGTTTAAGAAGAAACTATTACTTATAATGTTGATATTATTGTTCCTACTGCTTATATTGAGAAACCACATGTTCCTGTTAGAATAAAGGATCATGCTAAAGCTTCAACCGTGGTTTGTAAGAATTATACTAGAACACCTACACCCCCTGAGCAAATTGAAGTTGAACCTAGTATTGCTATGGTTAAAGATCTCTTGGTTGATAATATAGATGAACATGTTATTTATTTTTGTGATGAAGCTGCTAGAATTGCTAAACCCGATAATAAAGATAAACATAGACCTATTGTTGGCATGCCTATTGTTTCCGTTAAAATTGGGGATCATTGTTATCATGGCTTATGTGATGTGGGTGCTAGTGTGAGTGAAATTCCTTATACGTTATACCAAGAAATTATGAATGATATTACACCTGCTGAGATAGAAGATATTGATGTTACTATTAAGCTTGCCAATAGAGATACTATATCACCAATTGGGATTGTTAGAGATGTTGAAGTCTTGTGTGGGAACATTAAATACCCTACTGATTTTCTTGTTCTTGGTTCCCCACAAGATAATTTTTGTCCCATTATATTTGGTAGACCTTTCTTGAATACTGTTAATGCTAAGATAGACTGCGAGAAAGATATTGTTACTCTTGATTTAGGGGACATGTCTTATGATTTTAATTTCTCTAAATTTCGTAGATAACCCCATGATAAAGAATTGCCTAGTAAGGATGAAATTATTGGTCTTGCTTCCATTGTCGTGCCTCCTACTAATCCTTTAGAACAATATTTGCTAGACCATGAAAATGATATGTTTATGAATGAAAGAAGGGAAATTGATGAAATATTCTTTAATCAAGGGTCTGTTTTGAAACACAATTTGCCTGTTGAAATCCTTTGGGATCCTCCTCCACCAAAGGGTGATCCCGTGTTTGAGCTTAAACAATTACCTGATATTCTGAAATATGTTTATCTTGATGAAAAGAAGATATATCATGTTATTATTACTCCTAACCTTTTAGAGCATGAAAAAAAGAAATTATTGAAAACCCTGAAGAAGCACCGTGCCGCTATTGGATATACTCTTGATGATCTTAAGGGCATGAGTCCCACTATATGTCAGCCACTGTTCAAAAAATCTTTTAATTCAGCGATTTATCATCCGATTTAACGCTACTCCTGGGGTGACCGATAATATTATGCTTTATCTTCACCGTTTATCGTTTGGGCATATTTATCGCCCCGACAAGCGATTTATCGAGAATCTACTGATAAATCGAGCCTATCCTAGCACTATTTTTGTAAAAACTATGTTTATTTGTGTTTTATGCACCTTGTTAAGCAATATGTACTATTGTCCTATTTTGTTTGTCATTATATCAGGATTCAGAGGCTAGGAATCATGGTAACACTTCTGTCCAATACATTTGCGGTGTTGAATATAGCATATTTTATCGTTAGGAACCTGGGATTTGCAAAAAATGACTGATTAATAGTCGACCGATAAAATCGATTAATCGGCCGACTTCTGATTAATCTCTAATCATGGGCTGACCGGGACGCTAACGATAAGAGATATCCTCAACATTGATGTCAGCACAAAATTAAATTTGAACCTAATGGTAAACCAGTTGTTGATCACCAGCGACAGTTAAATCTGAAGATGAAAGAAGTGGTAAGAAATGAAATACTAAAGCTTCTAGAGGCGGGTATAATTTATCCTATTGCTGATAGTAAATGGGTAAGTCCTGTTCATTGTGTCCCTAAGAAGGGAGTATTACTGTTGTTCCTAATGATAAGAATGAGTTGATCCCACAAAGAATTGTTACAGGTTATAGAATGGTAATTGATTTTCGCAAATTGAATAAACCTACTAGTAAAGATCATTACCCTCTACCTTTTATTGATCAAATGCTAGAAAAACTATCCAAACATACACATTTTTGCTTTCTAGATGGTTATCTGCTTTCTCTCAAATACCTGTGTCAAAAGATGATTAGGAAAAGACCACTTTTACTTGCCCTTTCGGTACTTTCGCTTATAGACATATGCCTTTTGGTTTATGCAATGCACCTGCTACCTTTCAGAGATGTATGACTGCTATATTCTCTGACTTTTGTGAAAAGATTGTTCGGGTTTTCATGGATGATTTCTCCGTTTATGGAACTTCTTTTGATGATTGCTTAAACAACCTTGATCGAGTTTTGCAGAGATGTGAAGAAACTAATCTTCTCTTGAATTGAGAGAAGTGCCACTTTATGGTTAATCAAAGTATTTTCTTGGGTCATAAAATTTCTGAAAGAGGTATTGAAGTTGATAAAGCTAAAGTAGATGCTATTGAAAAGATGTCGTGTCCTAAAGATATCAAAGGTATAAGAAGTTTCCTTGGTCATGGTGGTTTCTATAGGAGGTTAACTAAAGACTTCTCTAAAATTTCCAGGCCTCTCACTAATCTCTTGCAAAAGGATGTTCCTTTCGTTTTTGATGATAATTGTGTAGAAGCATTTGAAATACTTAAGAAAGCCTTGATTTCTGCACCTATTTTTCGGCCTCCTGATTGCAATTTATCCTTTGAAATTATGTGTGATGCTAGTGATTATGTTGATGGTGCTGTTCTAGGACAAAGCGTTGATAAGAAACTAAATGTTATTCATTATGCTAGTAAAACTCTAGACAGTGCCAGTGAAATTATGCTACTACTAAAAAGAATTTTTAGCAGTTGTGTTTCCTGGTGATAAGTCCAGATCTTATATTGTTGATTCCAAAGTAACTATTCACACTGATCATGCTGCTATTAAATATCTTATGGAAAAGAAAGATGCCAAACCTAGACTTGTTAGATGGGTTCTCTTGTTACAAGAACTTGATATGCACAATATCGATAGAAAGGGAGCTGAGAACCCTGTTCCAGACAACTTGTCTAGGTTAGAAAATGTTCTTGATGACCCACTGCTTATTGATGATAGCTTTCCTGATGAACAATTAGCTGTCATAAATTCTTCTCATAATACTCCATGGTATGCTCATTATGCTAATTATATCGTTGCTAAATTTATACCACCTAGCTTCACATACCAGCAAAAGAAAAAGTTTTTCTATGAATTAAGACATTACTTTTGGGATGACCCACACCTTTATAAACAAGGAGTAGATGGTGTTATTAGACATTGTGTACCTGAGCATGAACAAGAACAGATCCTACGCAAGTGCCACTCCGAGTTTTATGGAGGACACCACGCTGGAGATAGAACTGCACACAAGGTATTACAATCCGGTTTTTATTGGCCTACTCTCTTCAAGGATGATCGTAAGTTTGTCTTGTCTTGTGATGAATGTCAAAGAATTGGCAATATTAGTAGACGTCAGGAAATTCCTATGAATTATTCACTCGTTATTGAACCATTTGATGTTTGTGGTTTTGATTATATGAGACCTTTTCCTTCCTCTAATGGGTATACACATATTTTAGTTGTTGTTGATTACGTTACTAAGTGGGTGGAAGCTATCCCAACTAGTAGTGTTGATCATAACACTTCTATTAAGATGCTTAAAGAAGTTATTTTTCCAAGGTTTGGAGTCCCTAGATATTTAATGACTGATGGTGGTTCACATTTTATTCAAGGTGCTTTCTGTAAAATGCTTGCTAAGTATGATGTTAACCATAGAATTGCATCTCCGTATCACCCTTAGTCTAGTGGTCAAGTAGAGTTGAGGAATAGAGAGATTAAATTGATTTTGCAAATGACTATTAATAGATCTAGAAAGAATTGGTCTAAGAAACTTGATGATGCGTTATGGGCTTATAGAACTGCTTATAAAAACCCTATGGCTATGTCTTCGTATAAAATGGTTTATGGAAAAGCATTTCACTTACCTCTCGAACTAGAACATAAAGCTTATTGGGCTACTAAAGAGCTCAACTATGATATCAAACTTGCCGGTGAGAGGTTATTTGACATTAGCTCACTTGATGAATGGAGGACCCAAGCCTATGAGAATGCCAAGTTGTTTAAAGAAAAGGTTAAAAGATGGCATGACGAAAGGATACAAAAGCGTGAGTTTAATGTAGGTGATCATGTTTTGCTATACAACTCTCGTTTAAGATTTTTTGCAGGAAAGCTTCTCTCTAAATAGGAAGGTCCTTACATTATCGAGGAGGTCTATCATTCCGGTGCCATAAAGATCAACAATGCCGAAGGCACAAATCCGAAGGTGGTTAACGGTCAAAGAATTAAACATTATATCTCAGGTAATCCCATAAATGTTGAGACCAATATAATTGACACCGTAACACTAGAGGAGTACATAAGCGACACTTTCCAGAATGTTTCAGGCTCTGAAAAGGAATAGGTATGTGGTACGGTATGTAAACCGACTCCAAAATTGTTCTAATAGCAATTTTTCTCCATTTTGGAATATTTAAAAAATTAGGAAAATTAAAAGTAGTCTGAAAGATACACGAGGCGACCACAAGGGTGGAGGGCGTGCCCCCTGCCTTGTGGCCACCTCGTGGAGAACACCCGTCGTACACATATACCCTCCAATTGGGACAAATCTCGTCCAAGTGAAAGCAACATAGGGAAGAGCTCTTGGGGGCTTGAAAATAAGCATCTTATGGAGGAAATTCAGAAGAATGCAAATATACTCCAACGTGTGCTCCAAGAACTGCAAGTTCTGAAAGGTGCTTTAGTATAAACAACAACCCCATCATGACCACCTTCGAAGAAAGAGACATAAATACATGGGTATGGGCACTCCCCTTGGCAACTGCCAAGCTTGGGGGAGGTGACCCGGTATCGTATCACCATCACACCTTTACCTTTAACGTTTTTCTTAGTTCGATCCTTTTGGTTATATCTTGATCTAGTAGAATAAAGTTTTAGTATAATCTAGCTTTGAGTTTTGTTTTGATCTCTATCTATGTAATCGAGTCCGTGAGTTATATATAATAAAGAGTAGTTTTGAGTTGAGGGCTTTGCTTTCTTGCTATGATCTTGAGGGGATAAAAGAAAGAATAAAATAAATAAAAAGATCATGTAATGATCTTATGGAGAGTAATGACTTCACATATAAAGAGTATGATGAATAAAAGTTGTTGAGAGTTGACAAACATAGTTTTGGTCATTGTTGCAATTAATAGGAAGTAATAAAGAAAGAGAGGCCTCACATATAAATATACTATCTTGGACATCTTTTGTAATTGTGAGCACTCATTAAAATATGACATGCTAAAAAGTTAATGTTGGACAAGGAAGACAACATAATGGGTTATGTTTTCTTACATCTAAATAGAAGTTATATTGTCATGGATCATCCAACATGTTGAGCTTGCCTTTCCCTCTCATGCTAGACAAATTCTTTGCACCAAGTAGAGATACTAGTTGTGTTTCCAAACATCCCTAAACCCAGTTTTGCCATGAGAGTCCACCATACCTACCTACGGACTGAGTAAGATCCTTCAAGTAAGTTTTCATCGGTGCAAGCAATAAAAATTGCTCTCTAAATATGTATGATCTATTAGTGTGAAGAAAATAAGCTTTATACAAACTTGTGATATGGTAGAAATAAAAGTGACAGACTGCATAATAAAGGTCTTTATCACAAGCGGCAATATAAAGTGACGTTCTTTTGCATTAAGATTTTGTGCATCCAACCATAAAAGTGCATGACAACCTCTGCTTCCCTCTGCGAAGGGCCTATCTGTTACTTTTATCTTCTACCCTTATACAAGAGGCATGGTGATCATCACCTTTCCGTTTTTACACCTTTTCTTTTGGAAAGCACTATGTGTTGGAGAGATCTAGATATATATAGGGTGGGTCTATTATGATAACACGCCCTTAAGACCTTATTCTGATAACACACGGCTTATTCTGCTAACACCTCCGAACTCTCAGCTAGCTGACCCCAACGAACAGAGATGGATAAGGCAAACCCAGCCGAACCGCCACTCCTCCATCTCCTCGTGCCCACCCCCAATGTCGGTGTCAAAACCGGCGGATCTCGGGTAGGGGGTCCCGATCTGTGCGTCTAAGGCCAATGGTAATAGGAGGCAAGGGACACAATCTTTTACCCAGGTTCGGGCCCTCTCGATGGAGGTAAAACCCTACTTCCTGCTTGATTGATCTTGATGATATGAGTATTACAAGAGTTGATCTACCACGAGATCGTAGAGGCTAAACCCTAGAAGCTAGCCTATGATGATTATGACTGTTATGATCATGGCTATATGGACAAAACCCTCCGGTTTATATAGACATCGGAGGGGGCTAGGGTTTACACAGAGTCAGTTACAAAGAAGGAAATCTAATATCCGGATTGCCAAGCTTGTCTTCCACGCAAAGGAGAGTCCCATCCGTTCAATGACGATGAGTTCGGTGTGCAGTTTTATCTTCGGCATTGCAAGGCGGGTTCCATCTCCGAACATTCCAAAGTAGATTGAGGATTGTGTCTGGCTTTGCGAGATAATTTCCTCACATCACCATAGAGAGCATAGCACTTCTGCAGACAATTTTTGTACGGCGTGCTCCTGCATCGTGGCCCGGCCCAACATGAACCGGTTTTTTTGGCCTGCCTCGATACGCGTTGCGAGGCAGTTTTATTGGCACACCTTGCCAAAGCAGAGATCGTGCTCCCCTTATCGTGGGATCTTCCATCAATACAGGCGCGTGCAACCCCACGATGCCTGTTGGTATGACTCCGTGTTTTTAGGTGAGTCCCAAGCGGTTACGCTGAGGACGCTTGATATTCACTCCCTTTATAAAGGGGCCGAGGCATATCCCTCTTTTCCACCACACTTACGCTTTTTCGCATCTCGAGTTCTAACACCCGGAGCCCAAGCTCAAGCACTTCAGATCTTCAATCATGTCCGGATCCAACCTTCAAGGCCGGTGGATGGCCTCCTCGGTCACAGAAGAGGACATCGCGAAGCTTAGGGATGTCAGATATCTGACCGCCGACATCAAGCACAGGCTTCCTGCTCCTGGGCAGGTCATCCCTACTCCTGAGGCCAACGAGAGCGTCGTATTTATTTCCCACTTCCTCCGCAGCTTAGGCTTCACCCTCGATCCCTTTGTGAGAGGGCTCATGTTCTATTATGGGCTAGATTTTCATGATCTATCTCCAGACGTCATCCTTCATATCTCGTCGTTCATCATTGTGTGCGAGGCCTTTCTCCACGTCACCCCGCACTTCGGCTTATGGCTCAAGACCTTCAATGTGAAGCCGAAGATGATTGAGGGGCGACACGCGTAGTGCAGAGGTGCTGTAATAAGCAGGAACGCCGACGCCCCATGGCCAGAGGGCTCCTTCCCAGAGGTGTCAGATCTATGGTAGCGGAGGTGGTTTTATGTCATGGCTCCTAGAGGCACAAAGTGGGTCGCTGCCCCCGACTTCCGCTCGGGCCCTCCGCCTCAATTGGCGTCATGGGCCAATGTAGGACGGGATTGGGGGTCTGCTACTGATGTACCAACATTGCAGAGCCGCATCCAGGAGCTTCTTGAGAGGGACATTATCCTTGTCAGCATAATTCAGGTAATGCTAGTCCGATGGATGTTGTCGTGCAAATGCCGGCCTCTCCGAATGTGGGAGTTCAACCCGGAAGGTCTGCGGACTATTCTGCACTTCTTTGGCCTGACACTCAAAGGGATGTGTAAGTTATTCTTCGGACCACAAGTAAAGTGTCCGGACACCACCGAGGATGTGGGCCTGAGCTGCAATCGCCCAGATACCCAAGTAAGTAACCCAGAAACCGAACACTTCATTTATATTTATCATAATCATTATTCTCAAAATCTTCCATGGCCAGGAATGGCTCAGCAAGGCGGAGAGAATCAGGTGTCCGGTGCCACTTCTCGAAGGCTCGCCTAGTCCCGCCATAGCCAAGATGCTTGGTCGTGTGCTAAGTAAGGTGCCCTCGGGGAAAGACGCAGGGAAGAACAGAGAAGCAGAACTTCACACATTGCACATCCAAACCGGGGGAATTGCTACCTCCCCAAAGGAGGATAGTAGGGGAGGGGAATCTAAGGTCTCCTCCCCTCGCGGGAAGAAGAGGACCGCCTCTGAAGACTTCGATACGGAGGCGCCCAGACAAGGGAAGAAAACTTCACCAGGGGGGCCTGCCACAAAGGGCGTCTTCACCGCGTCATGCCCGCAAATGGGCCAGCCCTCAGCCGAGCTATAAGTTAATCGCAAATACAAAGCTAGTGCTTCCTCCTCCAAGAACAGTAACCAAGATCCATTTTTGCAGTCCGGCTAGCAGCTCTTCTCGACAGAGTTCATCTTCGGGGGATCTCCTTCTGGAGATGATGGAGAGTGAAACCCCACCAACCTCTCCGCCTCATGGGGCGGGCGACCCCGAGGTGTCGTCACGGAGGAGTCCAGCTTTGCCGAGGCCAGAAGCTAGTACTTCGGCCGCCCTGAGCCCGGAGCGTTCGGCTCCCATGGGGGGTGATAAAGAAGGTCCGGCATAGTTCGGACACCGACCGGATACGCTGTCGGGCCTTCTAGAGCGAGATGCTCTCTGGGAGGATCACCGTTCATTGATGAGCACGGTGCTTAAAAAGATTTCATCCGCCACAAGCGGGTTGAATGAAGCTTTTGCGAGCCTGCTCAGAGGCTTTGAGGTATGAAAATACGTAATTCTTGATTTGTGGCGCATGCACTAGGTGTGTTCTATATAGATAGTATCCCCTGAGACTCTGGTTGCCAGCCCGAGGCGGCAAATGGAGGATCACATAATGATCATACTGTGTTTTATGCACAGGTGGCTAAGGGTCTGGCAGCCGACCGGTCCGTTGAAGTCACCAAACTGAGGCGACAGATTGGAGTTATTGATGCCGATATCACACTTGTGAACGAGCGGCTTAATGAGTCACAAGGTATGTTCTCTGCTTTCCTTATTTGTTATAGGAAAAACCAAGAGGTATGTTAATGTTATATGCTTGGACTGTAGACGGAGCTGCTGTCGTGGAAGCCCTGAGGGCGGAACTTGCCCTGGCCAAGGAACAAGCCTAGGCTAGCAATGCGGCTGCCCTAAAGGCGGCCGAAGAGTTGAGAGCCGAACAGGCTGCTCGTCGCCGAAGCGAAGACAAAATAGCCGAGATGGCTGTGGAGCTAAAGAATGCCGCCGACCGGTATGAGCTCCTTGAAAAAGATAACAAGGCTAATTCGGCTGACCTGAAGAAGGCACTTGATGCGGCCAAGGAGACGCGGTCCGAAATTAGGGATGCGCGGGAGGAGCTTCGACAGGCCGGAGAAATCGCGGCTAGAAACCCTTATTTGTTGCGGATGAAGTTTTTAGATCCGAAGTACGCTCCTCTGGATCGACGCTAGAGTCCTGCAGACGCCTATGCGGATTTGGCGAAGAGTACGGCTGATGCGGTCAAGTTTTTCAAGGATCAAAAAGATAATGAAGTGGAGAAGCTGTTCTGGTCGCAATTCAGCGCTCCAACGCGCACATTGCCATTGAGTGAGAGGATGGCTGCTGTGGCCGAGCTCCATAGGCTGTCCGGTCTTCCAATGCGGTCTGTAATAGACCATCTATGGCCGAAAGGGGCCTAAGCCGGACAATTATTTTGGTTTAGTGCAACAATTCCTTGGTGTCGTATCGCGGATCGATGCCATGAAGAGGTCGGCGTGCATAGAGGGTGCACGGATGGCTCTTGCCCGTGTTAAAGCATATTGGACAGATATGGAGGCCACCATCATTGCGACCCAGAATCCGGTGGGAGGCCAGGATCCGGCCGAGCACATCTTGGAGCAGGTAGCAGAAGGTGCTCGCTTAATAGAGGCTCAGTGCTCGAAGAATGTCATGTTCGAGTGACAAATCATGTCATTGTAAAACAATGTTTATTGAGGCTATGTTTATATATATATGCAATTCTGAAAGTTGGCAGTCGTTGGCTTCAGCCCCCACGCATATAATGCAGGGGTCTTCGTGAAAAATATGCGTAATCACACTTGATCCAACGTCTTGGTCCATTAAGGAGGTGATCGCACGTCGAACTAGGCAACCGGACTATATAGCTTTAACACTTTCACTTAGCCATAGGAGTTTGACGGTGGGGCTACTATGTAGCCCCTTGTACCTCTGCGTGCATCCGAATCCGGGTGCGTGTGTACATGACCGGTAAATGGTCCTTCTTTAATGCGGAGGAACCCTAAAGGTTCTGATAAGTCTTCGAGTGGTTGAACAGTCTCTCGCTATATCATGACAGTCAGTTTTCGGCTTTCTCTACTGAGGTGCTCATCCGGAATAACCAGGGAACAATCACAATAGTTCTCCTTTGGCCGCCTTAGCCGATAAGAACGGAACATAAGGCGGCAAACCCAGGAGCCGGGCAAACCCAACATTTGACCAAAGACATGATTCGGAGCTGATGCATATAAGGCCAAACTCACGACGCCGAACACTCCCGAAGGTATTCGGACTTTATAACATATACTGGGCTGAGTAACGCCCTTTGTTATGAACCCTGTATTTCCAGGTACGTGTATTAGTCTGTCATGGCGAAATGCCAATAACGGCAGTATCCTCTGTGGGTGTAGTACCCATGGGATGTGTAAGCAACAAGAGACAATAAAGAAGGTTTACATAGGGGCTTAATCTAAAGAGAAACCTTTGAGCGGGGCCCTGCTGCACGTCTGCACCTTTGCCCCCGTTGTGCTGTGTCCTGGGAGGGTTTCGCACGAATGGTGTCTGTAAAAAGAAAAACTCATGTAGAGGAGTATGACGTAAGCGTGCGAAAAGTTGGCTATCACTAATGGATAGTAAAAGTGTAAGACATTTGCCTGTTAATAAGGTCAGGCCAAGAATTGGGCTTTATTAACTATCTATAGCCCCTGGTGTCCTCTATGGGATTACATGTGTGGTGCCCAGATCAGGTTTATCTGGGCTGCCGGACTTGTCTAACCGTGTCCGTGGTCTTAACGACCAACCATGCTTTCTGGTATTAGAGGCTGCTTAGAGTCCGGCTGCTAGAGCCGTCTCATACTCTTCTGCGCATAAGGAATGCTCTGTATTTCCGTTGACGGTGATGACGCCACGTGGACCGGGCATTTTGAGTTTAAGGTAGGCGTAGTGCGGTACTGCATTGAAGCGGGCGAAGGCCGTTCTCTCAAGCAATGCATGATAACCGCTTTGGAGGGGGCGATAGTGAAGAGTAGTTTTTCGCTTCTGGAGTTGCCTGGAGAACCGAATGTTACCTCTAGTACGAGGGAGCCCCTGCAGTGGGCTTCAACGCCTAGTATCACCCCTTCAAAGGTGGTGTTACTTTGGCTGATTCTGGATGGGTCTATCCCCATCCTGCGGACAGTGTCCTGGTATATTAGATTAAGACTACTGCCGCCGTCCATGAGGACGTGAGTGAGATGGTATCTGTCGATTATTAGGTCGAGCACCAAGGCAGCTGATCCTCCGTGCTGAATACTAGTCGGGTAGTCCCTGTGATCAAAGGTGATCGGGCAGGCCGACCAGTGGTTAAGTTTGGGTGCGACGGGCTCTATAGCGTATGCGTCTCTGAGCGCGCATTCGCGCCTTCTCATGGGTATGTGAGTCGCGTGGATCATGTTTACTGTTTTTACCTCTGGTGGGAATTTTTTTCTGTCCCCCAATGTTCGGCTAGCGAGGCTCATCCTCGTCTTCACTTGGTGTTTCCCTTCCCTTGTGTTCGGCATTTAACTAGTCGGCCTGCTTAAAGACCCAGCATTCTCTGTGAGTGTGGTTCGCAGGTTTTTCAGGGGTGCCATGGATTTGGCACAGTCTGTCCAGGACTTTGTTCAGGCCGGACGGTCCTTCTTTGCTACCTTTAAGTGGCTTCTTTTGTTGACTGGGTCGAGAGCCCCTGAATCCGGCGTTGACCGTTGTGTTGTCCGGACTTTCTTCCTTGTTTCGACGTTTGTTTTTATTGCGCCGTGGCTTCCTGTTGCCATCCCTGATTTCGGATGTACTTGGGTCGCTGGTGCCTCTACGGGCCAACCAGCTGTCTTCACCCGCGCAAAAGCGGGTCATAAGGCTTGTTAGGGCTGCCATTTTCCTCGGCTTTTCTTGGCAGAGGTGTCTGTCGAGCCACTTGTCCCGAATACTGTACTTGAAGGCCGCTAGGGCTTCGGCATCCGGACAGTCGACAATTTGATTCTTCTTAGTGAGGAATCTATTCCAAAGCTTGCGAGCGGACTCTCCGGGCTGTTGAATTATGTGACTTAAATCGTCCGCGTCCGGAGGTCGGACATAGGTCCCTTGAAAATTGGCCCTGAAAGCATCCTCGAGTTCCTCCCAACTTCCGATTGAATTTTCGGGGAGGCTTTTCAACTAGTGCCGAGCTGGTCCCTTCAACTTGAGGGGAAGGTATTTGATGGTGTGGAGGTCGTCCCCACGAGCCATGTGGATATGCAGGATGAAATCCTCAATCCAGACCCCGGGGTCTGTCGTTCCGTCATATGCCTCTATGTTCACAGGTTTAAAACCCTATGGAAATTCGTGGTCTAGTACCTCTTCGGTGAAGCATAGAGAGTGAGTAGCCCCTCTGTATCTGGACGTGTTGTGGCATGCCGTCTGCTGTTGTTGTGTCCGGTGCTGATTCCGAACTGGTATCCGATTAGTCTGATTGTTTTGGTGACCATAGTCCTGCGCCGGGGTGTGTCCTCAAGATCCATAGATGGACCTGGTCGCGCCGGCCTTTTTATCCAGGAGCTCACGTAAATCGTGTGCGGCGTTAGTAGCTGCTCTATTGTGGTTACGAAGTGGTTGGTTCGGCCTACTGGCCGTATTGTTCTTCGGTGGAATGGCCTCGTCGTCGAATTCTGGTAGCATTTTGCGCTTTGGATAGCTCTTTGTTTGGTGATCGTCGCTGTACTTTTCTTTAGTATCTAGTACTTTATTCCATCTGCAATTGAGCGTTTCCTGTGCGGCTTTAAGCTTTTGCTTCTGCTTCTTTAGACTTCTCGCAATGGCCATAAGCCTTCTGTGCAGGTTATCTCGTTCCAAGCGTGTTTCTGGGATGTTGAATGCGTCGTCGTCCGGACTGTGCTCCTGTCCCGGGGCAGTTTGATGAGTTCGTCCCTCGGGATCACTGTGATCGGGCGTCTGCTCCGGGCTGTGTTCAGTGTGACCTGGCTCATCCTGCTCCATGGCTGGGTCCATATGGTCATTGTTGCCTTTAGAGTTGACTGGGGTGTCGATCTATCTAGCGCTATTATCGCTATTTTTACTATGACTGGACTTAGAGCAGCGTCTGCGCTGTCGTTTTGGCTTTTGTCCGGGGGTTTTATCCTCTGTTCTGTCGCCATCGTCCTCCTTAGGCGTATCCACCATGTATATATCATATGATGAGGTGGCCGTCGAGCGCCCTGTGGGTGGTGGTTCTTAATCGCCTCCTGCACCGACGTCCATACCGTCGGTGTCCTCAGAGTCGAAGTCAAGCATGTCTATTACGTCGTCGACAGTGGCTATGAAGTGGGCGGTGGGTGGGCATCGAATTTCTTTGTCGCCTTCTTCCTCCTTGAGCCGGACATAGTTCGGCCAAGAGTTTCCTGACAAGGAGAGAGACTTTAATGAGTTCAGCATGTCGCCAAAGGGCGAGTGCTGGAAGATATCCGCAGTGGCAAATTCCATTACTGGAGCCCAGCCAGAATCGGCGGGCTCGGGGGCGCGCGGCTTGGGACCTACAACCGGACACAAGTCCTGGGGTCCGAAGACACAGGCTTCCTTGGGGATGAAGTCTGTGTTCGGATCTACCGCCGATGAGTGTGCGGCCTCCGGGGCGGGGTCCATCCACCCGCCCTCGGATGACGCAACCTGCCCAGGATTTAGGTCCGGGGCTCCTGCAGGCGCGGTATCATGAGTATTGTCCGACAGCGGGTCTAAGCCATGCTCGTCGTGAATGTTCGGCGCTCCTGGCGCAGGCCCGAATCCGTTGAAGATCAAGTCTCCGCGGATATCAGCCGTGTAGTTCAAGTTCCCAAACCTGACCTAATGGCCAGGGGCGTAGTTGTCGATCTGCTCCAGATGGCCAAGCGAATTGGTGCGCAGTGCGAAGCCGCCAAACACGAAGATCTGTCCGGGGAGAAAAGTCTCACCCTGGACCGCGTTGTTGTTGATGATTGAAGGAGCCATCGAGGCTTGCAGCGATGACACAGAGGAACTCTCAATGAAAGCACCAATATCGGTGTCAAAACCGGCGGATCTCGGGTAGGGGGTCCCGATCTGTGCGTCTAAGGCCAATGGTAACAGGAGGCAAGGGACACAATATTTTACCCAGGTTTGGGCCCTCTCGATGGAGGTAAAACCCTACTTCCTGCTTGATTGATCTTGATGATATGAGTATTACAAGAGTTGATCTACCACGAGATCGTAGAGCCTAAACCCTAGAAGCTAGCCTATGATGATCATGACTGTTATGATCATGGCTATACGGACAAAACCCTCCGGTTTATATAGACACTAGAGGGGGCTAGGGTTTACACAGAGTCGGTTACAAAGAAGGAAATCTAATATCCGGATTGCCAAGCTTGTCTTCCACGCAAAGGAGAGTCCCATCCGGACACGGGACGAAGTCTTGAGTCTTGTATCTTCATGGTCCATCAGTCCGGCCAAAGTATATAGTCCGGCAGTCCGGATACCCCCTAATCCAAGACTCCCTCACCCACCTCCTCCCACCTTCTTCTCCCCCAAATCCTTTGACAACGCCGGCACGCAAACGACGCCGCCTTCTGCGCCCATCCCGTCCACCCCCCAAGGCACCTCCCCTGGCGATGGAACCGGCCCTGCCGCGCCCCTCCTCCTCCCTCGTGTTGGATCCGCCGCCTCCTGACGGATCCCGTCGGCCCTCGACCATCCCGCTGCCGAAGCTTCACCATGTCGCGGGGGGGGGGGGGGGGGGCACGGCGGCACAACCACTATCTACCAGCGGCGACCCGTCCCCCGCGAGCTCCCCCCTGCGGTCATCCACCTCCAGCGCGTGCCTCCCCCTACCGGATCAGGCCGGACTCCGCCGTGCTAGCCTCACTCTGGGCTCCACTCACCGGAGATCCTCAGTACTCTTCTGCAGAAAACAACGGTCGCGCATGCGCAGCAACGGCGAGCAGAGGAAAAAGTCTTGAGGCAGGGAGGAAGAAGGTCCTCTTCCCCACCAGCACGCGTTCCGACATCACGGGTTCCCCGTGCATCCATCACGGCAGCCCTCCTCCCATCGGCGAGACGGTACCCCTGTCTAATCCTCACGACCATTCTCTGACCCTGTCTGCTCTCTTCTCCCCTAAACGACAAGCAGATAGTGGCACGAGGTCCATTCGAAACACTCACATAGTGCACTTGACTGCTCGGGGCAGTCCCTAGCGCACAGAGAACATCGGCCTACTTCGGGACCTTCTTTTGCAGTTTGCAGCTCGGGACCTGATTCTAGTGCCTCTAAACCTGATTGAGTTTTAATACAGCTTGGGACCTTCTTTTTCTTCAGATTTTGCTTTTTTGCAGTTCGCCTCTCGTCTCGGTGTGGTGCGGTGCATGTGCCAGTGGCCGCTTTCTATGTGATTGGCCACACTGCCCTTTGTAGATCGCTGGAGGGAGAGAGGAGCTGTTCTGCATGGTGCGTTGCAGTTCCTGGTGGCACTCTAGTGCAGCTTGATTTTTGCACAAAACTAGGAATGCCATGTGGTGCAGTACACCGCGTTAACGATCAACTCACTGAGTCACAGTATAGAAGTGTACTCTGTGGGGAGTCGATGATGACTACACGCACCTGCTGAGTGCACTACTTCAGCGACGACCTTTAGTGATGCTCAGATGTGGTTCAGTGTAAATGTTGTTTGTAGTTTGTTTGGCTGATACTCCGCCACTCGAGCAGCACGACCATGGTGATGCAGTGCATCGCGACTCTAGCATGCAGTGCAGTGGGTGTGTGCCCTCCTTGAGTACTCCTCGACTCCACGCCACCTTGCAGTATGGGCGTCGGTGAATTCTTCTTCGTCAAAGACATGCAGCTCATCGGTGAGTGGCCCGTGGTTCAGGCAGCACGGGCGTGCAGTCCACTACTTGACTTTTGTTTGTGTTTTGAGGTGGTGCACGGCGGTGTTTCTCCTTGGAGCATGGGCGTGGAGTACATTTTTTATGATAAAGTTGGGGGAAGCAGTTCACTCCATCCATGTTTTGCATTTTTTGGAGATCTTTTTTGAAGTGCACTCAGTTTGTGTAAAAAGAATATGTTTCATTATCCCTATGTATGAAGTGCAAAAATTGTTTCGTGTTTCAAAAATCAGTTGGCTACATCCGTTTGGTCCTCGGATGTGGTTCGCTTTTGAGAGTGATGTAGTTCTCTTGCGCACATCATGGAAGTGCGAAAAAGTTAGCGAAACAACTAAAAAATAACGCGGTCCAGTATGATATTTGTCACGGTTCACTTGCCTCATCTCTGCGGTCCACTCTTGTTTATAAAAAAAGTTAGAAAAAAGATAACAAAAACTTGTCTGAGAGAAATTTATGGAAGATAAAAAAATTATGAAGTTCACTTGCCTGTCTGATGAAGTGCGGTTTTCGTTCGATGAAGTGCGGTTTTCTGTCGGATGACGTTCACTCGCCGATTTGGGTGTCGCAAAAGATAGAGTGTCCGCATTTCCGTAATTCTAAAACTTCTCTTAAACCATAAGGAGTTAGGGGGAGTGTTCTACATGAAAAAGTTGCGTCTCGAAGACATCTTTCCAACAGCGTATAATTTGAATCATTTCGGCCAGCGGTTTGTAAAAATTTCACGAAAAAATGGCCGCTGCCTCTCTTAGTCAGCCGCACGATTTTCAAAATTAACTAAAAACCGTAAGGTATCTCAAAAACATTTCAACATATGAAAGTTGTGCCTCGTCTGTAGCTTTCCAACGGCGTATCACATGCCTCGTTTCGACAAACGGTTCAAAAACTGGAGGGAAACAATACAATTTTTTTTGAAAAAACAGAATTTCGCGATTTACTAAATTTAAAACTGCTCTTAAACCGTAATGAATTAGAGAAAATAATAGATATGAAAAAGATGCGGCTCAAAGATATCTTTCCAACATCATTTCGTTTACTTCATTCCGATGTGCAGTTTAAAAAGAATCGTGAAAATGCGCTTGCTGCATCCTGTCATGCGCGCATTATTTTTGAAACTGCTCTTAAACCGCGATGAATCTCAAAAAGTGTTCAACATGACGAGGTTGCGCATTTTCGATAGCTATCCAACAATATATTATACGCCTCGTTCCGACAAACAATTTAAAAACTAGAGTGAAAACAATGCCAAAAAAATGCATGCAGTTTTTTCTGGTGATATTGCAGTGCTCGTTTGATAGGGATGCAGTGCCCTCGCGTTGAGCATGCAGTGCGGAAGTGTTATCAGAATAACTATTCTGCTAATATTAGCAGAATAGATTATATATATATATATATATATATATATATATATATATATATATATAGGGAAAAGCAGAGCTATTCTGTTTCTCTCTAGAGATGGCAATCTCAGCCACATGCTCTTCTTGGGATCTGGTCCCATTTCTTTTGCTCCAAACTTTTCCATCATTTTGAGAGTGTGAAATTTATTTCCTCTTTGGGCTGGTAGTGGTCCACAAACGCATGTGCGTAGGCAGTAGGCCCAGCCCATAGGCTGACACCCTTGTTGTGCAACAGGGTTCAGGCCCGCGTCAATGGTTCCCAGCCAAGGAAGGGTTAGGTGCAGGAAAGGGTTGGCACTTTCTCGGTCACGTACGTTTTCTTTTTCTGGTGCGTGCTCGTCTGCAGTTATACTCATGTTTGTTTTGTGCTGATCGCAACCTAGCCAAATGTGCTGGAAGAATCGGAATGCAACATGATGGACTGATAGAAGTCAAACCATTGGGCTGGTAACATTATCCGACATCACCTAGGGGCACGGAAAACTATAGCAGTTTTGCAAAGAGCAATGCAATTCAGATGTACATGTTCTACAAATTGTTTTACGTACCAGTTCATTAAAGCGACAATTATTAAAATCACATGACTGCAGACGAGCACGCATCAAACAAACTAGTCCATGCACGCGAACGCGACATTTCATTAGAGCGACGGTTGCTAAAATTGTGGGAGCAGTTGCAATCTAAAACAAACTAGTGATAGGTATGGATTTTTGTAAGATATGTATGTAAGAATATGATTTTCCGTGTACTTTTGTTCTGATGTATACGCGTTTGGAACGTGCCAGATATCAATGCAATCGGAGTCAGAACGCTGAAAGCCCGGATAATACTAAACGGCGCATGCACGCTAACGCTGAAAAATCCAAGAGCAGGGCGAGGCCATCTGATGCATACAGTCGGATGCATGTGGTAGAACATGCAGGACTCGCTCTATTCCATGCACGCTATGCCCTGACGGATATAACACATACCCAAGCCTTGCAACTTTCACGTGCATATTCAGTGTCCATTAGTCATTCAGGGAACTTGGCGCATGCATGCGACGCAGCCGACGGCCTCCTGCTTGTATGTATGTCTCAGCCTAGGCTATGCCTTGTGCACCCAACACGTGACCACCTGCACGGCACGGATATGGAATGGTCAATTCTTACCTTCTTGACCTCGAATACAGTGTGCAATAGTTTCTGTCCATGCCTTGGCTGAGCACGTCGGCGCTCACCACGGCGTCCACGGAGGTGCGTGATACGTCTCCAACGTATCTGTAATTTTTTATTGTTCCATGCTATTATATTACCCATTTTTATTGTTTTACTAATTTATATCATTTTTGGGACTAACCTACTAACCGGAGGCCCAGCCCATATTGTTGTTTTTTTGCCTATTTCAGTATTTCGAAGAAAAGGAATATCAAACGGAGTCCAAACGGAATGAAACCTTCGGGAGCGTGATTTTTGGAACGAACGTGATCCAGAGGACTTGGAGTGCAAGTCAAGAAGCAGTCGAGGCGGCCACGAGAGGGGAAGGCGCACCCACCCCTACAGGGTGCGCCCCCTGTCTCGTGGGCCCCTCGGGCGGCCACCGACGTACTTCTTCCTCCTATATAAGCCTACGTACCCCGAAAACATCCAGGTAGCCAACAAAACACAATTTCCACTGCCGTAACCTTCTGTATCTGCGAGATCCCATCTTGGAGCCTTCACTAGCGCTCTGCTGGAGGGGGAATCGACCATGGAGGGCTTCTACATCAACACCATAGCCCCTCCGATGAGTTGTGAGTAGTTTACCACAGACCTTCGGGTCCATAGTTATTAGCTAGATGGCTTCTTCTCTCTTTTTGGATCTCAATACAATGTTCTCCCCCTCTCTTGTGGAGATCTATTCGATGTAAACTCTTTTTGCGGTGTGTTTGTCGAGATCTGATGAATTGTGGGTTTATGATCAAGTTTATCTATGAGAAATATTTGAATCTCCTCTGAATTCTTTTATGTATGATTGAGTTATCTTTGCAAGTCTCTTTGAATTATCAGTTTGGTTTGGCCTACTAGATTGATCTTTCTTGCCATGGGAGAAGTGCTTAGCTTTGGGTTCAATCTTGCGGTGTCCTTACCTAGTGAGAGAAAGGGTTGCAAGGCATGTATTGTATTGTCGCCATCTAGGATAAAAAGATTGAGTTTATATCATATTGCATGAGTTTATCCCTCTACATCATGTCATCTTGCTTAATGCGTTACTCTGTTCTTTATGAACTTAATACTCTAGATGCAGGCAGGAGTCGGTCGATGTGCGGAGTAATAGTAGTAGATGCAGGCTGGAGTCGGTCTACTTGTTGTGGACGTGATGCCTATATACATGATCATGCCTAGATAATCTCATAATTATTCGCTTTTCTATCAATTGCTCGACAGTAATTTGTTCACCCACTGTAATACTTATGCTATCTTGAGAGAAGCCTCTAGTGAAACCTATGGCCCCCGGGTCTATCTTTTATCATATTTGCTTTCAATCTACTTTTATTTGCATCTATACTTTTTGCATCTATATTATAAAATACCAAAAATATATTTATCTTATCATACTATCTCTATCAGATCTCACTTTCGCAAGTGGCCATGAAGGGATTGACAACCCCTTTATTACGTTGGTTGCGAGTTCTTTGTTTGTTTGTGTAGGTGCGTGGGACTTTTGAGGAGCCTCCTACTGGATTGATACCTTGGTTCTCAAAAACTGAGGGAAATACTTACGCTACTATTGCTGCATCACCCTTTCCTCTTCAAGGAAAACCAACGCAAGCTCAAGACGTAGCAAGAAGGATTTCTAGCGCCGTTGCCGGGGAGGTCTTCGCTCAAGTCAAGACATACCAATTACCCATCACAAACCCATCTCCCTCGCATTTACATTATTTGTCATTTGCCTCTTGTTTTCCTCTCCCCCACTCCACCCTTGCCGTTTTATTCGCCCTCTCTTTCCCAATCTCCTCCTCTCTTTTGCTTGCCTTTTTTCCGTTTGCTCGTCTGTTAGATCTGTTACCTTGTTGTTATGGCTAGTCCTCCTATCCTTATTATTACTCCCGAACATGAAATCCTCAATTTTAAGCAAAGGGAGGGAGAAAATTTAAAAGATGCTTGGCATAGAATTTGCAATGCTCAAAATAGATCTACTAGGAAGCTTTCTACATCCGTTCTTCTCCGCAATTTTTATGTAGGCATCACTCCTTCAAATAGATGTGTTCTTGATACTGTTGCCGGAGGTGATTTCTTGAGTAGCCATATGTTTGATGCTTATAATGCTATGTTAGATTTGTTTGGCCCACCACCTCTTTTGGTTAATGGAACTGTTTTAACTTTAGAACACGTTATGCAACGGCTTGATAGTATTGAAAATAAAATTGCCACTGTTGAGTTGATTGAAAATTTGGATAAAAGATTCATAATCATATCACCCAATATGGATCTAGGGTTGGAGTTACTTTGAAAAATCTTAATGAGAAAGAACCTATAGTTAATGAAAAAATAGATCTAGATTCTGCTAGAATTGCTAAACTTGAGGATATAATTACCAACATAGGTTCGGCGTTTTCGTCCATGAAAAATACTCCAAAACCCCCTACTAAAACCGCCAAGTTTATTTATGTTCCTAAAAATAAGGGTGAATCTTCTAGTAAGGGAGACGCGGATCTCAAATCCATAAGTGTTCATCCCAATTGTCTCTCTATCGTTAAGGAAACCTTTTGCTACAAACGAATTTCTTGAATTTTTGCTCAAAGGTTTAATCTTTGCCAAAACGGGAGAAACCCCTAAAGATTATAAGTGCTCTATTGATTAATTTAGTGCCAAAGATGGCACTACTTAGATCTATCTTCGCTTTTATGCCTAGCTAGGGGCGTTAAACGATAGCGCTAGTTGGGAGGCAACCCAATTTTATTTGTGTTTTTTTGTTTTTGTTCCTGTTTAGTAATAAATCTTGCATATACCTTCTGTTTAGATGTGTTTTTATCTTTTAATTAGTGTTTGTGCCAAGTAGAAACTATAGGATAACCTACGATGATAGGTGATTTGATTCTGCTGAAAAACATAAACTTTGCGTGCACGAATTTAGTTTTGTTAATTCACAGAAACGTGATTTTGAGTTGATTCTTTTTTATGCTGATCGATAGACAAATTTTCCAGGACTTCCTATTTTGGTAGAATTTTTAGAGTTCCATAAGTTTGCGTTAGTTACAGATTGCTACAGACTGTTCTGTTTTTGACATATTCTACCTTACGTGTGTTGTTTGTTTATTTTGATGCATCTATGGCTAGTAAAATAGTTTATAAACCATAGAGAAGTTGGAATACAGTAGGTTTAACACCAGAATAAATAAATAATAAGTTAATTACAGTACCTTATGTGGTGGTTTTGTTTTCTTTCACTAACGGAGCTTATAAGATTTCCTGTTGAGTTTTGTGTTGTGAAGTTTTCAAGTTTTGGGTAAAGCTTTTATGGACTATGGAATAAGGAGTGGCAAGAGCCTAAGCTTGGGGATGCCCATGGCACCCCAAGATATTCAAGAATAGCCAAAAGCCTAAGCTTGGGGATGCCCCAGGAAGGCATCTCCTCTTTTGTCTTTGTTCATTGGTAACTTTACTTGGAGCTATATTTTTATTTGCCACATGATATGTGTTTTGCTTGGAGCGTCGTGTATTATATTAGTTTTTGATTTTTAGTTTACCATAATCATCCTTGCTGTACACACCTTTTCGGAGAAGCCTACTTGATTAGAATTTGCTAGAATACTCTGTGTGCTTCACTTATATCTTTTGAGCTTGATAGTTTTTGCTCTAGCGCTTCACTTATATCTTTAGAGCACGACGGTGACTTATTTTTTGTAGAAATTGCTAGTCTCTCATGCTTCAGTTATATTATTTTGAGAGTCTTTTAGAACAGCATGGCATTTGCTATGGTTATAAAATTGGTCCTAGAATGGTAGGCATCCAAGTTTGGTATAATAAAAACTATCATAGGAAGTGAATTGGATGCTATGATCAATTTGATACTTGATAATTGTTTTGAGATATGGAGGTAGTGATATTGAAGTCATGCTAGTTGGGTGATTATGAATTTAAAGAATGCTTGTGTTGAAGTTAGCAAGTCCCGTAGCATGCACGTATGGTTAAAGTTGTGTGACAAATTTGAAACATGTACTGTACCTGGCTTGTGCATCCTTATGAGTGGCGGTCAGGGACGAGCGATGGTCTTTTCCTACCAATATATCCCCCTAGGAGCATGCGCATAGTGCTTGATTTTTGATGACTTCTAAATTTTTGCAATAAGTATATGAGTTCTTTTGACTAATGTTGAGTCCATGGATTATACGCACTTCTACCTTTCCGCCTTTGCTAGGCTCTTCGGTACCGTGCATTGCCCTTTCTCACCTTGAGAGTTGGTGCAAACTTCGCTGGTGCATCCAAACCCCGTGATACGATACACTCTATCACACATAAACCTCCTTATATCTTCCTCAAAACAGCCACCATACCTACCTATTATGGCATTTCCATAGCCATTCCGAGATATATTGCCATGCAACTTTCCACTGTTCCGTTCTTCATCATCACGACATACTTTACTTTTGTCATATTGCTGTTGCATGATCATGTAGTTGACATCGTACTTGTGGCAAAGCCACCATGCATAATTTTTCATACATGTCACTCTTGATTCATTGCACCATCCCGGTACACCGCCGGAGGCATTCATATAGAGTCATATCTTGTTCTAGTTTCGAGTTGTAATTCATATGTTGTAATCAATAGAAGTGTGATGATCATCATTATTAGAGCATTGCTCAAAAAGAAAAAAAAGGAAAAAAAGAAGAAAGGCTAAAAAAAGAAAGCCCCCAAAAAAGAACTTGACTTGTATATTCCTACAATGGGCTTCCTCAAATGCCCTAGGTCTTCGTGAGCAAGCAAGTTGGATGCACACCCACTAGTTTTATTTTGTTGAGCATTCATTTATAGCTCTAGTGCATCCGTTGCATGGCAATCCCTACTCCTCATGTTGACATCAATTGATGGGCATCTCCATAGCCCGTTGATTATACTCGTCAATGTGAGACTTTCTCCTTTTTTGTCTTCTCCTCACAATCCCCATCATCATATTCTATTCCACCCATAGTGCTATATCCATGGCTCACGCTCATGTATTGTGTGAAGGTTGAAAAAGTTTGAGATTATTTAAGTACGAAACAATTGCTTGGCTTGTCATCGGGGGTATAGAAGTTGGGAACATCTTTGTGTGACGAAAATGAAGCATAGCCTAACTATATGATTTTGTAGGGATGAACTTTCTTTTGCCATGTATTTTGAGAAGACATGATTACTTTGATTAGTATGCTTGAAGTGTTACTATTTATTTTATCAATATGAACTTTTATTTTGAATCATTTGGATATGAACATTCATGCCACAATAAAGAAAATTACATTGAGAATTATGCTAGGTAGCATTCCACATCAAAAATTCTGTTTTTATCATTTACCTACTCGAGGACGAGCAGGAATTAAGCTTGGGGATGCTTGATACGTCTCCAACGTATCTATAATTTTTGATTGTTCCATGCTATTATATTACCCCTTTTGGATGTTAATGGGCTTTATTTTACACATTTATATCATTTTTGGGACTAACCTACTAACCGGAGGCCCAGCCCGTATTGCTGTTTTTTTGCCTATTTCAGTATTTCGAAGAAAAGGAATATCAAACGGAGTCCAAACGGAATGAAACCTTCGGGAGCATGATCTTTGGAACGAACATGATCCAGAGGAGTTGGAGTGCAAGTCAAGAAGCAGCCGAGGCGGCCACGAGAGGGGAGGGCGCGCCCCCTGTCTCGTGGGATACTCGGGCGGCCACCGACGTACTTCTTCCTCCTATATAAGTCTACGTACCCCGAAAACATCCAGGGAGCCAACGAAACACAATTTCCACCGCTGTAACCTTCTGTATCCGCGAGATCCCATCTTGGAGCCTTTGCTGGTGCTCTGCTGGAGGGAGAATCGACCTTGGAGGGCTTCTACATCAACACCATAGCCCCTCCGATGAGTTATGAGTAGTTTACCACAGACCTTTGGGTCCATAGTTATTAGCTAGATGGCTTATTCTCTCTTTTTGGATCTCAATACAATGTTCTCCCCCTCTCTTGTGGAGATCTATTCGATGTAAACTCTTTTTGCGGTGTGTTTGTCGAGATCCGATGAATTGTGGGTTTATGATCAAGTTTATCTATGAGAAATATTTGAATCTCCTCTGAATTCTTTTATGTATGATTGAGTTATCTTTGCAAGTCTCTTTGAATTATCAGTTTGGTTTGGCCTACTAGATTGATCTTTCTTGCCATGGGAGAAGTGCTTAGCTTTGGGTTCAATCTTGTGGTGTCCTTACCCAGTGACAGAAAGGGTTGCAAGGCATGTATTGTATTGTTGCCATCGAGGATAAAAAGATGGGTTTTATATCATATTGCATGAGTTTATACCTCTACATCATGTCATCTTGCTTAATGCGTTACTCTATTCTTTATGAACTTAATACTCTAGATGCAGGCATGAGTCGATTGATGTGTGGAGTAATAGTAGTAGATGCAGGCAGGAGTCGGTCTACTTGTTGCTAACGTGATGCCTATATACATGATCATGCCTAGATAATCTCATAATTATTCTCTTTTCTATCAATTGCTCAACATTAATTTGTTCATCCACCGTAATACTTATGTTATCTTGAGAGAAGCCTCTAGTGAAATCTATGGCCCCGGGTCTATCTTTTATCATATTTGCTTTCAATCTATTTTTATTTGCATCTTTACTTTTTGCATCTTATAAAATACCAAAAATATATTTATCTTATCATACTATCTCTATCAGATCTCACTTTCGTAAGTGGCCGTGAAGGGATTGACAACCCCTTTATTGAGTTGGTTGTGAGTTCTTTGTTTGTTTGTGTAGGTGCGTGAGACTTTTGAGGAGCCTTCTACTGGATTGATAACTTGGTTCTCAAAAACTGAGGGAAATACTTACCTTACTATTGCTGCATCACCCTTTCCTCTTCAAGGAAAACCAACGCAAGCTCAAGACGTAGCAGTGCGTCGGGCCTTCTGAGCCAGATTGGTAGATGACGAGAGGTGCTGGCGAGAGTTGTAGCGATGGGATGGCTACTTGCTATGTGGTGTGGTGGCATGAAGTGTTGAGTGTAGGGAGGGCTATGGGGTGGCGCTTGTCGTTGGAGTGATGGTCTGGCTATGGGGTGGAACCCTGCAACTCTGTTCAAAGTCCCTGGAATTCATGCTGCTCGAAAGTCGATGGACAGTCGAATGGTCATGCACCTACTCCATGTGCCTAATTTTTTTTTAGTGAAGGGATTCGCGCGCCCATATGAGCGTTCTCCGCTGGCATGCACACCTCTGACAGGTAGATAAATATGTTCTAACTTAAGCCGCTACAAAGATCAGTACGTAATTGTTCATTTTAGTTAGCACCGCTCCCATGGTAGGGAATATATTTGTAGTGGTGCATAGCCTGCAACCGTTTTTCAGCCCCAAAAGGATTATGACCAGCCCCTGGTACACAAATCAGCATATAAATTTTGTAGAGATTGCAAAAGAAAAGGACGCCGGAAAAGTGTTTTCGTATTTGTTGGCATAAATACTACTAGGCGGTGCACAAGTTCACAACGTGCGATTTTTTCAGAAACATGCAACTTAGGACATCTATAATGCCTACCCTCAAACTTCCCGCATCCGTTCGGACCATGTGGTTCGAACGTGTTTTGCCATCCAGCATGGTTCTTCGTCGTCTGTTCGGCGGTTTGGACGCACTTTTTCCCGGAAACTAGTGAAAAACTCGGGGGGCCTTTGCGAGCGCCCGTACCACTGTGATGCCCGTGTTTGGCAACCGTGGCCCATCCAAAAACCCTCTTCCTCGTCCGTGTGCTTTCCTGCCGACGCTGGTGAGCGCCTTTACAGAGCGTCAGCACCACATTCATGCCGGCCCAGACCGGATGCGACCTCTCACTGGAGCTAGCATTGAAGCGGCGCGCCGCCCGAGAGCGCCGTCCGCGCTGCTTCCCGATGCACACGATGTCTCCCTGCATTCAAATGACACCAGTCCTTTCGCCTTCCTCCATTAAACGTGCCCAATTGTTGAGAAACCTACTCCTATGCCACCCGTTCGTTCATCTACTGCCCACCATTAACGACCTCTCCGCTTGGCCATCCCTCTGCCTGCTATTTAAACCCCAGACGGACAACACAGCCGCATCCGTCCATCCTCTTCCACTCCCTATCTCCACTCCGCACCACACCCGCCATGGCTTCCTCGAGCTCCAAAGATTTGTGGGACGGCCTCTCATCCGAACAGAAGGAGGAGATCCCCGCCATTGCGGCAGATTGGCATGAGCCGACGCTACGGACACGCCAATGGTAGAGGCGGCCAACGACGAGCTGTTGCCACCATCCGCATCGACCAATGGCGTCAGCACCATGGGCGAGGCCCGTGCTCACTACACTGACATGGCGCTGGAGGAGCAGGGGGCCGCGTTCTGGCAGGCGCAGACGAGCATTGGCGCACGGAGGAGCTACCCGTTGCCGGCGCGGCCATTGCGCTGGACATGGAAGTGGGCGAGTAGGAGGCTCTGCTCTTCTCCTACCGCTCTGCACGTGACATCCGTCGTGACCGTTGGCTCTACAGCTAGTATCAGGCGGATTTAGAGGCTGGCTACAAGGAGATGGACGAGGTGCAGATGAAATTTACGGGCCCGACAATGATGGCGGCAAGGAGCCTGGTAGCTCTACGGCCGTGTCACGACACCACGACGACAATGATGGCACCTCTGTGTATGCCGCCGGCAGCGAGGCAGAGTAGAGAATTTGAGGGTGTCAATTCTTGTGTCCCAAGAAGGACACCGCTATTGTCCTCCCTCTAAAGCTAAGCTAGGTGGCCTCGTCCTCGTCGGCCGATTAGCCGCTTGCAGGCTACAGGGCTCATGGCTGGCCGTACATGGGAAACGAGCGCCAATGGTAATTTAGAATATGTTAGAGTACGGTTTAAAATTGAATCTAGGCACCAACCCTTAACGTGCTAAAACTCACTGAAAATATATGTTTATAAAGTAGGCAGAGGAAACAACAAATTTGAACACACAATTTCTGGGTGAAACATGCAACTTATACCCCTCACGGATGTCTAGTGTCCCCGGATCATCCTAATGACATGGGAACATTTATTTTCTATTGCCCAAACCTTACACCCTCATATGCGTGAACTCTTTTTATCGGATCAAGCACCTTTCATACCTTAATAACACTACCCTCGGAGCACCACTCTGTTACAGAAGATCCCTTTGATGGCTCGTCGATGCTCTCTCTCTCTCTCTCTCTCTCTCTCTCTCTTCTTTATGTGTGTCTAAGCACTAACACTTGACATGGTTAAGCTCACTTAAGAGGAAACAACAATAACCAGCAAACAATTGTAATTGAAACATGCAAGTCACACTCACATGGGAACCTTCATTTTACACTGCACGAACCTTGCACAATCACATGTGTGCACTCTTTTTATTGGACAACACACCTTTTAACATGACATTATACCCATCGGGGCACCACCATGGTCGCAGTATTCCCTTTCATTGTCCGTCGCCGCTCCCGACAATCCATATACTCCCGTTCTCCCTCCCTCCCTCCCTCCATCCCTCTCTCTCTCTCTCTCTCTCTCTCTCTCTCTCTTCTTTGTGTGTGTCTAGGAGCTAACACTTGACGTGGTTAAGCACACTTAAAAAAAATAACCAACGGACAGCTGTAGTTGAAACATGCAAGTCACAACCCTCATATGGGAACCTTCATTTTACATTGCACAAACCTTGCACAATCGTATGTGTACACTCTTTTTATTGGACAACACACCTTTTAACATGAACATTATACCCATCGGTGCGCCACCATGGTCGCACTACTCCATTTCAAGGTTCGCGGCCGCTCCCGACAATCCATATACTCCCGTCATCCCTCCCTCCCTCCCTCTCCCTCTCTCTTGCTTATGTGTGTGTGGCATGTCCTAGGGATAGACAGATTATAATTCAATCTAGGCACCACATTTTATTTGGAAAAGACACTCGAAACATATGTTTATATAGTTGGCATAGGAGGGAACAACAAATATGAACAGACAATCATGGGTGAAACATGCAACTTATACCCATCACGGCTATCTAGCCCTCTCCCCCATATCGTCATAATGACATGGGAACCTTCACTTTCTATTGCCCAAACCTTACAACATCATATGTGTGAACTCTTTATTTGATAGAGCACCTTCTATACAATGAGCATTGTACTCCTCGGAGCTCCACTCTAGTACAGAAGACCCCTTTGACAATCCACGGGCGCTCCCGACAATCCATACTCTCTCTCTCTCTCCCTCTCCCTCTCTCTCTATCTCTATCTCTCCCCCCTCTCTCTCTCCCTCTCTTCTTGTTTGAGTCTAGGCGCGAACACTTGACGTGCGCGGTTAAGATCACTTAAGATGAAATAACAATAATGAAAGGACAATTGTAATTGAAACATGCAAGTCACACCCCAAATGGTTGTCTTGTATCATCGTACGTTAATGACATGGGAACCTTCATTTTTACATTGCACAAACCTTCTACATGTGTATGTGTGCACTCTCCTTATTGGACCACACACCTTCAACATGAACATTATACCCATCAGGGCACCACCATGGTCGTGCCACTCCTTCCAAGATCTGTCGCCACTCTCAACAATCCATGGGAGAAACAAAAAATATGAACGTACAACCATGGGAGAAACATGCAACTTATACCCCTCATGGCTGTCTCGTGTCCCCGTATCATCATAATCGCACGTTCCATTGCTAAAACCTTACTTCCTCGGATTGGTGAACTCTTTTTATTGGATTGAGCACCTTTTACACCCTTGTGTGTTGTACACCCTTGGAGCACCTCTCTGGAACAAAAGGTCCCTTTGATGGCCCATCCGCGCTCCTAAAATCCATACTCTCTCTCTCTCTCTCTCTCTCTCTCTCTCTCTCTCTCTCTCTCTCTTCTCTTCTCTTCTTTTGTGTGTATCTCGACGCTAACATTTGACACGGTTAAGCTCACTTGCGTGGGAACAACAGTAATGAATGGAGCATTGTAATTGAGACATGCAAGGTACACCCTCCTGGTGGTGCCCCTGTGGGGTATAGTGCCCATGGTAAAAGGTGTCTCGTATAATAAAAAGACACGGAAACCTTCATTATACCCATCAGGGCACCGCCATGGTTGCGTTGCTCCCTTTCAAGGTCCACCGCCGCTACCGACAATCCATATACTCCTCTACTCCCTCTTGCTCTCTTTTTATTGGATCAGACACCTTTTACCATGAGCATTATACCCCATTGGGGCACTACCATGGTCGAGCCGCTATCAGTCTCACGCTCTATCTTTGTGTTTGTGTCTATGATGTCCTAGGGATAGTTGGATTATAATTTAATCTAGGCACCAACCCTTGACATGGTAAAAGTCACTCAAAATCTATGTTTATTGAGTTGGAATAGGAGGAATTAACAAATATGAATGGTCATTTGTGGGTGAAACATGCAACGCATCCCCGTCATGGTTGTCTACTATCCCCTATCGTCATACATGGTCCAAACAATGGCAGGTAGCAGCAGAGAAAAAGACACGCATTGTTGCAGCACTTCAACAGTACCTGTTGACCATACCATCTTCTTCACAGAGCAGCCAACACCAAAGAGAGAGACAGGCTTCTCCTCCACCAGAGCCCAGAAGAACATCTCCCGGGTGGAAAGTGGAGAAGAACGACGTCGTAGTGCATGGCGAGGATTTCGTAGACCATCAGAATTTGTTATACATTCTGATCATGAATCTTTGAAACATATTAAAAGTCAGGCTAAACTGAATCGTAGACATGTTAAATGGGTGGAATTCATTGAGACTTTCCCTTATGTCATTAAACACAAGAAGGGTAAAGAAAATGTTATTGCTGATGCTTTGTCTCGTCGCTATACTATGCTTTCACAACTTGACTTCAAAATATTTGGTTTGGAGACCATCAAAGGTCAATATGTGCATGATGCTGATTTTAAAGATGTAATGCAGAATTGTAAAGAAGGAAGAACATGGAACAAGTTCGTTATTAATGATGGCTTTGTGTTCCGTGCTAACAAGCTATGCATTCCTGCTAGCTCTGTTCGTCTTTTGTTGTTGCAGGAGGCGCATGGAGGAGGATTAATGGGACACTTTGGCATGAAGAAGACGGAGGATGTACTTGCTACACATTTCTTTTGGCCAAAGATGAGACGGGATGTTGAGCGTTTTGTTGCTCGCTGCACTACATGTCAAAAAGCTAAGTCACGACTCAATCCTCATGGTTTATATATGCCTTTGCCTGTACCTAGTGTTCCTTGGGAGGATATATCTATGGACTTTGTTTTAGGTTTACCTCGAACAAAGAAGGGGAGGGGTAGCATATTTGTTGTTGTGGATAGATTTTCGAAAATGGCACACTTTATACCATGTCATAAAAGCGATGATGCTGTTAATGTTGCTGATTTGTTCTTTCGGGAAATTATTCGCTTGCATGGTGTGCCAAATACTATTGTTTCAGATCATGATACTAAATTCCTTAGCCACTTTTGGAGATGTTTATGGGCTAAGTTGGGGACTAAACTGCTTTTTAGTACCACTTGTCACCCCCAAACTGATGGACAAACTGAAGTAGTCAATAGAACATTGTCTACTATGCTTAGGGATGTTTTGAAGAATAATAAGAAAATGTGGGAAGAATGCTTGCCTCATATTGAATTTGCTTATAATCGTTCATTGCATTCTACTACTAAGATGTGCCCTTTTGAAATTGTGTATGGTTTCCTACCTCGTGCACCTATTGATTTGTTGCCTCTTCCATCTTCGGAGAAGGTTAATTTTGATGCTAAAGAACGTGCTGAATTGATTTTAAAAATGCATGAGTTAACTAAGGAAAACATTGAGTGTATGAATGCTAAATATAAATTTGCTGGAGATAGGGGTAGAAAACATGTTGTGTTTGCACCTGGAGATCTTGTTTGGTTACATTTGCGTAAGGATAGATTTCCTAATTTGCACAAATCAAAGGTAATGCCACGTGCTGATGGTCCTTTTAAGGTGTTAGAGAAAATAAATGATAATGCATATAAACTTGAGCTGCCTGCAGATTTTGGGGTTAGTCCCACTTTTAACATTGCAGATTTGAAGCCTTATTTGGGTGAGGAAGATGAGCTTCCGTTGAGGACGACTTCATTTTAAGAAGGGGAGGATGATGAGGACATCAATACCATTGTTACACCCATAGCCCCTGCTGCTATACATACTGGACCAATTACTAGAGCTCGCGCACGCCAATTAAATTATCATGTACTTTCGTTTCTTGGTAATGATTCTAATGTTCATGAGAATATGATGCTGCCTAAATTGGATACATTTGTTTTGCTTACAAATGAAGGGTCTGTCATGGATAAGAGGATGAACACTGGAGCAAGACCAAGCATGGAGATGATGGCATGCGCAAGGGGAACAAGAACGGAGTTACAAGTGATGATTTCAGGACTTTGAGGCCCCCATAATGAGTGCATGAAGCCTTGGACGAAATATACAAGATGCCACTTCATAATATTCATCCATAGGCTATTCTAGGTGCTGCGTCACCTTATTATTGGGCCATGCCCATGTAATTTCGAAATACTTAAGTATAGGCTATTTTTAGAGTCCGTATGTGTGGGGAAACAAGAGTTAGGGTTGGTTTCGGACCCCTCCCTCAAGGGCCACGAAATTCCCTCCTCTTCCTCCATATATACAGCCCTTAGGGCGTCGTTTAGACTTTGGATTTTGTTTAGATTAAAAGTTCGCCATAGCTGCAACTTCGCGTACTTCGTTTGTGTTCAACGACCAAACAAAGGCGTCACAGAACCCCACCTTGATCAATAAAGCTTTCATCTTATATTCGCAATATCTAGATTGCAATCTCAGTTTCTTGCTTGTTCTTCGTTTGCTCGCAGGAAACAGACCCTTGTGGTCAGGTTGATCGTGCTCCGGCGTGGTCAATAACCTCTCGGAGTTGGTTTAGCGATTGCTAAGGCGCGACGTTCTCGCATGTTCGTAGTCGGATTGTCAAAGTCGACTTCCACCAAAACGAAATCCATCATCTCATCGAAAGACGGGACACCTTTGCCTCTATCAATCTCTCAAAATAGAAATATGTTACATAATTAAAGCCTCTGAGCCCTATTGATGCGCAAAGGCATGGGTGACAAAGTCCGGCCGACCTCATCGTGATGCAGGACCGGCGGCCACCCTTGACCCTCTGCTAGAGTTAGGTCCCATCCTAAGCGGTCCGCTGCTCTAGGCGACATCGGAGGTGGGCTGGTCGGTGGCATAGATACTAGAACTTGAGTTGGGATCACTGCTAGTGCTAGCGGTGTTGATGGTGCCATTCATGTCTCGCTGCAAAGTTGTTGAACAAGGCAAGACCGATCACCCATGAACTGAAGCACACATGCGTGTGCAGTGTGAGCTAAGTAAGCTGGTAATTCATTCAGGCATTGTGCATGGTACTCATTCATATCGCTGCCTTCTCTTGATCTTCAATTTAAAAGATGAACCCTCAATTGTCAAGTTGAGTTAACAGGGGCAGTGGGGTAATGGGAGTTTGATTGTCAAATTCAGAATGTCAAGTTCGGTTAACAGATGTCATGATGGATCACGTGACATCTGTTGAAATTGTAGTATGTAATTCTTGGGTTGTTGGTCTAAATCTGGAGTTTCTAGAGAATCAAGTACTCAAAAGAACCTTCTAGAGTAGACGACAACAGACAAATGTTACAGCTATATGTAGAGTTACACTTTTTTCTGTAATCCAATGATGCTGAATTGTGTGGAACTAATCTACTATTACCTGTATCTGTTCTTGATTTTCAGTTAGAAAGCTTGAAGAAAATATCTGTTGAATTGTATGAAACCATTTACTAAAGAGTTGTATATTCTGAAATAGTTGCTGACTTCCTCATTGTTTATAATTCTGCCACCTTTGAGTTGCAGTTCCAGGCCGATGAGGAAGATAAGGACTACTGACCGCTGCCTTACAACTTATATCTTCAAGAAGTATCGCTAGCCCGGACACGAATATTTGATAATCGATAACTTTTTGTATGGAGAGAGAGGTCTGCGACAACCTCACAATTCTTATATGATTCATTTGTATCGGCGTTGGCCTGACAGTTCTAAATTTGGGAACCTGTCGAACAATGATGGCTATTCTTATTCTAGCCCATGAAAATGGTCACATGATGCTTTTGTTTGTACACGAGAGATCTTTTTCAGCTGCAAAATCATATATATTTCATACTAAATTCTGACATTTGTGTATTGCTGTTCTTATTCTAGCACATGAAGATGGTCACATGATGTTCTTGTATGTAATGGTCACAACTTGATTGCAGCGAGAGATATTTTCCTAGCCACAGAGCCCTATCTTTCATACTAAATTATGACTGTACGCTGGAGCGCCTTCCCCTGCTTACCAAACTGCCACAGGGAAAGGGGGTGATATCCCCGTCGGAGATGGGGATCACCTGTGTTGGTGAAAATCCCCCGCAGGGGTCTTTCACCCTGGGTTATCCTTCCCTTGTAACCAAACAAAGCCTCAGAGTGAGTTTTCATTCCGTATCCTTTCTAGTACTTATCTTCGTTGGAGCCATGGTTGCTTCATGGTTGTCTACTATCCCCGCATACTACGTGATACATCCGGCAACAGATGAAGCAACCATGGCTCCAAACTATTGCAGATCAGAAAACCAGATCCCTGCTGGCCACCAGGCAGTTGATGTGGATCTTGTTGAACAGGTGAACAAGAGCAAACCAGCAGACGCCGCCGGGCCGGCAACCAGCAGTAAAGACGGATGGATCAGACTGGAGAGGCAACGATCTGAATACCTAAGAAGAAAGGATGGCACCAGGACGTTTGGGTTTGCACCAGATATCTATTGGTGCCAACTCAACATTTTCTAAATCACTGTCATCTTTTCCCATAATTTGAAAACAGCACTGACCCAAAAACAAACTGCAGGGCTGGTAGTGGTCTTATTGCACTTCACTGTGCAAGGCAATGGATGGGTACTAAATTACAGAGGATTCTATCACCGGTAAGAGATACAACAGAAAAGTGTAGTTATTTTTGATATACTGAATATTGCAGGTAAGAAGAGATCGACCATTACAGAATGATACTGCTATATGAACTACAGGGATTAATGGGAAACGTCGGGCAGCTCCTACTAAATTCAAAATATGCCAGGCTGATTCCTTGAAGAACAAAAGAAGTACTATGCGCCTCTGTGTCCACCCAACAATAATGCTGACAACGGTGTTCATCCGGAACTGTCGTTAAATATTGGTGTTGTGTATCAGACGGATATTGGCACCGAGTGTATTGTTTCCCCCTACAAATGACTGTTTACTTTCAGACTCACAACTTATCTATGTATGCGGTAATGATACCATTCGAACATCTTTTCATTAACTGATGGTGGTATGGAAGAAAACATGAATTCTTATCAAACACTGATGCGAGTGACGACAAATTGTTGAGTAAGAAATTACACAAAATAGTAGAACATTGTAATATATTTGGGTTACATAAATCATTGGAAATAGCATGAGAAGTTAACAGTACACGCTAGGACAAACAGTAGGCTACAAGACTGCTAGCAATACCCAATAATATGACGACCAGTGATTCAGATTTTTTTTTAAAAGAGCATGAGCAGAGTAATTTCAACAACTCATTTTCAATTCAACATGCTTGCGGATTTCATAGGTTGTGGCACTTACATTATTCCTGGACGATATAAGTCTTGAAGCACAGATTTGAACAAATTGTTGCCAATGCTTTCCATCGAATTGTAGTTCCAGGGTGGTACTGAAACGACATCATGAGTCACCCCGACGCATCTCTGACTCCCGTCGTCGAATTCTGCCATTGCCGTCGTCGAAGTCAAATTGAATCTCTTTCTCTAAGTCACGTTTCCACATCCTTCCAACGAAACGTGCCTTCACTACAATGTGAGAGCTTTAATATTGCGGTCTATGCTTATAATGTATCTAAAAAGGCGAGGCTGCCGAATTTCTTACTGTACTGACTGGCATCCCATGGAGGAACAGCGCGCCTCCGTATAGCATATCATACCCTGGAACCCTGTTCACATGCTGCTGCATGGTCCCTTTTTTTGGTCAATGGTGCGACTCTACAAGCACACGTGAATATTGAACTGTATTTAGTTGCGATTCTTTTTTTTTTTTGAGAATTAGTTGCAAGCCATTTCTAGTAACAATGTATGAGGCTTCCAAGATCAAGCTTCATATTTAAGTGGCAAAGTAAATGACGTTGCTGAGTGCAGCTAACCGGTATAATAAATGTAATATTTAGTTGGGAGTCATTTTTTAATACAAAAGATGATACTTTCAACACTTGCAATGTAGAGGTTCCGTCTATTTCCTGTAGAAGTTGAGAGGTTACTTGACAAAAACAATCATGCTAGAGTTAGAACCGTTCATACTTTCTAAATGTGCAGTTCTTCCTCTTGTGAATGCAAGGGATGATGTTTTCTTCAAGACTGCGTTAATAAACATGGTGCCATCTGACACAACTTCCCCGTGGGTGATGTAAAAGGTGCTGAACCGTCGGCCTATGATTCAGCCAAATGAATGTTATACTTACTAAAAATACACTGAGATGAATGGAACCTTTGAGAGCTAGCAATGCAACAGAACCTACCCAATAGGCTTTCCCAAAGAAGATGATGCTCGGGGACCAATGCTAGAAAGGAGCTGCCCCCATTCCGTGAATAAGCCTGTCATCTCAGGGCCTAGGTTGCCATTTCCATCCACGGCCTCCTAAAGTGCCCCACATGTTTTCCTCTTCTGTAAATGCGATCTCCAATAATGCAAGAATTCGGAACCTTGTCCATATAGAAGTTCGGATCTTGATGCAAATCAAGGGTTCCGATAGCACACTCTGCTGCTAGTGTAGATAGGAAAGCCGTCCTCTCTCTCTCTCTCTCTCTATATATATATATATATATATATATATATATATATATATATATATATATATATATATATATATATATATATGTAGGTTTTCATGAAGTATTATTGTTGACATTACCCTTGAGGTAAAAGGTTGGGAGGCGAAACTATAAGCCCCTATCTTTCTTTGTGTCCGACTGAAGCTTTGAACCCATAAGTATCGCGTGAGTGTTAGCAATTGTGAAAGACTAAATGATAGTTGAGTATGTGGACTTGCTGAAAAGCTCTTATATCGACTCTTTCCGAGGTTTTGATAAATTGCAATTACTTCAATTACTGAGATCATAGTTTGTTAGTTTTTAATGAAGTTTCTGATTCATACTTTACCTTGTGAATGAATTGTTACTTTAGAATAAGAAATTATATGACAATATATGTTGCTGTTCTAAAGATGATCATGATGCCCTCATGTCCGTATTTTATTTTTATCGACACATCTATCTCTAAACATGTGGACATAATTTTCGATTTCGGCTTTCGCTTGAGGACAAGCGAGGTCTAAGCTCGGGGGAGTTGATACGTCCATTTAGCATCATGCTTTTATATTGATATTTATTGCATTATGGGATATTATTACACATTATATCACAATACATATACTTATTCTCTCTTATTTTACAAGGTTTACATGAAGAGGGAGAATGCCGGCAGCTGGAATTCTGGACTGGAAAATGAGCTATTATTAGAGACCTATTCCGCGCAACTCCAAAAGTCCTGAAACTTCACAGAGAATCATTTTGAAATAAATAAAAAAATATTGGGCGAAGAAAGCACCAGAGGGGGGCCACCTGCCATCCACAAGGATGGAGGGCGCGTCCCTGTCCTTGTGGGCCCCCTGGCAGGCCTCTAACGCCCATCTTCTTTTATATGGTGTGTTTTGACCTGAAAAAATTAGGAAGGAAGCTTTCGGGATGAAGCGCCGCCGTCTCGTGGCGAAACTTGGGCAGAACCAATCTAGGGCTCCAGCGGAGCTATTCTGCCGGACAAACTTCCCTCCGGAAGGGAGAAATCATCGCCATCATCATCACCAACAATCCTCTCATCGAGAGGGGGTCAATCTCCATCAACATATTCACCAGCACCATCTCCTCTCAAAGCGTAGTTCATCTCTTTTGTCCGATCTTTGTCTCAAAACTTTAGATTGGTACCTGTGGGTTGCTAGTAGTGTTGATTACTCCTTGTAGTTGATGCTAGTTGGTTTATTTGGTGGAAGATCATATGTTCAGATCCTTAATGATAATTAATACTGCTCTGATTACGAACATGAATATGCTTTGTGAGTAGTTACGTTTGTTCCTGAGGACATGGGAGAAGTCTTGTTATAAGTAATCATGTGAATTTCATATTCGTTCAATATTTTGATGAGATGTATGTTGTCTTTCCTCTAGTGGTGTTATGTGAACGTCGACTACATGAAACTTCACCATTATTTGGGCCTAGGGGAAGGCATTGGGAAGTAATAAGTAGATGACGGGTTGCTAGAGTGACTGAAGCTTAAACCCTAGTTTATGCGTTGCTTCATAAGGGGCTGATTTGGATCCATATGTTTCAGGCTATGGTTAGGTTTACCTTAATTCTTCTTTCGTAGTTGCGGATTCTTGCGAGAGGGGTTAATCATAAGTGGGAGGCTTGTCCAAGGAAGGGCAACACCCAAGCACCAGTCCACCCACATATCAAATTATCAAAGTAACGAACGTGAATCATAGGAGCATGATGAAAACTAGCTTGATAGTAATTCCCATGTGTCCTCGGCAGCGCTTTGCTTTATATAAGAGTTTGTCTAGGCTTGTCCTTTGCTACAAAAGGGGTTGGCCACCTTCCTGCACCTTGTTTACTTTTGTCACTTGTTACCCATTACGAATTATCTTATCACACAACTATCTGTTACCGATAATTTCAGTGCCTGCAGAGAATACCTTGCTGAAAACCGCTTGTCATTTCCTTCTGCTCCTTGTTGGCCTCGACACTCTTACTTATCGAAAGGACTACGATAGATCTCCTATACTTGTGGGTCATCAAGTGCCAATCGTGTGAGGCCCACTTGCCTTGCCAGATCTTTACATTTTCTTTTTTGAACACCAGATATTCACATCGTCTGATCATTTTTTAATTTTTTGGAATTTAATGCTATGGCACTCCATGCATGTGTCCAAGCCGTGACACCAATATGTTTGAAAATTCATTCCAATTTACTGCACATGAAATTAACTCGCAAGCAAGTACACAAATATGATTTTTCAAACCATTATGGTTAGCCGTTGCATGTAGATGTAGTTCAAATTTGGATTATGGTCATTAAATGGCTAGAAAATCACTTAAATGTCTTTAAAAGGTCAAATGACCCCTGAAATTATCCAAATTTAGACATGACCGTTGTATTAGTGCATGTTAACTATAGAAATTTTTTGAAGGCCATAAGAGGAAGCTATTGTCGATTTGTCATCAAACATGCATTGTTCCCTCTTGGAGCCACGAGCCTTCTAGTGAGTTGCTCCAATTTCTGAGGCGTGTGTCTCCAAACTTTCATAAAACATGCCAATTGTTTTACCACATCATCTTGGTGGCATAACATTACGTCAAGCAAGGTTTCATGTGTTTCTGACCATTTTTTATTTTTGGAATTTAAATGCCATGGCACTCCATGCATGTGTCGAGGCCGTGACACCAATATTGCCGGCGTCCTGGATTCGGGGGTATCTAGTCCTGCCTGCCTGCGGCCCACCGCGCGGCTTCATCGACGGCCTGGTATGGCCCAACTTCAACACCAACACCGCAAGACCCTCGCGAGGGGCCAAGCCTCGCGAGGCGGACGATGCCAAGACCCCCGATGGAGTTGGCCTCCTCAGGAGGACTCCTGAGGGGCGGAGAGTTCTATGCAGCTACCTCATGAGGCTCAGCTGACGTGAACCATGACGACCAAGGCCAGGCGAGCGCCAGGCGGGCGCAGAGTGCAGGTTTCCTCTTTGGTGCAATGGAGGCAAGCCACAGGCGCGGAGTCCCGAGGAATCAGCCAAAGGTTTCCATTCTGGTGCAACAAGACCAAGACCGCCAGGACGGCAGGACGGAGGTCATCACCGAGCCCACCGCAGCGTCACGACTAGAGGCTTTTCGGAGGCGAAGAGTACTTTTGTCAGGATAGACTGTACTACTTGTCCCCTTTCAAATCCCGCTGTTGTGGAATCCCTTCCCGCTCATATTTGGGAAGAGGACCAAGGCCACTATATATAGGACTTAGCCACCACCATAGAGGAGGACCGAAATCAGAACAAGTAGAGCAGCACTCCAGCTCAAGAACACCTCACCTCCTGAGGCTTGTTCATCCTCTGTACTAGTTCATCCATAGCCCCTCGAGGCAATCCACCACACCACACTGAATTAGGGTATTACACCACAACGGTGGCCCGAACCAGTATAAATCTCTGTGTCTTTGTGTCTCTTTGAGCTCGACGCGCTAGGCTTAGGAGGATCGCGAGTAGGCAGGCTGGGCAGGTTGAGATCTCTGCATGCACCCCAGAGTTCGAACCTCTCAAGGGTAGCCGGATCCCTAAATCCGACATTTGGCGCGCCAGGTAGGGGTGCGTCGGATCCTCTCTTCCGTCGTTCGATCCGCCACCGCTCTGACACCTCCATGGCCGATGTGCGCAGGGCTCGCGCCGAGTGTCGGGCTGCGGTCGCCGCCCGCGTTGGGCTGCGTTCGCCGCTCGTGTCGGGCTGCGTTCGCCGCCCACGCCGCTCAGACAGCTCCGATGGGTGACGGCTGTGCCAGCCGCGCTCCTTCTCCGATGGCCAACGCCGCCACGGGCCCTGTCGGCCATGAGCAGCAAGCTTCATCGCTGCACCCGTTGGTGCGCCGCGATGGCTGCACTGCTAGTCCGTCACTGACCCCAGCAGCTTCGTCATCCCACGCGTGCCGCGGCCAGGTGGACGCGCAGGCCGCTCTACTCACGGCGCGGGAGCTTATTCGCTACTGTCCGGTGGGTGATCTCTACGAGGAGTGGCTCGAGCGGATCGTCGAGCTCATCAGCGTCGCGCACGGGGGCTCCGACGGGCCGGCCCGCTCGCTGCCTCAGCAACCACCTGCAGCGGGCAACGTCGCGCATGGGGCTCCTCCTCCACCTCCGGCCCGGGGCGCCATCATCGAGCCAAGGCGTATGGCTCCACGGCGCGACTCGCAGCACCCGATGCCGGCTTGGGATGACGTGAGCTGCCAGGTGGTGCAATGTCCCCAAGGAGAAACGCGCGTGCTTCCAGCACCCCAGTACTTGGCTCGTGCGCCGCCACAGGAGGTGGCAGAGCGCGTGCACTAGGACCACGTTCCACCCCCTCGACGACCTCCGGTGGCCACAGTAGGATGCCGCGCGTTCACTACGGAGCTCCGCAACATCGTCTGGCCGAGCAAGTTCAAGCCTGACCTGCCTCCACGCTACAACGGCACCGCAGACCCTGCCGAGTTCCTACAGCTCTACGAGTTGAGCATCGAGGCGGCCAACGGCGACGAGAAGATCATGGCAAACTGGTTCCCGATGGCCCTCAAGGATGGCGCGCGTTCTTGGCTCTTGAACCTGACCGAGGGGTCGGTTTCTTCCTGGGAGGAGATGTGCAGCCGTTTCATCGCCAACTTCCAGGGCACTCTTGACCGTCCACCGGCCATGGGCGACCTGCGCCACGTCAAGCAGCAACCTGGAGAGACCATGCATAAGTATATCCAGCGCTTCAACAACATTCGCCTCAAGATTCCCAAGGTGACCGACGACGCCATCATCTCCGCCTTCATCGATGGCGTCCATGATCTCAAGATGAAGAAGGATCTAGCCATCCACGAGGATCTCTGCACCGCTCTGGAGATGTTCAACATGGCGAACAAGTGTGCAAGGGTTGAGGAGGGACGCCTCTCCCTCCTCGAGCTTCCTAATGCTGATCCAGAAGACAAGAAGACCAATACCAAGCACACAAAGCGCAAGGGGCCAGACATGCTGGCGGCAGAGACAGAGACCAAGCGCGGCTACGACCACCCCGACTCATCCAAGGGCAAGCGGCCATTCTGCGCCTTCCACAACGTGTACAGCCACAACACCAGCGACTGCCAGGAGCTCAGGGCTCTCTGCGATGGGCGCCTCGGTCGATGCCCCGAGCGCAGTGATCGAGGCTACGGTCGCAGAGGTGGCCGAGGTGGAGGACGCTGGGATGGACACGACTACCATCAGGAGTCGCGCGACCAGCCTCGTGAGGACCGCTGGCAGGACTAGCCTCGCGAGGGCAACTGGAGGGAGCAGCCTCATGAGGACCACCCTCAGGGCAACACGGCTTTGCCTCCTCTGCCTACACCGCCAAGAAGGAATGACGATCACCACCAGGATGAGGGGGCTGGGGGCTTCCAGGAGCCTCGGGCCATTGCCTGCATCTTGGGAGGCTCACAGGCCCCGGCTTCCCACTGTGTATTCAAGCAGTTTGCGCGCGAGGTGAATGCAGCACTCCCCAAGCTTGAAGCAACTCGCCCTCTCAAGTGGTCCAAGTGCGCCATCACCTTCGACTCCTCAGACCGGCTTAAGTGCGCGGCCACCGCTAGCGCGCTCCCCATGCTCTGCTCCCCCGTTATCAGCAACGTGACCGTCACCAAGACCCTCATCGATGGCGGAGTAGGGCTCAATGTTCTCTCCGTTCAGACGTTCAGGATCCAAGTGCCATACTACCAGCTGCACCCCACCAAGCCATTCTCAGGAGTGATCGACGGATCGACACACCCGATCGAAAGGTTCACCTCCCAGTCACATTTGGCGAGCGCAACAACTACCGCACCGAGCTCATCGACTTTGACATCGCTAACATCCGCCTGCCCTACAACGCTATCCTAGGGTACCCAGTACTGGACAAGTTCATGGCGGCCACACACCACGGCTACAATGTCCTCAAGATGCCAGGAAGCGGTGGCATCATCACGGTCGCTTGCCAAGAGAAGAGTGCAGTGTGCTCCCTCGAGCGCACTTTCCAGGCTGCGGCAGTTGAGAACCCAGAAGACGAAGACGGCGCCCTCCCTCCTGAGGTCGCTCCCAAGACGAAGAAGCTGCAGCTGGGCCAGGGGTCTCACGAGGAAGCATCAATCGAGGATAGAGCACTGAGCCTCACGTCTCCGGACGCGGCACCTTCACCCATCGCATAGGAAGGCGTGCCCGGCGCTCCTCTCAGGCTGGGCTCGGGGGCTCTCCTTTGGAGGGCCTCAGATCTAGCCAATGTCGTGAGAGTGGCGCTCGGGCACCATGTGGAGACGCTCTTCAGAGCACGCTTCCGAGGAGAAGGCAGCAGGCGTGGGGCACTAGGTGTTCAGGAGTTCATTAGCAAAGCGATCGAGGAGGTTCAGGAAGGAAGGGTTCTGCAAGGCAATCGTCGCCTACCATGTGGTGCAGCTCATTGCCCTGGCGAGGGTAAGGAGTTCCGCGTCTGCATCGACATTCCCGGGCTCAACAGGCCCGCGTCTCGGCAACTCATGCGGCCGTCTCGTGTCGGCCGATGCGAGGGTCCGCCTCACAGCTACGTTCGCATGCCTTTCGGCCTGGCGGGCGCGGCTGAGGCGTTCCAGCGCAACATGAGGGACGCTTGGACGGCCTGCGAGGCCAGGTGAGGGAGTCCTGGACTAGGGGGTGTCCGGATAGCGGAACTATCATCATTGGCCGGACTCCAAGACTATGAAGATACAAGATTGAAGACTTCGTCATGTGTCCGGATGGGACTTTCCTTGGCGTGGAAGGCAAGCTTGGCAATACGGATATGTAGATCTCCTACCATTGTAACCGACTCTGTGTAACCCTAGCCCTCTCTGGTGTCTATATAAATCGGAGGGTTTTAGTCCATAGGACGAACAACAATCATACCATAGGCTAGCTTCTAGGGTTTAGCCTCCTTGATCTCGTGGTAGATCCACTCTTGTACTACCCATATCATCAATATCAATCAAGCAGGAGTAGGGTTTTACCTCCATCGAGAGGGCCCGAACCTGGGTAAAAACATTGTGTCCCTTGTCTCCTGTTACCATCTGCCTAGACGCACAGTTCGGGACCCCCTACCCGAGATCCGCCGGTTTTGACACCGACATTGGTGCTTTCATTGAGAGTTCCTCTGTGTCGTCACCCATAGGCCTGATGGCTCCTTCGATCATCAACAACGACATGGTCCAGGGTGAGACTTTTCTCCCCGGACAGATCTTTGTATTCGGCGGCTTTGCACTGCGGGCCAATTCGCTTGGCCATCTAGAGCAGATCGAAAGCTACGCCCTTGGCCATCAGGTCAGATTTGGAAGTTTGAACTATACGACCGACCTCCGCGGAGACTTGATCTTCGACGGTTTCGAGCCACAGCCAAGCATGCCGCACTGTCGCGATGGGCATGATCTAGCTCTGCTACCGGACAATGCCCTGGAGGCCGCACAAGTGTCCGCTCTGACTCTTAACCCAGAGCCGACTGCGCCGATCGAGGATGGATGGCTAGACACCGCCTCGGGGGCTGCTACCTCTACGGTGATGGAGCCGAATACCGACCCTGTCCCTTGTGAAGCTCGTGACTCCGAGGTGCCGGACTCCTCGCCGGACTCCGAACCTCCCGCGCCCCTTCCAATCGAATCCGATTGGGCGCCGATCATGGAGTTCACCGCTGCGGACATCTTTCAGCACTTGCCTTTTAGCGACATCCTGAATTCGCTAAAGTATCTCTCTTTATCAGGAGAGCCCTGGCCGGATTATGGCCACGACTGTTGGGATGCGGACGACGAAGAAATTCAAAACCCACCCACCACCCACTTCATAGCCACTGTCGACGACTTAACCGACATGCCAGACTTCCACTCCGAAGATATCGACGGTATGGACGACGATGCCGAAGACGACCAAGAACCAGCGCCCACAGGGCACTGGAAGGCCACCTCAACTCACGATGTATATATGGTGGATACACCTAAAGGAAGCGATAACGAGGAACAACGGGACGCTGCGAAGGATAATTCCCCCGAAAAACAGCCGAAACGGCGACGCAAGCGCCGCCCAAAGTCCCGCCTCGATAACGAACCAGCCATAGAGCAGGGAGAACCAGTGGACGACAAACATACCCCCAAGCAACCGTCCGAACAGGATGAATTGGACAAGCAACCCATCCCCGGCAAAAACAACAGTCCGGATGATCTCACGCCGGACACATCGTCAGAGCATAAGAACATCCACAAAAGGCTCGTCGCCACTTCAAGAAGTCTGAAGAAGTAGAAGCGGAAGCTCAAAACAGCGGAAGACGTACTCAAAATGAGATGGAGCAAAGTACTCAAGACCGCAGACAAATATGGTGATAGTCACCAAGCAAAGAGCTACCCGAAGCGCAAACTGTTGCCCGAATTTGACGAGGAGGTCGTAGAGCCCCCACAGTCAAAAAACAAAGAGGCTGCCCAGTCGGATAGACGACCACATGACAAACAAAGAGCGGCAAGCGGTGCCGCACACAAACCGGCACGTGATCCACATAAGGATCCTCGCAAAAGGGATGGCCCGGTCAGGTCCATCTATGGGCCAAGAAAGCAAGATCCAGAAAGCAACACAACACGTCGAGTATTCGAAAATCACAGCACGCCCAAGTATAGGGGCGCCGCACACCCCCTATGTTTCACCGACGAGGTACTGGATTATGATTTCCAGCGGGATTTAAGCCCGTAAACATAGAGGCGTACGACGGAACAACATACCCCGGAGTCTGGATTGAAGATTACATCCTACACATACATATGGCAAGAGGAGATGACCTCCACGCCATAAAATACTTACCCCTCAAGCTCAAAGGGCCAGCCCGGCATTGGCTCAAAAGCCTCCCAGAGAATACCATTGGAAGTTGGGAAGAGCTCGAGGATGCGTTTCGGGCAAATTTTCAGGGGACTTATGCCCGCCCTCCGGATGCAGACGATCTAAGTCACATAACTCAACAACCCGGAGAGTCAGCCCGAAAATTCTGGAATAGGTTCCTCACCAAAAAGAACCAAATAGTCGACTGTCCGGACGCCGAAGCCTTAGCAACCTTCAAACATAACGTTCGAGAAGAATGGCTCGCCAGACACCTCGGCCAGGAAAAGCCAAGAATAATGGCCGCACTAACAAGCCTCATGACCCACTTCTACGCGGGAGAGGATAGCTAGCTGGCAAGATGCAGCACCAGCGACCCAAGTACATCCGAGGTCAGGGATGGAAATGGGAAACCACGACGCAGAAAGGACTAGCGCCGAACTAAGGGAAATGACCCAAAGAGCACGACAGTCAACGCCGGATTCAAAAGCTCTCAGCAGAACAGCAAAACACTGCCTCTCAAGGACAACAGCGACGAGCTATCCAACCTAAACAAAATCTTGGACAGGATATGCCAAATCCACAGTACCCCCGGGAAGCCTGCAAACCATACCCACAGAGATTGTTGGGTCTTCAAGCAGTCCGGTCGACTGAACGCCGAACACAAGGGGCTCGACACACCAAGTGAGGACGATGACGAACCCCACAAGCAGAGCACCGAAAAACAAAAGAATTTCCCACAAGAGGTCAAAACAGTGAATTCACTTCAAATGATAAAAGGGAAAAATAGAGCGGCACCCACTAAAGTACGCGCCGCACGGTCTACCCCAACGGAGTCCCAACACTGGTTGTCAAAACCAATCACCTTCGACCATCAGGACTACTCCGGAAGTATCCAGAACGCAGGATGGACTGCTTTGATATTAGATCCTATAATCAATGGACTGCATTTTACACAAGTCCTAAGGGACGGCGGCAGTGACCTAAACCTGTTATACCAGGACACAATCCGCAGAATGGGGATAGACCCAACCAAAATTCGCCATAGCAACACTTCCTTTAAAGGAGTGATGCCAGGCCCATATGCCCATTGTACGGGCTGTCTACTACTAGAAGTCGTGTTCGGCTCATCCGACAACTTCCGTCGCGAAAAGTTAGTCTTCCACATCGCCCCATTTAAAACTAGCTATCAAGCACTGTTGGGACGCGAAGCTTTCGCCCGCTTTAATGCAATACCGCATTACGCGTCTCTTACACTTAAAATGCCCGGTCCACGCGGCATCATCTCATTAAAGGGTAACTTCGAGTGTTCCTCGACTACGGAAGAGCGTGAGACTGCCTTGACAGCCACACACTAATCCAGCTTTGCTGATCAAAGCCCCTAAACAGGTCATTCGGACCCCGTACACGGTTAGGCGAGTCCGGTATAAACAAACAAGGGGCTTACCAGCCGCGTACCCCTTTACAAGGGGCTGCACGCATGTACAATAAGAGCCAATAAAGCTCAATTTTATTCATTCTTTGAATCATACTCTGTTTATTTCAAAATACACCTTTCGCACGAACTCTTTTCCAACTAAGTTCTTCTCTTTTACAGATGAACACCGTGCGACACCCGTCCAGGATACGGCACAACGGATACACAGGCGCAGATGTGCAGTAGGGACCCGATGCAAGGATTCTTTTCAGATTAAGACCCTGCGTAAACCTTTTTTACTGTCTCTTGTTGATACACATCCCCCGTTTTTTTTCTATAACCAAGGAGGAATTTGGCGTTTTGGCATCGGTCGTGTCAGAAATTTTTGCTCGTACCTGGACACTAGGGGCTTAGGGCATTGTTCTGCCCGTTTTCATAAAGACCGAATACCTTAGGGAGTGTTCGGCGTCTTGAGTTAGGCCTTATATGCATCAGCTCTGAATCATGTCTTTGGTCAAATGTTGGGTTTGCCCAGCTCCTATGTTTTGCTGCCTTACGTTGCGCTCTATTGGCTAACGTGGCACCAGGAGAACTACTGCGATTGTGCCCCGGTTCGCCCGGGTGAGCACCTCAGTAGAGAAAGTCGAAAACTGACTGTCATGATATAGCGAGAGACTGGTCAACCACTCGATCGACAACCAGAATGTTTAGAATTCCTCCGCTTTAACGAAGGACCGTTTCCCGGTCAGGCACATACGCGCCCTGAAATCCGGAGAGCGCAGTGCCCCTAGGGGCTATATAGTAGCCCCACCATCGAACTCCTATGGCTAAGTGAAAGTGATAAAGCAGTATAGTCCGGTTGCCTAGTTTGCTACGCTATCACCTCCTTCACAGGACCAAGACGTTGGATTAAGTGTGAAAATGCACTTTTTTTTGCAAACACCCCCGCACTACGTGCGTGGGGGCTGAAGCCAAAGACTGCCATCTTTCAGGTTATATACACATATACGTTAACGGCTGCACAGGAGGTATTTCAACACTTGAACGCCCAAGTATAAAAAGCCCTTATATTATATTTGAGACATTGTCTCACAACTCATACATGTCATTTGAACATAACGTTTTTCGAGCACTTCAACTCTATTAAACGAGCGCCCTGCAGGACTTGCCCAAAATAGTGCTCGGCGGGTAATCGGCTTCTGTCCGAATCCCAGGATGCAACGTCGGTGGCCTCCATCTCTGCCCAGTATGTTTTGACATGGGCGAGAGTCATCCGTGCACCCTCTATGCATGCCGACCGCTTCATCGCCTTGATATGCGGCACCGCATCAAGGAAGTGCTGCACCAAGCCAAAATAACTCTTCAGCTCGGGCCTTTTCGGCCATAGATGAGCCACAACGTCCTTCATGGCAAGTCCGGACAACCTATTCAGCTCAGCCCACTCAGCCAACCGATAGGTTAATGGAAGTGGACGCTCCGGACTATGGAATTGAGACCAAAAAAGCTCTTCCATTCCGTGATCCTTTTGGCCTCGGAAGTGCACGACTGCGTCCGCCGCACTCGCCGCCAAATTCAGATAAGCATCCTCTGCACCCCACAACTGGCCCAACTGAGCATACTTCGGATCCGTGAACTTCCTACGCAGCAGAAAGGGCTTTCCAGCCGCAATATCACCGGCCTGACGCAGCTCCTCCTTTATAGCTCTCATCGCGGAGCGGGCATCCTTGGCTTCGGCAGTGGCCTTCTTTAGGTCCTCTTGCTCCGCTCGGCGTCCTCCTTCGAAAAACTCATAGCGGTCGGTAGCATCCTTCAGCTTCACGGCCATTTCCTCCCTGCTTCGGCAGTGAGCAGCCTGTTCGGCTTTTAGCTCTTCGGCCGCCTTCAAGGCAGCCACATTACTTTTTCTGGCTTGCTCCTTGGCTCGGGCAAGCTCCGCCCGAAGGTCTTCCATAGCAGCGGCGCCATCTGCATTAAGCATAGACGTTGTAAGGCACGGGCATCAAGCTCCCTTACAAGGTGTCCGCGGAGAAGCCACATACCTTGTGACTCGTCAAGTCGTTTATTGACCAGTGCGATGTCCGCATCCGCAACGTCAAGTTGCCGCTTCAGTTCGGCAACTCTATTAGTCCGGCTGGCCACCGAACGCTCTGCCACCTGAATAGGAAGGGCGACATCTTATAACTAAGATTATGATCCTCAGCACGCTGTCGCTTTTTGACAACGTACCGAGTCTCAGGGGCTACTATCTATACAGGGCGCATTCTATGTGCAAAACTGTCAAAAGACATATCATTTTCGCGTACCTCAAACCCCGTCAGTAAACTTCTGACGGCCTCGTGCAACCCGCTCTCAGCGGATGAAATCCTTTCAATCACCGTACTCATTAATGTACGGTGATCTTCTGAGATAGACGCCCGCCCGAGCAGATCCTTCAGCTCCTCCGGCCGTACACCAGTTGGTGCCGAACTCTCCGGCCCCGCCGGACTCGAGGAGACCCTCCACGACGACACCTCAGGGTCATTCGCCCCACCTAACGGTGCGGCAGATGGGGGCGTTTCGCTCTCCATCATCTCCGGACGAAGATCCCCCAAAGATGAGCTCTGCTGAGAAGGGCTGAGATCCGAACTACAAGGTAAAACTTCGGTTATCTTCAGAAATAAAAACAGGGATGTCCCTTATTACAAAACTCCCCTTTCTACTTACGGCTCGCTGGAGGGCTGATTCCCTTGGGGAAATAGTGCGGCCGGGGCTTCTCCCGGCGCAGGACCCTTTGGTGAAGATTTCTTCCCCCGCTTTGAGGCCTTGGCCTCCGGATCTTCAGAAGTGGTCCTCTTCTCCCCCTGGAAGGAGGGATTCTCGATCCACCCTTTCTTAAGAGCCTCCTTAGCGGAGGTGGTAGTTTTCCTATTTTCCCCTTCGCCCCCTTCCGAAGGCGCAGCCTCCAGCATCTTGATTAACACAGGATCCGGCGTGGTCTTAGGGAGGGGGGCTGGACACCGTATCAGCTTTGCTTTTGCTATCCACTCCTGTTCAAGGGATAGCTGGTTAAAAGGTAAGTTTTATGATAAATGTATGGACAGCATATCCGGGCACAGGACTACTTACGTGAGTATCCGGGTGATTGCAGCTCAGGCCTGCGTCCTCGGTCAGGTCTGGAGACATCTCTTGTGATCCGAAGAACAGTTTATACATCTCCACGGGCGTCGCACCCATGAAGTGTTGGAGAGCTCGCGGTCCCTCTGGATTGAATTCCCACAGGCGGAGGGGGCGACGTTTGCAGGGCAGAAGGCGCCGAATCAGAATGACCTGCGCCACTACAACCAGATTGATCTCCCTCTCTTGGAGGTCTCGAATGCGGCCCTGCAATAATGGCACGTCCTTGGACGGCCCCCAGTCAAGCCCTTTGTTGACCCATGATGCCAATCGTTGTGGGGGGCCCGAGAGAAAGGCAGGCGGCGCCACCCATCTGTTGCCCCTAGGAGGGGTGATGTAGAACCACTCCTGTTGCCACAAACCGAGCTCCTTCTGAAAAAGGCCCTCGGGCCACGGAGCGCCAACTCTCTTGCTTATAACTGCCCCTCCGCACTCTGCCTGCCGCTCCTCGATCATCTTCGGCTCCACGTTGAAGGTCTTGAGCCACAATCCGAAGTGAGGAGTGGTGTGGAGGAAGGCTTCGCATATAACAATGAACGATGAGATGTGGAGGATGGACTCCGGATCCAAGTCATGGAATTCCAGCCCATAATAAAACATGAGCCTCTCATGAAGGGATCCATCGGGAAGCCTAAACCCCGACGGAAGTGAGACACGAACACCACGCTCTCACCAGGCTCGGGAGTGGGAATGACTTGCCCTTGGATGGGCAGCCTATGCGAAATTTCGCCGGTTAGATACCTGGCGTCTCTCAGCTTTAGCACATCTTCTTCCGTGACAGAAGAGGGCATCCACCGGCCCTGGAGGTCGGAGCCGGACTTTGTCGAAGGTCCAAAGCGCCTGAATCTGGAACCTTGGGTGTTGGAACTCGGGGCGAGGGGCGGATTCGATTGAAGATTGAAGGAAAGGAACATGCCTTGGTCTCGTTATAAAGAGGTTGAATACCAAGAGCCGTCCCCATAACCATTTGGGACTTGCCTTCGATGGAGGGGGCGTGCCAACGGGCGCGATTGGGTTACCCACGTCCGTATTGATGAGAATCCCGGAATAAGGGGACACGATCTCTGCTTTGACAAGACGTGCCAAGGAAACCGCTTCGCTAAACGCGCTGAGGTGGGACAATAAAAACGATTCGAGTAAAGGCTTGGCCGTGGTGTGACGTCATATCACGAAATACGTCAGCAGATTGAACTTGTGTAAATATTATTCTCTCTATCGTGGTATGTGCAATTTATTTTACAGAGCCGGACACTATCCCGGTGTTCAAAATCTTCTATGAATTATTCGGAGGAGGAACCCGCCTTGCAATGCCGAAGATAATGTGCGCGCCGGACTCGTCGTCATTGAAGCCTGGTTCAGGGGCTACTGAGGGAGTCCTGGACTAGGGGGTGTCCGGATAGCCGAACTATCATCATTGGCCGGACTCCAAGACTATGAAGATACAAGATTGAAGACTTCGTCCCGTGTCCGGATGGGACTTCCCTTGGCGTGGAAGGCAAGCTTGGCAATACGGATATGTAGATCTCCTACCATTGTAACCGACTCTGTGTAACCCTAGCCCTCTCCGAAATCTATATAAACCGGAGGGTTTTAGTCCGTAGGACGAACAACAATCATACCATAGGCTAGCTTCTAGGGTTTAGCCTCCTTGATCTCGTGGTAGATCCACTCTTGTACTACCCATATCATCAATATCAATCAAGCAGGAGTAGGGTTTTACCTCCATCGAGCGGGCCCGAACCTGGGTAAAAACATCGTGTCCCTTGTCTCCTGTTACCATCCGCCTAGATGCACAGTTCGGGACCCCCTACCCGAGATCCGCCGGTTTTGACACCAACACCAGGCACTAGGCGATCCTGGCGGAGATGGAGGAGCACCTTCAGGAGCCTTCCAGTCCCTCTGAGCCTCCCGAGGCTCGGCACCGGAGCATCTCATGAGGAGCGGCTTCAGCGGCACACCTTTTTTGGCTACTTCAACAACTTTTCAGCAACGGTACTAGGTGACATCTCCCTAGTTCGTTCAGTTTGGGGGCGCCCCTCGGGCTGCATCATCCCCAGGCCATGTGGGTCCGTCCCTACGGCATGTATCCCTTCCGCATTTATCAGAGCCGGTTACAATCCTTTGCAAGCTACTTTAGAATTATTGACTGCCTGACCGGCGCTTCGTTGCTAAGAACGTCTTGCGCCCTTGCAAGCCCTCCCACGACCGCCTCATGATTAAGGACTGGCATGGCGTCTGTGCTCGGGTCAGTCCCTGCAGCATCGCTAAACCCAAGTAGCTGAGCTCTGGCTCACGGGCCAGTTCCCCTGTACGTCACCTCCCATGGCGCTTGGTGCCTTATTCTTGCATGAGCTAATTGCGGGTGGATGAGTAAGGGCGCGTGACCTAGTGCCCCATGGCCATAGGAACCGCGCGCCGGTTGTTTTTCTTCATGATCTTTGCATGAGAAGACTCGGCACGGCGTCTGTGCTCGGGTCTGTCCCTGTAGCATCGATAAATCCAACGGCTGAGCTCTGTCTGGAGGGCCGGTCCCGTTCACGTCACCTCCTGGGGTCATTGGTGTCTGGCCTTCTCATGCAATAACCCCAGGAAACTCATTCGGCGCAGGCTGCCTAACCATCTCGCAGGACCAATTCAAGCATCTCCAATCAAGACCAGGCACAACCCGCCTTGAGGTAGGTCCTCGTGAGTCCTACACTAGCTCACGGGTGCCCATATACACCTCCTCCAGCCCTGCCGTGCAAGCCACGTGTCAGGGCGGGGCTGTACACACCTCGGGGGCTCTCCTCAGAGGGAGCCCCCTCCCACACACCAGTGGAAGCACCATGCTCCGCTGTGGCCGTGGACCCTGCCGAAGAGCGGCTATGCCCATGCAAGAGTGGAAGCGCTATGCTCCGCTCTGGTGATAAACAACTGGGGGTGGCCTCACGGCCGCATTAACCTGAAGGAGCCTCCGAGCTCAATGACTAGCCTCACCGTGCTGCTCTCCCTCGGGAAGGTAGCGCGAGGGGGCTGGGCATGGGGGCTACGCTCAGGTCACGCCTGGCATACCTCACCTCGCCAGGCCTGGTCTTCGCGCACCCCTCCCAAGCGAGAGCTCGGGGAGGAAAAGGTTGGATGGTATGTTCGTACGTCAAGGGGGATTCCTGAGCATCGCGTATCAAGAGCCTAACTAGTCCCGTAGCCCCTCACCTCTTGGGCTCGTCCTAGTGATCCGAACAACTCAACGACGACTGAGGCATACGCGAGGCCGGGCCCTGCAGACGCAGAACACCAAGGCTTGCCCCCACATCTTTTCCTAAGTTGTTCGCACGTCAAGGAGGACTCCTGAGCATTGCGACTCAGGAGCCTAATTGGTCACGTAGCCCCTTACCCCTTGGGCTCGTCCTGGTGATCCGGACGACCCAACGACAGCTGAGGTATGCGCGGGGCCGGGCTCTGCCGACGCAGAACAACAAAGCAAACGGAAAAGCTGAAGGAGCACAATCTAGTTATTACAAGACATATTGTCCCAAACAAACAGTTTTAAATGCCTCCCCGAGGCATGTCACACGATGCAGGAGAAACAAGCAAAAGCAGAATCACTGGGCCACCTCTTCAGACTTGGGCGTCACCATTGCCCGCTAGCAGAGCCTCATCGCCAGGCGCGTCACCTGTTCCACCGGCTTCAGTTGGAGGACCAACTACCAGGTACTTGTTCAGCATGGTGTCCACGAAGCTCTTCACGGAGACAGCAGCAACATCCTGGGAGTCGGGGTCCACCAGAGTAAGGAAAGAGGAGAGGTTGAAGCTGGCATCCTGGAGATAAAGATGGCTGAAGACGCACGCTAGAGCCGAGGAAGAAAGTGAGCGCGCCTCGCTTTCCCCCAAGGATGCAAACCCGTTGACAACATCTTCGAGCACCGCCACAACTTTAGGAAGCAGGAGCAGGGCTCTCCCTCGGGGTCGTCACCACCGCCTTTCTCGAGGGATCATCTTCAAAGAGCGCCTTCTGGGCCTTGTGGAAGCGTGCCTCGAGGGAGGAAAGGGTGTCGTGCGCCATGGTGGCCACCTTCTTGGCCTCGGCCAGGGCCGCTTGAGCTGCCTCCGCCTCCTCCTTCAGCTTCGTTAGGCGGTTGCGCTCTCCAGCCTGCTCTCAGGCCGTCTCCTTCACCTCGGCATCTTGGTTGGCGACGACAGCTTCCTGGGCCTTCAGCTTCTCCTCACACTCCTAGAGCTAGCTGGCCTGGGCGACCTGCCACTCCTGGAGAGCCTTCAGATTAGGCTCCACCGCATGGCACCGGTCCTCAGCTTTTGTGGCCTCCTGCCGCGCCAGGTCGCGCGTCGTGGCGGCCACCCCAAGCGCCTTCTGGGCTTCTTGCGCGGAACCCTAGGCCGTGCGAACAGACGCATCAGCCTTGAGCCAACCAGAGATCAGCCCCAGGCATCCCTACGCCAAACAACGATCCGGGCCCTGAAGTTCACCTTGGAGGAGGTCCGGCATCGTCCTTGCCTCTTCCACAGTCCCGGAGGGAGCAGGAGTACCATGATTCAGCCACGCGCTGGGCAAGGGAGGAGACACCCTCGGCGCCAAGGCAAAAGAAACCTCAACCTCAGGAAGGACCAGGGGCTCCAGAGGCTGGTTGTCCTCAGCAGCCGTGGCAAGGCTGGGTGCTGGAGGAGTCAGGCCTGCCGAGGGCGCCGGCGCCCCCTGAGGACGGGCATCCATGTCCTCCGGAGATGGCGTCACCTTTGGGGCTGCGGGGGCAGTGGCACAGGGCCATGGTGACCGCTTCATCGCTTGCGGCCGCGGCAACCTCCATACCCTCCTTCTGCTTCTTCGACGGCTGCTACCTTACAATAGGAGAAGACGCTCAATACCACTTCAAGAACCAACAAGCAAGGTTAAGGGAGAAACTTACTGGTCGACGAAGGCGTAGCGCCTCTTCATGCTCAGCAGCGGGCGCTGGGGTGGAGCATCTAGCGTCGAGCTCTTAGGAGCAGGAGAGCTTGCGGTTGGCGCCGCCCGGGACGGTGTCGGCAAAGGTGGCTACTGCCTGGCAGAATCAGCGCGGCCTTGCTTTTCTTCACGACCGCTCGCTTGGGCTGCTTCAAGGAGGCCACCCCAGACCTCGTGGTGACTCCTAGAGGGCGTGACACCTCCACCACCGGGGGCTCATCATCATCATCATCGTCAGGAAGGCCGCGCAGGAGCTCTCTTTGCTCCAGGGCAGAGGATTTTTCCACAAGCTCATCCTCGGTGGCCTCGAAGGATTGGCCGTTGGAGGATAGGTGCAACAAGGTAGTAGGCGGCAAGGAAGACCCCAGCCACACGAACCCGAGCTCGTCGAAGACAGGCATGGCCGTGACAACCACTTCGGCGTCATCACGGCAGTACAGTGGAAGCCAGGCTTCTGGAGGGTCGCTCGGGTCCTTTCCTGTTAGGTAGAGCAACACCTTGTTCAGCTCCTCCTCGGGAAGGGGATCTAAGCACATGCGGATTTTGTCGTCATCACCACCAAGCTTCCACAAGGGCCGGGGGCGGTCCTGAAGCGGTGCCATGCGGTGCTTCAAGAACTCCCTAATAAGCATGGCCCCCGTCAGCTTCGCGCTCTTCAGCTCCTTATCCATCTTCTTCATGAATGGCGTCAGGGAAAGGGCGGTGATCTTCTCAGAATGCCACCACTTCTCGGCGATGGGGAATGCGGTTGGCAGCTTCGGCGAGCTCTAGGAGCTCTTGGCATCCATCAAAATCCACCTGTTCACAGCATCCTCCAACTTCTTCCTGGCGCGGGAGATTGCGTTACCACCCCATGCTGCAATGAAGCCAATGCACCCAACCGGATTGTCGTCGGTCTTGCAGAGGTAGAAGAAATGGCGGAACAAGGCAATGGAGGGCATCACCCCCATGAACGCCTCACAGTAGAAGGCGAAAAGGGATAGAAGGAGGATGGAGTTGGCATGGATGTGGAGCGCGTGAAGACCATAATGGTGACGGATGGCAAAGAAGAAGGGAGAGAATGGAGGTACCAGCCCCGAGAAGACGTTGTGCATGAAGAAGGGGAAGAAGTTGCTGCCCGCGGGCTCCGGTGCAGTGGTGGCGACCCGGAGCACGGTCTTCCTCCACTCATTATCGTCGCTCACCGTCAGGAGGAGCATGGTCTGGAGCTTCTCCCTGGTCACACAGGGCGCCAGCAGCACTGGCTCGTACCAGGCGGAGCCGGCGGCCGGGGCTGGAGCAACGGTCTTCTCGGCGGCCATCGAGCAGAAGGTTTGGGGGGAAATCGGCAGATCTGGCGAGTTCTTCCGCTACGGGGAGAAAGGGATCTGCAGCAAGACGAAGAAGGGGCAATGAAAGCCTGGCGGCAGGCAGAACCCCTTTTGTTAGACGGAAGCAGTTGTCGAGGCAGAGTGGGGAAACGAATTCACCCACGTCCAATCAATCGCCATGCGTCATCAAGGCTGCAGGTGGTTGGGGCCCGTGGCGCTCTGCACTTGCCCTTTGGCTTCGCCTGGAAGCCAAGTCTAAGGGCGCCTTGGGACCGGGGGCTACTGTTGGCGTCCTGGATTCGGGGGTATCCAGTCCTGCCTGCATGCGGCCGCCGCGTGGCTTCATCGACGGCCTAGTACGACCCAGCTTCAACACCAACACCGCAAGACCCTCGCGAGGGGCAAGCCTTGCGAGGCGGACGACGCCAAGACCCCCGATGGAGTTGGCCTCCTCAGGAGGGCTCCTGAGGGGCGGAGAGTTCTATGCAGCTACCTCATGAGGCTCAGCTGACGTGAGCCATGACGACCAAGGCCAGGCGGGCGCCAGGCGGGCGCAGAGTGCAGGTTTCCTCTTTGGTGCGGATGCAAGCCACAGGCACGGAGTCCCGAGGAATCAGCCAAAGGTTTCCATTTTGGTGCAACAAGACCAAGACCGCGAGGACGGCAGGACGGAGGTCATCACCGAGTCCACCGCAGCGTCACGACCATAGGCTTTTCGCAGGCGAAGAGTACTTTTGTCAGGATAGACTGTACTACTTGTCCCCTTTCAAATCCCGCCGTTGTGGAATCCCTTCCCGCTGATATTTGGGAAGAGGACCAAGGCCACTATATATAGGACTTAGCCACCACCATAGAGGAGGATCGAAATCAGAACAAGTAGAGCACCACTCCAGCTCAAGAACACCTAACCTCCTGAGGCTTGTTCATCCTCTGTACTAGTTCATCCATAGCCCCTCGAGGCAATCCACCACACCACACTGCATTAGGGTATTACACCACAACGGTGGCCCGAACCAGTATAAATCTCTGTGTCTTTGTGTCTCTTTGAGCTCGACGCGCTAGGCTTAGGAGGATCGCGAGTAGGCAGACTGGGCAGGTTGAGATCTTCGCACGAACCCCAGAGTTCGAACCTCTCAAGGGTAGCCGGATCCCTAATCCGACAAATATGTTCGAAAAATCCTTCCAAGTTACTGCACATGGAATTAACTCGCACGCAAGTACACAAATACGATTATTCAAACCGAAATGGTTAGCCGTTGCATGTAGATGTAGTTCAAACTTGAATTACAGTCATTAAATGGCTAGAAAATCACTTAAATTGTCTTTAAAAGGTCAAATGACCCCTGGAATTTTCTGAATTTTTACATGACAGTTGTATTAGTGCACGTTAAGTGTAGAATTTTTTTAAGGCCATAAGAGGAAGCTATAGCCCGTTCGTCATGAAACATGCATTGTTCCTTCTCGGAACCATGAGCCTTCTAGTGAGTTGCTCCGGTTTGTGAGGGGCATGTGTCCAAACTTTCGTCAAACATGCCAAATTTTTTACCACATCATCTTGGTGGCATGACATTACATCAAACAAGGCTTCATGTGTTTCTGATCTTTTTTTAATTTTTTGGAATTTGAATGCCATGGCACTCCATGCATGTGTCGAGGCCGTTGAGGGAGTCCTAGTTTCAGGGGTCCTCAGGTGTCCGGCTCGAGGTTACGGGCTGAGCTGAATGGGCCATGAAGATAAAAGTTGAAGGCCGTCCTCCGTGTTCAGATAGAACTCCTGTGTGCTTGGACGACGAGATTAGGGTTCGGATGTATTGTTTTCTTCCCTTGTGAACTGACTTTGTACAAACCCTAGACCCTCCCGATGTGTATATAAACCGGATGGTTTACTCCGTAGAGGCTATCATCACAATATCCATAGGCTAGACAAGATAGGGTTTAGCCATTACGATATCGAGGTACATCAACTCTTGTAACCCCAATACTCATCAAATACAATAAGGCAGGACGTAGGGTTTTACCTCCTTTAAGAGGGCCCAAACCTGGGTAAACATTGTGTCCCTTTGTCCATTGTTACCATCAATCCTTAGACATACAACTTGGGCCCCCCTACCCGAGATCTGCCGGTTTTGACACCAACATTGGTGCTTTCATTGAGAGCTCTATTGTGTAGTCCTGAAAAAGTGACATATCGCTCGCCTAGTCATCAGCAACAACATTACTTCTGGAAGGAGCCTGACTTCAAGGCAGACCCTTCAGCTCGGTGGTTTCATCGTAGGCGCCCGTACGGCCATCAAGACTTCAACACCCCCTACGACCACCGAACACCATCTTCGCATCGGTCCCAAATACTCCGAAAAGATGGATCCGGCAGATGTCTCATCCTTAAATGAGCTACTAGACTGCATCGCCGCCCTGGGGGTTTCAACAGACTATGGTCAGATCGGGCTTAAGCCTGACCAGAGGGAGATTCATTACCCGCCGATCACCCACCTGGTAGCGGTCGTCGAGGAACGAGCCGAGGACACTTCTCCCCCTTATGCTGAAGACCAAATATGTTCGGATCTCTGAACCTCTCAAGCTGGATACTCTCTCTTCAGGCGGGACTCCAAGTCCCCTGAGCTCTGGCTCAGATACAGGATCGGGGGGGGGGGGGGGCTTTTGGATCTCCCCGGATTTGAACTGGTCATTCAGAGATTTTTCAAACTCCAAGCACTGATGTGGGTCGCGATTCAAGTTTTAACCCACCCACCCACCACAATCAATACTGTCCAACTAACTCAGGGCCTCCAGACATGTACGACCTGATGTATATAGGGCAACAACCTCAGGAAATGGTCCATCACTTTTGGGCCAGATTCCTACTTGTTAAAAGCAAGATTGAAGATTGCTGCGACCACGATGCAGTTTCGGTCTTCCATCGCAATTGCACCGACAAGGGAATACTGAATGCCCTCGACCGCCATCACATACAGAGCTTCACGGAATTGTCACAGGTAGTGCAAAAGTACTACGCGATGGAAAGCACATGGAAGGCCCAGAAAACTCAATTGGAGCCCGCCGCCTTTAAGCAGTATGCGCCTGGACTAAACGGACGCGCCCTAGTGGCACATCCGATCATCATCCTATCGGCAGAGAAAATAAACCCTTTACGGGATATAGATCCGTTCTTGACGAACACCTTGACAAGCCCTGTTCGATACATGCGACCCCGAGCACAGACCCAACCCATAGCCTTCGAGCATGTTGGGTACTACGGAAGGTAGAAAAGAGTGGAGAAGCCATCCTCGCCACCATCACTCCAGGGAAATACTCCCCAGAGAGGAACAATTTTAATGTCCTCACGGTCTTCAAGACCTTTTCTTCAAATAATTAGCGAAAAAGGGCACTCTGCGACATCGCCGAAGTCCACCAAGTTACCACACTAAGCCCATGGAACGACGCATCAATAACCTTCACCGCCGAAGACGAACCAAAGGCTCGGGTAGTCCGAGCACCCGCCGCCCTAGTCCTCAACCCTATTGTGGATGGTTTTTGGCTTACTAAAGTGCTCATGGACGGCGGCAGTGGACTTAACCTCATCTATGAAAATATGCTCGATACAATGCAGATTGATAGAACACGCATCGAGCAAAGCAACACCACCTTTCGCGGCATCATCCCCAGTCGAGAAGCACAATGCTCTCGGAGAATTACACTGGATGTGGTGTTCAGCATGCCCAAAAGCTATAGGTCCGAAGAGTTGCTCTTTCATCTAGTCCCCTTCAGCGGTGGGTATCACGCCATCCTTGGACGGGACACCTTCTCATGCTTCCAGGCTATGCCCCATTACGGGTATATGAAGCTTAAAATGCCCGGACCCAAGGGAATCATCACAATCTCGAGCAACCCGGACAAAGCACTCCATGTTGAAAACAAAACCGCATCCTTGGCCCTTGAGGAGTTATCCGAAGCCCTAGCAGCCGAAGAACTAACCACCCTATGGTCCACGGTGGACAAGGACGATGTGATCCTTGATAAAAGACCTAAATCCACCTCCTTTAAGCCAGCAGAGGAAATAGTCAAATTTCAAGTGCACCCGACGGACCCCAACAATACAACGTCTATCGGAGCATAGCTAGATCCGGCAGTAGACACTGCTTAGCGCACATTCTTGCGCAAAAATTGGGATATGTTTGCCTGGCACCCTTTAGACATGTCGGGCATTCCAAGCAAGCTGGCCGAACACTGCCTGAACATAATCAAGGGGTTCAAACCCGTGAAGAAAACACTGCGGCAATTTTCCAAACCCAAGCATCAAGCCATGGGAGAAGAGCTAGCCAAACTGCTAGAAGCCGTGTTCATTAGGGAGATCAAACACCCTGATTGGGTAGCCAACTTGTTCATGGTACCAAAGAAGGACAAATCCTGGCGCCTTTGCGTCGACTTTAAAGACCTCCATAAGGCCTGCCCTAATGATCATTTTCCATTGCACCACATTGACCAGATCATTGATGCAACCGGATGACATGATTCATTGTGTTTCCTAGACGCCTATTCTAGATACCATCAGATTAAAATGAAGGAATTGGATTAGGCTGCAACAGCATTCATCACCCCATATGGCCCTTTTTGCTTCAACCCTATGCCCTTCAGACTCAAAAACGCTGGGGCCACTTACCAACGTATGATTCAAACATGCTTGGAAAAACAAATCGGCAAAACAGTCTAAGCATATGTGGACGACGTGGTCATCAAGACAAAACACGTCGAAACACTAGTCGACGATCTTCGCCTCACCTTCGAAAACCTCCGGACATAGGACATACTGCTCAATCCGGAGAAATGTGTCTTCGGCGTTCCAGCCAGAAAATTACTATGGTTCATTGTTTCCCATAGAGGAATCGAAGCAAACCCAGCTAAGATAAGAGCCTTGTCACATTTGGCCATACCAACCGAGCTAAAGCATGTCCAAACACTAGCAGGGTGCGTCGCGGCCATGAGCCACTTCATCTCCAGATTAGGAGAAAAAGCATTACCACTCTACAAGCTACTAAGACGCACATAGATTTGAATGGACAAATGCTGCCACAGCCGGATTGGAAGAAATCAAGGCCCTACTCGCAAGCAACCCATTCCTAGCCTCCCCAGGTGTTGGCGAGCCCATGTTGTTGTATATCTCGGCAACCAATTAGGTAGTCAATGCCGTACTCGTTGTTGAACGACGGGAAGAGGGACATAAATTGCCCACCCAATAACCAGTCTATTATGTATTGGAAGTCCTTACACCATGCAAATCCCGATACCCCCCACTACCAAAAGATAGCCTATACGGTCTTCATGGCATCCCAAAAATTACGACACTATTTTCAAGATTGTTCGATCACAGTGGCATCGGAAGTACCACTTAGCTACATTATTAACAACAGGGACGCCACTGGCCGCATAGCCAAATGGGCCATCAAACCCTTACCGTTTGAAATAGCATACAAACCATGCCAGGCTATTAAATCTTAGGTGTTGGCCAACTTTGTCACCGAGTGGACGGAAGCCGAACTCCCTAAAGAGTATAGTTCATACTCCAACTAGACTATGTACTTTGACGTTCAAAAATGCTAGCCGGACTGGGGGTGGGCGTTATCCTGACTTCCCCCACTAGGGAACACAGTCCGCTACGTATTACAAATCATGTATACGGACTCCAACAATGCAGCCAAATACGAGGCGCTCCTACACGGTCTTCGCATGGTTGTCTCCATGGGTATACAACGTCTCAAGGTGCGCGGCGATTCAAACGTCGCAATATACCGGGTCAATGGAGAGTTCGATACAAAGGACCCAAAAATGACGGCATACTGAAACACCCGTATTAAAAATATCAGCTCGGTTCGAGGGACTTGAATTCCATCACGTCGCTCGAGACAGTAATCAGGTAGCCGACGTCCTCGCTCGCATGGGCGCTAAGCGCAACCCTGTCCCACCTAACACCTTTGTGGAAAGGCTTCTCAAGCCATCCGTAGTATGGCAGGGTGAGAGGAGAGAATCAAGTACGAGCCTGGTTGTAGAAATAACACCCCCAGCAGCCGAACACTAGACAGATACCGTCGGGGGATCGGATATAGAAATAACACCTCTGCTCATGAGATCATGGCTGTTATCGTTGGATGGACTGAACCCTTCCTGGCCTACCTGAATATGCAGGAGGTTCCCGACGATCAGAATGATGCCCGTTGCATAGTTCGGCACTCTAAAGCCTTCAAAGTGCACGATGGTGAACTTTACAAAAAGAGCACTACCAGAGTCCTTCAAAGGTGCATCTCCGAAGAAGAGGGATGACAACTCTTGGCAGAAATACATGCTGGTCTGGGCGGTCATCATGCCGCAGCTCGGACCCTCGTAAGCAAAGCTTTCGGGACAGGTTTTTTCCGGCCAATGGCCCGGGCAGACGCATAGGCCCTTGTCCAACATTGTGTGGGCTGTTAGCTTTTTGCCAAACGAAGTCATATGCCTCCTACTACCGTAAGAATAATCCCCATGACCTGGCCCTTCACGGTCTGGGGGCTTGATATGGTCTGTCCCCTTAAAGGGGGTAGCCATAAAAAGAAATTTTTACTGGTGATGGTCGATAAATTCACCAAATGGATAGAGGCCAAACCATTAAAAACACCTGAATCAGGGTCAGTGATTGATTTTATATCCGGCGTGGTGCATAGTTACGGTGTCCCGCACAATATCATCACTGATAATGGCTCCAATTTTACAAGTGATGAGGTGAAAACCTGGTGCACTAAGTTGGGCATTAAACTAGACTATGCATCTGTATACCACCCTAAAAAATGACCAAGTTGAACCGGCGAATGGTCTGATCATGAGCGGCATTAAACCCAGACTAGTGCGCTCCATACGAGAATTCGATAAGCACTAGGTTGAGGAACTTGATCCCATACTCTAGGGGCTGCGGACCACGCCCAATCGAACGATCGGATACACAACTTTCTTTATGGTGTATGGCGTGGAGGCTGTATTTCCCTGCGATATTATTCAGGACTCAACTCGAGTGCGCATGTACGAAGAGCGAGAAGCCGAACTTGATCGGCAGGATGACCTAGACGGACTTGAAGAGGAGCATGACGTTGCAAAGGCTCGTTCCTCATTCTATGAACAACAGGCCAGGCGATACCAAAGCAGGGAAGTGCGGGCTAAGACATACAATGTCGGAGAACTTGTTTTACGCCTCCTAAAAAAGAAACAAGCTCAAACAAAAATGGGAGGGCCCCTTCATCATAGATGAAGTCCTTACAGGAGGAGCCTATCGCCTTCGCAATGCAGCGGATAATCGCCTTGAGCCAAACCCATGGAACGTCGTGCGGCTTCGAAGATTTTACGCATAGTTCGGCCTCTTTTTGTTTTACTTTGACTAGGATTTTCCTTCCTTCTCTCCTTTTTGGTTTTTCCTTTTTATATCCCAAGGAGTGGTCGGATCTACCGCACTATTAGGGGTACACATCTTTAAATGTATAGACCCCATCATACTTGGGGGCTTCTCTAACGAAGCTTATTCAAAGCTTACAGCTTTTTCTATGGCAATTGTTTTACACATCTTTTGCCATTATATGCACCTCTATGACTTAAGTTTGTGCCAAGCTGGGTTGCCTCGCTCCTGTGCTTATGCCCCACATTCCCGATTGTTCAGCTAGGGTGTAAAGGGAGTACCTCTGTGATTGTTACAACCGGGTTATCCGGACCTGTACCTCAGATGGGTGAAGTAGAAAGCTAGCGTTCTTAAGGGAATCATTGGTCGGCAAAGAACGACGGACTGTTTTTGCATCTGCAACATATACGGAATAGGCTGTCCGCAATTTCGTGACAAGCCTAGGCATGCATACTTAAGCATGACGACTCAAGGAAAGGAACCTCTAATGGAACTATTTTCCTTGGAAGATGTTTCTTACGTTAAGCAGTAATATAACATAACTCCCGGAACACATTTTGTCTATTCGAGCAATCTGACCGGATTGCCTGGTTTCCGGACATACTAAATATTTCTTATAGTATCCGGAAACACTCCAACTTCTTGGTTAGGAGGTTAAAGCTGAAGGTCTGCAATGAAAATTTTCTACGAGTTCGGCCAAGATAAAAAGTTTGATGAAAAAGTAAATTGTTACATAGAATCAAACACCTACTCTTTTTCTACATCATCTATAAGACTATCTAGCTTGCAGTCTGCTTGCGAATATTTCGTCACAATCATCACTTGGTCATATACCAAGCTTACATGAATTTCTTTTCCATCCGGTCCCTGAGGTCCAACTTGGGCCATATGATTCAGATCGAGTCCGGTGTAGCACGTCTTCACCATGGCCCATGCCTCTCGCGCACCTTCCGGCATGCAGATGTCTTCCATAACTCAAAGCGATGCCGAGCACCCTTGAACAAGTCCGCCAAGCCCTCCATACTTTCGGGAGGGGCATCGGATGGCCATAGGGCTTTGACCATACTCTTCATGGCCTTTCGGGCCTGCTCGTGCACCTTCGACAGTTCCTTTAGAACGTCGCCTTGGAACCCGGACACTTCCTCTTCGTGATGACTGGTTAATAGACCTGCAAGAACCGCATTATGTCATCTTGTATTACAGGATTATGCAAGTCCTCCGGATTGTTCAAGAATCATACCGAATATGCCGCCCTTCAACTTTTGGTTCTCCTTCTGTGCATCTGAGAGTTGAGCCTTTAAGATCTTTATATCTTCGGCTTGTTTATTCACTTTCTCATCCAGTTTCTTTCTTTTCGCCCCTGGTCATGGGAGTGCCTCTAATTTATTCAAGCTCTGCGACACCAGCATTTAGTTGTGTCCGGTTTGCTTCAAGCTCCTAGGACAATGTGTTGTTCTTCTCCTTGAGAACCTGTGGTTTAATTGATCCTAAAATCGGTTAGTATTTACCGCTTTAAGTCTCAGGGGCTACTGGCACATATCTATTCAAATTACACAAACTATTACTTGTATATCTTTTGAAAGCAGGTGAGCAGCGCTCGTGAGTCCATCCTGGGCAGCCCGGATATAGGCATCCACGGTACCAAGGGCGACAAATTGCGGCTCAATAAAAGCTGGAGCATGTAGGATCTCCTTCAGACGTCGATGATTCATCACGCTCTCTACTTTGGAATTCGTGACGGATACATTATTCGGATCCTCTTGAGGCGGATGAGTCGGTACCACCCCCATTCTAGCTTGACGAATTCGGCGCCGGATTGGCTGTAGCTCGGCTGGCCAGGATCTTTGGTACGGTTCGCCATGTACCTCTCCTGAAATGATAGGAGGAAGAAGGTGATAATTTGGCATTACGCCTAGGCATGAAGTAAAGATTATACCTCTTTGGTGATGGTGGGGCCTCAGTGGCACTTTCTGTCTCCTTTCGTTTCACGCGTTCACTCCATGAAGGCGCTGTCTTTCTTTTGACTGCCCGTGCTTGGGTACGGCTAACTTCCTGCTAGATTGATCTTGATGAATATGAGTATTACAAGAGTTGATCTACCACAAGATCGTAATGGCTAAAACCCTAGAAGTCTAGCCTGTATGATTATGATCACCTCTACGGACTAAGGCCTCCGGTTTATATAGACACCGGAGGGGACTAGGGTTGTACAAAGTCAGCTACAGATAAAGGAATCTTCATATCCGAGCGCCAAGCTTGCCTTCCACGCCAAGGAGAGTCGCATCTGGACACGGGAAGAAGTCTTCTATCTTGTATCTTCATAGCCCATCAGTCCGGCCCACGTCACATAGGCCGGACGGCCGAGGACACCTTAATCCAGGACTCCCTCAGTAGCCCCTGAACCAGGCTTCAATGACGAGGTGTCCGACGTGCAGATTGTCTTCGGCATTGCAAGGAGGGTTCCTCCTCCGAATACTCCAAAGCATCCTTCGAATATAGAAAACGTGTCCGGCTCTGCAAAACAAATACCACACACAACCGCAGAGAGTATAGTATTTCACGAGTCCAATCCGCTGACAACTTTTTTGTAGCGTGACATCACGTCGCCGCCCGGCCATTATTCAAACCATTTTTTAGCCTGCCGCTCCATATTTTGAGACGCGGTTTCACTGGCACGTCTTGTCAAAGCAGAGATCATGTCCCCTTATTGTGGGATTCTCATCAATACGGGCGTGGGTAACCCAACCGTGCCACCTGCACGACCCTAGGGGAATAGGCGAGTTTTAAGGCGAGTAGGGAGGCACTTAATATTCACTGCCTTTATAAAGAGATAAGGATTTACCCCTTTCACCCACGCCTTCTCTCTCTCTCTGCCTCCCCCATTCTCGAGCTCCAGCGCCCAAGTTCTCATCCTTCACGCCCCAAGAAAGCACTCCAACCATGTCCGGATCTGGAGTGCAGGGCATGTGGATGGTCTCCTCTGTCAAGGAGAAGGACATTACGAAGCTCCGGGAGGCCGGGTATTTGGCCAAGGAAATCGCCCACCGGCTTCCGGCCAAGGGACAGTTCGTCCCTACCCCGGAGCCCCACGAGAGGGTAGTGTTCATCCCCCACTTCGTCCGTGGGATGGGATTTCCTCTCCACCCATTCGTCCGCAAACTCATGTTCTACTACGGACTAGATTTCCATGATCTAGCCCCAAATTCTTTCCTCAACATCTTGGCATTCATTGTCGTGTGCGAGGCCTTCCTCCGCATCCCACCCCACTTCGGACTGTGGCTAAAGATCTTCAATGTGAAGCCGAAGGTGGTGAGTGGGCAACACACAGAGTGCGGAGGCGCCATGGTGAGAAAGATGCCATGGCCCGAAGGCTCCTTCGTGGAGACAGTCAAAGGGTGACAGAAATCATGGTTCTATATCACTGAGCCGCGCGGCACCACCTGGGCCGCGGCTCCCGAATTCCGGTCCAGAGCCCCGATGCAGCTCTCCTCCTGGCCAGAGAAGGGCCTGGACTGGTCTTCGCCGGATAGGCTAACAATGCTTCAGACGCGCATCAGGAACATGATAGACAAGAATATCAAGCTTGTCAATGTGATCCAGGTGATGCTTATTCGCCGGATCCTGCCGTGCCAAAGCCGGATGTGCTATTTGTGGGAGTACGATCCGGCCAAGCACCAGACCTTGCTGCAGTTCTTCGGCACTACGCACAAAGACATCTGGAAGGTGCTTTTTCAAGTCCAGTGAGACGTGGCCGGACACGGCCGAGGACCGTGGGTACGACTTGGCCCATCCCGCTAGTCCGGTAAGTTTTTTCATGTTTTCAAGGTGTATCCTTTACTTGCATACTCGAGGAAGACGCCTAAGCCTCCCTACTGATTCTCTCATGGCTGGACAAAGAAGGCAGAACGGATTCATTGTCCGGCTCCGCTACCCGAAGACCCAACAATTTCACTTCTGATGAAGATGCTGGTTCCAGCGCCCTATCAAGCGCCGGAGAAGAAGGCCAAGGGGACCAGAGGTCACCTCCGTCGCAAGGGTGCTTCAGACACGATGTCTCAAGACACCGAGACTCACTCCTCCCCCGCCGAGGATGAAGAGGAGGAGGAAAGCAACTCTCCCCCTGAGGGGGAAGAAAGAATAGGGCGGCCTCCACAAATCTGGAGGCAGAGGCATCCAAGAGGGGGAAGGGTTCCCTCACGGATAACTCCGCGTGGGACGTCGACAGCAACCCAGAGCATTGCTCCCGAGACAAGCCCCTGGCCAAATTGTGAGTACTCAAAAACTCGGACACATTCATATATCCGGCCTCTCTACTTCATAGTCTTCATATGTTGAATCATGCATTTGCAGTCTTGTTCGGTCCGACCTCGAGTGGTCCTCATCTTTGGGAGATTCGCTGGACCCGGGGGCGATGGACAGCGGGTCCCTTCCAGCAGCCTCCTCTCCCAAGGACATGGATGGAACCGAGGCATTGTCCCGAAGGATCCTAGGCCAGGGAGAGACTCAGGAGGCCGTCAGGGCAGCGTCAGAGGGTGAAACCTCGGCCGCCGGACACATGGGGGAGCAAACCCCCATGGATACTGATGATGGGGGCCATATCCAATTCGGCCCCCAGCCGAATACAATTCCAGAGACCTATACGGCTCCAAAATTAGGCAAGCAGCCTCCTGCAAGAGGAGGAGGTGTGCCAATTCCGCCGGTGACCTCTGTCCAGCCAGAGGCACCGGACACTCTAATGGAAGCGCTGCGAAGTGCTTCCATTGTTGAGGAACACCGTACCCTTATGGGTATGGTGATTGAGAGGATATCGAAGCCTGCACAAGCCTTCTAACAGCCTTTGAGGTAAGCAACGCAATTATGTAAAAACAATGTCATAGACAGTAGCCCCTAAGACATTGTCCGATGTTCGAAAAGAAAAGCCGGACAGAGGATCAAACAAGTTTCGCAGGAGACTAACCAGATGAGTCATTGTGAACAAGCAGGCGTCCTTACTAGGTGCGACCTTTCATACTGCTGAGGTTTCTGGACTGAAGCAGAGTCTGGAGCAGGCCGAGGAAGAGCTCGGCCGCGTGAAAAAGCATCTAGAGGACAATCAAGGTATGCAATAACCTTGTCTACATTCAGGAAGGATGAATGACTTGTGCTAACTAAAGTGGCATGATATTTATTAGGAGCGGTGACCGAGGTGGAGACCCTCAAGAAGGCGCTGGCCGAGGCCGAGGAGAGAGCGGCCAAGGAACAAGCCGCCTGTGAAAAGCATGAGGCCAGGGTCAGTGAGGTCCAGCAGGAGCTCCAGGACGCTATGAAGAAATGTGAATCCTTGGAGTGCAACATTGCGGATCAAGAGTCCGAACTTGCCAAGGCCCGCCAAAGCGCACATGATGCCCAGGTTCAAGCCCAGGGTGCACTCCAGGAAATCCAGGAGGCCAGAAAAATCGTGGCGGGTAAGGATTTTATTATGCAGAGCAAATATGTGAAGAAAAGGTACCTCTTACTGACCCGGATTTGGAGTTCTCCAGGGGCATTTGCGGATCTACCGTGCAGCATTTCAGACGCTGCGGAGTTCTTCTGAGCCGAAGAGGGGCGCTCCACGGAGAAGCTGTTTTGGTCGCAATACCTTGCGCCAGAACATCCTGTGCCCTTTAGCGATCAGCTAAAACAGCTAGTCGAACTGCATAGGGTGGCCGAACTAGCCATGAAGGATTTAATAATCCGGCTATGGCCTGCCGAAGCCATATCCAGTAGCTACTTTGGGATCGTGAAGTGGCTGGTCAATGCCTGCCCTCGGCTTGATGCCATTAAGCGGTCGGTCCGCATCGAAGGCGCGCGAATGGCCTTCGCCCGAGTCAAGATGCATTGGGTGAAGATGGATGTCGTGAAGCTTATGACTGAGGGACAGCCCGCGGGCCAGGAGCACCGCACGCCCGAGCTGTATTTTGACAATGTCTTGGAGGGATCCTGCATTGTGGCGGGGCAGTGTTCAAAAGACATTATTTTTGAATGAAGTCATACATATTGTCCCTTCCTGTATTATGAAATAGAGTCATTATGTAATATAATGTCTATTATTTAAAATTTTACCTCCTGTGCGACCGTTTTGTTAAATTTGAGAGTTGGCGAGTCATCGGCTTCAGGTCCCACGTAGGCAGTACGGGGGTGTTCGGGATGAATCTAATCACTCTTTACCCCAAAGTTTTGGTCCTTAAAGGATATGTTTAGCACAACGAACCAGGCAATCAGACTATGTGGATTTATCACCCTCACTTAACCATAGGAGTTTCACAATAAAAATTTAGGCGCAGCCCCTAGTGTTCGTAAGTCCGAACTTGGGGTCCTGTAAACACCTGATCGGATAAAAACTGATTCATCGCATAATGCGGAAAAAATCGCAAAAGATTTGTAACCTCTCGAACAGCTGACCGGCTCACGCCGCATCATGACAGTCAGTTTTCGGCTTTCTCTACTCAGGTGCTCATCCGGATAAACAAGGACACAATCGCAGTAGTTCTCGCTTTACTACATTAGCCGATATAGCAGAACGTAAGGTAGTAAGCACAGGAGCCGGGCAACCCAACTATTGACTAAAGACATGATTCGGAATTGATGCATATAATGCTAAAGTTCGGGGTGCCGAACTATACTGTAAAGAAGTGTTCGGACTTTATTGCCGTATTATGGGACGTAATGAAGCCCCTGGCGAATTAAGGCGTACCAGAGTGTACGGGTGAATTGATAAGAATATCAAAAAAAAGAAAAATGAAGCAATAGGCTAATGCCACAGAAATTGGGCCGCAAACTATTTTCCATTGTAGTTTGGTTAATACGTCAAAGCGTATTTGTACAAGTAGTGCAATAAGAAACAGGGCTATTTAACATGGCACGACCAAGGGAGAGCTACGTGGGGGTCCTTAAAACAGGCATAACAATCGTTTAAAGAGGCCACCTGGAAATTCCCTTATACGTCAATGCTTCTTGCCGTCTTGGTGTATCCGTCCATGGATAGGTCCGACAATCAGGCCACCAGGAAAGCCCTGGGAATAAAAGAAACCTGGAAAAAAGAAGAGAAAGTGAAAGTATGTGGGTCCAGGGAAGGTTGAGCCATATTATGGACCACGATCTAGCTGTGCCTCCGTATATGCCCATGGTATTTTGAGTGCGTAGTTATGTACGCACGGTACGAATGTCGCTGTTTGGTCGGGACTGGGACGGAGGCCGAATTGCTAATCAAGCTCTTGACGAGCTAGACTGTCCTGCTGCAGAGTAGTTCAGACTCGCTTGACAGTGTCCGGGAGCTTGGCCGCCGAATTAAGGTTCTGCCTAAAAAGGATGCTCTGTACTTCTACTGCGAGGGCAGCGGTGTGCTCCTCGGTACGGAGGGAGCATTCCCGTATTTCCATTGACTGTTATGACACCGCGTGGTCCAGGCATCTTGAGCTTGAGATAAGCGTAGTGTGGCACCGCATTGAATCGAGCGAATGCGGTTTGTCCAAGCAGTGCGTAATAGCCATTGCGGAAGGGGACGATATCAAAGATCAACTCTTCACTTCGGAAGTTATCAGGGGATCCGAAGACCACCTCCAGTGTGATTGAGCCCGTACAACGGGCCTCTACACCTGGTATGACACCTTTAAAGGTGGTTTTTGTGGGCTTGATCCTTGAGGGATCAATACCCATTTTGTGCACTATATCCTGATAGAGCAGGTTCAGGCTGCTGCCACCGTCCATGAGGACTTGTGTAAGATGGAATCCATCAATGATTGGGTCAAGGACCAGTGCGGTTGAACCGCCATAATGGATACTAGTCGGATGGTCCCTGCGATCGAAGGTGATCGGGCAGGACAACCATGGGTTGAACTTTGGGGCGACTAGCTCCATCACGTAGACGTCCCTGAGCGCGCGCTTGCGCTCCCTCTTGGGGATATGGGTAGCGTATATCATGTTCACTGTTTTAACTTGGGGGGGGGGGACTTCTTTTGTCCCCCTATGTTCGGTGGCTGGGGCTCCTCGTCATCGTCCTTGCTTTGCGACCCCTTCTCCTTGTTCTCGGCATTTAACTTGCCGGCCTGTTTAAAAACCCAACAGTCTCTGTTGGTATGATTGGCTGGTTTATCAGGAGTGCCGTGGATTTGACATGGACGATCGAGTATGCGGTCCAAGCTGGACGAGCCCAGATTGTTTCTTTTATATGGCATCTTATGCTGACCTGACTTAGAGCCACTGAATCCGGCGTTGACCGACGTGTCCTCGGTGTTGTCACTATTGTTTCGACGCTTGTGTCTGTTGCGTCGGGGCTTGCCGTTGCTATTTCTGGCTTCAGAAGTGCCAGGTTCGCTTGCATCGTTATTGGTACGGGCTAGCCAGCTATCCTCGCCCGCGCAGAAGCGGGTCATAAGCGTCGTGAGGGCTGCCATAGACTTTGGCTTTTCTTGGCCGAGGTGTCGAGCGAGCTATTCGTCATGGATGCTATGTTTAAAGGCCGCTAGGGCTTCGGCATCCGGACAGTCGACGATCTGGTTCTTTTTAGTTAAGAACCTAGTCCAGAATTTCCTGGCTGACTCTCCGGGCTGTTGTACTATGTGACTTAAGTCGTTGGCATCCGGAGGTCAGACATATGTACCTTGGAAGTTGTCGAGGAAGGCATCTTCCAAGTCCTCCCAGCTGCCAATGGAGTTTTCGGGTAGACTGTTCAACCTGTGCCGAGCTGGTCCCTTGAGTTTTAGTGGGAGGTATTTGATGGCGTGAAGATCATCACCGCGGGCCATATGAATATGGAGAAGAAAATCCTCAATCCATACCACGGGGTCTGTTGTCCCATCATATGACTCTATGTTCACAGATTTAAACCCTTCCGGGAATTCATGTTCCATTACTTCATCAGTGAATCAAAGGGGGTGTGCGGCGCCTCTATATCGGGCCAAGTCGCGACGTAGCTCGGATGGACTTCGTCTGCGGTCTTCGGTCCGGGCGTGGTTATGTTTGTCACATCCGGCCGGATGGCCATCGTCGCGTGTCGGGGAATGCCCCCGCGATCCATAGATCGATCTGGTCTGACCTATTTTCCAGGTCATGCCGCAGGTCATATGTGTATCCCCGAGCTGTTGTGTTTCTGCTTTTACGGTGAGGTAGTGCGGGCTGGTGTTTGGCTCGAGTTGCTGCTTTGTCCCAGCCACGTGGAGGTCGGTTAGCCGCATTATGCGCTTGTAGGACGGGCTCCAGCGCCTCGTCATCGAATTGGGGTAGCAATTTGCGCTTCGGGTAAATTTTGGTTGGGCGCTCGAGGCCGTATTCCTCGGCTGCCACGACATTAGTCCATATATCGTTGAGTAGATCCTGATCAGCTTGAAGCTCCCGCTGCTTCTTTTTCAGGCTCCTTGCAGTGGCTATTAGCCGGCGCTTAAAAAGCTCCTGATCGACGGGCTCCTCAGGCACGATAAAGTCTTCGTCACTGAGAATCGCCTCATCCTCGGAGAGTGGAAGATAATTACTGTCCTCCAAGTCTTCTTTAATGGCCTGTTCATTAGGGCTGACTCACCCATCCTCCCGTTCATCCTGTTTGGAAGTTGGCTCAACGGGGTCTTCTTTGTCTTCATCATCGTCCAGAGTATTATTTTCTCCTGTGCCGGTATTGCTGTTTTTTCCATGGTGTGGTTTAGAGCGGCGCCACTGACGTCGGTGCTTTGGCTGTATCTCGGGAGGCTTATCCTCGACTGGATCCTTTTCATTGTCGCTGTTGTTCTATTTGGGTGTATCCACCATGTATACGTCATATGAGGAGGTGGCTGTCTAGCGCCCTGTAAGCGGTGGTTTTTGTGCTTGCTCCTCTCCGGCATCATCGTCCATACCGTCGATGTCTTTGGAGCCGTAATCGAGCATGTCGGTTAAGTCTTCGACAATGGCTATGAAGTGGGTGGTGGGTGGGAAGCAGAATTCTCCGTCATCAGCCTCCAGTTCAAGCCGGATATAGTTTGGCTAAGAGTCCCCTGACAAGGAGAGGGCTTTTAATGAGTTTAGCACATCACCTAAAGGTGAGTGTCGGAAGATGTCTGTGGAACTGAATTCAATGATTGGTGCCTGATCAGATTCGATGGGCGCAGATGCACGTGGTTCGAAACCAATGGCCGGAGACGAATCCGAGGTTCCGGTGACACAGGCCCCACTCGAGGTGGGATCTGTGTGCGACTCTAACGCCGTAGAGTCTGCGGCTTCTGCGGCGGGGTTGATCTTCCCATCCTTGGACGACGCAGTCTGCTCTGGATCTAGGGCCAGTGCAGTTATAGGCGCTATCTCCTGGGCACGGTCCGATGACAGATTTAGTTCATGTTCATCATGGTGGCAGGGAGCGACTGTCCTGGGCTCGAATCCGTCGAAGATCAAGTCTCCGCGGATATCGGCAACGTAATTTAAGCTTCTAAACCTGACCTGATGGCCAGGGGCGTAGCTATCATTCTACTCTAGATGGCCAAGCAAGTTGGCCCGCAGTGCGAAGCCGCCGAATACGAAGATCTGTCCAGGGAGGAAGACCCCCTGGACTTTGTTGTAGATGATTGACGGAGCCATCAAACCTTTTGGTGACGATGCAGCGGAACTCTCAATGAAAGCACCAATGTCGGTGTGAAAACCAGCGGATCTCGGGTAGGGGGGGGGGGCTTCCTCCCTGTACATCATCATGTAATAATCTAGGACTCCGTCACCCATCATCAAATTCTACAAATATATCTGGATCCTCATGGAATCCGGGATCTTCGTTGTGTGCATCGTCCTCTAGCTGAGGAGGGGGGCAATGGATGTTTTCGACTACCTTCCTCCATGACTACTTAAAGGCAACCAGAGTAGTTGGATTAGTGAATCCCAACTATAAGGGAAAAATAAATGGTGATAAAAGATCAACTTACCCATTCGATGGGGTTGTACATAAAAAAGCCTTCCCAACAATTCAAACGGGTGAATTCTTCTTCCTCCCCTTTGTACAGGTCGGCCACCATGGTAGCCAGAGCGGCTTAGTTATCTGGACCCTCTCGCCTATAGCGAGACACGTCGTCCTCCGTGTTATAACACCATAAAGGGGCTACTCTGGATTGGAGAGGCTGGATGCATCGTTTTATCGCATGGCCATGACTTCAATGATGGAGAGATCGAAATGGGCAAGGAGTCTGACCTTGCTAACCAGTCTCATTACCTCCGCACTGTCCTCTTGCTTGGGGGACTTGGGGTGCCAGTTGAGCATCTTCTTCAGAGGAGCACCGGAGAATTCAGGAAGACCGCGCCAAAATGGGTCCGGGAGGGGAACATCCTCGATGTAAAGATTTCGAAACCACCCTTCGGGTCCCCTTTTGGGAGTCCCAATAGGGTAGCCGGATCCGGCTATGCGCCATACTTCGGTGCCTCCCACTTCAAATATAGACCCTCCGCCTTGATGGCAGGGGATGAGGCAAAAGAACTTTCTCCATAGTTTGAAATGAGCCTCGCAGCCTAACAATAATTCGAAGAGAGCGACAAAACCAGAGATGTGCAGAATAGAACCTGGTGTGAGATTGTGCAGCTGGATCCCATAAAATTCCAATAGACCCCTGAGGAAGGGGTGGATTGGGCATCCTATGCCTCTTAGGAGGAACAAGATGAAACACACCCTCTCCTCTTTGCCGGGGTTGGGGAAGTTCTCTGCTAGCACATCATCACCCGTTGAAGCTAATCCCGCCCGCACAGGAACTACATCCGCGGGAGGGAGATATCCTTGTGTTTGGAGTCGACTCAGCTGAAAGTGGGATACTGAGAAGCTTCACCAATCCCCCTCTTGAGGGCCATGAGGATGCGAGGAAGAGCCAGGAGCGCTAGCCAAGGTTCAAAACTTTTCGTGATTTGCTCCGGTGTTCTCTGGGCGATGTGAGGTGGCATTTGGGGATCTAATCTTGTTATATAAACGCCACCCGCACTTGGTAAAGGGTTAAATTGTAAAAAAGCACAGGTCGTTCGCATTCGCTCAAAGCATGAAAATCGAGGCGATGACAGGAAGGAATCATAGAGACTGAGCTCAGAAACCGATGTCGGACTATTGTCAATCCGGAGTATGATGAAGAACCCGCCTTGCAAAGCCGAAGACATGAATCTGCATACTGCATCATCATTGAAGGCAAGTTCATGGTCTACTGAGAGAGTCCTGGTTTCGGGGGTCCTCAGGTGTCCGACTTGAGGTTACGGGCCGGGCTGAATGGGCCGTGAAGATAAAAGCTGAAGGCTGTCCTCCGTGTTCGGATAGAACTCCTGTGTGCTTGGACGGCAAGATTAGAGTCCGGATGTATTGTTTCCTTCCCTTGTGAACCGACTTTGTACAAACCCTAGACCCTCCTGGTGTGTATATAAACTGGAGGGTTTAATCCGTAGAGGCTATCATCACAATATTCATAGGCTAGACAAGCTAGGGTTTAGCCATTACGATCTCGAGGTAGATCAACACTTGTAACCCCTGTACTCATCAAATACAATCAAGCAAGACGTAGGGTTTTACCTCCTTTAAGAGGGTCGGAACCTGGGTAAACATTGTGTCCCTTTGTCCATTGTTACCATCGATCCTTAGACACACAGCTTGGGCCCCCCCTACCCGAGATCGGCCGGTTTTGACACCAACAGCCGTGACACCAATATGTTTGAAAATTCCTTCCAATTTACTGCACATGGAATTAACTCACACACAAGTACACAAATATGATTTTTCAAACCATTACGGTTAGCTGTTACATGAGATGTAGTTAAAATTTGAATTACGGTCATTAAATGACTAGAAAATCACTTAAATGTCTTTAAAAGGTCAAATGACCCCTGGAATTTTCCAAAATTTCAATGATAGTTGTATTAGTGCACGTTAACTGTATAACATTTTTGAAGGCCGCAAGAGGAGCTATCGCCCACTCGTCATCAAACATGCATTGTTCCCTCTCGGAACCACGAGCCTTCTAGTGAGTTACTCCTGTTTGTGAGAGGTGTGTGTCCAAACTTAATTCTTGCTCGTCCTCGAGCAGGTAAATGATAAAAAAGATAATTTTTGATGTGGAATGCTACCTAGCATAAACTTGATATATCTAATCATGACATGAATATTAAGACACGGATGATTCAAAGCAATAGTCTATAATTTGACATGAAGACATCAATACTCAGGCATCCCAACAAACAATCATGTCTTTCAAAATATCAACGCTAAAGAAAGCTATCCCTAAAAAATCATATAGTCTTGTCATGCTCTGTCTTCTTAACACAAAGTATTTATCATGCACAACCCCGGTGACAAGCCGAGCAATTGGTTTATACTTTTTAACGCGTTTCAACTTTTTCAACCCTCACGCAATACATGAGCAGGAGCCATGGATATAGCACTATGGGTGGAATACAGTATGATGACAGGGGTAAATATAGAAAAGAAAAAAAGTAAGAAAGTCTCACACTGACGTGGCTAACTAACGGGCTATGGAGAGGCCCATCAATTGATATCAATGCGAGGAGGGATTGCCATGCAACGAATGCACTAAGAGCTATAAGTGTATGCAAGCTCTATATGAAAACTAAGTGGGTGTGCATCTAACTTGATAATGAAAAATTCCCACTAGTATATGAAAGTGACAACATAGGAGACTCTCCATATGGAAAACATGGTGCTACTTTGAAGCACAAGTGTGGAACTAGCATGCCCCTTCTCTCTTTTTCTTTCCTTTTTTCTTTTTATTTTATTTTTATTTTTTCTTTTCTTTTTTTCTCTCATTGTCCGAAGTCTCGGCCCGACTTGTGGGGGAATCATAGTCTCCATCATCCTTTCCTCACTGGGGCAATGCTCTAAAAATAAATAATGATGATCATCACACTTCTATTTACTTACAACTCAGTATTACAACTCGATACCTATAACAAAAATATGACCCTATATGAATGCCTCTGGCAGTGTACCAGGATGTGCAATGATCTAGCGTAACATGTATTAAAAAATGATGAACGGTGGCTGAGCCACAACTGCTATGTTAGCTATATGATCATGCAAAGCAATATGACAATGAATGCTCAAGTCATCAAACGGAAGCGGTGGAAGTTGCATGGCAATATATCTCGGAATGGCTATGGAAAGGCCATAATAGGTACGTATGGTGGCTGTTTTGAAGAAGATATAATAAAGCTTATGTGTGATAAAGCGTATCATATCACGGGGTTTGGATGCACCTGCGAAGTTTGCACCAGATTTCGATGTGAGAAAGGATGTGAGAAAGGGCAGTGCATAGTACCGTAGAGGCTAGCAAATGGCGGAAAGGTAAGACTGCGTATAATCCATGGACTCATATTAGTCATAAAGAACTCATATACTTATTGCAAAATTTTGTTGGCCCTCGAAGCAAAGTACTACTACGCATGCCCCTAGGGGATAGATTGGTAGGAATCATCGCTCGTCCCCGACCGCCACTCAGAAGGAAGACAATCAATAATAAATCATGCTCCAACTTCATAGCATAACGAGAGACTATACATGCATGCTTCGGGAATCACAAACCTTAAGACCAATATTCTTACTAACCACAACCGTTTACTAGTACCTCCCACATATTCCATCTCTATATCGCAAAACTATTGCAAGGAATCAAACATATCATATTCAATGATCCATAAGTTTTATGTAGGATTTTATGACTAACCATGCAATTCACCAATTCCTATTGACTCTCTAAATAGATATAAGTGAAGCATGAGAATTTAATTCTTTCTACAAAAGATCATGCTCTAATAAATATAGGTGAAGCAAAAGAGCATTCTACAAACAACAGTTTTCTATGTGAAGAGAAACAGGCAATCCAAACTTCAAATGATATAAGTGAAGCACCTGAAGCATTCTATAAAGCCACACTCAAAAGATATAAGTGAAGTGCAATGAGCATTCTATAAATCAACCATGGAATATCTCGTACCAGCATGGTGCATAAAATAAAAAAGGAAAACTAAACACAAAAGATGCTCCAAGATTTACACATATTACATGAACGAAACAAAGACGAAAACATACCAATACTTATTGAAGAAAGACGGGATGCCTTATGGGGCATCCCCAAGCTTAGGCGCTTGAGTCTCCTTGAATATTTATTTGGGTGCTTGGGCATCCCCAATGTCGGTGTACTAGAGTAAGGGTACCCTAGTATCCCGAACTTGTGCACGGGCAGTCGCAGCACCCCGCGGCGAGGCTTGCCGCGCGACCGCCAAGGTCCTCCGTGGTTCCTTTGGAGCCATTCAAGAACAAAGTATTTAAGCCAAGGAGACAAGACCCCGGCAAGAGGAGCTTGCCGGGAAGGCCAACCAAGGCATTTCAAGGAACTTGCCGCGGCACGTCCCGGCAAGGCCCGGCGAGCAACAAGCTTCCGGGCGCGGCAAGACAACGACCGTGGCAAGGCACTTGCCGCGGCAAGCCACCACTCTGTACCCGCGCTCCAGCGCATCCGTCAACGTGTCGCCATGGGACCTTTCTAGGCGCGCGTGGCGAGAGGCTGTGCAGCCAGCGGTACGAGGTGGCAAGCGGCGCTGACAAGATCGCCATCGTGGCGAGCGGTGGCGCCCCTGACGGTCCTTTTCTGCACTGTTTGGGCGACACAGACGGGCATTTAATGCCTTTGTCCCCTGCCATCAGGGTTAGGTAGGATACACTGTTCAGGTAGTTGTACCAACCACAACTCCTTTTCCATTTTTGCCCTCGCCTACGTTGCCACCTGTCAGTGACCCCTTGAGCATATAAAAGGAGGCCCATGCGCAACGTAGAGGGGGTTGGAAGCATTCGAAACCAGAAAACACTCACGCTCTCGAGCAAGAACACAATACAACCACAAAGCAGCAGTAGGAGTATTATCTCTCCGGAGAGCTCCGAAGCTGGGTAAATCGCTCGTGTGCTTCGCCTCGATCCGCTCTTCGTGCGATCTCCGCCCCCCGCCGGACCGAAAGGGGCTCCGGTCCCATAGGTGTTCGTTCCCACGACATCTTTGGCGCGCCAGGTAGGGGGCGTCGAGGTTGTGTGAATCCGATCCGGCGTTCACGCGAGCTAGATCTTCATCTTCTTCATCATCTTCATCGACATGCCACCGAAGAAGAAGGCTTCGGAGGTGGCTGCTCCGTCCACGTCGATCCCACCGCCACCGGAGCAAACGGGTGGTGGGGTAGATGCCGGCGGAGGAACGGGCATCAACGAGGGAGCTCACGGTGCTGCCAGGTCCAAGGACAAGGCCGCGCAAACCTCGGCGTCCGTACATGCACCACGCCCATCTCAGGAGGCGCGGGACCGACAGCGTCATGGTACTCGCGGTACCATACGTTCGTTGGACCGAGATCGAGCTGGTGGATCTCGGGATGCTCAAGACCAGCATGCGCGCCAACATGCTGGCACGAGCAAGACACGGTCGCCTGGACGGGATCCTGCTCCTTCTAACATAGTGAGAAATCCGAGCATATCCCGCTCCTCGCACCGTTCGCCACCGCCACCCAAAACTTCGGAAGAAGCTTTGGCACGAGCTCAACTGCTCCTAGATTACCCTCCAACGGCGGACAAGATCGATGAATGGAGGGCCACCATTCAGAGTCTCATCGGCTTAGCCAACGACGACACTCCGCGGCAGCCGAATGCGTCGCAGCCGCGGCAAGACTGCCAGGCGCGAGCCGATGGCGACAAGACCGGTGGGGGTGCAACCACCGTGCACTCTCCGCCCCGAAGGCCAAGATCGCCGACTCGCCGGGTCAACCTCGACACTAACTCCACCGCGTCGTCAGATCCACGAGCTCGTCGCGATCAGCGCCAAGTTCTTCACGAACGACAGCAAGAAGACGCTCGTACTCGCATCGAGCGTCGAAGAGAAGCGCGGCATCAATCAGACTAGCACGCTGGGCCCACTGTCGACATGCATGCGCCAGGGGAACCAGGCGACTTGCCGTACGCGGTAGGTTGCCCTGCGTTCACTCGTGAGCTGCGGCAAGTCCAGTGGCCCAGCACGAAGAACTTCAAGCCAGATGTACCAGAGAAGTACGACGGCAGGTTGCATCAGTCAGAGTTCCTCAACATCTACACCATCGCGGTGCAAGCTGCCGGGGGGCGCAACGACAAGATCATTGCCAACTACTTCCCGCTGGTGCTCAAGCCCAATGTCAGATCCTGGCTCATGCACTTGCCGGACAACTCCATATCCTCATGGGCAGATCTGTGCCATCAGTTTGTCGGCGCCTTTACAGGCGGCCACAAGCCTCATGGCCAAGAGAGCGACCTTCATCTGCTCGCCCAGAAGGAAGGAGAGCCCCTGCGCAAGTACATTTAGAGATTCAGCCAAGTGCAGCGCAACATCCCAGATGTCCACCCTGCCGCGGTCATCAGCGCGTTCCATCAGAACATGCGAAACCGCAGGATGCGGGAGGAGATGGCGATGTGTAAGATCAGAGACATCAGTGAGCTATATGCCTTGGCCGACAAGTGTGCACGTGCTGAGGAAGGGAGGAAACTCCCCAGAGAGAATGCAGGAGCAGGAGGATCTGACAGCGATGATGCTGCCCCGGCAAGGAAAAACCGGCGGCGGAACAACAGGAAGAAGAAGGGCAAAGATGTGCTAGTCGTTGAGCAGTCCGGCAACAGAGGTGGCGCCAAGGAAGCCGAACCTGTGGCGGCCGCCGACAAGTAGGGCGGCTCCGACAAGCAGTATTGCAAGATCCACCGCACCAAGGGCCATGACCTCCAGACCTGCAAGAAGGTCGAGCAGCTTGTCAAGCAGCAGAAGGCTGAGTACGAGCGACGTGACAAGGAGAAGGCCCAGGAAGGTACTTGAGGATCCGGCAAGAAACGTCCCGGCCGGGGAGTACGCCGCGGCAAGGCCAAGCAGCGGCAAGGCCAAGCAGCGGCAAGGAGACAGGCCTCCCCGCAGCCGCGACAAGGATGAAGATGAAGACGACGATGAAGATATGGATGATGACGAGGCCGACGAGCAGGAGTTCCAGAAAGCCACAGAGGTCCTGTGCGTTGAAGGCGGTGCTTCTCTGCATACTTCACACCGCCAGCTCAAGAAGTGGGTGCGGGAAGTCAATGCGGCAGAACCACCCGTCGAGTCACGCAAGCCTCTGAAATGGTCCGGCACGCCTATCATCTTTGATATTGAGGACCACCCTGATCGCATAACTGCAGTCGGGTGCTTGCCGATGTTGGTTTCACCAACTATCCGCAACCTCAAGGTCACTAAGATGCTAGTTGATGGCAGGGCCGGCTTGAATCTGATATCCTCCGCGGTACTCCAGAAACTCCAGATCCCTGACAGCGAGCTCGAAGAGACCGGCACTTTCCAAGGAATCAACCCGGGAAGGAGCAAGCCGAAGGGAAAGATCACGTTGCCGGTAACATTTGGCAGCGAGTTGAACTTCAGGACTGAGAGGGTCACTTTTGACGTTGCTGATTTTCCATTGCCTTACAATGGGATACTCGGCCGTCCAGCGCTCGCCAAGTTCATGGCAGCCTCTCACTATGCCTACAACGTGCTCAAGATGCCAGGCCCAATAAGTGTCATCTCTGTCCCTAGCGACAAGAAGGATGCTCTTATCTGCACCGACAAGATCTACCGGGAAGCAGCAGCCGCAGCAGAACGCAAGACACTTGCCGCTGAAGCTCCCGGGGGGAAGAAGAAGACCAAGTCCGGCAAGAGTTCTGATGCCCACTCCGGCAAGCGCACCTCTTCGGAGTGCTGCGCTACCGTCGAGGACGCACCATCGAGCTCCACCGGCAAGTGTAAGAAGGTAATGGCAGCTCCGCCAGAGACAAAGAAGGTGCCCGCCAAGGAGGACAGCACTGGTGGTACCTTCACCATCAGTGCAACTCTCGACCCTAAATAGGAAAGCGCGCTCGTTGCTTTCCTGCGGGCGAACATCGACGTGTTTGCGTGGCAACCGTCTGACATCCCCGGTGTTCCCAGGAAAGTAATCCAGCACCATCTTGCCATCTGTCCTCATGCGCGGCCCGTCAAGCAGAAAGTCAGGAAACAAGCAGTGGAGCGCCAAGAATTCATCGCAGAAGAAATCAAGAAGTTGGAAGCAGCAGGCCTTGTCAGAGGAGTGCTCCATCCTACGTGGTTGGCCAATCCTGTAGTCGTGCGTAAGGCAAATGGGAAATGGAGGCTTTGTATCGACTTTACCGATGTTAATAAAGCTTGTCCCAAAGACCCATTTCCCTTGCTGCGCATTGACCAGATTGTTGACTCCACGGCCGGATGTGATTTGCTTTCATTTCTTGATGCATACTCAGGATACCATCAGATCTTCATGGCAGAAGAAGATGAGGAGAAGACCGCATTCATTACTCCATGTGGCACATACTGTTTCGTACGGATGCCTTTTGGATTAAAGAATGCTGGTTCAACATTTGCAAGAGTAGTCCATGAAGCTTTTGAGCCACAGTTGCACAGAAATGTGGAAGCCTACATGGATGACATAGTGGTCAAGAGCAAGGACAAAGCGACTCTGATTCAAGATTTAGATGAAACCTTTGCAAATCTGCGCAAGATCAACCTCAAGCTTAACCCCGAGAAGTGCGTGTTTGGAGTCCCCTCCGGCAAGCTTCTCGGGTTCTTCGTGTCTCAGCGGGGAATTGAAGCCAATCCCGACAAGATCAAGGCCATTGAGCAGATCGAAGCACCAAAGCGCGTCAAGGATGTACGAAGGCTTGCCGGTTGCGTGGCTGCTCTCAGCAGGTTTATCTCTAAGTCTGCTGAGCGCGCCCTGCCGTTTTTCAAAATATTGAAAAAGGCAGGTCCAATGAAATGGACTCCGGAAGCGGAGGCTGCGCTGCAGGACTTGAAGAGATACCTGTCCTCCACTCCAATACTTCTCGCACCTAAGCCACAAGAGAAGTTGCTGCTGTATCTAGCGGCAACCAATCAAGTGGTTAGTGTTGCGTTAGTAGCAGAGAGGGAGACGGATGATGAGCCAGCGACCACGGCAGACGCATCCAGCGACAAGCAGGGGGTTTCCCCGACAAGCTCTGGTCCCGACAAGGATGGATCTGCGCAGACACAGGAGGAGAAACAGAAGAAAATGGTGCAGCGACCAGTTTACTTTGTCAGTTCCCTTCTGCAGGGGGCTAGGTCAAGGTACTCTGGTGTGCAGAAATTGCTTTTCGGCCTCCTCATGGCCTCGAGAAAGCTGCGCCATTACTTCCAAGCACATGAGATCACAGTTGTCACTCGTTTTCCGCTGAAGAGGATACTGCAGAATCCAGAAGCAACAGGCAGGATTGTCGAGTGGGCACTGGAACTGTTAAGCTTTGGCCTCAAGTTTGAGAGCACTTCAACTATCCAGAGCCGGGCATTGGCAGAATTCATAGCAGAGTGGACGCCAACACCAGATAACGAAATTTCGGAGACGAGCATCCCCGTCAAGGAAGCAAGAAAAGAGTGGCTGATGTACTTCGATGGTGCCTTCTCACTGCAAGGCGCCGGTGTGGGCGTGCTGCTTGTCGCGCCCACCGGAGAGCACCTCAAGTACGTAGTCCAGATGCACTTTCCCAAGGAGCAAGCAACAAACAATACTGCAGAGTATGAAGGTTTGCTTGCCGGTCTTAGGATCGCGGCAGACCTTGGGATCAAAAAACTCATTGTCAGGGGTGAATCGCAGCTTGTCGTCCGCCAAGTAAACAAGAGTTATCAGAGTCCGTTGATGGAAGCCTACGTTGATGAGGTGAGAAAGCTAGAAGAGCACTTTGACGGCCTACAGATGGAACATGTTCCGAGAGCTCAGAACGACATCGCCGATGGCCTTTCAAAGTGCGCCGCACTTAAGTTACCTGTGGAACCAGGGATCTTTGTGCTCAAACTGACTCAACCGTCTGTAACGCCATCAACTGGACAGAGCAAGAAGAGGAAGTTGATTTCTGGTGACTATTTTCTGGCAGAGCTCCCCGAAGCCGCCGCCAAGAAGGTCCCCAAGATCAACACCAAGGGTGCTGAGGAGCAGTCTGCTCCGACAAGCCCTAGGGTTTGTTCCGTTGAAGCAGACGCTCCCGACAAGTTTTGCTCCGACAAGCTTGCCGGGGAACATCAAGCTCCAGCTGAACTGCAAGTTCTCGCTATAGAAGCGAATGTTCCCGCAGCAGCATATGTGCCTTTAGTCCTTGTTGTCGAGCCACAGGCTCCAGCGTGGGCACAGCAGATTGTCCGTTTCCTTCAGACAAAACTTCCCGAAGAGCAAGAAGAAGCGGAAAGAGTAGCCCGACAATCAAGTATGTACCAGTTTGTTGACGACACACTATACAGAAGAAGATTCAACGGTGTGAAATTGAAGTGTATTCACCGGGAAGATGGACAAAAGCTGTTGGCGGAGATACATGGAGGCATATGTGGTCACCACATTGGCGCAAGAGCACTTGCCGGCAAGGCATTCCGGCAAGGTTTCTTTTGGCCGACAGCCCTCCAGGATGCAACTGCACAAGTAACCAAGTGTGAAGCGTGCCAGTTCCATTCCAAGCAGATACACCAGCCAGCTCAAGCTCTCCAGACGATCCCTTTATCCTGGCCATTTTCGGTCTGGGGGCTCAACATCCTTGGCCCCTTTCCCTGAGCTGTCGAGGGCTTTGAGTACTTGTACGTTGCAATCGACAAGTTCACAAAGTGGCCGGAAGTGGAAGCAGTGAGGAAGGTGACAGCACAGTCAGCAGTCAAGTTCTTCAGGTCGATTGTTTGCCGTTTCGGGGTCCCTAACAGCATCATCACCGACAACGGCACGCAATTCACGAGCCGCACCTTCATGTAGTACGTCCAAGATCTTGGCGCCAAGGTCTGCTTCGCTTCTGTTGCTCATCCGAGAAGCAACGGCCAAGCGGAGAGGGCAAATGCTGAAGTGCTGCGCGGGCTCAAGACCAGGACTTTCGACAGGCTGCACAAGTGTGGAAAGAACTGGATTGAGGAGCTTCCGGTGGTTCTTTGGTCGATCAGGACGACGCCAAATCGAGCCACTGGCCAGACACCTTTCGCTCTAGTATATGGAGCAGAGGCAGTTCTCCCCACGGAACTCGTATACGGGTCGCCTCGAGTGCTCGCTTATGATGAGTTTGAGCAAGAGCAGCTGCGACAAGATGACGTGCTGCTCCTTGAGGAAGACCGTCTTCAGGCTGCTGTATGAGTTGCTCGATACCAGCAAGCTTTGCGCCGCTACCACAGCCGCAAAGTTAATGCCAGAAGTCTCGAGGAAGGCGACCTTGTTCTTCGGCGTGTTCAGTCCGCCAAGAATTCCAACAAGTTGACACCGAAGTGGGAAGGCCCTTACCGGGTGAAAGGAGTCACTAGGCCTGGCGCTGTCCGCCTTGAGACCGAAGATGGCTTTCCGTGAGCAACTCCTGGAACATTGAGCATCTTCGTAAGTTTTACCCGTAAGGCGCGGTTGCCAGAACCTGTTCCAGCAACCACCTTTTGTACAAGTCTTGCCGCTGTTGCATGTAATCCTTTGTACAAAGCCGGGCGCAGACCCCGTGCATAAATAAAGTTCATGTGCTCCGCACATCTTGTCAATTTCATGCTTTCTATTTTTTGCATGTGTTATCTGACACTTTGTGCAGCACCTACCCCTGGTAAGCAATAACGAGCCTTAAGGCTCCATATCTTTATTTTCTCCTCTTTCTTTTTCTCAAAAGGAAGGTTCCCTCGCCCACAAGTTTGCCGGGGGGGGGGGGGGGGAAGGAGGAGATAATGGTGTGGACCAGGCGTTGTTCAAGAAAGTTTCGCCTTGCCGAGACGCAAACGACAGAAAAGCTAAGTTGCCAAAGTTTGAGCAATCAGTTTTAAAATTTTTAAGTTATCTTCCTCGAACGACCGTGCTTGTATGGAAAACCTGTGCGCGGAGGAACCAACTCGTAGCTAGTTGCGCCCTTACATTGTTTCGAGTCCGCTCAACAACTTAAGTGTGCTGCGACTAGTTGCGACAAGGTTTCTTGTCGGTAGCGGCACCGCCAGCAGGCTGCTAATGTTCCGCACTCAGTGCTCGCGGCAAAGGTGCCCGCGCCGACAAGTTCCCTAAAAGCGTAGGGTAAAAACATACAAGGGAAGGAATCAAGTAAAGGGAATAACATAGCGAATACTGCCCAAAATAAAGTTATATTACAAGATAACTTGTCGCAGCTCTAATAGATTGTTCTCATAACATGACTAGCAGCGACAAGGAAAGGAGGAAACGGGCAGCCTAATCTACGCGGTCTCCATCAAACCTCTTGACCTCGTTCACCTTGTCCACAATGGGTGCGACAAGGGCCTTGAGCTCTTCCAGATCAGCATCCGCCGGCAGCTTCTTCAGGACGTTGGTGAGGTTGAGGCCTGGGTTGCGGAAGGCCACCTTCACCAACACCTTTTGCAGAACTCTCGTGCAGATCGTGCGCGACTCGTCGGCCAGCTGCTTTGGGATCCTCTCCCGGAGTCGCTGGAGCCCCGTCGCCACGCCTTTGAAGAACAAGGTGAGCTTGGCGCTGGGTTGGAGGTTCTCGTCAGAGGAGTACCCGAGATCCTCCATCCCCAGTTGCGCCAGCTCCTCGTCAATGACCACAGCGATGTTGACGAGACCCTCTGTCCAGAGCTCCACAGTCTCCCTAAAAGTGTTCTGGGTTTCGGCGGCCCTCGTCAGCAGCGCTTCGTTGGCCTTGATCTCCTCCTTCAAGGCCGCCTCCCGCTCCTTGGCGCCGTCCAGCGTCTCGGTCAAAGTAGCCAGCTTCAACTCAAGATCAGCGTTGGAGTCCTTGGCGGCGCTCAGCTCCTTGCCCTTCTCGACGAGACGACCTTGCAGCTCGCCATGGGCGTGGGCGTCCTTCTCGCGCTCACGCTGGAGCGCGGCAAGCTCTTCATCCCTCGCCTTGAGATCGGCCTCTAGCTGCGCCACCTTCGTCTCCAGCTCCTTCTTGGCGGCCTCAGCAGCTGTGGCAACATCCTTTGCCTCCTTGAGAGCCCCGCCAAGTGTCTGTTCTCGCACGGCAAGATCCTCCTCATGGCTGTCCAGATTAACCTTTCGCTGCGCCAGCCCGCCTTCCCGCGCAAATAGGTCCTCAGCGGCAAGCCGCTGTTGCTCTTCAGCTTCAGCCTTCTCGAGGAGGAAGGCCTTCCGCGCCTCGACGAGCTGCGCCCGCTCCTCTGCAATGGACCGGAGGGCTTCCTGGTTGCAACTCCGGAGCTCCTCCGCATACTTCTCAATATCCACTCCCGCCTATGCGACAAGCGCTTCCCGGGATTCCACCTTGGCTTGTCGGGTGCGGTAGAGCGACAGCAGCCTCTGCAGCAGTTGTTCCTCCTCAGGCTCGCCGCTGCTGCTGCTCGGCGCGTCAACCAGCGTCAGCCCAGCGGAGGAGAGCACCTCTCTGTCAAAGACTTCTCCTTCGACCGGCGCCCTGGAGCTTGACGCCCAGGGGAGCTTGATGAAGACGCCATCGCCGGCCTTGAGATAGGCGCCGGGCTGGGGCTCTTCGGAGCCTGACGCTGCACCAGCGGCGGAGGGATCGGCGGTCGGCATAGCGCCTTGCGCTCCTGCGGCCTCGGGGCCGTCAGTGCGATCGCCGGACCCCTCGCCAGCTCCTGCGGCGGCAGCCTTGGCGGCCTCTTCGCCGGCAGGATCATCAGCGCCAGCTCCTCCTTCGGTGGCGACGGCGTCGTCGGTGCTGCCACGCGCTTTCTCCTCGCCGGTGGCCTCGGTCTCCATCGGCTCCGTGGAAGATGGATCTGAGGGCCGGGAAAAGAGAGAAGAAGTCAAGCAAATATCCAAAAAGAAAACCAAAAGAAGAACCCAAGGGAAGTTTTCAAGCAAGAGGATTACCTGTGCTAGGCTCTGCAGTCATGGGCTCCACCACCGGGGGGTCGCTGGTTCCGTCCCTTGCCGGAGAACTGTCCCTTGCCGGAGACTTCTCCCTTGTTGGAGAACGCTCCCTTGCTGGGGAATCCTCCCTTGGCGGCGTAGTTGAAGCAGATAGCATCTCGGGGGCGGCTTCCGGTTGCTCCTGGTGAGGCTGCTCTGCTCCTACACAAATCAAGAGACAGATATCAGCAAATAAAGAGCACCCATGCGCGCCCAACGACGGGAAGTAAACAGATACTTATGCTGGGGGCTGCGCTGGGGGCTGCTTCGGGGAGTAGTTGCTGGGTCTGGCAAGGTGGTCTCGGGCGCGCCCCCTGCTGTCGCGGTGGGCTCGTCCTCGATGACAATCACCGGAGCCTTGGCTCTCTTCGCCGCTCTCTGGGCTAGGGTCCTGAAAAGGAGTGAGTTCAGAGTAAAGCAAATCAGATACAAGACAAAAACAGCAAGAATTGAAGAACTACAAGTACAACAAGGATTCTTACTCTTCTTCTTCCTCGTCGGAGCTGACCGCGAAGAGGTCGAAATCTGGCCCTCTTTCGGCGCGACAAGGCAGAGGAGTAGGCTCCCTTGATCGCTTGGCGGGGGCAGCGGCAGGATCAGAAGCGGCGGTCCGAGAGGACCCCGCTCCAGTTGCCGCAGCGGCGTGAGACGCTCCCGCGGCAACAATGCTTGTCGCGGCGGAGCGTGTCGCGCGGCGCGGCGGCTGTTGACCCGTCTGCCGCCCTGCTACATCCCCAACCCTGCGGAGACGCCTTCTTGGTGGAGCCGGGGGCTCTGCTTGCGGCAAGCTGCTTGAATATGGTGGGCCACTCGCACCCTTGGTGGGCTCGCTCGACTTGGCTTCAGGCTCGGCAAGCTCTCCCTTGCCGGCAAGCTCTCCGGCAAGCTCATCTCGATCGGCAAGGCTTGCCGCCTCGGCTGCCTCTGCCTCCTCCACGGTGAACCCAAACTCGTCCGCGGCGGCGGCTGCCGCCGCCTCTTCCGCCCTAGTGGCGATGCGCCGCATCTCCGCATCGGTGGTGTCGCGGGTGAGGCTCTTCTGTTGATCGCTGCGGACCGCCACCTCCACCAAGCCGTCGAAGAACTGCTGCACGACGTCGTCTGTCGGCTCTTGCCAAGTTGGGACAATTCCATGCGAATCGCACTGCGGCATCATTGCGCGGATGCGATCGAGCGAGGAATTGTTGCACAACGGGACGACGCCCTGCGGCAGCCTAAACCATTCGGGATGCTGAGGGTCGTGCTTGAACAGCTCCTTGAGCATCGCGTCCAGCTCCAGGACGGTGAAGTTGAAATTGAGGCCCGGGCGCAGCCTCATGATGTCCGCAGGACCCCCGAACTCCCAGGCGGGTCTCCTCCTCTCTTGCAGGGGGGCGATGCAGCGGCGAAGAAAATCCGCGCCAACAGCGCCTACAGTGAGCCCGGCAAGCCTGAGCCGCAAGATCCGAGTGATGGCAATCTTCAGCTTATCGTCGTCCGCGGCCAGGGCGCTCCAATCATTGCCGCACACTGCTGGGGCTTGGTGCAGGGCAGTAAACAGCTGCGGGTTCTCCTCAACAATCCAACACCATTCTGCTCTCCACTCCTCCCATTTGCTGCGGAGCTCCCCCTCCAGATAAGCCTCCTTCTTGCCGGCTCTCGAGATCCAGGCGATTCTGCCGGCTAAAGGCTCTCCTCTCTCGATCCGGGGCATAAAGAAGTGGCGGAAAAGAGCTACGTTTGGGTGGACTCCGACAAAGTTTTCACAGAGATGTGCAAAAACTGCCATGGTCAGAACAACATTGGGGGTGAAGTCAAGGAGATGGAACCCGTAGGTGTTCATAATATCGCAGAAGAATTCAGAGAAGGGCGGGCAGAGCCCGCAATAGAAGAACAGCGCGAAGAAAGGGTATCCGTTCAGAGCCCGTTCGGAAGCGGCGGCGGAGAGTACCTTCGTGCGCGGATGCGCTCGCGTCTCCGTCGACTAGAAGAGGTAGTACCACTCCCTCAGCTCCTTCGCGGCGAGCTCGGGGGGGGGGGGGGGGGAGTTGCCCGCTCCTTTCGCAGCGCCTCGGCCGACTTCACACCCTTCCCGGCTTTCGGAGCCATTGCGGAGGTGGTGGGGAAGATCGAAGGCGTTGGTGGTGCCGGCGGCGATGGGGGGCGGAGCGCTGCTCTCTCTCGGCTTTGGAAGAAGGGGGGAGCGGCGGAGATTTCTGAGATTGGAAGTAGCAACGGGCAAGATGGGCGAACTGCCCCTGTTTCCTCTGCTTATAAAGAAGGAGGGGGCGGACGTTCCTCTTTTCCGAATAAAGAACCACCCACGATCTCTCCCGCGATGCCGCAATCAACGCGTGCCGTTAGGGGAGGGCGCGGTGGATACGGAGTAAGATACGGCGTGGCCCCAGGCCGCGCGTGCCCGTGCCCTGTTTTGGGCCTGGCCCAACAGCGCTCGGCACCGTGTGTGGCCCAGGCCCGGGGGCTCCTGTCGGTGTACTAGAGTAAGGGTACCCTAGTATCCCGAACTTGTGCACGGGCAGTCGCAGCACCCCGCGGCGAGGCTTGCTGCGCGACCGCCAAGGTCCTCCGTGGTTCCTTTGGAGCCATTCAAGAACAAAGTATTTAAGCCAAGGAGACAAGACCCCGGCAAGAGGAGCTTGCCGGGAAGGCCAACCAAGGCATTTCAGGGAACTTGCCGCGGCGTGTCCCGGCAAGGGCCGGCGAGCGACAAGCTTCCGGGCGCGGCAAGACAATGACCGCGGCGAGGCACTTGCCGTGGCAAGCCACCACTCTGTACCCACGCTCCAGCGCATCTGTCAACGTGCCGCCATGGGACCTTTCTAGGCGCGCGTGGCGAGAGGCTGTGCAGCCAGCGGTGCGAGGTGGCAAGCGGCGCTGACAAGATCGCCATCGTGGCGAGCGGTGGCGCCCCTGACGGTCCTTTTCTGCACTGTTTGGGCGACACAGACGGGCATTTAATGCCTTTGTCCCCTGCCGTCAGGGTTAGGTAGGATACACTATTCAGGTAGTTGTACCAACCACAACTCCTTTTCCATTTTTGCCCTCGCCTACGTTGCCACCTGTCGGTGACCCCTTGAGCATATAAAAGGAGGCCCATGTGCAACGTAGAGGGGGTTGGAAGCATTTGAAACAAGAAAACACTCACGCTCTCGAGCAAGAACACAATACAACCACAAAGCAGCAGTAGGAGTATTATCTCTCCGGAGAGCTCCGAAGCTGGGTAAATAGCTCGTGTGCTTCGCCTCGATCTGCTCTTCGTGCGATCTCCGCCCCCCGCCGGACCGAAAGGGGCTCCGGTCCCATAGGTGTTCGTTCCCACGACACCCAATCTTGAGCTCTTTCCTCTCCTCCTTCTCCTCATATCGAGACCTCCTCGATCTTTGATCACTTCATCCACACAAAACTCAACAGAAACTTCATAAGATCCATTAGTATAATAAATCAAATCACTACTTTAAGTACTGTTGAAAACCAATTCATATTTTGTTTTTGCATTTTATCTACTGTAATATAACTTTTCCATGGCTTATACCACCGATAAAAATCGATAGTTTCATCAAAACAAGCAAAACAATGCATAAAAAACAGAATATGCCTTAAACAGGACAGTATGTAGTAATCTGAACTCTACCATACTTATGTTACTCAAAAAATTCTGAAGAATTAGGAACAAACAAACAATTTGTATAGCAATACTGTGCAAAAAGTTTCAGAACCTTCTGACATTCCAGTAAAAAATGTAAATTCACGCACTACAGCCAAAGTTTCTGTTCCTGCGCCGCACATACCAACAAGCAATCTAATCATCCTAAAGGAAAATCTTGGCACCTTATTTTTATAATACAATGGATTTGTAAAAGGGGATAATTTTTTTTCTTGAAAATTATCTGTAGTTGAGATTCACAAAGTTTCTATGGGCATGAACAAAGTTCAAGGCTAGCTCCCACTTTCACGGTGGTCGTCTTTCTCACTTTCACTTTTTTTTGTGAAGTTTTAAGTTCCCCTCTATATTTTTATGTTTTAAACTTTGTAAAAGCACTCAACAGAACAAAATGACTCTCTAAAGCTTCAGGGTTGTCTCCCTAGCAGTGCTTTCTTTAAAGCCATTAAGCTAGGCATAAACTGCTCAAGTAATGGATCCACCCGGATCCCAAGGTATATCAAAGCCAATTTTAAGTAACAATGATTTTTCATTTAGTAGTGAGCACAAATAAACATATATCATGCAACGACGAAGTCTAACTCTCTTCATACGCATCGGCATGTCATACAATAACAATTCATGCACATCAAGTAAAGGCCAATACATAGCATAAGCAGTTTCTTGCAATTTTATCGTGTCGGAAACATAGAGAGGTGGAGATGTAGTTCCTCTCTCATTATAATTGCAAGTAGGAGCAGGAAGCACATGCATATTATATTCATTAAAATCATCATGTGTAGTGGTAGAACGCAACCCATCAATGTAATCCTCAATACGTTCAAATTTCTCTGATATAGTGTAGTTTGGAGAATTCAAAAAGATAATAGGACTATCATACGTGGCTGCAATAGCAACAATTTCATTCTTAACGTAAGGAACTATAGCAAGTTCATATCCATAAGCATAATTCATATTGGCATCTTGGCCACAAGCATATTAAGCATCAAGTTCATCAAAAAGGGATATTTCAAATGAATCAACGGGATCATAGCAATTATCATAGCAATCATCCTTCAGTAAGAACGAAGGGAAATTAAATAATGTATGAGTTGAAGAGTTACTCTCATTAGAAGGTGGGCACGGGTAGCGAATCCACTCTTCCTCCTTCTATTTTTCGCTCTTCTCATCATCCTTTTCATCCAATGAGCTCACAGTTTCATCAATTCCTTCTTCCATAGACTCCTGCAAAATATTAGTCTCTTCTCGGACAGCGGAGATTTTCTCAATAAATTCATCAATATCAGAATTATATTTATAATTATCATAGCAATGTTTAAGGATGGCAAAATTTTCAGTTCTATAAACATCATCATCAAAAGCTTCATACTTAAAAAACAAAGATTCAATTTCATAAGCACCCTTAAAAGCAACAAATTCTTCTATTCGCTCCACATCATAATAATCATATCTACCGTTGGCATAAGAAGCCAAGGTTTCATTATAATTAAATTTCATGAAAAGGGAAGGTGTGGAGTGTTCATCCTAGAGCAACAAGTATAATCATATCTCTAGCATAAATTCCAAGCATACCAATGCAACATATCAATTTGAACCCATAATACTTTCCCTTTTTGTGTCAAGCGATAATCCCTAAAGTATTCACGTTGATCCAACGTTACTCCCATTATCAAGTTGACTGGGGTTTACTCAGGATTATTAAAGTAGTGCATAATATTTTTCACATAATGAGCATCGAGGGTTTTAGGAGGTTCCCCATCTCCATGAGCAGTAAGTACAACTATTTTTTGGTGTTTCGTGTCCCATACCCATAACTAAAGATAGAGAACAACTTAGACCAGAAAATAAGAACTACTTAGTGATAAAGCAAACAAGCACACACGAGAATATTCACCCCACGCTATTGCTCCCCGGCAACAGCGCCAGAAAAAGGTCTTGATAACCTACAAGTATAGGGGATCGTTTGTAGCCTTCGTCGATAAATAAGAGTGTTAAACCCAACGAGGAGCTAAAGGCAGAACAAATATTCCCTCAAGTTCTATCGACCACCGATACAATTCTAAGCACACTTGACGTCTGCTTTGCCTAAAAAAAGTATGAAACTATTTTTCAAGAATAGAACTACGAGTACTTTGCCAAAATAAAACTATGAATAAATTGCAAGGTAATAAAAGTGGTAGCTTTAGTCAACAAGAAAGTCATTTGTCCCTAGGCAATCAATAACAAGTATCGGTAATCATTCTTGTAATTTTATATGAGGGAGAGGCATGAGGTAACATACTTTCTCTACTTGGATCATATGCACTTATGATTGGACCCCTAGCAAGCATCCCCAACTACTAAAGATCATTAAAGTCGTGAAACCCAACCATAGCATTAAGTATCAAGTCCTCTTTACCCCATACACAATGACCCACATACTCGGGTTTAAGCTTCGGTCACTCTCGCAACCCACCATAAGTGAACCATAAACATATTGCAACACCCTACAGTGGGGATCCCTCCATTTGAGCGACATGGAGGGCACCGTAGGACAGCACCATAAATAAAATATACAGTCATACCAACCAAGATCATGATTAACCCATAGGACAAAATGAATCTACTCAAACATCATAGGATAACCATAGATCATTGGGAAATAATATATGGAGTTGAGCACCATGTTTATGTATAGATTGCAGCAGGGAGAAGGGGTACACCATTGCATAGAGGGGGAGAAAGTTGGTGTTGACGGTAGCAAGATTATTGATGTAGATCGCCATCATGATCCTAGCCCCGGTGGCACTCCAGCGCCACCGGGAGAGAGGGGGGAGATCCTCCTCCTTATTCTTCCTTGGCCTCCCCCTAGATATGAGGAGAGTTCCCCCTCTGGTCCATGGCCTCCATGGCGGCGGAGGGGCGGGAGCCCATCCGAGATTGGATCTCCCTCTCTGTTCTCTTCTGTTTCGCGTTTCTCAGATCTGGCCCTTCACGGTTTCTTAAATCCCCGGAGATCCATAACTCCGATTGCGCTGAAATTCTTGCACGGTTTTCCCATAATTATCTTTCTTGCGCCAGAAGAAGGCCCCAACCGCCTTACAGGGAGGGCATAAAACACCTGGGAGCGCCTAGCACCCCCTGGCGCGCCATGGTGTATCTTGGGGGTTGTGGACCCCCGTTTGTGTTGATTCCACCTCCCAAAAATCACATATATTCCAAAATAGTTCTCCGTAAAATTTTATCGCGTTTGGACTTCGCTTGATATGGATTTTCTGCGAAACAAAAAACATGGAACAAACAGGAACTGGCACTGGGCACTGGATCAATAGGTCAGTCAAATAAATCGTATAAATTGTTGCCAAAAATATGTAAAAGTTGTATAATATTGGCATGAAACAATCAAAAATTATAGATACGACGGAGATGTATCAGCACACAAGTACTCAAATATGATTTTTCAAACCATTATGGTTAACTGTTGCATGTACTTGTAGTTTAAATTTGAATTACAGTCATTAAATGGCTAGAAAATCACTTAAATGTCTTCAAAAGGTCAAATGACCCCTGGAATTTTCCAAATTTTCAAATGACAGTTGTATTAGTGCATGTTAACTGTAGAAAAAATTTGAAGGTCGTAAGAGGAAGTCATCGCCCGTTCGTCATGAAACATGTATTGCTCCCTCTCAGAACCAAGAGCCTTCTAGTGAGTTGCTCCTGTTTGTGAGGGGTGTGTGTGTGTCTAAACTTTCATCAAACATGCCAAACTTTTTACCACATCATCCTGGTGGAATGACATTACATCAAGCAAGGTTTCATGTGTTTCTGATCTTTTTTTAATTTTTTGGAATTTAGATGCCATTGGTACAACGAGGTGCTATACAAACAGTTTTTAACCCCTATCTGCAACGGTGTTTTGAACCATCGCCAAGTAAGTGACTGCGATAGGGGGGTCCTTCCCACACGACCCAGAAACCGTCGAGGATAGGCCCTCCGATCACACACGCCCGGCAAAATGAGGTCGTGCGCGACGGATGAGCGATCAAATACGGATATACATGCCCAATCGCTTCCGGCCGTAAGTACATCCCACACAGTCAATCCAAGGAACGCGTTTCCGTTCTTATGTACATCCCACACAGTCAATCCAGAAAAAACCTTTCCGTTCATATGTACATCCCACACTGTCAATCCAGGAAAAACGTTTCCATTCGTATATACGTCCCACACAGTTTTATGTATACCCTCGTGTGTGATAGGTGTAACTATCACACACACTCTGCCTCGGTTAAAGTTTGCTTTTATTCAACTACATCACAAACAATTTGATGAAGAAAATTGTATGGCATTGGGCTTTACATCACAAGCGCTTTTACTGCAAGAACCATTTGCAAAGTTCCATGACCCATTTAGGAGGTTTATTAGTTTACAATTAATAATTCCAGTATTATGCAAATTCACATTTCATATCAAACAGTTGTTTGCCAATTTCATATCAAGCACATAAATATATTTTAACATCACAGTACGATAGCTACCTGAAAACAACACAGTACATCATATAGCTAGTTCACCTTCATAAGAACAATATTAGAACAATATATTCATTTCCCTAACCGAGATCATCCAGGCTCATCTTATCCACCTCTGCTTTCAGTTCAGTAAGAACGTATTTTGCACTGGCCAATTGGGAAAGTGCCTCCTCCTTCGCCAACACCATCTTAGCAAAGTCTAATTTAAAAAATCTGAGCTCATTCTCCATCTTCCTATTTTTATCCCGCATCTTCAAATATTCTTCAGCGTTGACAACACTTTCTCTAAGCCTACCTCTGTTCTCTTCCTCATACATGCTCTAGAGCTTTGCTAGGCACATCTTCAAAGACTGTGGCCACTCTTGATCAACCCACTCCAGGTAAGAACACTTCCGTTCATCCTATAATATTTAAAACTAGACCAGTAACAATTGTAGGGGAAATGGGTTTCTAGCAACATAGAAAATCACCAAATACATATTTTAAAAAATAGAAGAAACATGTTAATTATGACATATCTTCTTAAAAAGATCAATGTGCAAATGAATTAATTTCTACTGAGACACATCAATCAAATTCTGTCAAAAACTATAATTAACTACAACAACGCTACAAGTTCTTAGTCATGTACTATAAATTACAAATTGAACATTTTATGAGGAAGCTAAATATAATTGCAACAACATAGCGACAGTGTTTGGATGACAACAAATTGATACTAACATGTGTGTACATGCACAAATTTAGTAACATAGAACAAATAGCAAGGCCGTCCACTATGTATGCCAAACCAGTGTAAAGACAATTGTTGCTACATTTGGCACCGGTGCCTTGCACTGGCAGCTGATGCAGCGGAAAAGAAATCAGGGACCCGAACTCCAGAGCACCTAGTTGCTCCGATGCCCTGTTCCTTCATGCCATAAAGATTTAGTATTTTACGCTTAGCTGCTCGGATGTGTGGACCAAAGTTGGCTGCACAAACTGCTGAAGCGGTGCCAAATAATTTTCTAATGGCACCACTGATGAGATGGCATCATTTCGAGATACTAGGTACAAACTGCGACACTGTCTTAACATCTAGAATAACATAGCATAGTGACAGTGTCTGAATCACATCTAACAAATGATTTGTAACAATGAAAGTGGGGCTAACCTTCTCTACACATGCCAGAAACTTCCTCCCACTGTCCACAGATTCAAACGTAACTAGCTTCACGCATGGAGATTGATGGTGACAATGAGCAGGCAGATCTTCAGCCACCCCGCTCCATTCATTGCAACTGATGGTCCTAGGGAGCTACAAGAGGAAGAAATGACTCAAATTGACCGCCGGGTTAAAATCCCTCATTCCAAGTCATAACCCGAGAGAGAGAAGAGAGGCATAACCGGGTGGTGAAGGAGTCAGAGGAGGAGGAACCGCTGAGAGGTCATTGAAGAAGACCATGGCGCCCCGGCGGTAGGATGCGAGACGGCGAGAGCAAGGAAGCAAGCGAGGAAGCAGTTATAGCTTCGGAAGGAAGGAAGGAGGAAATAGGGGAAATGTGACTTGTGGTCGGGGAGAAAAGTGGGTGGGGAAGGGGGGCAGGGTAGATATTTCGGCGGTAGGCCAAAAAATTTGAAATGTGGAGGGAAACTTTGCGCGTTGTGCTGCCAGACACCATTCACTTTGAACGATTGTGTGCATCGCAAACGATTCTTCAGCTTTAAGCGCATGGGATGAGTTTGATAATTCAAATTTTGGTGGAAATTTCCCTCGGTACTGTCCTCATCCACGCCATTGCATAATTTAATATGGCTTGCTAATTTGGGCACACAAAGAGCGCACAATACACAGACCACACTTACTGAATCGAGCAATAAGTTGACCTAAACATTGCTCTAACAAAAGACCAGCATTAAAAATAAAGCCTAAGTACACATAATTTTAACAAAGTCACCGCCGCGCCAGCCTATGCATCACCAGTGAGAGATGTGACGTTGATGACTTGTCCGGGCGACATGCCGCCGTTGGTGGACTCCGCGTCGCATCTGCTGAAGTCGGCCACGTCCTCGTCCTCGTCCTCATCCTTGGTGCCACCCTCAAGGTTGTAGTACTCGTAGTAGTGGCTGCGCCAGAGCTCGCGTTGGTATTCGCCACCGATTCCTCAACAGACAGACTCTTCTCTAACTCGACATCGGCCACGCGCAACTCCTCCTCCCAGCGCTCCTCGATCTCCGCCACCTCCTGCATCTCCAGCTGCCGCTCGGTGATCTCATAAGGAAGCAGGTGCTCCATGGCCACCGCCACCTCTTCAGACATGGGTTGCATGATGGATTCCGAGGTGGCCTAGAATGTCTTGGCATGTGAGTCCTCGATCATCGACCCAGACCAGGGCGACATTGCCGGCACGGGTGACAGCTCGAGTGCTCTCGGTGTTTGCAGCCGCTATCGCAGTAGCTGCTACAGCCATCTCGGCTGCTGCAGCTGCCCTCTCGACTACCGCAGACGCCCTCTCGGCGGATGCAGCTGCGCTCAATGCGGATGCAGCAACACTCTCGGCGTAGGCAGTCGTGCTCTCGGCACAGGCAGCGACGCTCGGGGAGGACGCGGCCACCGTATGGCCCCTCATGAAGCGTTTCCACGGCGTCATCTTTGCAATAAGGGGTTTCGAGAATGGGGATAGGGATTCATGGATTCTGGGATTGCCGGCACTGGAGCAGACGAGCCGGCGAAGCTTAAGGAGGAAGACTTAAATAGACACACGAATTTTAATTGCAAACTGTTCCTACAAAAAACTGTGTGTGATGTTGTTGATATTTTTTATTAGCTATGAAAAATGAATTTGGAGTAAAGTGGCAACGGATAGTTTTTAAAATTTAAGAGAAAATTTATAATACTAATACAACTATCATGTCAAATTTTTTTAAATTTTAGGGGCCATTTGACCTTTTAAGACATTTAAGTGATTTTCTAGCCATTTAATGACCGTAATTCAAATTTGAACTACATGTACATGCAACAGCTAACCATAATGGTTTGAAAACTCATATTTGTGTACTTGTGTGCGAGTTAATTCCATGTGCAATAAATTAGAAGGAATTTTCAAACATATTGGTCTCACGACTATGACACAAAGCATGGAGTGCCATGGCATTTAAATTCCAAAAAAAGAGATTAGAAACACATGAAACCTTGCTTGATGTAATGTCATGCCACCAAGATGATGTGGTAAAAAAATTGGCATGTTTGACAAAAGTTTGGACACACACCCTCACAAATCGGAGCAACTCACTAGAAGGCTCGTGGTCCCAAGAGGGAACAATGCATGTTTGATGACGAACGGGTGATAGCTTCCTCTTACGGCCTTAAAAAATTTCTACCGTTAATGTGCACTAATACAACTGTCATTTGAAAATTTGGAAAATTTCAGGGGTCATTTGACCTTTAAAGACATTTAAGTGATTTTCTAGCCATTTAATGATCGTAATTCAAATTTGAACTACATCTACATGCAACAGCTAACCATGACGGTTTGAAAATTCATAGTTGTGTACTTGTGTGCGAGTGATAACCCACAAGTATAGGGGATCGCAACAGCTTTTGAGGGTAGATTATTCAACCCAAATTTATTGATTCGACACAAGGGGAGCCAAAGAATATTCTTGAGTATTAGCAATTGAGTTGTCAATTCAACCACACCTGGATAACTTAGTATCTACAGCAAAGTGTTTAGTAGCAAAAGTGGTATGATAATAAATGTAACGGTAGCAAAAGTAAAGATAAATGTTTTTGGGTTTTTGTAGTAGTTGTAATAGTAGCAACGGAAAAATAAATAAGCGAAGAACAATATATGAAAAGCTCGTAGGCAATGGATCAGTGATGGATAATTATGCCGGATGCGATTCCTCATGCAATAGTTATAACATAGGGTGATATAGAACTAGCTCCAGTTCATCAATGTAATGTAGGCATGTATTCCATAAGTAGTCATACGTGCTTATGGAAAAGAACTAGCACATAGTGAATACATGAACTCCTCAAACTACGGTCATCACCGAGAAGTGTCCCAATTATTGTCACTTCGGGGTTGTCGGGTCATAACACATAATAGGTGACTATAGACTTGCAAGATAGGATCAAGAACACACATATATTCATGAAAACATAATAGGTTCAGATCTGAAATCATGGCACTTGGTCCCTAGTGACAAGCATTAAGCATAGCAAAGTCATAGCAACATCAATCTCAGAACATAGTGGATACTAGGGATCAAACCCTAACAAAACTAACTTGATTACATGGTAAATCTCATCCAACCCATCACCGTCCAGCAAGCCTACGATGGAATTACTCACGCACGGCGGTGAGCATCATGAAATTGGTGATGGAGGATGGTTGATGATGACGATGGCGACGAATCCCCCTCTCTGGAGCCCCGAACGGACTCCGGATCAGCCCTCCCGAGAGAGATTAGGGCTTGGCGGCGGCTCCGTGTCGTAAAACGCGATGAAACTTTCTCTCTGAATTTTTTTCTCCCCGAACGTGAATATATGGAGTTGGAGTTGACGTCGGTGGAGTTCCAGGGGGGCCACGAGATAGGAGGCCGCGCCCTAGGGGGGCGCCCCCTGTCTCGTGGACAGGCTGTGGGCCCCCTGGCATTAATTCTTTCACCAAAAATTCTTATTAATTCCAAAAAGTGCCTCCGTGGATTTCCAGGACATTCCGAGAACTTCTCTTCTCTACACATAAAGCAACATCATGGCAGTTCTGCTGAAAACAGCGTCAGTCCAAGTTAGTTTCGTTCAAATCATGCAAGTTAGAGTCCAAAACAAGGGCAAAAGTGTTTGGAAAAGTAGATACGTTGGAGATGTATCAACTCCCCCAAGCTTAAACCTTTGCTTGTCCTTAAGCAATTCAGTTGATAAACTGAAAGTGATAAAGAAAAACTTTTACAAACTCTATTTGCTCTTGTTGTTATAACATGAAAAGCCAGCATTCAAGTTTCAGCAAATATTATGAACTAACCATACTCACAATAACACATAGGTCTCACAATTACTCATATCAATAACATAATCAGCTAGCGAGCCATAATAATAAAACTCGGATGACAACACTTTCTCAAAATAATCATAACATGATATAACATAATGGTATCTCGCTAGCCCTTTCTGAGACCGCAAAACATAAATGTAGAGCACCTTTAAAGATCAAGGACTGACTAAACATTGTAATTCATGGTAAAAGAGATCCAGTCAAGTCATACCAATATAAACCAATAATAATGAATGCAAATGACAGTGTGCTGTCCAGCGGGTGCTTTTAATAAGAAGGGTGATGACTCAACATAAAAGTAAATATATAGGCCCTTCGCAAAGGGAAGCAGGGATTTGTAGATGTGCCAGAGCTCGATTTTAAAATAGAGATTGAATAACATTTTGAGCGGCATACTTTCGCTGTCAACGCAACAACTATGAGATGGCTGTATCTTCCATACTACATGCATTATAGGCAGTTCCCAAATAGAATGGTGAAGGTTTATACTCCCCCAACCACCAACAAGCATCAATCCATGGCTTGCTCGAAACAACGAGTGCCTCCAACTAACAACAGCCCTGGGGGAGTTTTGTTTAATTATTTTGATTTGCTTTGATCTTTTTGGATCATGGGACTGGGCATCCCGGTTACCGGCCCTTTCTCGTGAATGAGGATCGGAGTCCACTCCTCTTGAGAACAACCCACCTAGCATGGAAGATATAGGCAGCCCTAGTTCAAACATGAGCTGCTCGAGCATACAAAATAGAATTTCATTTGAAGGTTTGGAGTTTGGCACATACAAATTTACTTGGAACGGCAGGTAAATACCGCATATAGGAAGGCATAGTGGACTCATATGGAACAACTTTGGGGTTTAAGGAGTTTGGATGCACAAGCAGTATTCCCGCTTAGTACAGGTGAAGGCTAGCAAAAGACTGGGAAGCGACCAACTGAGAGAGAAACAACAGTCGTAAACATGCATTAAAATTAATTCACACCGAGTACAAGCATGAGTAGGATATAATCCACCATGAACATAAATATCATGAAGGCTATGTTGATTTGATTCAACTACATGCATGAACATGTGCCAAGTCGAGTCACTCAATTCATTCAAAGGAGGATACCATCCCATCATATCACATCATAATCATTCTAATAGCATGTTGGCATGCTAGGTAAACCATTATAACTCATAGCTAATCAAGCATGGCACAAGCAACTATAATCTCTAAATATCATTGCAAATATGTTTACTTCATACTAGCTGACTCAGGAACGATGAATCATCATATTTACAAAAACAAGAGAGGTCGAGTTCATACCAGCTTTTCTCATCCCAATAAGTCCATCATATATCATCATTATTGCTTTTCACTTGCACGACCGAACGATTTGTATAATAATAAGAGTGTACGTGCATTGGACTAAGCTGGAATCTGCAAGCATTCAACTCAAGAGAGAAGATAGGGTAATATGGGCTCTAAGTTAAATAAATAATCATGCATATAAGAGCCACTAAACATTTTCAATATAGTCTTCTCGACCCCCAAAAGAAAGAAAAGAAAATAAAACTGTTTACAGGGGAAAGCGCCCAACAAGTAAGAAGAAGAACTAGAAATCTTTTTTTGGGTTTTCATTTTAATTCCTACTACAAGCATGGAAATTAAACTAACTAATTTTTTTTGGTTTTTCTTAAGGTTTATCAAACACACAAGAAGAAAGCTAGAAAAAGGAATTTAAACTAGCATGGATAATACAATGAAAGAGTATGAGCACCGACGACTAGTGTGTGAACATGAACGTAAAGTTGGTGAGAAATACATACTCCCCCATAGGCTTTTGGCCTAAGTTGGTCTAATACAAGTGACCGCCTGGCTGATATCCATAAGTAAAACTGGGGTAGTACTGAGATGCAGAGGCGACCGCCTCCTGAGAAGCAGCGTGTTGACGAGCTGCCTCCATTCCCCTCTCATATTCAGTTGCTTCTTCCCTGGTGACAACATATCGTCCTTTTGCCTGATAATCAAAAAGGTAGGGGGCAGGAAGAGTAACAGGGATGACATTGCGTCTGTCATATATTAGTCGATAATGGAGGAATTGTTCATTCCTCTCAAGAAAAGTATGATCAAACATAGCTTCTTTATCCAAATAAACAGGAGGTACAATCATATCCCCCTCTCGTGGAGCTATATTAAGAAAATTAGCCACACGGGTTGCATAAATTCCTCCAAAGAATTACCCCTTCTACTATTATTCTGCAACCTACGTGCAACTATTGCCCCCAAGTTATAACATTTATAACTTTACACAACACTCTTGAGGACACAAAGATCAGGGACACGCATAAGACATGCTTCGTCCTTACCGTTAATGCATCTACCAATGAAAAGAGCAAAATAATGCATGGCAGGAAAATGAATGCTCCCTATGGTAGCTTGTGTTATGTCCCTAGATTCTCCCACAGTAATACTAGCAAGAAAATCTCTAAATTCAGATTTGCGAGGATCATTAATACTACCCCACTACGGGAGTTTGCAAGCAGTCGTGAAATACTCTAAATCCATGGTATAAGATGTATCATATATATCAAACATGACACTAGGAGAATTACACGCAGAAATATATTCGAACCTCCGCACAAAGGAATCAGTCAATTGATAATATTGAGGACACTTATCTTGTAAGAAGTCCTCCAGCTCGGCATTATGCACATACGCGTCAAATTCCTCCTTGAAGCCTGCTTCGACCATAAAATCATCGGATGGCCACTCACAAGCCCGTACATTTGTGTCCCTTGGCAAATTAACATCTTGTTCACGTAGAGCAATCCTTGGCCCTTTCTTTGCCGAGGAACCACCTTGGTACATTCTTTTAAGCATATTTCTTTTTCTGAAAATTTCTGAAATTTTAGTAACTTCAAAATAAAAGTGAATAAAACTAAACAAGATTGATAGCAACTACTGCTACAAGTGCCTAGAGCCTATATCATGCATTGGAATTGCTTGGGACCTCAAAAATTTAACATGCAAGCTCAAGAACATGGTCACCTGTGCAGCAAAAATTTGCAAAGAACAAAGCACTAGAACAAAAACTAATTGGACCAATGGAGGAGTCACATACCAAGCAACAATCTCCCAAAGCAGTTTTGTGAATGGAGCTTTGAGCTAAGAGATCGAAAATCGCAGCAAAACGAGCTAGAACTCGTGCTTGAGCTGGATGGGGATTTTTTTGGGTAGAAGATGAAGTGTGTGGGTGCTGGCATAAGTGGAGGGGAGCCACCAGGGGCCCACGAGACAGGGGGGCGCCCTACAGGGGGGCGCCCTCCTCTCTCGTGGCCTGTGCTTGCCCCTCTTGAAGTGTTTTTAGTTCCTAAAAGCCTCAAATATTTCAGAAAAAATCATACTAAATTTGCAGGGCATTTGGAGCACTTTTATTTTCAGACTATTTCTTAATGCATGAATAATTCAGAAAACAGACGGATAATATTATTTTTGCTTCATTTATTCTAAATAACAGAAAGTAAAAAGTGGGTACAGAAGGTTGTGCCTTCTAGTTTCATCCATCTTGTGATCATTAAAATGAATCCACTAACAAGGTTGATCAAGTCTTGTTAACAAACTCATTCCGAATAACACGGAACCGGAGAAATTTGGAATAACACTAAGTTACCTCAACGGGGATATGAAAATCCCCAACAATAAGAATATCATACTTTTTCTTGACAGTAGGGAGAGGAAATTCAAAGTATCCAAAAATGATAGTTGGAAATTTTTCAATAGAATTGATGCTATGAACTTGAGATTGTTTCCTCGGAAAGTGTACTGTATGCTCATTACCATTAACATGAAAAGTGACATTGCCTTTGTTGCAATCAATAACAGCCCCTGCAATATTAAGAAAAGGTCTACCGAGGATAATAGACATACTATCATCCTCAGGAATGTCAAGAATAACAAAGTCCGTTAAGATAGTGACATTTGCAACCACAACAGGCACATCCTCACAAATGCCGATAGGTATAGCAGTTGATTTATCAGCCATTTGCAAAGATATTTCAGTAGATGTCAACTTATTCAATTCAAGTCTACGATATAAAGAGAGAGGCATAACACTAACACCGGCTCCAAGATCATATAAAGCAGTTCTAACATAATTTCTTTTAATAGAGCATGGTATAGTTGGTACACCCGGATCTCCAAGTTTCTTTGGTATTCCACCCTTAAAAGTGTAACTAGCAAGCATGGTGGAAATTTCAGCTTCCGGTATCTTTCTTTTGTTTGTAATGATATCCTTCATATACTTAGCATAAGTATTTACTTTAAGCATATCAGTTAAGCGCATACGTAAGAAAATAGGTCTAATCATTTCAGCAAAGCACTCAAAATCCTCATCATCCTTTGACTTGGATGGTTTGGGAGGAAAGGGCATGGGTTTCTGAACCCATGGTTCTCTTTCTTTACCGTGTTTCCTAGCAACAAAATCTCTCTTATCATAACATTGATTATTTGATTGTGGGTTATCAAGATCAATAGCAGGTTCAATCTCTACATCATTGTTTTTGCTAGGTTGAGAATCAACATGAACATTATCATTAACATTATCACTAGGTTCATGTTCATCACCTGATTGAGTTTCAGCATCAGAAATAGAAATATCATTGGGATTCTCAGGTGTGTCTACAGTAGGTTCACTAGAAGCATGCAAAGTACTATCGTCTTTCTTTTTCTTCTTCTTAGAAGAACTAGGGGACTCTAAATTATTTCTCTGAGAATCATGCTCGATTCTCTTAGGGTGGCCTTCAGGATACAAAGGTTCCTGAGTCATTCTACCAGTTCTAGTAGCCACTCTAACAGCAAATTCATTTTTATTATTTAATTCATCAAGCAAATCATTTTGAGCTTTAAGTACTTGCTCAGCTTGAGTAGCAACCATAGAAGCATATTTGCTAATGCGGTGAAGTTCATCTTTAACTCTAGCCAGATTATCACCTACGCGTCCTATCTCGAAAGCATTATTCTTTAACTCTCTACCAACATAAGCATTAAAACTTTCTTGTCTAGCCATAAAGTCATCAAATTCATCTAAGCATGGGCTATGAAATTTAGTAGAGGGGACTTCAACTTTATCATATCTATAGAGAGAATTTATCTTTACTATGTCGGGTTATCAAGACAATGTGGTTCTTCAGGCGGTAAATTAAGACCATGTATTTCTTCAATAGGGGGTAAATTCTTAACATCTTCAGCTTTAATACCTTTTTCTTTCATTGATTTCTTTGCCTCTTGCATATCTTCAGGACTGAGAAATAAAACACCTCTCTTCTTCGGAGTGGGTTTAGGAACAGGCTCAGGAGTCGGCTCAATTGGTTCAGGAATTACTTCAGGAACTGGCTCGGGAAGAGTCCAATTATTTTCATTAGTCAACATATTATTCAATAGTATTTCAGCTTCGTCGACTGTTCTTTCCCTGAAAACACAACCAGCACAACTATCCAAGTAGTCCTTGGAAGCATCGGTTAGTCCATTATAAAAGATATCAAGTATTTCATTTTTCTTAAGAGGATGATCAGGCAAAGCATTAAGTAACCGGAGAAGCCTCCCCCAAGCTTGTGGGAGACTCTCTTCTTTGATTTGCACAAAATTATATATTTCCCGGAAGGCAGCTTGTTTCTTATGAGCAGGGAAATATTTAACAGAGAAGTAATAAATCATATCCTGGGGATTACGCACACAACCAGGAGCAAGAGAATTATACCAAGTCTTAGCATCACCCTTTAATGAGAACGGAAATATCTTAAGGATATATAAATAGCGAGACTTCTCATCATTAGTAAACAGGGTAGCTATATCATTCAACTTGGTAAGATGTGCCACAACAGTTTCAGATTCAAGGCCATAAAAAGGATCAGATTCAACTAAAGTAATAATCCCAGGATCAACAGAGAATTCATAATCCTTATCAGTAACACAGATAGGTGAAGTAACAAAAGCAGGATCAGGTTTCATTCTAGCATTAAGAGACTGCTGCTTCCATTTAGCTAATAATTTCTTAAGATCATTTCTATCATTGCAAGCAAGAATTTCCATAGCAGTTGTTTCATTCATAACATAAACCTTAGGAACAACAGGTAATACATAATCATTGGGGGAACCTTCATCATCACTATCATCAATAATAGGTTCTTCAATTTTTTCATTCCCCCTAACTCTAGCAAGTTGTTCATCAAGAAATTCACCTAATGGCAAAGTAGTATCACGCACATAAGTAGTTTCATCATGCATAGAAGAAGTGGTATCATCAATAACATGCGACATATCAGAATTCATAGCAGTAGTAGGTTTAGGTGTCGCAAGCTTACTAATAACGGAAGGAGAATCTAGTGCAGAGCTAGATGGCACTTCCTTACCTCCCCTCGTAGTTGAGGGCAAAATATTGGTTTTAGCGTCTTTCAAGTTCTTCATAGTGATCAACAGATATAAATCCCAAGTGACTCAGAGAACAGAGCTATGCTCCCCGGCAGCGGCGCCAGAAATTAGTCTTGGTAACCCACAAGTATAGGGGATCGCAACAACTTTCGAGGGTAGAGTATTCAACGCAAATTTATTGATTCGACACAAGAAGAGACAAAGAATATTCTTGAGTATTAGCAGTTGAGTTGTCAATTCAACCACACCTGGATAACTTAGTATCTGCAGCAAAGTGTTTAGTAGCAAAAGTGGTATGATAATAAAGGTAACGGTAGCAAAAGTAAAGATAAATGTTTTTGGGTTTTTGTAGTAGTTGTAACAGTAGCAACGGAAAAGTAAATAAGCGAAGAACAATATATGAAAAGCTCATAGGCAATGCATCAGTGATGGATAATTATGCCGGATCCGATTCCTCATGCAATAGTTATAACATAGGGTGATATAGAACTAGCTCCAGTTCATCAATGTAATGTAGGCATGTATTCCGTAAATAGTCATACGTGCTTATGGAAAAGAACTTGCATGACATCTTTTGTCCTACCCTCCCGTGTTCAGGGGGTCCTAGCGGAAACTAAGGGATATTAAGGCCTCCTTTTAATAGAGAACCGGAACAAAGCATTAGCACATAGTGAATACATGAACTCCTCAAACTACGGTCATCACCGAGAAGTGTCCCGATTATTGTCACTTCGGGGTTGTCGGATCATAACACATAATAGGTGACTATAGACTTGCAAGATAGGATCAAGAACACACATATATTCATGAAAACATAATAGGTTCAGATGTGAAATCATGGCACTCGGGCCCTAGTGACAAGCATTAAGCATAGCAAAGTCATAGCAACATCAATCTCAGAACATAGTGGATACTAGGGATCAAACCCTAACAAAACTAACTTGATTACATCGTAAATCTCATCCAACCCATCACCGTCCAGCAAGCCTACGATGGAATTACTCATGCACGGCAGTGAGCATCATGAAATTGGTGATGGAGGATGGTTGATGATGACGACGGCGATGAATCCCCCTCTCCGGAGCCCCGAACGGACTCCAGATCAGCCCTCCCGAGAGAGATTAGGGCTTGGCGGCGGCTCCGTGTTGTAAAACGCGATGAAACTTTCTCTCTGATTTTTTTCTCCCCGAACGTGAATATATGGAGTTGGAGTTGACGTCGGTGGAGTTCCAGGGGGCCCACGAGATAGGAGGCGGCACCCTGGGGGGGGGGGCGCCCCGTTGTCTCGTGGACAGGCTGCGGGCCCCCTGGCACTAATTCTTTCGCCAAAAATTCTTATTAATTCCAAAAGGTGCCTCCATGGATTTCCAGGACATTCCGAGAACTTTTCTGTTCTACACATAAAACAACATCATGGCAGTTCTCCTGAAAACAACGTCAGTCCGGGTTAGTTTCATTCAAATCATGCAAGTTAGAGTCCAAAACAAGGGCAAAAGTGTTTGGAAAAGTAGATACGTTGGAGACGTATCAGCGAGTTAATTCCATGTGCAGTAAATTGGAAGGAATTTTCAAACATATTGATCTCATGGCTTGGACACATGCATGGAGTGCCATGGCATTTAAATTCCAAAAAACTAAAATAGATCAAAAACACATGAAACCTTGCTTGATATAATGTCATGCCACCAAGATGTTGTGGTAATTTTTTGGCATATTTGACGAAAGTTAGGACACACACCCCTCACAAACCGGAGCAACTCATTGAAGGCTCGTGGTTCCGAGAGGGAACAATGCATGTTTGATGACGAACAGGCGATAGCTTCCTCTTACGGCCTTAAAACAATTTCTATATTTAACATGCACTAATACAACTGTCACTTGAAAAATTGGAAAGTTCTAGGGGTCATTTGACCTTTTAAAGACATTTAAGTGATTTTCTAGCCATTTAATGACCGTCATTAAAATTTGAACTACATCTACATGCAACGGCTAACTATAACGGTTTGAAAAATCATATTTGTGTACTTGTGTGCGAGTTAATTTTGTGTGCAGGAAATTAGAAGGAATTTTCAAACATATTGGTGCCACAGCCTAGACACATGCTTGGAGTGCCATGGCATTTAAATTCCAAAAAATTAAAAAAAGATCAGAAACACATGAAACCTTGCTTGATGTAATGTCAAGCCACCAAGATGATGTGGTAAAAAAATTGGCATGTTTGACGAAAGTTTGGACACACACCCCTCACAAACCGGAGCAACTCATTAGAAGGCTCGTGGTTCCGAGAGGGAACAATGCATGTTTGATTACGAGCGGGAGATAGCTTCCTCTTACGGCCTTCAATTTTTTTCTACATTTAACGTGCACTAATACAACTGTCATGTGAAGATTTGGAAAATTCTAGGGGTCATTTGACCTTGACATTTAAGTGATTTTTTATCCATTTAATGACCGTAATTCAAATTTCAACTACATCTACATGCAACGGCTAACCATAACGGTTTGAAAATTAATATTTGTGTACTTGTGTGCGAGTTAATTCCATGTGCAGTAAATTAGAAGGAATTTTCAAACATATTGGTGTCACGGCCTGGACACATGCATGGAGTGCCATGGCATTTAAATTCCAGCAAATAAAAAAATCAGAAAAACATGAAACCTTGCTTAACGTAATTTCATGCCACCAAGATGATGTGGTTAAAAAAATTGGCATGTTTAAAGAAAGTTTGGACACACACCCCTCACAAACCGGATACTAGAAGGCTCATGGTTCTGAGAGGGAACAATGCATGTTTGACGACGAATAGGAGATACCTTCCTCTTATGGCCTTCAAAAGTTTTCTACATTTAACATGCACTAATACAACTCTCATGTGAAAATTTGGAAAATTCTTGGGGTCATTTGACCTTTTAAAGACATTTAAGTGACTTTCTAGCCATTTCATGACCGTAATTCAAATTTGAACTACATCTACATGCAAAGGCTAACGATAATGGTTTGAAAAATCATATTTTTGTATACTTGTGTGCGAGTTAATTCCATGTGCAGTAAATTGTAAGGAAGTTTCAAACATATCAGTGTCACGGCCTGGACACATGCATGTAGTGTCATACCATTTAAATTTCAAAAAATTAGAAAATGATCAGAAACACATGAAACCTTGCTTGACGTAATTTCATGCCACTAAGATGATGTGGTAAAAAATTTGGCCTGTTTGACGAAAGTTTGGACACACACCCCTCACAAACCGGAGCAACTCACTAGAAGGCTTGTGGTATCGAGAGGGAACAATGCATGTTTGATGACGAATCGACGATAGCTTCCTCTTGTGGGCTTCAAAAAAATTCTACAGTTAACATGCACTAATAAACTGCCATGCCATATTAGGAAAACTGTAGGGGTCATTCGACCTTTTCAATACATTTAAGTGATTTTCTAGCCATTTAATGACCGTAATCCAAATTTGAATTACATCTACATGCAGCCGCTAACCATAACGGTTTGGAAAAAATGTGTACTTGTGTGCCAGTTAATTCCATGTGCAGTAAATTGGAACGAATTTTTAAACATATTGGTGTCACGGCTTGGACACATGCATGGAGTGTCATGGCATTTAAATTCCAAAAAATTATAAAATGATCAAACAATGTAAATATCCTGTGTTCAAAAAGAAAATGGAAAGATCTGGCTAGACAACCGGGCCCCACATGATTGACACTTTATTTCACGCCTTGAGGTTTGGAAGGTGAGTGGCGCGGGTTATTAATCAGACACGGTTCTGTATTGGACACCGTCAACTATTAAGTTCACACACGTCTTTTGCTGTGGGAATCATGTGTAATTCAAACTACATTACTCGTAAATTTTGGCGACCGGCGTGTGTACTGTTCCCGTCGATCTAGATTCTGGCCAGCAATAAATACTACCTTGCTCACGTCGTCTCACCTGCATTCTCATCTACATCCTCCCCTCGCTCGCCCTCTCTCTCTCTCTCTCTCAAATCTCTGACATGGCGCCGCCGATCTGCCCACGCATCGACGAGGAGCCGCCGCCCCTCGAGGATGCTCAGTCGAAGAATAGCGACGAGGAGGACCCCTATGTGTTGTCGGACGAGGTTGCGCCGGACTCCCCAACTTTGGAGTGGTTTTGGGGCCATTACAATCTTTGTCTGTGGAAGTCGCGGCCGCCGGCTGAGAAAGCCAGGCAAGTGGCATTCAAGAAGGAGATGGCGGAGGAGGAAGCCAGGTACCAGGCGGCCTGTGAAGCCTATGATGCCGCCTGGAAAAGGAGGCGATGGAGCTTTGAGGGCGGGCGCGTCGTCGTGCGGAGGAGGTATACGAAGATGGGTACTTCGCGAGGAAGGTCAAAGGCGCTAGGCGCCTCATCGCTGCGTGGAGGTGGGCTGATAAGCTCCAGCGTGCCACCGACAAGGAGCTCCGGTGGGCGCCCAACAAAATGGCAAGATCATTCTCCCTCGTCCGCTAGCAAGCGGCAGATCGGTACGTCAAGCGCTGCGAGGCGGAGGAGGCGGAGTACTGCCTCCGCACTGGGAAGACACCGCGCACTAGGGAGCTGCTGGCAAGGGGCTGCCAGAATACTGCCCCTAGGAGGGATTATTAGTTTTAGATTGTTCATTTTCAATTTTATGTATGGTACCTAGTAGTTAAGTATCATCAAGTATATGTGATGATATTATATATATATTCCGCGATGAACTAATGAACAATTAATATATATTATGAATTCTATTTTCTATCTGTTTTTGTATACTAATTTGTATCTAGCTGTAATCATCCACATATACAGAATGGAAAGCATATACACACACATTGAAAGAGAACATATAAGAACGGAAAACAGAGTACACGCATTGAAACAGAGAAATAAACAGATCAATATTATGATTGTTGTGAATACATAGCGATCCACGTCGAAACAACTTAACAAAATAAAATACGTCCATGAGACCATGACCAGCAGCCTTTGCCTACGGTAGCTCTTGGCTCTGCCTGAACTCGTGCGTGCGTTCATCCAAGCGATTGACACGCTCACGGTACATCTGGAGCACGATCTCGACCTCCAAGTTGGCTATTTCATCAGAGATCGCCAGCTCGAGGATGCGACGACAATGTTCCTCTACTGCGCCTAGATGGACACCTAGGCCAAGGAGATAGTCGAGCCTAGCGACCAGCACGCTGACATCAAGCGGGCCGCGGATAAGGCGAATGACACGACCAATGCGAACGGCGCGGTGGGCGTCGGTGCAAGTACGGCGCAGACAGCCTCTGCCCACTCCTGGCGAGGAATGGGGGTACTGACAGAACATGTACCCAGCTGCGACACCCTGCCGACAGCAGGCAAGAGCTGATGGATCCGCTCTTGTTGTGCGGCGCGTCGCGCCTTTCGCCCTGTGGTGCTCCAACGGTCTCGCTGTGCGACGAGCCGCAGCCCATCGGCGCGGACGAGCCTAGCTTGCTCTACGGCGTGCCATTGATCATGTTGTGCAGCGAGCTATAGCCTCTCGGTGCTAACATGCCTATCTTGATCCGCGACGCTGAAGCACCATGCGCCAAGGGTCTGCTCAACCCTGGCGATGACGCGCATCACGGCATTGTCCATCACGTCGCTGGGGAGCGCCTCGGCCTCGACGGGCCGTGGCGCCTTCTTCACTACAAAAAAAAGACACATCCGTGGCATTTTGGGCCGAACCAATTTTTTTCTGGCATGCTTATGACACTTCCATGACGATAATTATGACAAAACCCGGTATCATCATAGGTATGGTGGGCTCCTACTTCTATGAAAAAAAATCATGACAGAAAATGGGCTTTTCGTTCTGGGCGGGCCGGAGACGCAGCTGCATGACATTCTTTGGGCCATCCATGACGGAAAAAACCATAGTACAAGCGAGGGCGAGGAAAATATCGAGGAGTTCCTGGTTACGGTGGGTGGTCAGGGGCCGAGCGATGCGCGTTTCTCACATACACGTACGCGCGTGGGTGTGAGGTGTTGGTCTCTAACCGAACCCGAGCGAGGCATTCGCCTACTGAACCCGAGTGATTACACTGCAGGCTATGCGTTACCGAACCCAAGCGATCGATCGATCCCTGGCTGTTATCTGAACCCGATCGAGCAATTCCTTCGCTACTGCTGCTAACTAAAGCTGTTCGAACCTTCTGCCTCTTGATGGACATTGAGTGTTATTGGGGGTGTGGATGAACAGTTCCAGGTGGGGGTTGGATGAACAGGACCCCGTGGTAGTAGAGGTCGTTGCCGTTGGATGAACAGGACCCCGATCGATCGAGCCGGTTGGGGGTGGATGAACAGGACCCCATGGAGGGCTGGATGAACAGAGCGACCCCGTGGAGGGCTGGTTGAACAGTAGCTGGTGGAGGGTGGATGAACAGTAGCTGTGGAGGTGTGGTTGAATAGGACCCCGTGGAGAGGGCTGGCTGAACAGTAGCCGGTGGAGGAGCGGTGGAGGCTGGATGAACAGGAGCACGTGGATGAAGAATGGCAGGTGGAGGCTGGAGGAGGTCGACGGTGAATGAACAGTACCCCCGTGGAGGCTAGAGGAGGTCGACGGTGGAGATGAACAGTAGCCCGTGGAGTCCCGTTTTGCGGTACGCCACACCCCTCCCGATGAACAGGACCCCCGTTTCGACCGTAGCGCTCCAACACAAGTCCGTTTCCTCTGGTTTGCGGTATGCCACACCCCTTCCGATCAATAGGACCCTGTTTCGACCATAGGCACTTGAACACAAGTCCGTTTCCTCTGTTTTGCGGTACGCCAGACCCCTCCCGATGAACAGGATCCCGTTTCGACTATAGGCGGACGAACACAAGGCCGTTTCCTCCATTCTGCGGTACGCCAGGCCTCATTTCGATCGGTTGTTCCGTCCAAGCCGGTTGCCTCCCGATGAACACGACGACACAGTTTCTCCGTTCCGACCCCAGTCGGTTGGCTGCCGATGAACAGGATGCTGTCGCTGCCTCTCCATGTACACGAGCCCTGGCCGTACATATGCGCGAGTAGGCATTCAAGACCCCACCCGTATGTATGTGCATGGTCGTATTTACTTTCCTGCACCCTGGTTGTACGTACATGTACATGCTACGTGTGCGCCTCTACTATGATACGTGCCCTTCCTTACTCGGCGACGGTTCATCGCTGCAGCCTGTAGACAGACTGATCGACCAGTATGTACGTACGCGTTCGCGACCAGGATGACAACGCTACGTACGCTTCGACCAGGTGGGTCCCAACTGTCAGGCACTTCCTTGCATGCGAAGATGTAGCTGGTGGGTCCCAACAGTTAGGGAGGAAACATTCTTTTTGTGAAATACAGTGGCCCATTCGGTGGGTCCCTGCTATGAGGTGGAGGAATCATTATTTTGCGTGTAATAAGGAGGCACTTCCTTGCTGTGGCCGTGGACCCAGCTATCAGCCTCTCCATGTACAGTACTCTTCCGATGGAAGTCGTTCCTTGACTACATTGACCACACCGTGCTGAGAGCACCAAGGCAGTGGACAATGGTGAGGCCTAGGAAGGGGACGACGCGGCAGTGGATGCCCATGCCGAGAGGAGTACGAGGGTTCGCTGGTTCGGCTATGGTGTGGGGATGTCATCGTCGCAGGGCCTTGCCAGCGGTGGGAGTAATAGGGGGCAGTGAGGCCTCCACGGTAGCACAGCTAGCCACGGGAGGCAGGAGCAGGTGGCACGACTGGCGCTCGGTTGTGCAGCTGGAGTAAGAAGACCAGAGGTTGAAGAAGCTCTACGACCGTTGGATGGACATCATACGGTCACTAGAGCTAGAATCGTTCATATTGACTAAGTTGACAAAGCCCTCTGTCCCCATCAACTTAGTAGGCCCACAAGTCAGCCTCCCACTATGGTGGGTCCCAGCTAGCAGGGGGAGTATTAATTTTTTTTTGTTGACCACGCCGCACCAAGCGCATCCAAGGTGGTGGACAAGGGCGAGGCCCCGGACAACAATGAGCCGGAGATGGGAAGACGCGGGAGTGGAGTCGCAGATGGAGAGATGTGCGAGGGTTAACTGGTTCTGGTATGGCGTGGTTTGGTAGTCGGTGGAGAAGAACAGGAGGTGTGGAGGGGTGGAGGGATGGCCTAGCCGGCGGTGGGGTAGCGCTTCACACCGAAGCGTGCTAAGCAAAGCTGCTAGCGGCAGGAGACGGGAGCAGGTGGTCCCGACGGCGATGGAGAAAGAAGGCGAGAGATTGAAGATGGATGCCGGTCGTTGGATGTAAATCCAACAACTAACAATGTCAGAATCATTTGTTGACTAAGTTGACAACGACTTGCGTTGGCTTCGTCCTATTGGCCCACATTTCAGCCTCCAAAAATGTGGCACATATTCAACCCAATGTTTTTCAGAATTTACAGTACATTTGATCTTTTTTTGAGAATTACAGTCCATTTGCTGGGCTGGGTGAACAAATAATGTAGCGTCCATGCGGCCCATTTTTTTAAAACTACATCCCATTTTCACTTTCTCGAAATACACAAATTTGCTGGGCTGGCTAAACAAATAATGTGGCGTCCATGCAGCCCATTTATTTTTTCCCTAAAAAATTACAGTCCATTTGCACTTTCTCAAAATACACGACTTTGCTGGGCTAGTTCTAATTATAATGTAGGGTTGGGCGCATCAATGTTATCGAACAATAAACAGGGGTTGAACATTTTGTTATAAATATATTTAAATAATAAGTGATTTATTATTACATTGGTCCTTAAATCTTACCAAGATTTTGTACACAATCACGAGGATTTTCGTTACCTCAATGTAAACAAATCTAGGATTTTATTGTTAAGAAAATATTTTTATAAGATAATAAGATGTGGGATATTGTTTTCTTATATATGTAAGTATCTGTTAAATATATGATGACAATAACAATAATATATAATAATGTATAAAATAATTTAAATATATATAATATCGTTAGAAGGGAAACATAAGTTGGACCTGGCGTTCCTATTCTTGTATAGAAAAATAGAACAGACCTCTGTGTTCTCTTCAAAAAAATACATAAGTTGGGATGCCGATGTTTCGTGAAAAATAAAAACTCGGATGGGAGGTCCATAGGCTGGTCGATACATGATGGCCCTCAAGGAAATACAAACCGGCATGTCGTGGGTTGCGCGTGTTAAAAAAGAAAGCCTAGACGGGGCAACCCACAACCCAGCTGATACTTGCTGGCCCACTGATAATAAATGATACTCCCTCCGTCCGGAAATACTTGTCGGAGAAATGGATGTATCTAGACGCATTTTAGTTCTAGATACATCCATTTTTTTACCTATTTCTCTGACAATTATTTTCGGACGGAGGGAGTACCTGCCAGCTCCCCGGCTTCGTTGTAAATTTATCTCCTTTAGTAACTATGTTGAAGCACCTCAAAAAAATGTAACTATGTTGACAAACCCATGGGCCCCAACGTCAGCATAGCATTAGGAGGAAGTATTTTTTCAATGAGGCACTTGCTTGCGTATGGCCATAGACCTGATGGGTCCCGACTGTCCGCCTCTCCACGTATAGTCCTCTCCAGATTCCTCTCGTTTGTTCAGCATGTTCACAACGGTAGACAGCAGCGCCGCGGCGAGCGCACAAAGGCGCAGAATGAGAACAAACCACCTGAAGCAGTGCCTTATTTCTACCGAAACTACTAAACTAGCCTAGTGGCCAAGTGACACTACCCGACCGCTGTTCCGCCCGGGTTCGATTCCACCTGATGCAGGGAAAATATCTCCAAATTTTTTGCCTCTGTCATTATTGACATGTGGGTCCCCATTGTCATCTACGCACACCACGTCCAACACTTTCCAAAACTTCGTCCCTCATTTTCTCTGTTTTTCGCACACTCGACATTGTGTGGGCATTTTGAAAATAGCATATCTTTTTGAGTGTGCATCATATGAAGATGTGCTATGCATGAATCTTGATCAGCATGATGTTAACTGGCTGGTAGTTCCATTTTCCACCATGAATAAAACTTCCAACATGATGTTATCCCTGTTTGAAAAGGGCGTGTTAACATAAATGCTCTGCCTCTGAAACTTGCAGTTTCTTATCTGAAACTGAAACTGAAACTTGTAGTTTCTTCTCGAGAATCACATTGTCTGCACTTTTATACTCCTATGAAACTACATGTTTTAAGTGCTAAAAATAGATCTCTAGAATTCATAAAATAATTAATCTGCTCAATACTGCAAATCTGAAATTCAGAAGACATTCATATCTGAAAGTACCACTACAAAAAAATACACTTCCGTGATGATACGTGTTTGTCACAGTAGGTCGCGTTTTTTGTCATGCATGTACATCCATGACGATTTTATGACAGAATCAAGATAGTCATACCTGTGCTGTCGTAGAAGTGTTCCATGACATAACCAAAATTATCATCACGGAAGTGTCCACTTCCATGACGATAAATCGCGCGTCACAGAAGTGCTTTCGTAGAAGCTATCGGGTCGGGTTTTGGATCCGATAACCCGTTAACAGCCCTGACCAATGGGGATTTTCCACGTGTAAAATTATCATTGGCTGGAGGAAACACGTGTCAGCTCATCATTGGGACAGATGTCATCCACTCACTGGACAGAAGGGGCCTATGATACAACGACATGTGGCACAGCCCAACAGTGGCCCATTCTTGTGAAAAGGCCGGCCCGTTTGACTTGGTCAAAAGCTGGCGGGCCGGCCCATGGAAAGCCTGTTAACGGCCTGTTAGCATATAGCCCATTTACAGCCCGCTAACCCAAGGCCCGTTACGCCCTATGCGAATTAGGCCCAGTAGCGTCATCTGGACCATCCAATGTGATTCCAGCCCGTTTTCACTTCTGGCTCATGTATGGCCCATGACGTCTTTCGGCCCATATGAGGCCCTTTGTAACTCTTGGCCCATTAGTGGCCCGTGCTGAAACTGGCCCGTAATGAACAGTGTATTACTTTACACCCATTAACGGCCCGCGGTGAAACTGGCCCATGATGAATAGTGTAACACTTTATACCCATTAACGGGCCGTTATTCCGTTGGGCCGTTTCCAGCCCAAGTTAACTTTCGGCCTTCTGAGGGCCCATTTATTCTTGGGCTCATTTGCAGCATTCGGTTACTTACGGCCCGTTACTGTCATTTTCTGCTTGTGGGCCAAATTCAGCCCGTCATTACAGTCGGCCCGTTTGTGGTCCGTTAGTCTGTTGGGCCATTTTCATAGCATCACCAAATACGGCCTATTAACGGACCATTATGGTCAGCCCATAAAACGTACGATTTCCATAATAGGCCCGTCTACGGCCCATTAAAGGCCCGTACAAGACCCATAAATGAGTCGGCGGCCCATGGATCCTACGTGACGTTGAAGGCCCATGGATCCTACGAGACATAGAAGGCCCATGGATCCTGCGAGTCATAGAAGGCCCATGGATCCTGCGAGACGTAGAAGGCCCATGGATCCTACGAGACATAGAAGGCCCATGAATCCTACGATACATAGAAGGCCCATTGATCCGACGGCCGGTGAAGGGCCATGGTCGGGCGAGTTGGCCCTCGTTTGAACGATATAGCATATTCAAAGAATTATCCTACTCAATACTATCACCTCTAAAAAGCATACACTATACAACAAAGAGATCAAGGCATAGAAAGGTAGAATAATCCTACACTATAAAATAAAGAAATTACAGCCGATTATACCCACTGGGCATTATGGTTCGGCACAGGTGATATTAAAGCATACACAAACAGCAAATTACATACACTAGGCAAATACAGCTCATACATCATGGACGCGCATCAACTTAACTCCATTTGAACTATAATCTCTTCAAAAAATAGGATTGGCTGGATTCAGATAGCACAAATTTCAGTCTGCAAAATCTCCCATTCCTTCATGGTTACCTCGGTGTCTTGTTTCATTTTTTTGACTCCTGCATCTAATATCTGCATGTCCAGTCTCAACTTGTTGATTATACGTTGACAATCATGTACACATTGTCTTGCCACCTCTAGTTGATGCTCGAGAACATCAGCACATTCCAATTCCAATCCATAATCATTCAGTAACGGCCATGCCGCACTACTCGCAGATTTTTGTGTTGATGTCACTTCATCCTGAAATGTTTCTGTAAGTACACATGACTAGGGCAAAAATATAGTTACAACAGTGAAGCGAACAAGACACTATTTTGTACTACATGGCAAAACAGGACTAACAATAATGTTACACATCACTTTCACAAAAAAATTGTACTACATGGCAAAATAGGACTAACAATAATGTTACACGTCACTTTCACAAAAAATGTTACACGTCATGAAGCATAAGCAGGTGATATTTTAAAAATTATAAAAAAGATAGTCTGTGCAGCCTGCATACAGAAATCCCTCTTAGTTCACCAGAGGAGCATGATGTTGGGGCCCAATCGAAAACATAGACAAGTTACAAATTTAGACAGCACGTTGCGTATAAGTAAGCAAGCAGTTGGCCATTTTGTACCTCAATTAAAGTCTTAGGGAGCATAATGAACAACAAAGGGTTTCATACAAACATAATACAACAGGCAAAACTATGCAATCATTAGCGTAGTATAAACTAGATTGTGAGCCTCATGCAATAATAGTTGGTTAATAGACTTCAAAGCTTCATGCACACTTCGGCAGAGTAATTAAATGGTAAGGCCTTTAATTATGTCAATGAATAGTGATACAAGTACCGAACATCAGGCATAATTATTTGGGCATCTCATTAAGTGAGGACAAATAAAGCAATTGAAAAGAGAAAATTAACTATGCCTGAAACAAACAAGGAATTGAACTATTGAGTTGCATACAATGACTTACCTTAGCAGGTTGAAGAGGCTCGGTGCAGCTCCTACTTCTTTTACAAGGCTCCTTCCTAACATCTTGTACTTGGAAATCCTCAATCTTATCTTCATTGCACCCCCTCTGCAAGGTGACACAAACTAGTTACTCGTCTCCTTGGAAGATAAATATGCATACTTTCCAGTCTGTGAACACAAAAGGATGAGACTATAACAAAACAACACCACATAATGAAACATGCCACATCTCTTGCACTTGCACACAATGAAATGAGCATTTACTATGTCTGCACTATGTAAAAACTAGGCATACCTTCGAACTGGATCTCCAGGTACTCTTGGAGAGCCTACTGTAGTGTACGGCCAAACCTTTATGTCACCTATGAGTTAGACAAGGCCCCACTACAGCAGCCCTTAGTGTTTAAATCGTTGACAAGCTCTGTTAGAGTGTTAGGTCAAGAACAGCAAGTAATCAAAGCAAACAGTCCTAGTATGGCTGGCTGATGCAAACAAGCAATTGAACAAATGTGTGAGCAAATCTTACATACCAAGAAAAGAAGCAAAGAAGGAGGCTTAAAGACCATCACTTGACTTACCATATTTAAGGGGCATTTAAACATCATGTGCAACGTATGAACTAACATAAACATTGCATATTCCAGATTCTACAATGGAATGCACATGTATTAGGTTATGCCATGTATGATGATGCCTAAATGTACAGATAGCAGGTAGGAGTGATTCCATTGCACGCACAATTGAATTGCAGGTTAAGGGCCAGTTCGATTCCGCCTTTTTAGGGCATATTGTCAAAATAAGCCATAAAAGATATAAAGAAGTCATTTTTGAGTTATGGGCTTGGGCTTAACTAATTTCGCTTTGGAGGGGGGTGTTTCGGGTAGAACCTCACTAAAAATTGAAGGGAAGGGGAATAGTGAAATGACTCTATTGTCTGCCTATATTACACTCAAAATGCAACTGCTGACGCCCGTGTCACACCTGACCCTCAAGTAAAAACAAAAATGCAAGCATTCATTGCCCTGCCCGCTTGCATCTCATCTCCCCTTTCCCTCTACCTCGATCCCCTGCCTGCAGCACTAGGGTTCCTCCAGCGAGCTGTCGCCACTGGTCCCATCTGGCCTGGTCCTCGATGATGCTATGTGCAGCTAGGCTACATGGCCGGCGGGTAGGGGCAAATCTCCCTGGCTGCTCCTCCCTCTGGCGCCGCCCCTCATTCTCATGGTCTCCAGCAGCTGCTCCACTGTGGTTCGTCCAACGCACTACTCCAGCGGGCGCTGCACAACTATGGCTAATGCCACACTGCGGCAGAAGGCGCCTTATTCCCCCTCCCCTCCTCCCAGGTCATGGCCTTGAGGTGCTGTTGAAGGATGAGCTCATCCAACAAGGTGAGGATCTCCTCTGATTTTTTGCCAAATTTTCATTCTGATCCACTATACAATGAATTGCTATGAGCTGCTTCTGCTGCTGCTATATGATGCATTGCTATGAGCTGCTCCTGCTGCTGCTATATGATGAATTGCTATGAGCTGCTGCTGTTGTATGATGAGTTGCTATGAGCTGCTGCTGCTGCTATATGATGAATTGCTATGAGCTGCTGCTGCTGCTATATGATGAGTTGCTACAAGCTGCTCCTGCTGCTGCTATATGATGAATTGCTATGAGCTTCTCCTGCTGCTGCTATATGATGAATTGCTATGAGATGCTCCTGTTGCTGCTATATGATGAATTGCTATGAGCTGCTGCTGGTATATGACGAATTGCAGACTGCTGCTGCTGTATGATGAGTTGCTATGAGCTGTTGCTGCTGCTATATGATGCTTTCAGGTGGTGCTGCTATATGATAATAACCAGCCACTTGGACCATCAAATTTTAATAAATAATTGTTCTTCATTTAAATGTGGGTCATGCGTTCTTCGTTTAAATTAGGCAATGGATCTCTATGGAAAACAGTGACCAAAGTAGATTGTGCCAAGTAGATGGTATCTTTGTATTTGCATTTTGAGCAAATAGTGATGGTCTGATTTCCTATCATATTAATTACTGCATTGGGTTCAATTTGTGATGTTTGCAAGTCAAATTAATTTCCATATAGGCAGCAAAATGAAAAATATATAATGCAATCTAGACTTTCCACTGATCATACCAAAGATAAGCTGAAAACGCAATGAAAAGAACTGGTTGGCTTATTACATGGAACTTATATTCACAAGTGCTTATTTTCTTAGGATAACTCATAATAACTGTCCCTAAGAAACTTGGCTAATAGAACTGGCATACAAATAACATGTCATGCTGATTGCAATGGAGGAGTGACGTACCATAGCACACTGTATAGGCTCACCGTTGCCTCTCCTTTTTTTGCGATGTTCCATGAATACATCTTGTACTTTTTTATTGTGTAACCCTATCTGCAAGTTGACATGGCTAATTTTAGACATCTCTACATGATACTACATTGCATATCCCTTGCGCATATTTAAACCACCGATTAACGATTGTGTGCGTACCATAAACTAGCCATGACTCTGTATGCTGGACTAGCAGGCAATCTAAGGGAGCCTAATGTAGTGCACTGGAATTCCTACATGCCACCTACGATTTTGTGTAATGTACTGCCCCTGTTCCTAAATATATGTCTTTGTAGAGATTCCAGTATGGACCACATACAGATGTATATAGATGCATTTTCGAGTGTAGATTCACTCATTTTGCTCCGTATGTAGCCTATAGTGGAATCTCTAGAAAGACTTATATTTAGGAACGGAGGTATGAGGTAGTATCATGTATGACATCTACGTATCTAATTTAGCAGCCAGTAGTAGAAATCATTGTCTGCACAAAGGGATTACTGGTCGAAAATCCTAGCAAAGCATGCTGGCAAGCACCGAACAATACAAGAGAGAGAGACGCGCTTACAAGATCATAGCAATGCCTCAGTCTAGGATCTTGGTTGGCCAAGCTGTTAGATCTATAAGACACATCGTCCTTGTAGTTTTTGCCAGCTGCATAACAGGTAACAGCGACCGGTTAATATATTTGAAGTACATCGGGCAGGTGATGCTGGACGGGTTTAAATGTGACAAGTACCTAGGCCGTGGCCGGTGCTTGGCATCTCTCCAGACGGTGGGAATCAGGTTAGAAATGTCGAGGGTGATGATGTTGCGCTGGCTGCCGGGGTCCGGTAAGGAGATCTAGAACCGTCGAGTAGGGTGTTTGTGGAGCGGCTCCGGTAGGGTGGACTACGGTGTGGGCGAAGCGGATCTGTGGCCGTGGACAAGGGTGTAGGTGAAGCTACTCCGGTGGTTGGGTTAAGGATGGTGTCGACGACGCGGATCTGCGGCTGTGGACGGGGCGTCAGAAGCTGCTCCGGTGGTTTGGTTAAGGATGGTGTCGACAATGCGGATCTGCAGCCGTGGATGGGGCGTCAGAAGCTGCTCTGGTGGTTGGGTTAAGGGTGGTGTCGACGATGCAGATCTGCGGCCGTGGACGGGGTGTCAGAAGCTGCTCCGGTAGGTTGGATGAGGGTGCGAGGAAGCAGATCTGAGGCCGTGGACTTGTGAGTTGGCAAAGCGGCCCCGGTAGGGTTGAGAATGGTATAGGCGAAGCTACTCCAGTAGGGTTGACGATGGTGTCAGCGAAGAGGCTCCAGTAGGATTGAGGAAGGTGTTGGCGAAGCGGCTTCGGTAGGGTTGAGGAAGGTGTCGGCGAAGAGAATCAGAGGCCGTCGACGGGGGCGTCGGTGGGGCGGCTCCGGGGGGTGTGGACGAAGCGTCTCCAGTGGGGAGTACGAATGAGCCGCTGCAGATGCGCGACGGTTGACGAGAGTACCTGCGAAGCAGATCCGACGCCGTGGACAAGGCCAGCACTGAATGGGCTGTGGTACAGTGGTGGATGAGCAGTCTACTTGTTTCTAGGGGAGGTGGGAAGGGTAGATGCGGCCGCAGAAGCAGATCCGGCGAGGTGGACGCCGCTGGCAGTGAATAGGCTATGGTACGCCGGTGGATGAGCAGTCTAGGGTTTCGAGAGGGGAGGGGAGAAAGGGCAATGAAGTACGGACGGCGTGATGTCAAATGCTCTGGTGCTGTGGAGTTAGTCATTTTTGCGGGACGGGGGAGAGGAAATGGGTGTGCCGTGTAGTGGGGGGAACCGGAAGTTACCAAAGCAGCCCCGACCTATCATGTAGATGAGGGCGGTATTGTAACTGTTGGTCTCCGTGCACGAAGGACCAAAGAGGGATTTCGCATGCTAAAGACTAAGGTGGCAGAAATTTTAGAAGGAGGCGGGAGATTTTGCCGCCCGCGGGATCGTTCGTATCCAGTTTCAACTAATTTTGGACCGTGCTAGTGGGAAGGTCATGCTAGACTGTGTACATGGGGCACGCGTCAGCAGTTAATAACTGGTGTGAAGTCCACCCCAGAAAAAAAGACAATAACTCGGGATGATGCGCCGATAACTTGGACGTTCACACGGGCACGGCCAATCGTACGGGCGTAGTGGCGCGATCACAAAAAAGGGATCAAACGCTCAGCCTATGTATTTCTCGTGTAAATAGATAATTTAGTGCCATTGGTTATTTACTTTAAACATAATGCATTGACGTGTTAGTGTAGAGGCGCACAAAAAGAAATGAATATTGTAGTTAGCTACTTAAAAGTGTTACCTCATATGATTACATAGCCTCCATTTCATAAATTGTGTACCGGTTGAATTCATATATGAATATTACATATATTACTTCAAAATAGAAACTTAAATCATCCAAGACTAATGAATTTGAATGCAAGAGTAACAATGGTGCATGTGCATGATAGCTACATTGGTTGTTTGAAGAAACATCACTGTAACTTTGGCATGCACAACTGAAAAGGTTTATTTAAATAGAAAAAAATGTGATATGTGAGTGTCCAATCTTTATAGCGTTGAATTGATATTGTACCTTTGGCCATGATACGAAGTAGATATTGACTTATGTTCAAGCGATGCACATCCACGATTGCTAGATAGTGATACGTGAATGAATTGTGCAATCTCTCTCACACGCATACATATCTCATTTCCCTGTGGGCACCGAAATCACACACGCGCACTTCATGTATTTCTCTCCCCCCGTCAGGGTTAAATTCGTCTTTCTACCCCGTCCTACAAGTCTCTCACATAGAAACACACACGCTCTCTATGTCTAACACGCCCACCCCTTTAATTCCGCCCACCCACAACCACTAATGTCTCAAAGTATGTCTCTCACACATATGCTATCTACCTATCCCTTAATATAGCTAGATATGTGTCACACAAACTCCTTCTACCTACTAGCAAGATGCCCATGCATTACACGGAACATCAAGATGCATTTGTATGAGAAGTTTATCTTGTGGGAGAAAAGGATGAACGAGGGAATGCCTTATTTGCAAATGCGGAGAGGGGTGTGGGTATCTTTTTGCAAAATTGCCATATTTTCCTTCCTGTCCGTCGGATAAAAATCAGATGGCCTATATTGCAGGATGGCAGGAACACCATCATCATCAACTCTGTTTTTTTATAAGAGTAGAGATATGTGAGTGTCACTGCCTCCACCCCCCCCCCCCCCCACACACACACCCACACTTCCCAACACCGAAGGAGTAGGGTGACACCTCGATCTTGATACTAATCTATCGACTGGCTTCTCTCTCAAACATACACACACACACACACACTACCCGGCACCGAAGGAGTAGGGTGACACCTCGATCTTGATACTAATCTATCGACTGGATTCACTCTCAAACATACACACACACACTACCTGGCACCGAAGGAGTAGGGTGGCACATCGATCTTGATAATAATCTATCTACTCCTCTTTCAAACACACACACACACACACTCGCTAGTTGTGCCTCTGTGCCTACACGCACACTCTCGATACATCTTTCTCTCCCTCCCCTCCCCCCCCCCCCCCAACAATGACAGCAGAAGGGTGACAACTCGATCTGATCATAATCTATCAATTGGTTTATCTCTCAAACATTGTGTCTCGGTGCCTCGCTCGGTAGCCCCCTCGATATGTAGACTTCTCGCGCGCGCACAACTGTAGTGACGATGACGCTGAACCCAGTGTGCCTTGTTTTTACCGGCCTCATGTGATAGTTTTCACCATGTTTTCTGTTAATTAATAAGGCAACCTTTTATTTGTTACTACTAGTGAATCTGAAATCATTCGTGGCAGACATAAAATATATCACTTCAACCCAATTATCGCAGCAACTATTTTAAAAGAAATTAGCTAGCTGCCCGTGCGTTGCACGGAACATCAAGATGCATTTGTATGAGTAGTTTATCTTGTGAGAGAAAAGGCTGAACGAGGAAAGGCCTTATTTTCAAACATGGAGAGACGTGTGGGTATATTTTTGCAAAATTGCCATAGTTTCTTTCCTATCCGTTAGATATAAATCCGACGGCCTATATTGCAGGATGGCACGCACACCATCATCACCAACTCTGTTTTCTACTCCCTCCGTCCGAAAATACTTGTCATCAAAATGGATAAAAATAGATGTATCTAAACTAAAATACGTCTAGATACATTTCCTTCCATTTTGATGACAAGTATTTCCGGACGAAGGGAGTATTTGTCATTTTAGAGATTTCAACAAGTGACTATGACCGGACCTTACCAACATACTCAAAAAAGTAGTCCATAATTTTGATGTTACCCTCTTTACTTGGCGGTGCAGTGCCATCTGGATACCTCATAAATAAATCAAGGACAAATCTGACCCGTTCCTGAAAAGACATACGTAGCAAAATGAGTGAATCTACACTCTAAAATATGTCTACATACACATTCGTATGTGGTAGTCATTTTTGAAATCTGAAAAAGACAAATATTTAGGAACGAATGGAGTATATATAAGAGTAGACATGGAGATATATCTCCAGCATGGTCTACAACCAAAATGTGCTGGGCTGGTTAGCGCCGGATGCTCGCAACACGATGACATGATTTTGAATTCTGTCTTTTAACTTTAGATTTTTATATTACATATTACTCTACTTATTTAATATATACTTCTTTCGCTACTGTATTGACAGTGGAACCCACAGAGTACTTAGAATATTAAGGATGGACTTGTTTCTTTTTCACTTTCTGTACGAAGCTGTAGCCACCCTGCAAGTCACGTGTACACTATACATGCAATTAACTTTTTATAGAGGGACAATCATACAGGCAATTAACTCAAATGGATTGGATTTCACTCTATTATTTCCAGCATAAAGAGCATCTGCAATGGCAGCCGGCAAATTTCCTCCCGCTTCCTTCTGTGGAGGACGACATCAAACGCCAGTGGCATACATTTTTACAACTCTAACCAACCGGAGGACTGATTTCTTATAAGCATGAAGGATTTCATATAAAAAAGACGGATCTTCATATAAACATGATGGATTTCATTACATTTACATGAACTAAGAGGTGCCAATTTGTCTCTCTTGTATAATTAATACTCCCTCCGTCTGAAAATACTTGTCCTAGAAATGGATATATCTAAACTTATTTTAGTTCTAAATGGCCGCCCGTGGATCCCTTTGTCTTCCTCATGTCCGTCAGACACTTGCGGGGTCAACGAAGGTCCTCGGAAGAGATGAAGCAGCAAAGAAACTACCTAAATCCGCGGTCCGCCTCGGCGGTGGCCTTCATGGGTCCCAAGTGGCGGCGGCCTCCCGTGTTCTACTTCTCCTTGATGATGGCGGCGGACACGGAGAAGCTGGCCACCGACTCGTCGCTCTCCACGCACCCGGCTTCTGTCTCTGCCTGCATGGCGCTGCTGCAGGCACGGGAGGCGCGCCCACAGACACGGGAGGCGCAGCCACCGCAGACACTGGTGGAGCGGTACGACGCGGCAGCGATGGCGCCCGTACCGGCGTGGTCGCCGCCATGTCGGCGTGGAGCAACTCGCCACTCCTCATCGAGCTGAACTGGAGCGGCGAGTTGCTGAACCACGCGCCTGGTTGGGGCGGCAACTGGCTCCGCCGGGCCAAGCGAGGTTGGTGAAGCACCGAGCGGCCTCGCCCGTATCCGGAGGGCTCGGCGGGCCACCCAGCCGGGTAATATGCCAGAGAACGGCTCATCGGAAGCCATCAGAAGGGTGGAGAAAATGGTGAAGGAGGAGATGGGGAGCGGCGGAGGGGTGCGATTCTTGCCCGCTGTCTGTCTGGCCTCGTGTAAATAGAGGGCAGATGGTAGGAGCTTGGCCGGCGTCTGGCCTCGTTTAAATTGAGGGCAGACGGGAGGAGCTCGGCTGGTGTTGCGTTTAATTCCGGCCCACTCATGAACGGACATGTGGCCGGAGTAGGATTCTTGGTTTGCATGCGGGTTTAACGGAGGGGATTAATGGAGGCGCTGGGCGCGCAACGGGCGGCGCAGTACTATTCGATTTGACAGCATTAATGAGCCGTCAAATCACAAAGGCCCTCGCCTCTCATGAAACCGACCGAGCTAGACTGCCCCGCCCTCTAGCCTTTTAAAAAATGTATATACTCCACTTTTGTACAGTAGTATCGATGGATTGCGCCATGGAGCAAAACTTGAAATTAAAAAAAAGGTGGTACATATAGAGACGCTCGTGAACTATGTGTCATACATGGCAATAAATAAAGTACTACATGATACTAATGTATGATACATGGCGCAGGAGTACTGAGTATTATTAATACAGTTTTGCTATAACTCATCTAGATGAGATATAATTTGGTCTCATTCATCTTTTATAGCCATTGGATGTGATGCTATAAGATGTGTGTGTGCTGACGTGGGTTGTATTTGTTCTTGTGCAACGAACTGACCACTGCATGTCATGTTTGATAGTCTCAAGTAATTAAAAGCATACAAGCCCCACACTCTTCTTGGTTGATTCCTCTATTTATGTCAAAAAATAAGAAACAACGTGAGAGTTAATGCACCACGCCTATGTGTTTACTATTATTTGGTTTTTGTAAAATGACTTAATACTCACCTAGACGGAGGGAGTATTCGATTTGATAGCGGGCGGCGCAGTTCCCGATACGGCTTTAATGCAGAAGAGGGAGGGAGTAGCGGTTCCCGATATGTTGAACGGCCAATGCATCCTCCTTCAATTAATGCATGAGGGAAGTAATGAGAGGAGGTCTGGGAAAAGAGGCTGCACGATGTGAATGTAACGAAGTTTGCTCTCATTGCCCTCATATAAAGGCGTCCCTCCATTCCAATGCATCTACCACATCGTACGCACCTAAGAATTTGCCTAAGCACCTACACTAAGTGCAAAAGAGCTCGCTCCAGACCCATGGCGGCGATGCACGTGAGCGGCCAGCGGCTACGCCAGATGGTCCATGACGCCGGCCTGCGGCATGGCGCCGAGGATCGTCTCCAGACGGTGTTGGAGACCGGCTGGTGGATGGCCGCCGTCGACACCAACTACGACTCTCAGTTGGACCAGATGATTGTTGCCACCAGCAACAAGTTCACCGTCCTCAAGAAGCTCGTGGACAACATCGTCGTACTCCTCCAGCCCGCGCGCCCGGGCTCCTCATTGCCTGCCACCCTAATCGGCCTCCATGGCTGGAACCTCTTTCAAGCACTGGTGGCCCTGCGACTGCCCGCCGACGCCACGAAGAATGTCCACCTGGAGGTCGCGCTCGCCGCGAGGCGCCTCGCCCTGCAAGAATTCATCGACCTACACATCCACGTGTACGAGCAAATCGTGTACATAGGTATCTACAAGGCCAGTGAGGACGCTACAAAGTTGGCCTTACTCAATCGGCTGGAAGCCTTGGATGCCTTTGTTGAGAAGCACCTCGACCTCGCCACAAAAGCTGCCGCTCCTTAGCCGCCGGTCGGTGGCCCGGCGCACTAAGTTGAGGAGGAGGAGGTCGTACATTCGTGGATCCATCTTTCTTCTTGCCTTATGTAACCACCACTGCGATCTTATCATCGTGGCCTTAATTCTTATTGTGCTGTTGCATTCTCGTTCCGGTCAATACCGACATGTGCGATCCCTTTGCTTAATTATATGCATCACTGTAACTAGTACTCCATCCGTCAATTTATAAGTTGTGCTTACCTTTTCCATCAACTTCGTGCAACGCGCGAGCATCTTTCTAGAAACACTAGAATATGTCTATATAATCCGTATGTGATAGTCCATTTGAAATCTCAAAAAGACAAATATTTAGGTACGGAGGGAGTAATATATTAGGAGTATATCAAAACAATAGTGATTTCTTTTAAGTTTGTGAAGAAATACTACTATTCTACTACTTTGGATTCGTCGCAACGCACGGGCACATTGCTAGTAAAAGGAAAAGGCCTGCCGCATTCGCGTCGCACCCCCACACGTTCGGGAACTGGGAGTACAACACAGCCCGTCCGGCACGACACATAGCTTAGGGAAGGCATGTTGCCTAGCAGTGGTGGAGCTTGACGCAAAACGTTGGGCGTGCCAGTCTAGCCAGCCTATGGAAATTACCCTTGCGTTGATGTTCCATGCCTCAAAACTGGATGTACAACTACGAAAATCCTGCTAGGTTGGGCGGGCGAGGGCACATGTTGGCCCTCACATAGCTCCGCCCCTGTGCCTAGCATTTTCACTTTCATGTGGGACCGCCAATGAGCAAACCGACACCCCACCCGGCGCCGGGTTGGAAAACAGAAACAAGGGGAAGATCTAGCTATAGCACCGAAGCCAAAAAAATTTGTGTCAGACGGGGCTCGTTGATAGAGTAGGAGCATTCCGTACAAGTACTACTCCTACTAGTACTCCCTCCGTTTCTTTTTAGTCCGCATATAAGGTTTGGTGAAAGTCAAGATTTGTAGAGTTTGACAAACTTTATATAAAAAAATATAAACATTCAGAAAATCAAATCGACATATCAGATGCACTATGAAATGTATTTTCATACTATATAGTTTTAGCATTGTAGATGTTCATATATTTTTATGTAAATTTGTTCAAACTTTGTGTAGTTTGACTTTGACAAAATCTTATATGCGGAGTAAAGAGAAACAGAGGGAGTACCAAGTTTGTACTCCTAATACTATATTACTAGTACTACCACTATACAACTAGTAGATACGTGCACAGCACAACATCGTAGGAACAAAAAACGGGAAGATCTTGTTTTGGGTGATTTATCTTTTTTCAATCAACGTAGTATGAATAATATGATGTGGGAGGTACCCATGAAGCTTATGTGGCTTGGTTGCATGGCTACGGAAGGTTAGAGAAAAATAAATAGATAATGTGTTTAGAGTGCACTCCACTAATTAGATATACTTTGGATTCATTGCAACGGACCGGCACATCTATATCTATACCCCCTATATAGTGTGTGAAAAACTTTGAAATTTGGTCATTGGATGAAGCCAATCCGATGGTACAAAGATGGCAAATCCGAGCACTACCACCGTTTTATATCATCCACCAGATTCTGCCACATGTAATCTATAAGACTCCATGGGTGAACTTAATTCATGACTAACTTTGCCACAACTAAGCTTAGGCAAAGTTATTAGTTCTTCAAAATGAGAGCCACAAGTTGGCAAGCCTAAGGGAATCTTGCCACATTTTTTGTGTGTATGTCATGTGGGGCCTTAGTGTGGCTTGCCTAAGGTGTGGCTTGAACCAAACACTCACCTAAGTTAATCAAACTTGCCTAACCTTAAATTCCACCAGATTTTGCCACATGTTAGAATCCAGAAAACTCCACATGTAGAAGCATAATGCACAAACCACCAGAATCTCATGCGTGCAATGCACGTGTACCTTACTAGTACTAGTTGGTAGTAGTAAGAAACAAATTCCGGTTTTGGCACGAGCTCGTACTAGCGAGCACCACAAGGCCTCCGTAGGAGTTACATTTCCCTCTCGGGTCCCACAGGTCCGAACTTTAGTGGCTTAGTGCCCGGCCTATGAGTCAATGACATGCGGACCTTAAATGCGGCTGGCCCACATGTCATTCTCATGGTGGTGGCGTGGTTTGCGACTCACTCGTTCGAGATGAACCGGCCGATGGTGGCGTGGCCATGGCGAGGGTGCCACAGGTGGGCGTCGGGGCGTTACGAGGTGTAGATGGCCACACCGGCGGGTACTACCTATAGTACATAAGTACTCCAGCTGAGGACTGATGCCCGGGACGAAATGTCTCACAGCCGCTGGATGAAAATTCGATGGTGCGGGAGTACGGATCGGAGCACAGCAGCGGAGCAGGCAAAGCGCGTCCAATCAGGTGTGTCTGCGGTAGAAAGTTGATGGTCGCCGCAGTTCAGCTGGCCCGCATGTCATGCACACAAAGGTAGAGGAGCGGTAGGGCCGAGTGGGATGAGGGGCACGAACAATCCTACCATTCTGTCACTGACATGTGGGACCCATAAGCGTGGGTCCCACCTGTCAGTGAAGGAAAGGCAGGGCAAGGCAGTGATTGCCACGTCAGAGGATCCATGTCCACGTCGAGGGACGTCGTGACGTGGGTGAAGGAAATATGCCCTAGAGGCAATAATAAAGTTATTATTTATTTTCTCATATCATGATAAATGTTTATTATTCATGCTAGAATTGTATTAACCGGAAACATGATACATGTGTGGATACATAGACAAACATAACGTCACTAGTATGCCTCTACTTGACTAGCTCATTAATCAAAGATGGTTATGTTTCCTAACCATAGACATGTGTTGTCATTTGATTAACGGGATCATATCATTAGGAGAATGATGTGATTGACATGACCCATCCCGTTAGCCTAGCACTTGATCGTTTAGTATGTTGCTATTGCTTTCTTCATGACTTATACATGTTCCTGTAACTATGAGATTATGCAACTCCCGTTTACCGGAGGAACACTTTGTGTGCTACCAAACGTCACAACGTAACTAGGTGATTATAAAGGAGCTCTACAGGTGTCTCCGAAGGTACATGTTGGGTTGGCGTATTTCGAGATTAGGTTTTGTCACACCGATTGTCGGAGAGGTATCTCTGGGCCCTCTCGGTAATGCACATCACTATAAGCCTTGCAAGCAATGTAGCTAATGAGTTAGTTACGGGATGATGCATTATGTAACGAGTAAAGAGACTTTCGGGTAACGAGATTGAACTAGGTATTGGATACCGACGATCGAATCTCGGCAAGTAACATACCGATGACAAAGGGAACAACGTATGTTGTTATGCGGTTTGACTGATAAAGATCTTCGTAGAATATGTACGAGCCAATATGAGCATCCAGGTTCCGCTATTGGTTATTGACCGAGAATAGTTCTAGGTCATGTCAACATAGTTCTCGAACCCGTAGGGTCCGCAGGCTTAACGTTACGATGACATTTTTATTATGAGTTTATAAGTTTTGATGTACCGAAGATCGTTCGGAGACCCGGATATGATCACGGACATGACGAGGAGTCTCGAAATGGTCGAGACATAAAGATCGATATATTGGACGACTATATTCGGACACCGGAAGTGTTCCAGGTGTTTTCGGAGAAAACTGGAGTGCCGGAGGGTTACCGGAACCCCCCCCCCCTGGGAGAAGTAATGGGCCTTATGGGCTTTAGTGGAGAGAGAGAGAGGGGCAGCCAGGATGGGCCGCGCGCCCCCTCCCCCTCTGGTCCGAATTGGACTAGGAGAGGGGGGGCGGAGCCCCCCTCTTTTCCTCTCCCTCTCCCCCTTCCTTTCCCCCTCCTAGTAGGAGTAGGAAAGAGGGAGTCCTACTCCTACTAGGAGGAGGACACCTCCTCCTTGGCGCGCCCCCTAGGGCCGGCCGGCCTCACCCCCTTGCTCCTTTATATATGGGGGCAGGGGGGCACTCTAGAACACACAAGTTGATCTTCATGATCGTTCCTTAGCCGTGTGCGGTGCCCCCCTCCACCATATTCCACCTCGGTCATATCGTTGCGGTGCTTAGGTGAAGCCCTGCGTCGGTAGAACATCATCATCGTCACCACGCCATCGTGCTGACGGAACTCATCCCCGACACTTTGCTGGATCGGAGTCCGGGGTTCGTCATCGAGCTGAACGTGTGCTGAACTCGAAGGTGTCGTACGTTCGGTGCTTGGACCAGTCGGATCGTGAAGACGTACGACTACATCAACCGCGTTGTCATAACGCTTCTGCTTACGGTCTACGAGGGTACGTGGACTACACTCTCCCCTCTCGTTGCTATGCCATCACCATGATCTTGCGTGTGCGTAGGAATTTTTTTGAAATTACTACGTTCCCCAACAGTGGGTTGGAGCGGCGTCGTGGGAATCGCGTGTGGGTGTGGCAGTGGTAGAAACAAGAAACGTGATGGTCGCCGTGGTTCAACTTCCATGGACAAGCTGTCGTGTCTGCTGACACATGTATATCAAAACTAGAGTGTTTATATTTCAAGCACGTGAACAAGTATTATTCTACTAGTTTGGATCCATTGTAACGCACGGGCTAGCACATTGGTAGTAGTAGTGTCCATCTCTATCTCTAGAGGCCTTCCCTCGTTCATCCTTTTCTCTCACAAGATAAACTACTCATACAAATGCATCTTGATGTTCCGTGGAACGCACGAGGATGTTTCCTTGGGGGTCTCTCCAGCACGGCGTGGCCGTAGTTGCAAGTTGACGCCCCTTGAGTTGCCGACGTTGAGGGGCACTCGGATTTCCTCCGATGAGCAGGTAAGATGAGTTTGATCACGTAGTAAATGCATTCTAAAGGCTACTTCTGTGTCCATTTCCTAATTCTCCCCCTTCCCACTGTTTCACAGGCTAGGCTCGGTGCGAGTGGAGATTGGCTTGCATATGTACGGGAGGGTACCAACATCAATTTGCATAACATTTACAACGGTGACACTATTCCCGTAGAACCTTTGTCCAACATTGGGATCAGCCATGCAACAGGCCACCGCATGAATTGGTACGATGAAACCACGGTGAAATTGAATAAGATAGCATGAACTTTGCACATGGCGGTCAAAGGCGGACCATGCTGTCTGCGGCCGATTTGTTGCCGTACGAGTAGGAAGACGCTGTGCTCCTTTCTAACCGCATCTTCACGGTGACAAACTAGGGGACTTATTTTGTATGGGACACATCCTACGATATACTCCCTCTCTCCCAGTTCATTTGTTTTGAATCTTTTCGTTTTATAAGTTTCAAATTCAAATTTAGAGCTCCCCATCACATGTTGAGATTACAATGTCCATTAAATCATTGCGTGCATGTATAGTAAAGAAACAAATCTCGAGTTTGGCACGAGTTCGAGCTGCGGGAGCACCACAAGCCCTGGCGCAGGAGTTACATTTCCCTCTCAGAGCCGTCGGGCTAAGCTTCAGCGCCTTACTACACCTACCTTTGAGTCAATAACATGTGGACCCGATAGGTGACTGGTCCACATGTAATTCTCCCGAAGGCAGAGGGGCAGTGGGGCCAAGAGGGGTGAGACGCAGGTCGGGGGACGTGTGGTTTCATGGGTTCGAGCGGCGTCGTGGGAATCGCGGGTGGCTGTGGTAGAAACTTGCTGCTTGCCGCATTTTAGGTGGCCCACATGTCATGCACACAAAGGCAGAGGGGCGGTGCGGCCGAGAGGGGTGAGGCGCTCGTCGGGGGGCGTGGTGCCATGGGTTGGAGAGGCATCGTGGGAATCGCGAGATGAAATGTGATGGTCGCCGTAGTTGAACTTCCATGGACAAGCTGTCATGTCTACGGACACATGCACTGCATACTGATCACTGGAAGGAGTAGCAGAGAAAGCTATATATGCGGATAAATAGTTCCTTATTGTCAAGCGGACCCACACTACTACTCTATTCCAAAGACATGCACACCATCGAAATAGTTCATCTATATCAATATACACCGAGAGGGAATAATTTTTTTTACAAGAGAGGAAATAGTTCATCCATCCATAATGCCCTCCTGCTGGTGTGGCGTTTTCTTCTTCTTCTTCTTCTTGTTGTTGTTCTCATTCTCTGTGGGAGACGGCTTCACAACAAGCTCTTTGGACCTTGCAGTTATCTCGAAACTTACACGGGCATCGAGGGCAGCATATTTTATCCGCTCGTACGTCAAGGGATAATTCTCCCATCCAGACGACCTTAATGCCACTGTCTCGTCACCCTTCTGAAGATTTGTACTGAGCACAAAATTTTCTACGTCGAATAGGGATGGTGTCTGTTTAGCACAATCTTCTACAGGAATTTTGATTCTGGTTTGTAGGTCAGCGATGCTTTTCAAATCAAGGTTGTACGACTCCAGCTTCTGTTTGTCCCCTTCGATGGCTGCCCCACAGAAGCATACGTCCTCCCAAGACAAGAAATCGTGAAGCTCACCTGGTATGGAGGGCGAGTGTATGATGTGGTACACCAAAACATCATCTTCGAGGCACAGCTGAAGGACGGCGGCGCACTGGATCTTCTCAGGGGCACGCTCCGTGTACGCTACATCAAGACGGATGACCCTCATCTCTACCTTTTCGAGGGAGTTGGATACATTGTTGATCCACTGCCGAACAACCCTTGGGTTGACGGTGACGGTGGCAACTATGCGCATCGAGCCTTCGACGAGGACATGTTGGATGCTAAAAACCTGCATCTCGATCTCTTTCGCCATTTGGAACCGCTGGAACGGAGGGCTATGGTTTGGAGAATTAGGATTAGATGGCTAGTCTAACTGAAGTAGTAGATGATTATTTAAAGAGGTTAAAACAATGTGAACGCAGTGGGGTTTGGATGCAAATGAAGACGAAGGGGAGGTGAAGAAGCCGAGGCAAATCGGTTCCCGATGGAGAAGTAAATGGGAGAAGTGGCGTGCATGCAGTTGATTAGACGGCTAGGTAGACTAAACGAAAAGGCTATGCGGGTAGACTGAGGAGTCGTAGCTGTTCGTGTACGTGCCCATCCTTCCTGATAGGTGGGACCTATCAAACAGATAAAAAATGTGTCATAGCTTTTTTTGAGCACGTGAGTGGGAGACACAACATTCTCTGGTTAAGGAATACTCCCTCCGTTTAGGTGAGTATAAGTCACCTTATGAAAATCAGGTTTTCCCAAAACCTTTAGGCGTGGAGCATTAACTTCCTTCTCGATCCCCTCCCAGCCTTGTTAGCCAGCGTTCTCTTCCTCTGCTGCCGCGTTCTACCTTTCCATTTTTCCTCTTCTCAAGTGTGGAACGATCTGCATGCCGTCCTTGATGCACCAGAACAACCACTGCATGCATCGCGGCAGGGCATTGATTGGGCATGCATGAAAATTTGGTTCTGCTCACAATATGGATGATACCTGAACGATGAAGTGAACAGGCATGCTAGCACGGGAGACCTATTTCCGCTATACAATACTAGAGTACTCATGTTCCTACTAGTAGTAGTAGTAGTAGTAGTACAACTGTGGTACACTTGATGGTCAAAATACTATTCATCCGGTCCTCACCCTGTGCACTGTGAGTATTAGTGAAGTGACAACACCCTGCGCCTGACACTAGTCCAGGCGAGGCGGCGTGTTTGGGTTACCAAAGTTAGCCTCACCCTGTGCACTGTGCAGTCTGTCACCGCCGCTGTACACCACATTGGCTCCTCGCCTCGTATCCCTCTCCGCTCCCATAGCACCACTCCATCTCCATCTCCATCTCCTTCTCCGTCTCCATCTCCGTCTCCATCTCACTGTGCCCCCGTGTACCGTCGCCTCACTCGCCTCCCCCAGTACCACTATTCCCTCGCTAGCCGCTCCAGCACCGACATCCTTCTCCACCGTAAATCAAGCCCCCTTCCAAACTCCACCATGGCCGAACATGAACCGCGCAGCATCCATATGAGCCGCGATTGGAGAAATCTCCCCAGTGACATCCTCGACCTCTGTTGTTCGTGTATGGACATGTTGACTACCCTGCGGCTGGCTGCATGCTCGAGGGACGTGCACACGGCCATTGTCGAAGCGAGGCCTAAGCTTTTCAAGACACCCTGCTTGCTGCTATCTAGTCTTGCGAGATTGGCTCACCATGATACGGAGGCGTGCATGATGCCCCTCGACTTCAACCCGATATCCATGAGCCAAAACTTCTTTGCAGGTATGTAGTGTGTCGCCGTACATCATTTCCCTCGACATCGATCTGATCACGATCGCCCGAAACTTCTTGGCAGGTATGTACTAGGTCGGCATGAACTCCCACTGGATGGCTGCCTTCAGAGAAGACGGTAAAAAGTTGGTGCTCGTGAACTTCCAGACCTCCCATGAGATTATCCTTCCTCCGTTGGATTATATAGAGTATTACCATCGCGGTCCAAGTCATCTTGATTACTACGTCAGTTGGACGGACCTTGTTTTGCAGAAGATTGTAATCTGCCAAGTGCCCACACGACATGTGAATTACGCAGACTTCAAGCTAATTGCCTTGTTCGACTGCGGACTCACCTATCTTTACGCCTGTGCCTTTTTTAGCTGGAGACAACTCGGCTCGCAGTGGATCATCGTCAAAGCTGATACACACTTCTGTGATGATATTGAACACAATGGCATCATCTACACGATCGACAAAGCAGATGGTACCACGTATTACTGGGACGAAGCATGTAAGTTGTTTCCGTCTCATGTTAATGATGACGCCATGACACTGTTTGAACTTTTTGTGATGATTGGCATATCCCTGTTTGAGCAGAATTTGAGTAGAACTATGGCAATATATTAGAGACGCCGTAAATCAGCTATATTTGGAATGAGTTCATTCATGCGATTGTGACCATGTCATTACAGCCAATTTGTACCCTGAATAATCAAACGGTTAGGAATATATTGATATTATCTTTATTTTACAGTAATCTATATACTACTACTAAATATGAGTGTGTATCAATGGCCATGTTAGTTTCCTCATTTTCATGATGTAGAAACATGCACCACACTATTGGTTTCATCTAACCATACATCAGGGAAGTAAATGTGCATATGGAGAACTCTATATTTGGAAGTAGTGAAATCCTGCAATGCTTACCATGTGTACATACCTATATTCGCCCTTCAGCAATCAATGGCTAGAATAATATCCTCACAAAATTTTTGCCCATAGAACATGAGTATATAACAATGCATGGTATGTTAGTTACCTTGAAGAATTTGTTTGTGAGGACAGAACATGATTACATAACATGCATGACATGGTAGTTTCCTGTGAAGAATCGATTGCGAGATAACATGAGTATAACCATGCATGGCACTTCTATATTTCCGAACCCAGTATACATTTCCCTGTATTTTCCTCCCAGTTCCAACAGGGACATATCAATGCTGTTTCTTGCATTATCCTACTCATACCCTGAACAATGATGATCTTACATTAACAATGCCTGTCCTTTTTGATATGATACAGTGTCCCTACAGTTACTGCCCTTTGTAATCACACCACCTTTGCCAAAAACAAGGAAGCACAACTGGTTCCCCGCTCGATCAGACGACGACAAAAGACTGATGATCATTCGGACACATGAGCCGGATAAGTTATATTGCAAAAACCCCACTGTATACAAGCACCGTGTAATACATGAGTATCCAGACAGTGGTTGTTACGTCTATGAGAAGGATACCAGCTTGTTGGGGCCTTTAGGATTTTTTAGTTGGAGGCGGGTAAACAGCCTTGGTTCACACTCTCTGTTTCTCGGACTCAATTATCCGATTAACTAGGAGATCACCGTTGGCAAGGACCTTGATGGCAGAGAGGCTCTGTTTGCTATGGAAAACTGTGTCTACACGGCGAGCCCTAGGAGTTCGGGAGCAAACTCCCCTGATTGTCAACGATACAGCCTACAGCCAAAAGAAGGTGAGAATGACAAAGGCATCCGGATTAACTTTGATCATTGGATGTCTCAATTACGACAGGCAGTGATGTCGTTCAAGCCTTCAGGTTGATAGGTAATTGGGTTGTTGCATAGAAAGGGTGGAGTGCTGGTGTCTTCGGATCACTGGTCGCTGAAGCGGGGCTGCAAATTATGATGGTGTTGGATCATCTCTTCGAATGACTTTGTTGTCTTTGCTGCTGGTTCTGGATGGGTAGTTCTTTCTTTTGTTATGCATATTCCTTATCATTTGGCCATCCTCGTCTATGTCACTCTTTCTATGTAATAGTTGCTTCTGTTTAGAATGTCATTCTCGTCTGGATCACGAGAGTCTGAGCACTGCAGATGGGTACGTTTTGGTGGTGTAGCAAGACTTCTTATGAACTATCATGTCTTGTTGTTTATGTCAGTAGTAGTCACTAGTCAGTGTTTGAATGTTGTATATATCGTTGTTTCGAACTGTTTATTGTCTCGAACTACTGGTGGGCTAAATGAGGGCATCACCATTCTCCAGTGTTCAGAGTATATCTCCTTTTTTCAAGTTAATAATTTGAGCTCACTGTCTTTTCGATGATGTACACTTGTTTGGGCCAGTGAGTGTCGTTGAATATGGGCCGAGTAGCAACGCAATGCCAACAGGTCAATTATGACTCTCGGGCCGGGCACTCAAAAGATCCTGGAAAAAAAGGTCGGCTCTCCAAAAAAGAAAGAATAAGGACTCTTAGGCCGACAAGTGGGCGCCACCGGTGTTTTCGTGCACTTGCGCGCCGAGAGCATATTGGCGCGTGCTCGAAATTCATGCTACCTTTTCAGCCCCAGTCTCCCGCCCCTCCCCCACCTCTAGAATCTTGATTCCTACTCCAGTTCCCACAAATACCCCTCCTATACTCCCTATACTCAAGTGCACTATCATGTCGCCGGTCAACGCGGATCTCCGAGCCGGAGATCCTGAGGTCCGTCCTGCCTTCGGTCGCTGCATGCTGTCGCTCAACAGTGGCATGGCGGCGCTTGACGACCAGTTTGCCGGCAAAGTGCTGATGGTAACCATCAACGGCGACCGGCCTCCCGTCTCGCCGGACGACCTTGTCAAAGCTCTTGGCATTGCGCACGACATCCAAATAAGTGACTTGCTCATCGAAATCTGTCCGCCACCGGCTGATTTCTTCGTCAGGTTCCGGACAACTTTCGATTGTAGTCGTGTGTTCGAATCTTCCTGGCATTTGTTCTGTGATGGCGCGATGGTGAGCTTTGATCGGTGGCACCCAGGATGGGGCTTGGTGCCCTCTGAGCTTGAGTTTTTAACAAAGATTACCTTCCAAGACATGCCTCGACGTGCTTGGAACAGCGAGTCCATGAACGAGCTTATCAATGACCTTGGAGGTGAGCTCGTAAGTATGTTTGTTCCTCCAGACAGCTGGGCTCTGACGGTTATGGCATGGATGGAGAAGCCGTCCACCATACCGAAGGTGATTGGTGTTGAGATACCGGTGCAGGAACCGAGGTTGTACTATTCGTCCCCACCAAGGCCGCTGCGGACCACGTTAGGGATGTACCTGTATCGAGTCTTCTTGCATGTCAAAGAAGTGGTCAATCCATCAATCAAAGTCCTATCGCCGCCGCTGGTGCCAGGGTCCATCGACAATGTCCATTACAGGAGTCAACGTCAGACTTTCCCCGTGTTGCTCGGAACGATGGATGGCACAGGGCCTACTCCATCGCGCAGTGGAGGCCACTGCTTCTTTGGGAGAAGAGGCAGGATTAGCTGCCTGGATGTGCTCTAATTTGAGGTAACAACTGAATCTTGTTAGATAGTACTAGTTAAATCCGAGCTACGGGTCTGAAGCACTGATATGCCAGTACATTTGATTGTGACCTGTTCTAATTTTGTACCTGAACTTTTTTTAGAAAGGGTTGTACATCAACTTAATGTGCTAGCAGAACTTATTGTGCTGTCTGTCTATTTTCTTTGCACAACATTCAGGATATTTCCCCGTCATTTATAAAGACGATGAACCATTATGTACGACTTCGTTGGTTTCAACATAGCCCTTCCCGTAGTGATCCACTTCTTCCATCCTTATTGTGCTGCTTGCGTGAAATTTTTGTATGCAAGTTCAGTGTGCTATGATGTTCTATATGATTGTGTCAACTATATAAGTTTTTACTGAGCATTAGCAATGCATATGGCTGAAAGATGTATTTACGAGCATCGACCGATGGGTCTCTCTCTCTATCTCTCTCTCTCTCTCTCTCTCTCTCTCTCACACACACACACACACACACACACGCACACACACACGCGCGCGCGCACACACACAAGTGGGACCCGTTGAATTATTTATTTGCTCGTGACAACTTTTAATTAGGTTCCACTGTAATCTAACTTTTTTCTTAAGTTATTAATTGAGCTCAGTGACTTCAAAAAGTTGTACATAAGCCTTGTTTGGGCCTTTCCGGCGTCGCTGAATGTGGGCTGAGTAACCATGTTAGGTTGTACTGTACTACACAGGCCTTTTTTTCAACATCAGCAATGCAACTGGGCCGATAGGTGTACACAATATCCGGGACAACTTGTTATCCACCCTGCTGGGCTGCAAAGTTTCCTAGGAGGTATGCATTACGCTTAACAAGAAAATGGACTTTAAGAAATAATAAATGGGATGTAATTATAATAACTGGGCAATTACTATGCACCAAACACGTAATTAGTTTGAAAAATATATTATTTTTTGAATTTGGAAATTTTAATTTCATTACTTGTTGCGCACGCAATATTTCATTGGATTTTAACGTGATACAACTTTATTTTGAAATTATATTTAACCTAACTAGAAATTTCGGATAAAAATATTTCGGATCCCATCAAAATGTTGGAATTTTTTTTTAATTCTGTTTTGAGCGGTTGTTTGAAATTATTAATCGTTGTCCTAGCTAGAAGTTGGGATGTACTTTTAACAAACTGTAAATAGGTTGTAGTAAATTCCATTAGAATTAAAAAATGGGTTGTACATTCTTACAAATCGCAAATGGGCTATATGTTCTCTGCCAAATAAGAGCTGTGGGCCTACTAAATTGACGCGTACCAAGGGCTTTGTCAACTTAGTCAATATAAAAGATTCTAGCTGTAGTGATCGTACGATGTCCATCCAATGGTCGTAGTGCTTCTTCAACCTCTGGTCTTCTTGCTCCAGCCGCCCAAAGCAGCGCCGGTCGTGTCGCGTGCTCCTGCCTCTCGTGGCCGACTGTGATGCCGCGGAGGTCTCACCGCCCCGTACTACTCCCACCACTGGCCAGGCCATCCCTCTACTCACCCACACCCCCTGTTATTCTGTAGCGACGACAGCCTCACACCGCAGTCGAACCAGTGAACCCTCATACTCCTCTCCGTGCGGGCTACCACTACTAAGTCTTCCCCGGCTCCGCGTCGTCCCCTTCCTAGGCCTCGCTGTCGTCCAGACCACTGCCCTGGTGCTCTCGGTGCGGCGTGGTCAACATGGTCAACGACCGACTTCCATCGGAAGAGTACTGTACGTGGAGAGGCTGACAACTGGGTCCAGGCGGCCGCAAGGAAGTGCCTCCTTATTACGCGCAAAATAATTATTCATCCACCTGACAGCAGGGACCCACCGGATGGGCCACCTTATTTCGTGAAAAAGACGTTTCCCCCCTGACTGCTGGGACCCACTGGACGGGCCAGCGTATTTTGCGAAAAAATGTTCCCCGCGCTGTCAGCTCGGACCCACCGGAAGTGCCTCCTTATTACGCACAAAAAAATGAATACTCCCCCTACTAGCTGGGACCCACCATGGTGGGAGGCTGACTTGTGGGCCTACTAAGTTGACTGGGATGGGGGCCTTTGTCAACTTCAGTCAATATGAACGATTCTAGCTCCAATGACCCTACGATGTCCATCCAACGGCCGTAGTGCTTCTTCAACCTCTGGTCTTCTTGCTCCAGCCGCCCAAAGCAGCGTCGGTCGTGCCGCATGCTCCTGCCTCCCGTGGCCGGCTGTGCTGCCGCGGAGGCCTCACCGCCTCCTACTATTCCCACAGCTGGCCAGGCCCTGCGGCGACGGCAGCCTCACACCGCAGCCGAACCAGTGAACCCTCGTACTCCTCTCCGCGCGGTCTTCCTCTGCCGCGTCTTCCCAGGCTCCCCGTCGTCCCCTTCCTAGGCCTCGCCATCGTCCACCACCCTGGTGCTCTCGGCGCGGCGTGGTCAACATGGTCAAGGAACGACTTCTGTCGGATTTCGGGTTCCGGCAGACCCTTGAGGTTCGAACACAGGGGTGCGCGCGGACATTTCGCCCTCTACCTACCTGCACTTCGCTGCCTCGCTAGGATCTAAACTACGAAAGGAACAACACAAGAGACACAAGGTTTATACTAGTTCGGGCCACCATTGTGGTGTAATACCCTACTCTAGTTTGTGGCGTGGTGGATTGCCTCTTGGGCTGATGATGATGAACAATACAAGGAAGAACAGCCTCGCGAGGGTCTGTTCTTGGCTGGGACGATGAACTGCTAGGAGGAGTTCAGCCACCCTTCTCTCTCTCTCTCTCTGGATTCTAGATGCCTCTACCCTGGGGGTGGCTAGTCCTATTTATAGGCAAAGGCCCTGGGCCTCTTCCCAAATATTGAGCGGGAAGGGAGCCAACAATTGGCCATTTCGAAGGGGAACATCTGGTACACTTATCCTGACTAAAGTTGGTCCTCGCCTGTCAAAGGCTCTGGTGGTGACGCCTGCTTGGGCTCCACAATGACTTCCTTCCTGCCGTTGGGCGGGTCTTGGTCTTGTTTCACCGAAATGGATGCCTTTGCTTGATGCTCTTGCATGCGCTTGCTCCCTTTGCACCAAAGAGGAAAGGAGGACATTGCGTGGGCTGGCGCCCGCCTGACGCCCTTGGTCGTCATGGCTTGTGTCATGGGAACCTCATGAGGTACCCCGCCTTGATCTCTCCGCCTCCTCGCGAGCTAGCCTGATGAGGCCGTGCCTGAGGAAGCTCCTTGTCGTCCGCCCTGCGAGGCTTGGCCCCTCGCGAGGGTCTTGAGCTTGTGTTGATGAAGATGGGCCATGCTGGGCCCCCTTCAAGCCACGCCGCAGGCCGCAGGTAGGCAAGTCTGGGGACCCCCATTCCCAGAACGCCGACAGTAGCCCCCGGGCCCAAGGCGCGCCCGGACTTGGCCGAGTAGAGAGGCGAAAGGGCAGGTGCGAAGCGCCGCGGGCCCTAACAGCCTGCGGCCTTGGGCGCCGCGTGGCGGTTGATTGGACGTGGGCATCTCCACTTCCCCATGACGCCTCGGCAACTGCACAGATTTGACAAGTCCCTGCATGCAAAGCGGGTCATGATTACCTGTGATCGTGGAGGTCGACGGTTGGCCTTCGTCGGCCATAAGTACGGAATGGCGCGTGCCCTTCGAGTCCATCCCCTCTTGCCTCTCCTTCTTCTTCATGGCTCCGTCAAGGAAGTTATCGGCCGCAGAGAAGGGAAAGGCCCGCCAGGTCGAGCCTGCCTCTCCCCCGCCCAAGCGCGGTCGAGGCCGCCCTCGCAAACACCCTGTGGCCCCCACGGCGACTCCTCGCATCGTGGAGGTGATTTCCCGCGCGGTGACGGGCGGCTGGCCGCGGCCGGGTGGCATGCTTCGGCCGCACGTCCCCCTAGGCCGCGCTTTCGCGCTGCGGAGGTGCTGCCGGAGTTCGTTGTGTGGTCGGCGGAGCCGACTAGCACCCGGCTTCAACTTCCTCGCTTCCTCCTAGGCGAGCTCCCGGCCGGTGCCCCGGGCAGCCTCTGGCTCCAGGCAGACGGCTGCTGCAGCCGGGCCTCATGGGCTTCGCTGGAGGTCTCCGTAGCCGGGAGCTTGGCCTTGACCCGCGGCTGGCAGACGTTTGCCCGTGCGCGTGGCCTGAGCCGTCGGTGCACCCTGCACTTCAAGTTTTACGGCGATGCCACCCTTTACATGAGGGTGTTTGGGGAAGACGGTCGCCGCGCAGGGTGCTGCCCTAAGGATGACGTCCTCGGCCGGGGACCCAGCCCGACGATGACGGAGAGGATAGTGCTCGCATGGTTGGCGGCGCTCAGGGTTCCTCGAGCTTCACTGGTTCTTCTTTGGGCAGCGACTCTTCTAGCAGTGTCCGCGGTTAGCCTCCACGCCGTCGTGCCTGCTTGGAGGGTGGTAGCGGGTCCGCCCACCGTCGCGCCTCCGTGAAGCGCGAGAGGGAGTCCGCCTGAGCGCCGGAGGCGGCTCGAGTCTTCCCTGCGGGCTGGTGTCAGGCGAGCCGCGCCTGATTTGTTCCTTCTTTTCCTTTTTCCTGCGTAAAAAGACAGTAGTGTGGGGCCCCGTGGGGGCGTGTGTGGGTTATTGCTGTTAATCATCACACTCTTTCCATTATTTCGGTGCTGCGCCTTCCGGCCGTACGCCCGCGCGTAGGTAGTTCCCAGCCTCAGCCGTGGGGGGCGACCGACTCGGGTCCTGTATTCGTGTCGTGCTGCCCGTGAGGCATGGACTGGAGGGGTGCTCCGGTAGTGGACCCAGGTTGTGAAACCTTGAACGATAAGGACAGAAACACTCGCGAGGGCGCTCGGGCCGCCCCCTCGTGAGACCTTGCGCAAGAGAAATCGAGGCGGGAGAGCGAAAAGTCGAAGAGCCATAAGTCAAAGACGACAATAGTTTCAATAAAACTTTAAATGAGAATGAACAAGCCAACTGCAGAAAGCAAATGAAAAAGCCGCGTCCGGCACCTAGTCTAGTATTCGACGTCTTCTGACCAGAGCGGAGCTAAGTGCTGCCACTAGGCGTGGGAGGGAGCCCCAGGGCCTGAGGCCGGCGCTCCTGAGACTCCGGGGCGTGTACAGCCCCGACTCATTATTACATGAGAGTGTCACGGGCAGCGAGCTTCACAGGTGTTGGCCTTCTTCACAGGCTCCGGGCCTTTCTTGGGGGAAGCAAGCTTCACGTGCATTGGCCCTCTTCACAGGCTCCGGGCCTTTTCCAAAACGTGACAGCTTCACAGGCACTCGCCTTCTTCACAGGCTCTGGGCCTTTTCCAAAAAGATAATCTTCACAGGCATTCACCGTCTTCATAGGCTCTGGGCCTTTTCCAAAAAGATAATCTTCACAGGCATTCGTTTTCTTCATAGGCTCTGGGCCTTTTCCAAAAAGACAAGCTTCACAGGCATTCGCCTTCTTCACAGGCTCTGGGCCTTTTCCAAAAAGACAAGCTTCACAGGCATTCGCCTTCTTCACAGGCTCTGGGCCTTTTCCAAAAAGACAAGCTTCACAGGCATTCGCCTTCTTCACAGGCTCTGGGCCTTTTCCAAAAAGACAAGCTTCACAGGCATTCGCCTTCTTCATAGGCTATGGGCCTTTTTAGGGGTAAAACCTCCGGAGGTGCTGGATGTTCCACGCATTCTGGACTGGCACCCCCCCGTGAGTCTCCAAGCGCGCGGAGCCGGGCCTGGAAACATGAACAACCTTGAACGGGCCCTCCCACATGGGAGAGAGCTTATGTAGTCCCTCCCTGGAGAGAACCCGCCTGAGCACGAGGTCCCCTACCTCAAGAGTTCTAGGCCGGATGTTGCGGCAGTGGTATCGTCGCAGTGCTTGTTGGTACCTCGCCGCTCGCAACGCGGCTTCTCGGCGGCGCTCCTCCCCCAGCACGAGGTCCATCCTCCGCATGGCGTCCTGTTGCGCCTCGTCGAATGCCAGGACCCATGCGGAACGACGTCTGACCTCGTGAGGGAGGACCGCTTCTGCTCCGTAGACTAGGAAGAACGGGGTCTCTCTAGTTGGCTTGGTCGCGGTCGTGCGGATGGACCACAACACGGACTGAAGCTCATCGTACCAACCTCTGCTGCAGGCCTCCAGTTTCTTCTTGAATGTTCTGGTCTTGAGGCCCCTCAGGACCTCAGCATTGGCCCGCTCGGCCTGGCCGTTGCTTCTGGGGTGCACCACCGAAGCATAGCATATCTGCGTTCCAAGGTTAGCACAGTATGTTTTGAAGAGGTTACTGGTGAACTGCGAACCGTTGTCGGTGATGATGCGGTTCGGCACCCCGAACTGGCTGACGATGCCCTTGATGAACTTGTCCGCGGAACCTACAGGGATGGTGCGGATGTCTTCCACTTTAGCCCACTTGGTGAACTTGTCCATGGCGACGTAGAGGTAGCGATAGCCCCCTGGCGCCCGAGGAAACGGGCCCAGGATATCCAGCCCCCAGATTGCGAATGGCCACGAGAGGGGTATAGTTTGCAGACCTCCCGCCGGCTGATGGATCTGCTTGGCGTGGAATTGACAGGCTTTGCAAACTTCACTAGTTCGATGGCGTCATTGAGCGTAGTAGGCCAATATAAGCCGTTGTGGAATGCCTTGCCCATGAGGGTTCGTGATGACAAGTGATGCCCATAGTCTCCACCGTGTATATCCGCCAGTAGCTCTTTCCCTTGCTCCCTGGAGATGCAGCGTAGGGACACATCATTTGGTCGCTTCCGGTAGAGTTATCCATCCCTGATGCAGTACGCTGTGGCTTGCCGTGCCACACGCTCCGCTTCCTCTTCCTTCTCCGGCAGGGTCCCTTGCGTTAAGTAACTCTGGAGCTCTGTGACCCAGCACCCCTCCTGAGGCTCCATCGTAAGGAGCAGGCGCGCTCCTGAGGCCGGGCCACAGACCGGGGCTCCCGAGGCAGGTGGCTGGGGGAGCTCCTCCCGAGGCTGCGTCGTGTTTGGTAGTGATGGCATGGCCGAGGGCTTGAAGAGCCGCTCCTCGAAGACGCCAGGCTCCTGAGGTAACCGCCTGGATGCTCGTTTGGCGATGTCATCGGCCTCCTCATTGGTGCCGCGGGGCACATGCTGCAACTCCAACCCCCAGAACTGCTTCTCCATCCTGTGGACCTCCGCAAGGTAGGCTTCCATGTGCTCATCTTTTAGCTCGTACACCTTGTTGGAGAAATTGACGAGGAGCTGCAAATCGCCCTTGATGGTAAGGCGCTTCACCCCTAAGGCAGTTGTGGCCTTCAAGCCCGCTATTAGACCTTCATACTCTGCTATGTTGTTGGAGACCTTTTCACCTTGCTGGAAACAGAGCTGCACAGCATAGTAGAGCTTGTCCTGAGCGGGAGATATAAGCACCGCCCCGGCCCCAGCGCCATGCCTGGAGAACGCCCCATCGAAGTACATGACCCAGCCTTCTGGCGCCTTGCTTCCCGGGGAGAGGGACCGATCCTCGTCGGCCTTGAGGCCCAGTGCCTTCGTCCATTCTGCCACGAAATCCGCTAATGCGGCCCCCTTGATGACTCTGGTCGTGCTGAATTCGAGCTGAAACACTTGCAGTTCAATGTTCCACTCAGCGACCCTTCCAGCTGAGTTAGGGCTCCTGAGCACCCTTTCCAAGGGGTATGCTGAGACGACCTTGATGGGGTGACCCTGAAAATAGTGTCGCAGCTTGCGCGAGGCCACTAGTAGCGCGAGGAGGAGTTTCTGAGGCATGGGGTACCGTGCCCTCGCGTCCCGCAACACCGTGCTGACGAAGTACATTGGGTGCTCAACGAGGTTTGGAGCGCCGGCACCGATGGCGCCCTCCAGAGACCGTGGCGCCTCCTGAGGCGATGGAGCCTCCAGACGCTCTTCCGTTCCCAGTGCGTTCTCCTGCGGCGACTGATCCTCCTCGGCCTTGGTAGTAGTTTCTGCGGGCCTTCCTTGTTCCTGCTTTGCCTTGACCCAGGCTGCAGCTGTGGTTTTTGTTTGACGCTCCTCCCTAACCGCCACCAGGGCTGCGCTGGCAGAGTAGGGAGTGGCGGCGAGGTAGAGCACCAGGGGTTCTTGCAGGCACGGGGCCACCATTATCGGAGGGCTGGTCAGGTACCTCTTGAGATCTTGAAACGCCTTGTCGGCCTCTTCAGTCCATTCAAAGGGCCCCTTTTTCTTCATTAGCTAAAAGAAAGGCAGCGCTCGCTCCCCCAACTTGGAGATGAAGCGCCCTAGCGCAGTCACTCGCCCAGTGAGCTTCTGCATTTCTCTGAGGGTCTTTGGCAGGCTCATGTCCTCGACCGCCTTGACCTTTTCTGGGTTGGCCTCGATGCCTCGGTGGGATACGAGGAAGCCCAAGAGCTTGCCCGAGGGGACTCCAAACACACACTTCTCCGGGTTGAGCCGCAGGTTCACTACGTTGAGGTTCGCGAAGGTTTCCTCCAGGTCTTGTACCAAAATGTCGTCGACGTAAGCTTCCACATTCTTCCCGAGCTGCGGGCCCAAGGTGATGTGCATGAGCCGCTGAAAGGTTGCCCCCGCGTTGCGCAGTCCGAACGGCCTGCATGTATAGCAGTATACCCCACACGGGGTCAGGAAGGCCGTCTTTTCCACGTCTTCCACCGCCATCTTGATCTGGTGATACCCGGAGAAGGCATCCAAGAAGCATAACAGGTCGCATTCAGCGGTGGAATCGACAATCTGATCGATGCGAGGGAGCGGGAACGGGTCTTGCGGGCATGCTTTGTTGAGGTTGGTGAAGTCGACACACATGCGCTCCTTCCCTCCCTTCTTTGGCACAACCACGGGGTTGGCCAACCAATCTAGATATCGAACCTCGTGAATGACCCGGGCGGCTTCTAGCTTGCGGGTCTCCTGGATGATGAAAGCCTGCTTTTCAGTGGACTGCCGCCTCGCTTTCTGCTTCACGGGGCGCATTTTGGGGCATATGTTGAGGTGATGCTCGATTACGCCCCTAGAGATCCCCGCCAACTGATCAGGCTCCCAGGCGAATACCTTCTTGTTTGCGCGCAGGAACTTGACCAGGGCTTCCTCCTGCTCGGGCTCGAGGTTGGCGCCTATGGTGAAAGTGGCGCTAGTGGACCCGTCCTCGTCGACGGGTATCTGCTTGGTTTCTGCCTTGTCTTGAGTGAACAAATGTTTCTTCTTGGTCGGTGCAGCCCCCTTGGGCTCGGGGGTCTCCGCGTCGTTGGGTTGCGCTTACGCCGCCGTCTTGAAGGCGAGCTTGAGCACCCGCAGTGCATCCGGTGTCCCCGTGCACGATGAGGACACCGTTGCTCCTGGGCATCTTCATGAGGTTGTATGCCAGGTGAGTCGCGGCCATGAATTGGGCCAGCGCTGGGTAGCCGAGGATGGCGTTGTAGGGAAGGCCGATGGGGGCGATGTCGAAATCGACCTGCTCCGTGCGGAAGTTGTCGTAGGTGCCGAAGGTTACTGGGAGCCGGATCTGTCCCAAGGAGCTGGATGACCCGCCCCCGATGCCCGAGAAGGGCCGGCTGGGCTGCAGCCGCTCTCGGGGTATGCATAGGAGGTTGAAGGCCTCAACTGAGAGCACGCTGAGGCCCGCGCCGCCGTCAATGAGAGTCCTGGTGACGGCCACCTGGCAGATGGTAGGGGTGCACAGCATGGGGAGCGCACCCGAGCAGGCTGAGTTGGAGGGGTGGTCCTCCGAGCTGAAGGCCAGACTGGCCTGTGGCGCCGACCGGTCCGGGGGAGCCCTCTGCCGCGTGGAGGCAGCGTCGACCCAGCGGACGAATGGCTTGACATGGTGAATTGAAGGCGGCGCCTGCGAGCCGCCCAGGAGGGCCGCGATGACCGGGGGCGCGCGGCGCAGCGTGGTGGGCGAGGAAGAGGCCGTGCAGCCCTTCCCAAGAGGCCACGGAGGCTGCCGGCAGGTGGAGCAGCCATGCGCGTGGAGCGCCGGTGAGGTCCATGGGGAGCCAGTTGGTCAGGACCCTGTCGTCGCCTCCAGCTTTGAGGACGGCCTCCTCGTACGCCAGCAGGAAGGCCAGTGGATCAGTCACGCCATTGTAGCGCGGTGGCCTCGTCGGCTTAAACTTGTCCGAACACCGCACCCGTTGCAAGGCCGGGGCCAGGGCTCGGAGCCCCCTGGCCCCCGCACTGGCGCTGGCGGCCGGAGCGAGCGGCACGCTGCTCATCGCGGGGCGGGTCGCGGCGGTGGCGGAAAGGAAAACTCCGGCGCACCCCTACGTGGCGCGCCAAATGTCGGATTTCGGGTTCCGGAAGACCATTGAGGTTCGAAGACAGGGGTGCGCGCGGAGATTTCGCCCTCTACCTACCTGCACCTCGCCGCTTCGCTAGGATCTAAACTACGAAAGGAACAACACAAGAGACACAAGGTTTATACTAGTTTGGGCCACCATTGTGGTGTAATACCCTACTCTAGTTTGTGGCGTGGTGGATTGCCTCTTGGGCTGATGATGATGAACAATACATGGAAGAACAGCCTTGCGAGGGTCTGTTCTTGGCTAGGACGATGAACTGCTAGGAGGAGTTCAGCCGCCCTTCTCTCTCTCTGGATTCCAGATGCCTCTACCCTGGGGGTGGCTAGTCCTATTTATAGGCAAAGGCCCTGGGCCTCTTCCCAAATATTGAGCGGGAAGGGCGCCAACAATTGGCCACTTCGAAGGGGAACATCTGGTACACTTATCCTGACTAAAGTTGGTCCTCGCCTGTCAAAGGCTCTGGTGGTGACGCCTGCTTGGGCTCCACAATGACTTCCTTCCTGCCATTGGGCGGGTCTTGGTCTTGTTGCACCGAAATGGATGCCTTTGCTTGATGCTCTCGCCTGCGCTTGCTCCCTTTGCACCAAAGAGGAAAGGAGGACATTGCGCGGGCTGGCGCCCACCTGGCGCCCTTGGTCGTCATGGCTTGTGTCATGGGCATCTCGTGAGGTACCCCGCCTTGATCTCTCCGCCTCCTCGCAAGCCAGCTTAATGAGGCCGTGCCCTGAGGAAGCTCCTTGTCGTCCGCCCCGTGAGGCTTGGCCCCTCGCGAGGGTCTTGAGCTTGTGTTGATGAAGATGGGCCGTGCTGGGCCCCCTTCGAGCCACGCCGCAGGCCGCATGCAGGCAAGTCTGGGGACCCCCGTTCCCAGAACACCGACAACTTCCATCGGACGTGGACTATACGTGGAGAGGCCGACAGTTGGGTCCACGGCCGCAGCAAGGAAGTGCCTACTTATTACGCGGAAAATAATGATTCCTCCACCTGACAGCTGGGACCCACCAGACGGGCCACTGTATTTCGTGAAAAAAAATGTTCCCCCTTGACTGCTGGGACCCACCAGCTACATCTTCGCACGCAAGGAAGTGCGTTCGGGCAAAACAACAAAATGATTCGCCCCCCTGACCACTGGGACCCACTAGCGACACTTTCGCACGCAAGGAAGTGCGTCCGGGCAAAAAAAAACGATCCGCCCCCCTGACTGCTGGGACCCACCAGCTACATCTTCGCACGCAAGGAAGTGCGTTCGGGCAAAACAACAAAATGATTCGCCCCCCTGACCACTGGGACCCACTAGCGACACTTTCGCACGCAAGGAAGTGCGTCCGGGCAAAAAAAACGATCCGCCCCCCTGACTGCTGGGACCCACCAGCTACATCTTCGCATGCAAGGAAGTGCGTTCGGGCAAAAAAACAACGATTCGCCCCCCTGACTGATGGGACCCACCAGCTACATCTTCGCACGCAAGGAAGTGCCTGACAGTCGGGACCCACCTGGTCGAAGCGTACGTAGCGTTGTCATTCTGGTCGCGGACGTTTACGTACATATATACTAGTCGATGTAGAGGTGCGCACGTGTCGTAGTAGAGGCGCGTACGTGTCGTACTAGAGGCGCGCACGTAGCATGTACACGTACGTGCAGCGGCCAGGGTGCAAGAAAGAAAATACGGCCACGTACGTACATACGGGCGGGGTCTCGAATGCCTACTCACGCATACGTACGGCCAGGGCTCGTGTACATGGTTGGGTCGGAATGGAGAAACAGAGTCGTCGTCGTGTTCATGGGGAGGCAACGGAATGCGTCGTGTTCATGGGGAGGCAACGGAATGCGTCGTGTTCATCGGGAGGCAACGGAATACGTCGTGTTCATCGGGAGGCAACAGAACGCGTGGGAGCCAACCGGCTTGGACGGAACATGCGATGGAAACGAGGCCTGGCGTACCGCACAACAGAGGAAACGGACCTCCTACGTTCGGAATGGGGTCCTGTTGATCAGGAGGGGTGTGGCGTACCGCAAAATGGAGGAAACGGACCTCCTACGGTTGAAACGGGGGTCCTGTTGGTCGGGAGGGGTGTGGCGTACTGCAAAACGAACGAAATGGACCTCCTACGGTCGAAACGGGGGTCCTGTTGATCGGGAGGGGTGTGGCGTACCGCAAAACATACGAAACAGACTTGTGTTGGAGCGCTACGGTCGAAACGGGGGTCCTATTCATCGGGAGGGGTGTGGCGTACCACAAAACGGGACTCCACGAGATACTGTTCATCTCCATCGTCGATCTCCTCCAGCCTCCATGGGCTATCGCCGACCTCCTCCAGCCTCCACGGGCTCCTGTTCATCCAACCTCCACCGCGCGCTACTCCACTGGCTACTGTTCAACCACCCCTCCACGGGCACCCCTCCGCCATCTACTGTTCATCCAGCCCTCCACACCACGGGGTCCTGTTCAACCACCCCTCCACGGCCACCCCTCCACCGCCACTGTTCATCCGGCCCTCCACACCACGGGGTCCTATTCATCCAGAGGCAACACCACCGCTCACTATTCATCCAACCCCCCCCCCCCCCCCCGCAACGCTCACTGTTCATCCAATCGATCAGCTTCAGTTAGCAACAGTGGCGAAGGAATCACTCGATCGGGTTCGGTTAACAGCCATCGGTCGATTGCTCGGGTTCAGTAATGCGTAGCCTGCAGTGCAATCGCTCGGGTTCAGTTAGAGCCCAACGCCTCGCTCGGGTTCAGTTAGAGCCAACGCCTCGCACGTGTACGAGAGAAACGCGCATCGCTCGGCCCCCGACCTCCCATCGTAACCGGCAACTCCCCGAAATTTTCCTCCCCCTCGCTTCTACCATGGTTTTTTCCATCATGGACGGCCCAAAGAATGTCATGCAACTGCGTCTCTAGCCCTCCCAGGACGAAAAGCCCATTTTCTGTCATGATTTTTTGTCATAGAAGTAGGAGCCCACCACATCTATGATGATACCGGGTTTTGTCACAATTATCGTCATAGAAGTGTCATATGTATGACAGAAAAAAATTTCGTTCGGCCCAAAATGTCACGGATGTGTCTTTTTCTTGTAGTGTACTCTCAAAATACAAAACATAAAATACAATTCACAACCTACAAATACTGACAACCCTAAGCTCCTCCTAACAATTCACAACCTGCCTGACTATTGGGATGGGAGGACAGTCCCCCCCTATTCCTCGGCGGCAGACAGCCGCCCCGTGAGACGATGTGAACGGCGAGGGAGAGGATGGCGGGGAAGCATCATCGGGCCAATTGCTTTTCTCCTCTTGCAGTTGGGTTCGGTCGACGAAGACTCCATCGGCTCGCTCCGGCATGGCACCCTCACAAACGGTACCCTATAGATGCTCGATCCTTCAATCTCTGGTGGATGCTCCATCTGGGATCGATACTCCCACTACCGCTCCCTCACAATCGGATTCTGTGAATATGTTTGCTCCATGGCCCAGAGGAGCAGCTCTATGTACCCCCGCGCGACTCCCTTCGGGAGTATCGCCGCCTTTTCACTCTGTTGCAGATATTTGGCCATGGATGTCGTCGTCGCTGCTAGTTGGTCCTTGTTGTCAAACTAAGACTGTATCTCCAACATCCTAGCTAGCTTCACAGGGTCGCCGTGTGTGATCCTCACATATCGGTTGTACTCCTCCATCGATCTACTTCTCCACCGCACCTTCACTCGCCGGCGGTGGTTCTTGAATGGAAGAGGAGAGGAGTGACTTTGGTTTTGTATTAGAACGGGAGAGGAGCGGTGCTGGTTTTGGATTGGAACAGGAGAGGAGGGGCGGTGGTTTTGAAACGGAAGAGAGAAGGAGCGGCGCTGGATTTAGATTGGAACAGGAGAGGAGCGGCGGTGGTTTAAGAGGAGAGGAGCAGCGCTGGTCTTGGAAGTATTTTTTTGCGTATTTTGGGTCAAAGTTTGACCACGTACTGTATTTGACAAGCAAAATGTGAATGCATGTCACCAGAAATTGTATCGTTTGGTTTGTATCTAAATGTACTTTCAAATTATATTATTTTTGCAACGTATAACATATATTTTATTTGTGAAAATCATGGTCAATTATGACCTAGAATAAAAGGGAGACTAGTTAATGTGGGGTCGCTTTCTTAACTGAAGGGTAAACTGATTTTGATTTTGATTTTGATCCAGTCACAGCGCTCAGGCCCTCTCGTCCAATTCTAAATTGTTGTCGCACGCTCCTATCCCTCTTCTCCATTGCAAAACCACCTCCTATCCTCTCCATCATCTCCATTCCAAAACCACTGTCTCGCCTCTCCCTCTTGTCCATTGCAAAACCACCCCCTCTCCTCTCCATCTTCTCCATTGCAAAACCACCGTCTCGCCTCTCCCTCTTCTCAATTGCAAGACCACTGTATCTCCTCCCATCTTCCAAAGCTAGCATCGGACCTCTCAGAAGTACATCTATGGAGAGGATGCAGCAGCGAATCGGGAAGATCGCCGGCGGTGACCAGGCAAAGTTAGCCAGGTTGAAGGAGGTCCCTACTTGGTTTGACAATGAGTGGGAGATTTCGAGGACGGTGAGGGCCATGTGGCAATGTATGCGAAAGAGCGAGATGGAGGCAATGAGGGCGGCGTTGTACTCCTTGGCAGCAGTCACACCGCAGTCCTTCAAGTTCATCGAGTATCTCCTCTGGGCGATGGAGCAGACAGACTCACCCGAGGTGAATGTAGGCAGAGGTGGTGGGCGTACAGGTCGAAGGTAGAGTGTCCAGAGGATAATGAATCGATCGAGTATGGTGTGTCGTTCATGAGGGTGCAGAGCCAGCCGGAGCCACTGGAGTATTCGTTCTCGCACCTCAAGTGGAGGCCGGATGGCGCAATGTCACTTCCTCACCGTTCTCCATGGTTCCCTCGACGCTCCCCTCGTTTTAATGGCGGCAGTAGTGTTTAAGGTAAGCTTCACACTAACATAATCTTCCATCTGCTCATGCTTACAATCAGTGTGACGGCTAATGAAAATCATGCTTACAATCAGTCTCCGAGTACTACGCCAATCACCCTAAAATAGCTCCGGACCTTTGGGTCAAAGTTGTGACACTGTGTACAAATAAAGAAAAATAGATTGGTGCTTCTTTCAGAAAAGAGTACTCCCTAGAAAACTGCCAATATAAGCTACTAGTATTTGGTTACAGGATTTTCTGCCGAAAAAATCCGTCCACAGAGAGCGCCACACATCCCACTGGTGGTGGTGGATGCCAATGCGTGCATTGAGCATGGTTGGTGTCTGTAATTTTTACTTGGCACACATCGCACTTTGCATATTTGCCGGTTCCATCCGTACATTTGTGCAGTTCCACCGTAATGCAGCTGAATAACCCTGTTTGCATAGATAATGAAAAAGCGTGATTACATTATAGTGGCACTAGTTGATGAAACATACACTAATAAATAGAAGAAAAATATTGCGATAGTATCATAGTATGCCATGCTGTGAGGGCGAGATGGGCCCTGCGACACCTCATACGGTAGGCCTAATATTGGAAATCGACCCAATTCTCCCAGATACACCTTCTGCCAGTGATGAACATCAATGTACAGTGGTAGTACAAGGAGGGGCCTTGAGACATTCCAATCTCTATTTTTGTGCAGATCAACTAATATTAAGCACCCCAGTTTGCAGAAACGCTTAAACATTAACAATGGGACTAGTTGATGAAACATATACTAATAAAGATAAGCACTTTCTTTATCTACAACGGAAATGAAATGATAGAGAGGACACTCACTTTTTTTAACTGTACTATTACTTCATTTTATCAGTGGCACTAAGGTCGAGCAGGTGGCAAACGAGGTGTACCATGCGTAGCAAGGATGGAGGCGGGGGTGCTTAGACTGGCATGCTGAAGCTGGCTCTTTCAATCCCTATCTTCCCCCCTGATGTTTCAGTGGTAGCATTTGGGTTGTAACCCAAATTTGGTCGAGCTGGTGTTGCATCCCTCTACCTGCCTAGCTTATGTGCCGAACTTGTCTCCTGCTAGTACTCAGTCCGTTCTTGTTGTAGTTGCATAACTGCCCATTTACATTGAGATGTTGTCAGATAATGGTTCTCTATGGTTGGGTTTCTTTAATGAAATCGGAGGAAACCGCCTCTTTCGGTATATAAAAAAATCACTGGCACTAGCAGTGCCAAAACAAATCCTCAAATTAATAGTGCCACTAGATTAAGGTGCAAAATAATAACATTACTGCTTTATCATGGCAGTGCCAAAACAGTAGCACAAGAGCAGACCCAACATGTAGGATCTTTGGCAAACGGTCGGGCCAAAAAGGAACATACCTCGTGATGGGAACCATATTTGCAGTCAACGCCATCGTAGAAGGGATGACACCAGTCACCAACATGGATGATTCAATTCATGGGACCTTTTTGTGCAGTTCACCTAAAATGAAGCAATGTCCCATGAGCTAGCAGCTTCTTCTTCATTTTTTTTAAGAAAAGGGCTCCAGCCCCGGTTCCATTTCCATCAGAAAACGAAACCCACAAAGCTTCTTCTACATTAGTTGCAATAAAATTGAGCAACATCAAGGTTGGTTGTGAAGCTCATGGAATGTTCAACTATAATTTGGATATCATTTTTGCATTTCAACTAAGTTCAAGCGTGAAATGTATATCTCTATTTACACAAAAAGGTGGAAAGGATGCTGACTAACAAGTGATGAAACATACATCAAATGAAAAGAAGCATGTTCCTTATCTGAATGGCAATCCTAGAAGGAGAGTAGCAATTTCTAAAGCAGCAGCATTACTAGATATTAGTGTGGGCATTAGGATTAACTATGACAACCGTTAAATATGACATTATTTTAATGGTGCCATTTCTTCATTTTACCAGCAACATTATATTAACAGCTGCTACAGAGTTGGTATTTGGGCACGGGAGAGTAGCCGGACTAGGACAATTGCATTTCTAACAAAAAGAAGCAACTTATCTTAATGGGAAATTTAGCAGGACATGAAAAAAAGTGCCATTGCTTCATATTACTGGAGGCATTACATTGAAAACAACATTGGTTTAACGTGTCCTTACTTTTAAGAGTGCGACTGCTACATTTTACCAGTGCCATTACATAAGAGGGGCTCGGGTAAAAAACATCAGAACAGGATATCTGGGTTGGTCCCATTTTTGTTTGGTATAGCCACCTTCTATTGTGTGAGGCTAGCAAATCTAGTGCTGGACATACTCTGTTGACTTGTCCCACAGTCCCCACTTTCTTTTCTTTTTCAACCAATAGATCGGGTTTATATTGAGTTTGTACTGTGTTTCCCTTTATTTCCCTATTTGACCAAGAGACCAGTTGGATAGCCAGTCTCTGCTACTTTTTGCCCTCATTATTTCCTCTTTCGACCAAGTCCTAGATTCACGTAACAAATCTTCCCCCAACCCCACCCCCTTTCTTCCTTGTTTGAACCAAGTAGTACTAGATTCGAGTGCATGAAGTAGTTTTACCTCTTAACAGTAAAAATTTAGGTGGCTTTCGAACAGCTGATGGATCCTATCTACGAGGGGGCCTGAGAAATAGTAAAAGATACAAATGCAGCGACGTCAGGAGCTGAGTAAGTAGAGCAAGGCCGGTTTCGAAGGAAGTTATACCTGAGGGTCGCCTGGATGTCGCTAGGTGGGCTGCAGGAGGCCGGATCTGCCCACACTACGGCAGCGGGGAAGAAGGGGTCGGAGGCCCTCCCTAGCCGGTGATGCATGGAGAGAACGGCAAGGCACGCTAATTGGGACGCGCCGGTAGTGGGTAAGAACCATCGTCGAGGACGACCGCGTGAACATTGCACCTTCTCACCTTCTCCGGCGGAGAGGATCTGGCTGGATCTGTGACCAGCGGTGAGCAAAGAGAGAGTGTGGCCACCGCTCTCGTGTTTAGATCTGGAGAGGACGAGACAATGTGAAGAGACCAACAATAGCAAGCAAGCGCGGAGGCTCCTGTCTATATAGTGGAGTAGTTTTCTTTTGTCTACCGGAGCCGGCTTGACCTCGTCAATGACTGTCGAGAAGTCTTCATGCATGTGCCCCGGAGGCGCAGTTGTCGTCATTTTGATCTGAAGCACCAGATTAACATATAACACGAAAAAAATGCCACATGACAAGAAACCATAACCTCACTGCCCCAAGGAGACAACATGAATCCCGACGGACAAACTAGACAAGGATCAAAGCTCAAATTAAAGATAAACTCATAGAAAAGGGGTCCATCGATAGATGTCCTAATTAACATAGCCGGCTTGACCTAGATAGCAGCCAAGTAGTCTTCGTGCATGTGCCCCCAATGACCAGCGCCTTGGAGGAACTAAGTTGTCGTTGTTTAACCCTCACAGTGATCCGAAGCACATGACACGTAATATTGCGAGATGACAAGAAACCTTTTTTTAGATTTATCATCAGAACTACAACCCTATACAACACAGCTTGCACAATATGTAGACGATAGCCAATCCAGCTGTGTCTGCTAGAGTCTGGTCACATGCATGGATGAACTGATCTTCCGTGTCATGAGGGATCGTCCAGGCACTGACGGTTGTACAACACTGCTCCAATACTATCGCTCGTCTCTCTCTTCTATTAACTCACCTGACTTGCGGGGCCGGGGAGTGTGCATATGGTCGGTTCTCAATTGTGGTCCCACATGTGTGTGCAAACGCAATATGACTTGTGTTCCATTTGGAGAGCGGCGTGCCAGACCGACCGACCGTCTAGGGTGCGACGCGAACACGACAGGCGTGTTGTATACTCCGTACATGTGTACCGCCGCATCTTAAGGCTTTTCTCCATGGCGCAATCCATGGATACAAAATTATATTGTACTATTTAAAAGTCGAGGGCGGGGCTTTTCCACAGTAGGCGGGGCAGTTCCGCCTAGTCGGTTTGACAGAGATGCGAGAAGATGAGGGAGTAGGCTGCTGCAAACGTAGGGCTGTGTGATTTGACAGTGAGTTACTGCTGGACAGGTGGGGCCCCGTGATTTGACTTGCCATTATCATTTTAACTGCGGTGCTATGACCGGCGTGAGTCTCCCGATTCCCGACCACCTCCATGGTATACATGTGCCTCTTCCAATGCTCCACCATGTAGAGTAAGGTTAGTATAGCCAGCTGTTGGTGCTGCATGAGTATATAAACATGCCATGTCATCAAAAGTCAGTAGTATTATTTATTAGTCATACAATAGGGTTGGCTATATGGTTGGCTATAAGGTTTTTCTCACTTTCTCTCTATCTCTCTCCTTGTATTAAATGCTTTTGTCTAGGAGCACGTGTACAGGCTGGCTCTTGCATGAGAGCCCTCCTCCACTTTTTCCTTGCCTCTCTCCTCCACATATGCAAAAATGCCATGTAAGCGGGCTTATAGCCCACTATTGTACTTGCTCGTACAGGTTCTAAGCCTGCCACATTGGCATAAAGTCTGATGTGGCAAGTTAATTAAGAAGAGAGAGACTAGTTTGGTGACCCCAGGAAGAAACGGTGCTAAGCGCATGTACCTAGGTGAGAAGACAATTTTGAGTCTATAGCTAATGAAATGAAGCAAGCTTAGAGCATCTCCAACAGGTTGTATGTTAGTCTTGTTGGTAAAATGTCCATGTCATCAGCCAACAAGCTATCATACAACTACTCCAATAGGTTTTATCTAAGTTATCCAATAGATGGTGAGAAAATAAATGTGATTGCTCTCTATTTCACCTTGGAGCTTGTGCAAATGTTGTTGGTTAATCTACATACAACTTTGCTCTCTCTCTCTCTCCACATTTATTATATGCCACATCATCACTATGTCCTAGGTGCAAAATTTACCAACATCTATCTTACAATTGTTGGAGATGCCCTTAGCAACAAAAAACTAAGCACCTATGCGTTGGGGACTTGAGTTGCTAAGCCATTTAATGTCCTTAGCACCTTATCTAAGCACCATTAATTCATTGGAAGAGGTCACTCCTTGGCAAATGCATTAAATACTGCAAGAAAGAGATACAGAGAAGTAAAAAAATACTCTTATAGCCAACCTTATAGCTAACCTTGTTGTATGAGTGACTAAGTGATGACTATGTATGACATGCGAATATCAGATAGCCTAACACACCGTGTGAAATCTCCAAGGTCGCGACTGCGCGAGCGAGGCGACGGTCGTGGTAGGCGCGACCATGATACGGGCTCCTGGTAGACCTTGGATCTGAGATCAAACGGTCGCATGCTAAATTGCTGAAACTTTGCAGAATAACCCTCCAGGATAGGTGATACGTCTCTGTTGTATCTATAATTTTTAATTGTTCCATGCCAATATTATTCAACTTTCACATACTTTCGGCAACTTTTTATACTATTTCTGGGACTAACATATTGATCCAGTGCCTAGTGCCAGTTCTTGTTTGTTGCATGTTTTATGTTTCGCAGAAACCCCATATCAAACGGAGTCCAAACGAGATAAAAAGGGACGGAGAATATTTTTGGAATATTTATTATTTTCTGGAAGAAAAATCAACGTGAGACGGTGCCCGAGGGGTCCACGAGGCGGGGGGCACGCCCCTGACCCTCGTGGGCACCCCATAAGGCGGTTGACGCTCTTCTTTGGCCGCAAGAAAGCTAATTTTCAGAGAAAAATCTGGGCGACGGTTTCAGTCCAATCGGGGTTATGGATCTCCGGATATATAAGAAACGGTGAAAGGGCACAATCTGAGAATGCGGAAACAGAGAGAGACAGAGAGACAGATCCAATCTCGGAGGGGATCTCGCCCCTCCCATGCTATGGGAGCCAAGGACCAGAGGGGAAACCCTTCTCCCATCTAGGGAGAAGGTCAAAGAAGAAGAAGAAGAAGGGGGGCTCTCTCCCCCTTGCTTCCGGTGGCGCCGGAACGCCGCCGGGGGCCATCATCATCACCGCAATCTACCAACACCACTGTCATCTTCACCAACATCTCCATCACCTTCCCCCATCTATATTCAGCGGTCCAGTCTCCCGCAACCCTCTGTACCCTCTACTTGAACATGGTGCTTGATGCTTCATATTATTATCCAATGATGTGTTGCCATCCTATTATGTCTGAGTAGATTTTCGTTGTCCTACCGGTGATTGATGAATTGCTATTATTGGTTTAATTTGCTTGTGGTTATGTTGCTGTCCTATTCTGCCCTCCGTGTCACGCGAGCGTGAGGGATTCCCGCTGTAGGGTGTTGCAATATGTTCATGATTCACTTATAGTGGGTTGCTTGAGTGATAGAAGTGTTGGGAAATGTAGTAATTTCAAAAAAAAATCCTACGCACACGCAAGATCATGGTGATGCATAGAAACAAGAGGGGAGAGTGTTGTCCACGTACCCTCGTAGACCGTAAGCGGAAGCGTTATGACAACGCGGTTGATGTAGTCGTACGTCTTCACAATCCGACCGATCCAAGTACCGAACGTACGGCACCTCCGAGTTCAGCACACGTTCAGCTCGATGATGATCCCCGGACTCCGATCCAGCAAAGTGTCGGGGATGAGTTCCGTCAGCACGACGGCGTGGTGACGATGATGATGTTCTACCGGCGCAGGGCTTCACCTAAACTCCACGACGATATGACCGAGGTGGAATATGATGGAGGGGGGCACCGCACACGGCTAAGGAACGATCTTGAAGATCAACTTGTGTGTCATGGGGTGCCCCCCTGCCCCCGTATATAAAGGAGTGGAGGAGGGGGAGGGCCGGCCCTCTCTATGGCGCGCCCTAGGGGAGTCCTACTCCCACCGGGAGTAGGATTCCCCTTTTCCTAGTAGAACTAGGAACCCTTCCATGTAGTAGGAGTAGGAGAGAAGGAAAGGGAAGAGAGAAGGAGAAGGAAGGAAGGGGGCGCCCCCCCCCCCTCCCTAGTCCAATTCGGACTAGTCCAAGGGGAGGGGTGCGGCCACCGTTTTGGCCCTTTCTCTCCTTTCCCGTATGGCCCAATGAGGCCCAATATGAATTCCCATAACTCTCCGGTACTCCGAAAAATACCCGAATCACTCGGAACCTTTCCGAACTCCGAATATAGTCGTCCAATATATCGATCTTTACGTATCGACCATTTCGAGACTCCTCGTCATGTCCCCGATCTCATCCGGGACTCCGAACTCCTTCGGTACATCAAAACTCATAAACTCATAATAAAACTGTCATCGTAACGTTAAGCGTGCGGACCCTACGGGTTCGAGAACTATGTAGACATGACCTAGAACTATTCTTGGTCAATAAACAATAGCGGAACCTGGATGCCCATATTGGCTCCTACATATTCTACGAAGATCTTTATCGGTCAAACCGCATAACAACATACGTTGTTCCCTTTGTCATCGTTATGTTACTTGCCCGAGATTCGATCGTCGGTATCCAATACCTAGTTCAATCTCGTTACCGGCAAGTCTCTTTACTCGTTCCGTAATGCATCATTCCGTAACTAACTCATTAGCTACATTCCTTGCAAAGCTTATAGTGATGTGCATTACTGAGAGGGCCTAGAGATACCTCTCCAACAATCGGAGTGACAAAACCTAATGTCGAAATACGCCAACCCAACATCCTTTGGAGACACCTGTAGTACTCCTTTATAATCACCCAGTTACGTTGTGACGTTTGGTAGCACCCAAAGTGTTCCTCCGGTAAACGGGAGTTGCATAATCTCATAGTTACAGGAACATGTATAAGTCATGAAGAAAGCAATAGCAACATACTAAACGATCAAGTGCTAAGCTAACGGAGTGGGTCAAGTCAATCACATCATTCTCCTAATGATGTGATCCTCTTAATCAAATGACAACTCATGTCTATGGCTAGGAAACTTAACCATCTTTGATTCACGAGCTAGTCAAGTAGAGGCATACTAGTGACACTATGTTTGTCTATGTATTCACACATGTATTATGTTTCCGGTTAATACAATTCTAGCATGAATAATAAACATTTATCATGAAATAAGGAAATAAATAATAACTTTATTATTGCCTCTAGGGCATATTTCCTTCAATAAGCATAAACCCGAGTAAGGGGGTTGTGGCGTATGGGATAAAGGGGACTTGATTCTTTAATGCTATGGTTGGGTTTTACCTTAATGATCTTTAGTAGTTGCGGATTCTTGCTAGAGTTCCAATCATAAGTGCATATGATCCAAGAATAGAAAGTATGTTAGCTTATGCCTCTCCCACATAAAACTTGCTATCGGTGTAGTAAAGTAGTCAATTGCTTGGGGACAATTTCACAAGTCCTACCACCACTTTTCCACACTCGCTATATTTACTTTATTGCCTCTTTATCTAAACAGCCCCTAGTTTATATTTACGTGCTCTTTATTATCTTGCAATTCTATCCAACAACACCTACAAAGTACTTCTAGTTTCATACTTGTTCTAGGTAAAGCGAACGTCAAGCGTGAGTAGAGTTGTATCGGTGGTCGATAGAGCTTGAGGGAATATTTGTTCTACCTTTAGATCCTTGTTGGGTTCCACACTCTTACTTATCAAAAGAGGCTACAATTGATCCCCTATACTTAAGACCTTTTTCTGGCGCCATTGCTGGGGAGTCATAGCGTGGGGTGAATATTCTCATGTGTGCTTGTTTGCTTTATCACTAAGTAATTTTTATTTGTTGTTCTAAGTTGTTCTCTATCTTTAGTTATGGACATGGATCATGAAATACCAAAAAAAATAGGTCTACTTGCTACTCATGGAGATGGGGAACCTCCTAAAACCCTCGATGTTGGTTATGTGAAAAATATTATGTACTACTTTAATAATCCTGAGAAAACCCCATTCAATTATGTTATGGGAGACACATTGGATCAACGTGAATACTTTAGGGATTATCGCTTGGCTCAAAAAGGGAAACTATTATGGGATCAAATTCATATGTTGCATTGGTATGCTCGGGAACTATGCTTGAGATATGATTATACTTGTTGCTCTACGATGAAGGCTCCACACCTTCCCATTTCATGCAAATTCAATGATAAAACCTTGGCTTCTTATGCTCATGGTATATATGATTACTATGATGTGGAACAAATAGAAGAATTTGTTGCTTTTATGGGTGCTTATGAAATTGAATCTTTGTTTAAAGAGTGTGAAAATCTTGATGATGTTGTTTACAGACCAGAAAATTTTGCTATACTTAAATATTTCTATACTTAAATATTGCTATGAATATGAATTCAATTCCGATATTGATGCATTTATTGAGGAAGTCTTCGCTGTCCAAGAAGAGACTAATATTTTGTAGGAGCCTATGGAAGAATAAATTAATGAAACTGTGAGCTCATTGGATGAAAAAGATGAGGAGGAGAGCGAAGAACAAAAGGAGGAAGAGCGGATTTGCTACCCGTGCCCACCTTCTAATGAGAGTAACTCTTCAACTCATACATTTTTTAATTTTCCTTCGTGCTTACCGAAGGATGATTGCTATGATGATTGTTATGATCCCGTTGATTCTCTTGAAATACCCTTTTTTGATGATGCTTGCTATGCTTGTGGCCAAGATGCCAATATGAATTATGCTTATGGAGATGAACTTGCTATAGTTCCCTATGTTAAACATGAAATTGTTGCTATTGCACCCACACATAATAGTCCTATTATCTTTTTGAATTCTCCCGACTACACTATATCGGAGAAGTTTGTGCTTATTAAGGATTATATTGATGGGTTGCCTTTTACTACTACACATGATGATTTTAATAGATATAATATGCATGTGATTGCTGCTCCAACTTGCAATTATTATGACAGAGGAACTACATCTCCACCTCTCTATGTTTCCAACACGATAGAATTGCAAGAAACTGCTTATACTATGCATTGACCTTCACTTGGTGTGCATGAATTGTTCTTTTATGACATGCCAATGCATAGGAAGAGAGTTAGACTTCGTTTTTTCATGATATATGTTACTTTGTTCTCACTACTAAATTACAAATCATTGTTAATTAAAATTGGCTTTGATATACCTTGGGATCCGGGTGGATCCATTACTTGAGCACTATATGCCTAGCTTAATGGCTTTAAAGAAAGCGCTGCCAGGGAGACAAGCCGGAAGTTTTAGAGAGTCATTTACTTCTGTTGAGTGCTTTTATATAGTCTAAAAACAAAAAAATAAAGAGGGGAACCCAAAACTTTTCAAAAAGGAAAGTGAAAGTGAGAGAGACAAGCATTGTTGAAGTGGGAGAGCTCCTTGAACTTTGTTCATGCTCACGGGAAATTTGTGAATCTTAATTACAGAAACTTTTCATCAAAAATAATTATCCCATTTTACAATTCCATTGTATTATAAAAATAATGTGCTAAGGTTTGCCTTTAGGATGTTTACAATGCTTGTTGGTTTGTACGGTGCAGGACAGAAACTTTGGCTGTAGTGCGTAATTTTACATTTTTTACTGGAAATTCAAACGGTTCTGAAACATTTTGCACTCTATTTATGTACAAATTTTTTATTTTTCATAATTTTGGTAGAATTTTTGGGGTAACATAAGTATGGTGAATGTTCAGATTGCTACAGACTGTTCTGTTTTTGACAGATTCTGTTTTTGATGCATAGTTTACTTGTTTTGATGAAACTATCAATTTATATCAGTGGATTAAGCCATGGAAAAGTTATATTACAGTAGCTATAATGCAAAAACAAAATATGAATTGGTTTGCAACAGTACTTAGAGTAGTGATTTGCTTTATTATACTAACGGATCTTACCGAGTTTTCTGTTGAAGTTTTGTGTGGATGAAGTGTTTGATCGAGGATGTCTCGATATGAGGAAAAGGAGGAGAGGAAAGAGCTCAAGCTTGGGGATGCCCAAGGCACCCTAAGTAAATATTCAAGAAGACTCAAGCGTCTAAGCTTGGGGATGCCCCGGAAGGCGTCCCCTCTTTCTTCAACAAGTATCGATATGTTTTTGGATTCGTTTCGTTCATGCGATATGTGCAAATCTTGGAGCGTCTTTTGCATTTAGTTTTCACTTTTATTTTATGCACTATGCTGGTATGATATAGTCCTTGGTTGACTTATAGAATTTTCATTGCACTTCACTTAAATCTTTTGAGTATGGCTTTATAGAATGCTTCATGTGCTTCGCTTATATCATTTGAAGTTTGGATTGCCTGTTTCTCTTCACATAGAAAACCGCCATTTGTAGAATGCTCTTTTGCTTCACTTATATTTGTTAGAGCGTGGGCATATCTTTTGTAGAAAGAATTAAACTCTCTTGCTTCATTTATATACATTTAGAGAGATGACAGGAATTGGTCATTCACATGGTTAGTCATAAAATCCTACATAAAACTTGTGGATCACTGAATATGATATGTTTGATTCCTTGCAATAGTTTTGCGATATAGAGATGATAATATGTGGGAGGTTCTAGTAAATGGTTGTGTTTAGTAAGGATATTGGTGCTAAGGTTTGTGATTCCCGAAGCATGCACATATAATCTACTAACTATGTAACCAAATTGGCGTGCATTGTATTTTGATTTTTTATCTTTGCGTGAAGGTCGGGGGCGCGCGATGGTTAACTCCTACCAACCTCCCCCTTAGGAGCATGCGCAGTAGTACTTTGCTTCGAGGGCTAATAAACTTTTGCAATAAGTATATGAGTTCTTTATGACTAATGTGAGTCCATGGATTATACGCACTCTCACCCTTCCATCATCGCTAGCCTCTTCGGTACCGTGCATTGCCCTTTCTCACCTCGAGAGTTGGTGCAAACTTCGCCGGTGCATCCAAACCCCGTGATACGATATGCTCTATCACACATAAGCCTCCTTATATCTTCCTCAAAACAGCCACCATACATACCTATTATGGCATTTCCATAGCCATTCCGAGATATATTGCCATGCAACTTCCATCATCATCATATACATGACTTGAGCATTCATTGTCATATTGCTTTGCATGATCGTAAGATAGCTAGCATGATGTTTTCATGGCTTGTCTGTTTTTTGATATCTTTGCTATGCTAGATAATTGCACATCCCGGTACACCACTGGAAGCATTCATATAGAGTCATATTTTTGTTCTAATATCGAGTTGTAATATCGAGTTGTAAGTAAATAAAAGTGCGATGATCATCATTATTAGAGCATTGCCCCATGAAAAAAGAGAGGCCAAAGAAGCCTAAATAAAAAAGAGCAGGCCCAAGAAGCCCATTCAAAAAAAAGAGAAAAAAGAAAAGAAAAGAAAAGGGCCAATGTTACTATCCTTTTACCACACTTGTGCTTCAGAGTAGCACGATGTTCTTCATATAGAGAGTCTCCTATATTGTCACTTCCATATACTAGTAGGAATTTTCATTATAGAACTTGGCTTGTATATTCCAATGATGGGCTTCCTCAAATGCCCGAGGTCTTCATGAGCAAGCAAGTTGAATGCACACCCACTTAGTTTCAGTTTGACCTTTCATACACTTATAGCTCTAGTGCATCCGTTGCATGGCAATCCCTACTCCTCACATTGACATCAATTGATGGGCATCTCCATAGCCTGTTGATTAGCCGCGTCGATGTGAGACTTTCTCCCTTTTTGTCTTCTCCACACAACCTCCATCATCATATTCTATTCCACCCATAGTGCTATATCCATGGCTTACGCTCATGTATTGCGTGAGAGTTAAAAAAGCTGAAGCGCGTTAAAAAATATGAACCAATTGCTTGGCTAACACCGGGAAAGGCATGAGGGTACCTTGTGTTAAGAAAAGGGATCATAAAGGACTATACGATTTTGTAGGGATAGCGTTCTGAAGCATTGATATTTTGAAAGACATGATTGTTTGTTGGGATGCCCGAAGTATTATTGTTTTTATGTCAAATGATAGACTATTGCTTTGAATCACTCGTGTCTTAATATTCATGCCATGATTAGATTACATGATCAAGATTATGCTAGGTAGCATTCCACATCAAAAATTATCTTTTTATCATTTACCTACTCGAGGACGAGCAGGATTTAAGCTTGGGGATGCTGATATGTCTCCATAGTATCTATAATTTTTGATTGTTCCATGCCAATATTATTCAACTTTCACATACTTTTGGCAACTTTTTATACTATTTTTGGGACTAACATATTGATCCAGTGCCCAGTGCCGGTTCTTGTTTGTTGCATGTTCTATGTTTCGCAGAAACCCCATATCAAACGGAGTCCAAACGGGATAAAACGAGCGAAGAATATTTTTGGAATATTTATGATTTTCTGGAAGAAAAATCAATGCGATACGGTGCCCGAGGGGGCCACGAGGCAGGGGGCGCGCCCTGACCCTCGTGGGCACCCCGTAAGGCGGTTGGCGCTCTTCTTTGGCCGCAAGAAAGCTAATTTTCGGAGAAAAATCTGGGCGAAGGTTTCAATCCAATCGGAGTTATAGATCTCCGGATATATAAGAAATAGTGAAAGGGCAGAATCTGAGAACGCAGAAACAAAGAGAGACAGAGAGATAGTCCAATCTCGGATGGGCTCCCACGCCATGGGAGCCAAGGACCAGAGGGGAAACCCTTCTCCCATCTAGGGAGAAGGTCAAGGAAGAAGAATAAGAAGAAGAAGAAGAAGAAGAAGAAGAAGAAGAAGGGGGCTCTCTCCCCCTTGCTTCCGGTGGCACCGGAACACCGCCGGGGGCCATCATCATCACCGCGATCTACACCAACACCACCGTCATCTTCACCAGCATCTCCATCACCTTCCCCCATCTATATTCAGCGGTCCACTCTCCCGCAACCCGCTGTACCCTCTACTTGAACATGGTGCACTACAAAAAAAGACACATCCGTGACATTTTGGGCCGAACGAAATTTTTTTCTGTCATATATATGACACTTCTATGACGATAATTGTGAAAAAACCTGGTATCATCATAGATGTGGTGGGCTCCTACTTCTATGACAAAAAATCATGACAGAAAATGGGCTTTTCGTCCTGGGCGGGCCAGAGACGCAGCTGCATGACATTCTTTGGGCCGTCCATGACGGAAAAAACCGTGGTAGAAGCGAGGGGGAGGAAAATTTCGGGGAGTTGTCGGTTACGGTGGGAGGTCGGGGGCCGAGCGATGCGCGTTTCTCTCATACACGTGCGAGGCGTTGGCTCTAACTGAACCCAAGTGAGGCGTTGGGCTCTAACTGAACCCGAGCGATTGCACTGCAAGCTACGTGTTACTGAACCCGAGCGATCGATCGATGGCTGTTAACTGAACCCGATGGAGCGATTCCTTCGCTACTGCTGCTAACTGAAGCCGATCGATTGGATGAACAGTGAGCGTTGGGGGGGGGGGGGTTGGATGAACAGTGAGCGGTGGCGTTGCCTTTGGATGAACAGGAATCCGTGGTGTGGAGGGCTGGATGAACAGTAGACGGTGTAGGGGTGGCCGTGGAGGGGTGGTTGAACAGGACCCCGTGGTGTGGAGGGCTGGATGAACAGTAGACGGTGGAGGGCTGGATGAACAGTAGACGGTGGAGGGGTGGTTGAACTGTAGCCGGTGGAGTAGCGCGCGGTGGAGGCTGGATGAACAGGAGCCCGTGGAGGCTGGAGGAGGTCGACGGTAGCCCGTGGAGGCTGGAGGAGGTCGACGGTGGAGATGAACAGTATCCCGTGGAGTCCCATTTTGCGGTACGCCACTCCCCTCCCGATGAACAGGACCCCCGTTTCGACCGTATGAGGTCCGTTTCGTCCGTTTTGCAGTACGCCACACCCCTCCCGATCAACAGGACCCCCGTTTCGACCGTAGGAAGTCCGTTTCGTCCGTTTTGCGGTACGCCACACCCCTCCCGATCAACAGGACCCCCGTTTCGATCGTAGGAGGTCTGTTTCCTCCGTTTTGCGGTACGCCACACCCCTCCCGATCAACATGACCCCCGTTTCGACCGTAGGAGGTCCGTTTCCTCTGTTTTGCGGTACACCACACCCCTCCCGATCAACAGGACCCCGTTCCGAATGTGGCCGGTCGAACACAAGGTCGTTTCCTCCGTTGTGCGGTACGCGAGACCTCGTTTCCATCGCCTGTTCCGTCCAAGCCGGCTGGCTCCCACGTGTTCTGTTGCCTCCCGATGAACACGACGCATTCCGTTGCCTCCCCATGAACACGATGCATTCCGTTGTCTCCCCATGAACACGACGACGACGCTGTTTCTCCGTTCCAACCCAGCCATGTATGTATGCGCGAGTAGGCATTCGAGACCCTGCCCGTATGTACGTATGTGGTCGTATTTTCTTTCTTGCACCCTTGCCGCTGTACGTACGTGTACATGCTACGTGCGCGCCTCTACTACGACACGTGCGCGCCTCTACAACGACCAGTATGTACGTACACGTTCGCGACCAGAATGATAACGCTACGTACGCTTCGACCAGGTGGGTCCCGACTGTCAGACACTTCCTTGCCTGTGAAGATGTAGCTGGTGGGTCCCAGCAGTCAGGGGGGCGAATCGTTTTTTTTGCCCGGACGCACTTCCTTGTGTGCCAAGATGTAGCTGGTGGGTCCCAGCAGCCAGGGGGGCAAATCGTTTTTTTTTGCCCGGACGCACTTCCTTGCGTGCGAAGATGTAGCTGGTGGGTCCCAACAGTCAGGGGGGGCGAATCGTTTTTTTCGGATGCACTTCCTTGCGTGCGAAGATGTAGCTGGTGGGTCCCAGCAGACAGGAGGGAATGTTTTTTTCGCGAAATACGGTGGCCCGTCCGGTGGGTCCCCACTGTCAGGTGGAGGAATAATTATTTTGCGCGTAATAAGGAGGCACTTCCTTGCTGTGGTCGTGGACCCAGCTGTCTGCCTCTCCACGTACAGTCCACGTCCGATGGAAGCCATTCCTTGACCACGTTGACCACGCCGCGCCGAGAGCACCAGGGCGGTGGACGACGGCGAGGAGTAAGAAGGGGACGACGCGGAGTCGGGGAAGACGCGGTAGTGGATGCCCACGCGTAGACGAGTATGAGGGTTCACTCGTTCGGCTGTGGTGTGAGGCTACTGTCGCCGCAGAATAACAGGGGGTGTGGGTGCGTAGAGGGATGGCCTGGCCAGCGGTGGGAGTAGTAGGGGGTGGTGAGGCCTCCGCGGCATCACAGCCGGCCACGTGAGGCAGGAGCACGCGGCACGACCGGCGCTGCTTTGGGCGGCTGGAGCACGAAGACCAGAGGTTGAAGAAGCACTACGGCCGTTGGATGGACATCGTACGGTCACTGGAGCTAGAGTCGTTCATATTGACTAAGTTGACAAAGCCCTCCGTCCCCGTAAACTTAGTAGGCCCACAAGTCAGCCTCCCACCAAGGTGAGTCCCAGCTAGCAGGGGGAGTATTCATTTTTTTTGTGCGTAATAAGGAGGCATTTCCGGTGGGTCCGAGCTGACAGCGGGGGGGACGTTTTTTTCGCGAAATATAGAGATCCTTCCGGTGGTCCCGGCTATCAGGTGGAGGAATCATTATTTTGCGCGTAATAAGGAGGCATTTTCCTGTGTGGGCCCCTACTGTCAGCCTCTTCCGATGGTTGTTGTTTGTTGACCATGTTGACCTCGCCGCGCCGAGAGCACAAACGCGGTGGACGAGGGCGGGGCCTAGGAAGAGAACCACCCAGAGCCGACGAAGCCACCACAGCGGATGCCCATGCTGAGGGGAGAACGAGCGTTGACTGGTCGGCTGCGGGGTGAGGCTGACATCGCCGGAAAATAACAGGATGTGTCGGTGGTTAGTGGGATGGCCTGGCGGCAGCACAGCCAGCCACAGGAGGAGGGAGCAGGCAGTCCCGCCGGCGCTGGTTTGGGCGGCTAGAGCAGGAAGATCAGAGATTGAAGAAGCACGACGGCCGTTGGATGGACATCCAACACTCACTGTTGTGTGTTGACTAAGTTGACAAAGCCTTGCGTACGCGTCAAAAATAATTTAGGACAGCGTCATCGTCAACCTAGTAGGCCCAGAAGTCAGCCTCCAAATCTACGGAAAATAGCATACAGCCCATTAGCCATTATTTTCAATAATTTACAGCCCATTTGCTAATTCTTAAGGATATTTGAAGCTCGTATTCTTTTTATTAGCATTACAGACCATATATTCTGGGCACTGCTAAAAAATTCAACAAAATTTTGCATATTTCGGTGGGGTCCGAACTCTTTTAATCACGAAATTTCGAGTCACGTTAAAAATAGTTTTCAAAAATTATATCAAAATAAAATTCAAAAAATAATTCTCCGCAAAAAAAATGAATGAAATTTAGAATCTGAACTAGCAAGATGCTCGTTCGTTGCACGGAACATAAAGATGCATTTGTATGAGTAGTTTATCTTGTGGGTGAAAAGATGATATTTTAATGTAATTGCCAGTTGGCTTTGGTTTTTATAAGAGTACAGAGTAGAGAAATCCGTAAAAAATGATATTTTAATGCAATTGCCAGTTGGCTTTGGTTTAAAAATTTACAGCCCATTTCTTACAACTTATAGCCCGTTTTCTAGGGAAGCCCATTTCTTATCCCTCCTCGTCTTGAAAGATTTGCAGCCCAGTAGGGTTGAGAAAAGCAAGTAGGCCTCGGTTTTGGTATTCTCCAAAAAAAGAACTAGGCTAGCCAATTTCAGAAAGAAACAAATATCAACTGGGCTCGTCATGTGCTTAATAAAAGCGTAAGTGTGGGCTAGACGGGCCACAGCCCCCGCACAGCACGCAGTTGAGCTCCGTCTCTGAAACTGAAAAACAACTGGGCGAGCTGCTGGGTCCCTGGTGTTATCCGCTCGTTGTGTAATTTTCTTGTTTATTGACTACATTGACAATGGCGTGGAACCTAGTTGTCAAACAATTAGGAGGAAGTATTGTTTTGGCTTGTAATAACGAGGCACCTGCTTGCAAAATGCAATGACCCTGGTGGGTCCCAACTGTCAGCCTCTCCACGTACAATCATCTCCTGATTCCTCTTGGTTGTTGACCATGTTGACAACACTAGACGGCGGCGGGCACAGCGAGCTAACCAAGGCGGAGAACGACGGCAAGGCCTCGGACGGGAACGAACAGCAGCCATGGAAGATGCGGCAGTGTAGTGGCAGGTGGAGGGGAGTACGAGGGCAACAACATGCAAGTAAAGCATACAAATGGTACAAAAAGCCCAAGGATTAATTGTTCATCAAATTTTTAGACAAAACCCAGATTGAACATGACAGTAACATCTAACCCAACCACTCTTTTTTGTAGTCACAAACAAATGGACCGGTCTGATCCATAAAATCAACATCATGTGCAAAAAAAATTATTTTAGGATGTCTACAACTTGTTATAAATAGAAGCCGAGCACGTTTAGATGCCCATTTGTCCACCTGAAACTTCTTTTTTTGCAGTTCAACATGTTCGCCCGTGAGAAATCTCTTGCTGTAAAAATTAAGCCTCATGGACAATGGTAACCTCGCATTCAACAGGAAGAATGTGACAAAGCTTCTGTTTGCCTGGTTGGATGCATATCGTCCCATCGTTATTGTCCTCAAATGAATGTCATGAGAACTGAGAAAATCCTTGTGCTTATTACGCCAACGATTGGTTATATGTTTTTCTCCATGTGGTTCTGCCTAAGTAGACATGAAGATTGAAAACGGTTAAGGTCTGAAAAAAGAGTATGTCGAAAGAACGACAGCTGAACAGTTAATTCTAGTACAATATATACGGGCTTTCAATGTGCATGAAATCATCACCTCTATGTATAAATTCTCCAGAGATCGAAAGCATCACAACAAGCCAATAATTATGTCCAGATCAAAACTATACATTCTTATATATATGATCTTGACAGAATCCAGCAGCATTGATAGGCTATCAATGGACGAACTCTTCATTGAGCATATAACATAATATTAGTACCCAAAGTGTACTCCAAGATGGTATAAAACTTATGTGCACAAATGAAAAATGCAACATATGATTACAAATGTGTAGATGATAATATACAGTACCTGAAAAGGTGAGGAGCCAAACACCAACTCCTTGTGATTATTAAACGGGTCACGAATTACACCCAAGGTCTCCAGTTTGGGCGCAGAGACGACAGTTATTTCTGAAGGTGTATAACAATTATGAAGGAGCAACCTTTCAAGTGAAGGGGCATCTTAGATGATGAGCTGTTGTCTTTCAAAACAAATTCCAATGCTTTTAAGGTGAGGCGACTTTATTTGGAGACAACTGATACCGATTTCTATTCCCAAAACAATCAGCAAGCACTCCAGGGCAGGGCAACTGGAGTGGATGATGCTGTGTAGTGAGGCCTCCGACAAATAAACCACCACAAACGAAAGTTTTTTTAGCAGTGGGAGTCGAAGCATTTGTACCAGATCATCTGGTAGATGGCACCGGGCAAAGGTGGCGGTGTGGAGAGAGGAGGAAAACCGCGAGATGGACAATGGTGGTGTGGGCACGAATTCTTGGTATGTTTGTGGTATGAAACTTTCGTGGTAATGGTAGAACTCAAACTGCTGGAGTTTTCCGAATTCAGGGGATGTCAGCCAAGCGTCCACCTTTCCGGGTATGGACAGCAGGTAGCTTGTCGAGATGCAGAGGCATTGAACGGGGCCCCGCTGGTGAGAAGAGATGATGGCTCTGACGAGATCAAATTCAGGAAGGACAGATATCTGATGACAGTCGAGATTGAGGGGCGCGGTGCGCCATAGAGGGCGCCACCGAGTTGAGAGGACTTGTGTGCGGCAGCAATCCTTGGTGGGGAGAAGCGAGATGATCTCCTCAAGGATGACGTCCGGGAGATCGCTGATGCGGTCCACCGGAGATTCTATCGGTTCCTCAGATCCGGGTGGGGGGGCTCGCCGCTTCTCCCCGCGCTACCGGGTGCGGGATCTACAACCGCCGTCGCCGCTGGCAGGAGCCTCATCTTCTTGGCACTGGGGCCAGCCGACTCCATTTTCCTTGTGGGCGTCGTGCCGAGCTCACGGGTTTGAGCAGAGTAGCCAGAGACGAGCCTAGTGGCAGTGCGAGTGGGGAAGAAGGAGGGCTGGGGATTTCTGTAGGAGTGGAAAAAGAGGAGCAGGCGTTTTCTGTACGAGTGAGGAAGAAGGTGAGCGGGGTTTTCTGGACGAGTGAGGAAGATTGGGGAGCGGGGGGAATTGGGTGGGGAGACGAAAGCGGGAGAGCGAGCTGTTCGTGTTTATAAGGCCCGTTGCACTAACTACTCGCTTTTTCCCAAGAACCGCTCTCTTCTTTTACATTGCTACATGACTGGCCATGCATGCAGGATGCATGTGCCCGCCGGCCACTACATGCGCCTGGTTTGTTACTAGGCCTATTTAATAGGGTGGTTATGTAGTAAATTAAGGAGATTTATTTTCTCTGTGTGCATCCACCAAATTAGAGGATGCGGTACTGGATGCAGACACTCACACTAAACTAACATTCAGAAGAACAAAAGTTCAGCATGTCTATGCATCTCAATGATTCACCATACTATAACCAATATACAAAACTATGAGAAGGTGTGGAAATAAGGAAAATTGGTCGATGCTTCTCTGAGCAAAGGGCCTCCCTGCGCACGCATTAATTTCCTAGGCATTCTTGTTTCTTCTCAATGTTGTGAGTACTTTGAGCATGTTGGCAACTCCACAACTAGCTAGTTGCCTCATCTTGAAATTGATGCTGACACATTTGCAGCAAACACATGAGGCAATAGAGATGACTCAACATGGGTCCATATTGTGCAGTTCCCCTGATATCATATTCATTGTCCTGAATCTGAAAAGATAGGAAAACAGTAGCTATACTTAAACGGTGTTGCAAAATAGTAGCACATATCAATAGCTCGCCATGACAAAACACGATCATCTGGACGAAGGGGATACTGACCTACCTGATGAAGATTACATATAATTTCATAAGTCCTTGGTTGATTTCCACCTTCGGCTACACTGCTTGTTTGCTCCTCCACACATGACAGGATCGTTCCACACTGCATTCAGCAAGTCAACGTACGAATAAGCCAATTTCATCTTGCGGTGGTCATTGTACCTAGTTATGAATGTAGGAATACCTGGAGCACCATGAGGTTAGCTGACAGCAGGTAGATGCAGAGCCATATAAATTTTGTGCGGTGCTACCAAAATTGAGGTTTGTATCCCTTCCTGTTATGAGAATTCTTCTTGAAGTTGGTAGAATGTGACGGCTTGTTCTTTGCATCAAACTTGCCTTTCCCCTGAGATTTGTTCTTGTTGTTTTGGGGCTGGTTGGGCTGGAAGTTCTTCTCATGTACCATGTGGGCACTAGAAGCTCCCTCGCCGACCTGAGCATGTGTGTCTTTTGCTCTCGCCTTCTCCTCAAAATCAAGAGTGCTAATGAGATCCAAAACAGAAAACTCATGTCTCTTGTTTTTCAGAGAAGTAGCAAAATCGTTCCACGAAGGTGGAAGCTTGGCAATTATGGTCCCAACAACAAATTTGTCCGGCAACACACACTTAAAGTACTCAAGTTCCTTAGAGAGTGACTGTATCTCATGAGTCTGCTAAACAACAGAGCGCTCATCAGTCATCTTGTACTCAAAGAATTGCTCCATGACGTACAACTCATTGCCAGCGCCCGAGGGCCCAAACGTGGCCTCGAGCGCAGCCCACATGTCTTTGCCGCTGTCAAACAACATATACGAATCCACAATGGAATCGTCAAGAACACTCAACAGGGCGGCTTTGAAGAGGGTATCCATGTTCTGAAAAGCTTCCTGCTGTGTAGGATTAAGATCGCCCTCGGGCTTACCCTTAGTGGCGTCATAGCAGTACATGATCTGAAACCAATATACTGCTCTTGTGCGCCACCTTTTATATTGCACCCCCTTAAAAGTAGGCGGCTTCAAAAGCGTAGCAAAACCACTTGGAGTAAATTGCTTGTGATCAGGTTTTTGGATTGGATTGTTGAATATATGAGCAATTTAGTATGAGATTTAATCTGAATCAGCAGTAAATAGATCATGACGACAATTGCAAACATCAAAGTAATGATGCAGACTAAACCAGGAGGACAGAATCACATACTGTACAGCGGGAGCAGAACCGATGTGGTTGATGTTGTCACTCATGTCGTTGATGAAGAGGTTACCGAGGTCGGGGAAGAAGGTTGTCGTTGAGGAAGTCGTCGCTGGCAGCAGTCACAGGAGTGTGCTCCCCAAAAACTTGATCGCCCCTCTCCCGTACAGGATCACGAAAGGTGGGGTTCGGAGGACTGTTGTCCCTTCTCGCGGTGCACGCCGGAAGGAGGGCTGGAGAAGAATTGTGTGGTGGCGCTATGATCTGGAACGGTGCGAAACCATATGATATAGCGGCGGCTAGGGTAGAGCATGTCAGGTCGGAGTATAATAGTCAGCCTTTGGCCCCCAAACCCCACATCCAAGTTAATAATAGCTCAAAAAAAGTCAATAATACCCCCACCAAGGTTTGTCTCAAAAAAACGGAGTAATTAAGGCGTCCGTTAGTCCCTTTAATATAAATACAATATCATTAATAATGGCCCCACCTTTTGTCTCACAAAGTAGAGTATGTTGGAGTACAACCGGCTACACGTTTACAATCCGCTTCTCTTCTCTCTCCTTCAACTAAGCATAAATACTATATTTAAATCCTTATAGCCTGCTTATGTCATCTAATTATAGTACACTGTGTAGTCTGAAATGCCGGGCGTGCAGCGGGCGATGCCCTCGGTCGGCGCACCGCTTCAAAGGCGGAAACAGTGAGAGGTCGCGTCGCCCAGACTTGCCATCAATGTGGAGCGGCGGGCTCAGCTCGTGCCGGGCGGGAAGCGCGCGCGGGAGGGGGGAGGGGTTTTTGTTGGGCCAAGAAGGTGAGAAGCCAACTTGGGATCGGTCCGGACGGGGAAATATCATGTGCTCCCATACTCTGCATATGACACTAGTCTATGTTACTACTCCCTCCTTTCCGGTTTATAGAGATGTTTAGAGTAACATAGTAATATGTTACAGTACAAGTTACTCCCCACTATGACCAGCCTTCGCCTCTCCCAGGCTCCACCATGTATAGCTGCTAAGCCTGCCACGTAGGCATAAAATATGATGTGGCACCAATAAACTAAGCACCTATGCATTGAACACTTGAGTTACTAAGCCATTTAATGCACTTAGAAACTCATCTAAAGAGCATTAATAGTATAGCCAGCTGCTGGCTATAAGCCTACAGGCCATCTTATAGTCAACATGTACAAAGTGCCTAGGAGCACGTGCTAGAGCTGGCTCTTCACGAAGAGCCCACTTACCTTCTCTTTCCTCCAACTAAGCAGAAATATACTACTGTTTATTCCTTATAGCCCGCTGACTCAGCTCTATTGTACTCTAAGCACATCTAAGCACTTGCTAGCACCCCCTTGACTGTGGACCTTGACGGTGTACGTCACCTTGTGTCTCATAATTTTCCTCGTCATCATTTGAGTCCTAGAAGATCTCACCCACATCATCAATAGCATGCAGCCGCCTTGATAGACAACATGCGCAGAAGGAGTAGAGGCGACTGGGGACGCACCACCACCACGTCGTGGGCACTCCGTATGTGCTCGTGTGCGTGCAGCGTGCGTGTTTTTCCATCGGTGCTAGCTCTAAGGCCGAGGCTGCGGTCGTCTTCGTCTCTGACTAGTAGTTGAGCAACGACGGCAAAGAGGTGCTGCAAGAGATGCGTATGCGCCGTTGCGTGCGAGCTTCGCCATAGCACGACGAACCGGACGTCTCCGTGGATGGCGCACGCCTCCATGCAGCCGAGTGTGTGTGCATGCATGTGTTATTCACGTGCATTATGCGGCCGAGCATGTGTGCATGCACGTCTTGTGTACGTGTGTTGTGTGCTCCATGCTGTGCGCGTATGTGCATGAGTTGGATCGGATGGAGTTAGTGCGTTGGCTTGTGTACATATTTTAGAGTGTAGATTCACTCATTTTGTTTCGTATGTAGTCCCTTATTGAAATATCTAAAAAGACTTATATTTGGGAACGGAGGGAGTATAAAACATCTTCAACTTAGCATCCTGATGTACCGTTTCTAGTGGTTAGCGAAAAGTTCATGTTCTTTTAGTTGTTTATAGGTGGGCAGGCAGCAAAAAAACAGGGGAAAACGCGCAAGGTTCCTTGCAGACGCTCCACCGCGAGGTTCCTTGCTCCTCCTCGGTCGTCGGGGATCTATGCTCTTCAACTCTTTTCTTTTACGTGAGCTTTGTTCATCCTTTTCCCAACACGCGAGATATCTAGCATCAAGGTGCACGTGTCATGCAAGAAAATGGAGATAATTAGATAAGCAGTGCGTAAGTGAGTCGTGAGGGGGGGAAAGCGGGGGGAAACCCTTTTTCGTAAGTGAGTCGTGCACTTCGATGGCACCTACACAATATTTTTTCTCCTCGATGGCACGTGAATGGCACGTGAATAGTGCACGTACTCAACGACGGAGCACGGGATGGTAGCAATGACATGGTCAGCCCTTTTTTGGAGAGAGTATGTACTACTAGTAAATAACTTTGATGTGTCCCGTCAACTCGCAGAACGACGAGAAGCTTGATTACGCCTTCTCCCTCGCCAACGCGTGCGCGATGGCTCACAGCACGAGGAGAAACTTTTGCTTACAAGCGGTGGACGTGCAGTAGTTCATTTGGTGTCAGATTGCCAGAAGCACTACTGTAGAACCATCGACTTCAGGAAGAGGCGAAGAGCCAAGCGCAAGGTCACCTACTAACCATCGACTTCCGGAAGAGGCTAGGCGTAGTGGGAGTAACATAAGTAGGGGTACCACCTTTTTTTATTCTAGAAACAACCACATGCGAATATCAAGATGCAGAGGCCGGGGGTCATCCTCCTTTTCTAAAAAAACATAGAAAAAATTTCCTGCAGTCTGTGCCCAGCCCTCCTCTATCTCTCTTCTCAGCCAGCCAGCGAATGCGCGGAGCCCATCGTCTGTTTGCTCACATGCGGCCCCACATGTCAGTGAAAACGCAAGAGGACCCACTGAACCTGCACATCTTTCACCTCGACGTGCTGGCGATGAAAAACAAATCCAATAAAGATCTTCGGTGGCCGCTTTTGGAGTTACTCAAGAGTAGTAAGATTCTATTTACAGTTTAACCCAAGATGCACATCTCGTGGCTTCAACTTATCAACTACTACCACTCTATTTTCTTTCATGACACGACATGGATGCTGGATGTCCCACGTGTCGGCAAAAGGAGGAAGAACCTGACCAAATCTTCGGTTGTGCTCTCGGATTAGACTAGTTGTGCTAACTTAAAAATTTTATTGTGTACTCCCTCCGTTCCAAAATACTTGACTTCCATTTGTCCAAAAATGGATGTGCCTATATACTAAAACATGTCTATATACATATATATTTTGACAAATAGAAGGCATGTATTGTGCAACGAAGGGAGTAGAATGGATGCAAGTTTCTGTATTGGGAAGAAGAGTACATCCATATATTGATAGAGCGCAATTTAGTATATGTTCTATCACTTTTAGTTAGCACAGAGGCTATAGATGAGATTAGTGCACTTGTTGATACTCCTACTTGGTGTGCGTGTTGCTGCTTAGACGCAGAGAAAACAGACCAGAGGGAGTACTATAATAGAGGCTAGACATGAGACTAGATGCGAGGAAGCAACGTCTACTTCTTTACACTCGAAGAAGAAAGAAGCACGCAAGATCGAGCCTCCGCAGATCAACAATGAATGCATCGAGAAGGCACTAATCCAACTCAGTAAAACGGAGGGAGTAGAATGGATGCAAGTTTTTGTATTGGGAAGAAGAGTAGTACATCCATATATTGATAGAGCGTTGGAGTTGGTCTTACAAGTGGGACCGCAGTTGAGGAAACCGACTATCGGCAAACCCCCACCTCGCCCGCCGCGCGATGGCTGAGTGTGCCGTACTCCCGCCGCGGGACCGCAGTTGAGAAATGATGAGGTTGAAGAGATTGCTCTAGCACGGACTCCAAGAAATATGGTGTCAGATGGAAGTCGTGCTGGTGACGTGTGTCGTACTCCTGGACGTGAATGCTTGTTCTAGCCCATGCCACCCTACTACTCCTACTACTTACTATATAGTACTAGTATCGAGGATTCGAGGTGCTGGTTACGTAGTACAATATGGCTACAGTAAAAACACCCGCACGACGCGCGAAGCATGTGAAGCTAGTACAAATAGTGTACTACTATTGTTGATTTGCCTCATCCGATAACATGTTGCAATGCACGTACAATTATGTATTCGGAAAATATATTTTTTGCCTCGTCGCACCACTCACTCACAGAAGCAACTCGAAAGCCATTCATAAATTTAGTAAGTTTATCACAGGCATATCATTTTATTACATACAACAGGTCATCAACCCACATCGACAACGAGGATAAATACTAAAGTTTTCACCACACAACAAATAACAAGCAATGAAATGAACTTCAACTCAACCATCCCTCGGTGTTGGAAACGCTTGCTTTGAACCACAAGTGATTCTCTGGGACGGGGCATCTATTGTCGATCTTGAGACCAACGCAGGACTGATCATCCAGGCTGAAGCGGCCTACTATATCAGTACCAGGGTAGGGGACCACGCTAATGTCCAAGGTATAGACACAGTTGTTTCTCATAAATGGTGCTAGTAACGTTGTGTCAACAGCAGTTGGATCGCCTTTCACCATCATCGGATAGTTTTGTCCAAGGAAGAGCGAGTTTTCTCCAAGACTATCAATTCTGTACTAGGGAGAAGGTGTTGGCGCTAGCAACGGGTGTTGGAATAGGTCCGGAGAGTGCGACCATGGGAGACTACACCTGCTTCCTTAGAAGTAACATCATCAGTGGGTTGTATACACACGAGAAGAGGTGATCCATCGGAATTAGTTGCCAGGCGCCAACGAGTATATGGGCGCTGCTCGTCCTCATGCTCGTGATCATCACCATCGTCATCTCCCCCTCGGTTATAAAAATTTTCAAGTATAGGTGGTGGAATGTTCAGAGGACCTTGGAAACACAAGAAGAAGGTTAATTAGTAATGGGAAACTTGCTAACCCATGTGGATGAAACAATTATAATTACGGTGGAAGACAAACGTACCGAAATCATAACAATTCCATGCAAAAACAGTGCCACGAGTGGTGGCAGCAAACACAAGGCCCTCGTATTGAATTGCATCATAGTACTCATGCGTGTACAGAAACTGATTTTTGAGCAATGTCCATCGAGTCAAACCAGCAACGACGACAGCAAGCTTGTCGAAGATAGCAACAACTTCATAGTTGTTGTAATTCCAAGAGCGGGTGGGAACTCGAGAAATTGCTATCTTCCGTAGAAGACAGTCACCATGATTGTATTTGAACGTGCGTACAATACCGGTGTGCTCAACCTTTGGGCAGTCTGCTAAGATTTTTGGAAGTGGAACCCGGTCACGAGTGTACACATTCACAAGTTCCCACTCGCAGTTGGACCCAATGTAAACAACCCAATCTCCATTTGCGCCTGCCCAAGCCTTGCCCTCAAGTGGTGGCATCTTAACATCATACGAATCATTATCAAGCGGCATCAACTTGCACAGGGCGAGGCCTCCGTCGTGACGACGCTAGTCATCAGGGTCACGGCGAAGAAGATAGGGGAGATCAAACCGCTCCTTGACTCTTGGGTTCCTTGTAATGATGTTATTAGTTGAGTCGAGAATGGGCTTGAACGAACCTGCCATGCTAGCCGAGGTGATGACGTCGCACCGATCAATGAGTTCCTCCACCACGTCATCTTTCAGATCGGGCAAGAATAATGGGGTCATTTCTGTCCTGTTCCCTCCATGGAGAAGACGATCGAACAATGGCAGAAGAAAGGGTGAAGGGCTGAAGGAAAATGGAGGAGGGAGAGGAAGAGCGTGTGATAGCAGTTCCAAATCGAGAGGGAAAGGTGAAGAGTCGGTGGACGGTTGCCAGTTTGACAAGGTTCACGAAGGGCCGCCCCGGCCTACACGTCAGTTCGGAAATACTCCTACTACTCGATGTCATCTCACTGATATGTTGGAACGGGACCACATGTCAACGAAACATGGTGTGTAATTTCTCGTACAAAATGCGATCTGGCCGCGTTGGCCCGAGGTGCCGCACTAGTTTTTTTTTTTGAAAGTTTGTCGCATTAGTTATCGACCTTTATTTTTTTAACATGCAATCTGAATGGATAGCTCCTGTGGTCATCACACATGAGCGGATATAGTGATGGTTGATTCGCCCGAGCAACTTATTACTGTGGGAATATGGGAGTACCAGCGGATTCAAGGAACAGAGAAATGATGGTTGCTTCGTCCGAGCAACTTACTATGGTGAAGGTCGGGCTCTGTGATTTGACTACTCACTAGTCATTACTACTGCGGCGCAACGACCGGGGTGAATCTTTCCCTGAAGTTGTGTTGTGCACTCAATATTGCTGCATGGCAGGTGGAGCCGGATGAAGGATGTCCAACATGTCAGCGAAACAAAGTTGAATTGTTTCTGGCATTTCTATCAATCCTTCAGGATTTGTTTATATGTACGCATAATTTTGATGAAATTGTACTGTGATGCTATGAAGGTTTCAACTCTGATTCCCGCAGGAAAAAAAAGGTTTCAACTTAGGATTCATGTGTCTTGCCTCGAGATTATCTCGTTACAACATTCCATCAAATACAAATGAAACTACCATGGCTAATGCATCTCAATGGTTCGCAGATCAGCACCAATATTCACATCACAACTGAAGACAAAGTTCTGAGAAGGTGTACAAATAAAGAAAAAAATATAATGGATTGATGTTGTTCGTAGGCATGGCTCCATTTCCTTGGCACGGTGTTCATTGCTTGGCAACTAGTTTCACCCAGCTCTGTAGCCAAAAAAGAGGTGTATGAAGGACACCACAATCCGATCATTTTGTGCAGCTCCACTAAAATCGGGCGGACCATCCCTGTTTGCAAAGATCTCCAGTCAGTGTGATTACAATAATAGTGGAACTAGATGATGAAACATAACACACATAAATAGAAGCCGATCACCTCTACGATCTCTCTTTAGGACTAACTTCTTGTCGGAGAAGATTAGGCACGGAGTTGGATGAGGAGGATAGCAAAACCAATCTCCCTTTCCGCAGTCCCACAGAAATGTAAAAACGTTGCCCGTGTGACATTTTGGCGGAACTGCACAAAACACTCTTCAGAAAAGTGATTTGTGCAGTTCACCAAAAGGTCGCAATAGCAACGAGGTGAAAATGGATAGCCCTGTTTGCAAAAGGAGGTCGAAAGGAAACAATTACTGCCCAATAACAAGAGTTGAAGACACATACGCCGACAAAAAAGAAGCATGTTCCATGTAAAAAGGGAAAGATAGCACATGGTGGTTTATCAAAAATGGTTTGAGGACGAGATTGCAAGATGGAAAGTACGCCGGCCGAGATATGATTTAAGCAAACAACTAAAGAAGATGCACATGTAGCAACATGGGAAGATGGGCAGTGGAGCAAGGCCGGAGGAAGCTGTACCTGAGGGTCGTCAGGATGTTACTAGGAAGGCGCCGGCGGCCGCCCATACTACGGCAGCGAGCAAGTGGCGAAGGCCCTACCGCGCCGGAGCTTGGTCAGAGAGAACGGCGGGTACCGCAGATCGGGATGAGCTGCCTCAACACCGTCGAACGGAGAGACGATGCACATCCCCCCTTTCCGCCGGCGGACGGAATGCGGCCGGATCACTGACCAATGCTGAGAGAGAGAGGCCACGGCGGCCTTGTGTGAGATTGTGTGACGAGACTCACGAGAGACAAACCCATTTTTCCATTTTCCCCATGGCAATTGTTTTATATTCTAGGCGTGGTACCCGGCCCTCCTTCAAGTAAACAACCGCTACACGCGTCAAATTATCACGTGGGCTGCCTTTTCATACAGAAACGAACACCACCGTGTACCCGCCCGGGTGTGGCCGGGAACGAGACGTGAGTACGTGCGTCCTGCATGCACTTCTTATTTAGGTGCAGGTATGTACATGGGTGGGTGTGAGAGAGATGGTTTGTGCGAAACAGAGGCAATGTGTTGATGATATCTCAATCAGAAAAACGTAACATATGCAATGTGTGTGAAATGGAGTCATGGACGTGAGATATCGATAGAATTGAAAACAGGGATGAAGTGTGTGGCTGCGCGATCGATAAAGAGTGCCATCGAATTTGTGTTTGCCCACGTCTAAGATACAGGGCGGCTGGCCTACTGGAATTTGAGAGGGCAGAGGTGCAGTTCTTCTCCATGGCATGGATACCTACCTACAACGTTCGACTATCGGTGTGGGGGGGGGGGGGGTAGAGAGCGGTCGACTAGTATATGTGTGGGGAAGGAGAGAGACCTAGCTATGTATTGATGGAGATCGATCGACATCCATGGATATGTGTAGCAGAGGAATAAGGTTGGGAAAAAGACAAAGGTAGAGCGTCGGAGGGTTGGTGGTGGAGTGGCATCTCACAAATGGTGGGAGAGGCCTGCTAGACAAGCTGAGGGTATGAGTGCAATATCAATAAGAGAGGGCGGGGGATGTCTGTCTGTCTATGCACGTGCGTGTGAGAGACGGGTCGGGAGGTATTCAAGGATGATGAGGGGAGAAGATATGGTTGTGGTAAGCATGCATAACTACATAGGAAGATCAATCATCGTGTGTCCGAGAAAAGGAGAGACATAACTAGCGAGGTAAGTGTATCAGTGCTTGGTGAAAATGAATTATAGTCGACCTGGCTATATGTAGGGAGATCAGTTCATATACACGCCTGCATGTGTTAGAAGAAAATAAGGTCCAGAGAGGCAGATAGGGGGAGAGGGTGTGGCTAGGAGGTGGTGCGAGAGGCCTACCATGTCAAGGGGGGAGGAGTGTGCGAGCATGTGATTAATGAAAAGAGGGGTGGGAGTGTGCACCTACGTGGAATCGTATTGGACATATGGGGTCATGGACGGTGATAAGAGAAGAGGGGAAGTATATATGTGTTTGTTGTAGGCACACTTGGCTAGAGAGGTATATCGACTGGTGTGTGCCAGAAAGAAGGAGACGGGGGCCTACACACACCGCTGGTGGACGACCTAAAGAGAAATAATGAACGTGTGTGATGGAGGGGACACTATGGGTGTGTGAGGGGGGCGGGCGTGTGCATGCACGATAGAAAGTTAGCGCTAGCTAGCTACAAATAGAAGAGGATCGTGAAGGTGTAAAATACGAACAAAGATCATAATTCATTATAAAAAGGTGGATACGGATACTTGAAGAAGATATCATAATGTAGAACATTGATTATAATTTGGGCTAATGTATGGCTTTTGCAACTCAGGTCTAAATACTTGTCATAATGTAGGGGGCGGGGCACTATACTTTGTGTGATAAACACGGTGTACATATGGAACATGGTTTAGATTATGAATATATAGTTAGTACATCAAATGTACTATTATTTGGAATCAACATCAAGTGTATTCAAAAAATAGAATTCGAGTTCATGTAGTACACATAGTTCATATCTATCTCTATAGTAATCATGTGGTGTTTTTATTAACGTAATACACGAATGATGGTTGAAGTTGGCAATAATCATGATTGTAGATTCTTATTGAAATAGAGAAACGAATTCAAATTTAGTTCGAATTGCAGCGTAGTATAGACATTCGGAATGCACTAAAATGTTGGTATGAGTAGGTTACATGCATTATACAGCAAGCGAAAAAAATTAATCGGACATAACATGGATTCATACTCCCTCCTTCCATCTATATAGGGCGTAATGAGATTTTTAAGACCGCCTTTGACTATTGACAAGATTAATAGTACATGACATGCACAATGTGAAAATTATATCATTGAAAGAACCTTTCACGGACGAAGTTAACGGTGTGCTTTGTGTAAGTTGCATGTCATATATCATTGCTCTAATATTTGGTCAAAGTTAGCATCGGAAAATGCATTAGGCCCTATATAGATGGAAGGGGGGAGTAGCTTTGAATAGCATTTGTATAGTAAAATGGGGCAAGACTCTCTCTTTGTGTGGTGTGAATAGTTTTATTTTTTCGTTTTCTTTTTGGTTGAGGGAAGTGCGAATTGATTTGGTACGTACAAGTACAATATTACTACACGTTAGGCTTGTCCCTAAAATTCAACCCGCGTCTTGTTATATCCCGAAAATTCAGATATTGTGCTCCCAAAACTGGCGCCTTCACAACCCGCGCCTTGCTATCCCGAAATTACAACGCACGCAAAACTCCCTCCAGCTGCCAAATCCCGACACGCGAAAGCCCCCTTCTAACCCTGAGCCGAAAAGGGCCGCTAGTTCATATCGGTGGGGGGTACTTTTGTAACACACCCTACATTTTGGACAAGTGCGCCCCTAAGTCATGCTTCACCCCCTCCCATCGCCCCCTTTTCACCATTCGAAATCCTAGGCCGCCATAACCTCTCCGCTCCAGCCGCGAAACCCCACCCTCCTCCGTCCGCCACGTCACCGCTGCCCAGCCGGAGCCTCTTCCTCGACGACGTCGTCCACCGCAACAGCTCGACGTCCCTCGTCCACCTGCCCAGATGAGGATCCGTCGTCCATCTCGCCGTCCCGCCGGTTCAGCCGCCCCGTCCTCCACCTCCAAGGAGCTACTCCGACGATCGCCTCATCTATCATGGTTGCTCCATCCCCACAGCACCGCCTTAACTTGCTCCACCGAAACCGCAACATCCTCACCGACTCCTCGGACAAAGCCGAGGCCTACTCGGCGCCACCAAAGAGGTTGTACACTCATCGCATCGCACCTTCTCCTTAACTCGACCTCCCGGCGCTGATGGTGCTCCATCCCGCACCCCCATGGAGCGGCTACCTTGAAGCCGGCGCCGCGGGCGACATCTCCATGGCGGCTCTCCCCCAGTGCGAGGCCCCTTCGGCGACGGCATCCATACCAGTCAGATCTGCTGCTGCTGCTCCGGTTCTCGCTTGCTCGCTCGCGCTGCTACCGCTGCTCCGGCTCTCGCTCGATCGCTCACTCGCCCAGCTGCTGCTGCTGCTCTCCCCCTCGCTCGTGCTGCTGCTCTGCTCCGATTAAGCCACACTTCAGTCGACTGAATCGACTTTTGGGTCAGTTGATTTTCAGGAGTTGGGGGGGCTCGCCGGAGTTAAGGAAGAACCACCCGCAGCAGGGACGGGGGCTCGCCGGAGAGGTACCCTACTATCTATCTTAGGGTTCAGGGTGGGGGCGGGGGTCCTAGAGGGCTGGCCGGGGCAGCGGTGGCGAGTTGTTTCGGGGTGGCGAGGCGGCGCTGGGGCCGGCGGTTCGGCCGGTGGTGGCAGGCGGCTCAGGGGGGTGTAGGTTGAAGATGAACTGCAGGCCCTCCCTAAACTACATGTCAAGTGCCTCTCTGCTTCCATTGCATTTAGTTTCGACAGTAGCATTCAGATTCCACAGTAAATTTTAGTTTCGACAGTTAAGTTCAGAGTCAACAGCTTTTACCTCATCTGTTGTAGTCAGGTGGTTTTTGGTGATGTTAATTTTACATCCATTTTACATCATCTATTGGAGATGCTATTAGAATCCCACTTGAGATTGACGATGTCTGTCTTGTGCTGCTTCAGCCTTGACGTCTTACGGCTCACCAGAGCTGCTCCAACGACAGAACGATCCATCACAATAGAGCAGTGCCCTGGACGCCGTCTACAGATTCCTCAGATCTTCCTCCACACCTCCGACTGCCACCTCTGCCTCAACTGCTTCAGCGACCAACCCAATGATGCTGAGGTCGTCACGGCTACGGCAAAGAGGTTGTACACTTGTTGCATCACTTATTACTATACATTCACGTTGATCCATTAGGGCTATTTTGGTTCAACGGAAAAACATAGCAATAGGGAATTTTCCAATGGCACTCTACTATTCAATTATTCATGCATTTTGTTGAAAGGAATGAAGCAAAACATCCACCTGGACCTACTTTTCAAAATCCTATGCATGAAAACAAGACCAAGTGCATTAGTGCCAGAATAACATTCTAACTGTACATGCTTTCATATGGTTTCTCTTTATTTTGGCCATGTTTCTTTGCATTCCTCTGCTCTTCCAATTCCTGTAAACCAAACACCAAAGTTGACAGAAATCCTGTGTTTACAAATGCTCCGTTTACCATGTGCATTTTCCTATCCTATTCCGGTGTTTTTCCTATCCCTGCATTTTAAGAATCATGCAAGCCAAATGAGCCCTTACAGAATTACTTCAGTTACAGGTACGTGTCAAAGGGAACTTTGTGTGGTTTTTCCTGCTCCTGCGCGACGTCGTCCACCTCACCTGAGCTGCTCCATCGACAGAAGCATCCACCAAACCAAACATCATGACTCCTGACCGTCTTTCGCCGCCTCGGATCTCCTTCCCTGCCACCGGCACCCACCCCAACGGCATCACCATCATCGACTCAGCAGATGAACCTGAGCAGTACACGGGTCCACAAGAGAGGTCGCACTCTTTTGTTTCTGCTTATGTTATGCATTGCTTAAACTTACCTGCTGCTTTATCGTCCTGTTCAGCTCTTGGACTCCCAACTCAGGTCCAAATTAATGTTCAAACTTGAGTTCTAAATTAGTTGTGGGGCACATATCGAGGCAGCAATGAATAGTATGTATGTCTAATATCTAGTTCACCTAGGATATGCCTATGTTGTTCATCTTGGGTGGGAAACAAATAGTAAAGCAATCATCATCTGTCTTTTTATTAATTTAAAGCAATCATCAGCCTGCTATCATTATTTTTTGATCCATCCACTGGTTGTTACCATCACTCTAAATTTCTGCATGCTCTCCTTACATAATCTCACCATATTTTTTTCGTATGCATGTCAGATATTGTACACAGTCATGCTGAACATGTAGAGAAAAAGAGAAGAGTTTTGCGCGGCAATACAATGTCATGCAGACATCGCTCCATGGTGGGTTCAATGGCAAACCCTCCCCACCCCTCTCCAGATTGTAATCCAGAGGAAGATATCTGTTCTGAGGCGGATTCAGACGCTGCTGACCACTCATATTTACCCCCCAAGGTGTTTTCTCTACCTTGGCATGATGATGTTAGTCATATCATGCATATGTTGCCTTGCAGTGCCTACTTTTGACATCATATATGTCATCTGCTTAGTTTAGACATGTTCTGTAATGCCACCTATTTAGTTTCTATATCATATATGGGAATTATGCAGTCTCATGTCTTTTAGCCAGCCATAATATATGTGAAATGTGCAATGCCATCCTGTTTAACCAGGCATCATCTATTTTAATGATATCTTGCCCATCCTTTTCTTCATTACATTTCCATTTGTCGACAATGTTTGTACATTAAACTACTCTTCCTGTGAATCAGCCATTTGGGTGGGAGATGGAAAAATCTGGAGTGAAAACAAGGCCTTCAGAGCAGACTGGGCTACCTGTCAAAGCAGATCTCTTGTTGGGTCCCGATAGCTCCTCAGAGATGGATTCAGAGACAGATGACCAGTCCTATTCCCCTACTGAGGTGTATGCTCTAACTTGGCACGGTTATACTGCTCATATCATGCATACGGTGTCTTGCATTGCATAGTTTAGACATCATATACACAATATTCAACACCATGTTCTTAGTTCAGACATCATATCGAATGCCCTCTGTTTAGCATATAAATCACATATGTGAATTAAATGATGCGATCCTGATTACTTAGATAACATGTAGGTGAATTATGTCATGTGATCATGTTTAGTTATTCATCATATCTTTGAATTATGTTATGCTATGCTATCCAGTTTAGATAGACATCATATATGTGAAATTATGTCATGCTATCCGTTTTAGTTAAACAATATACATGTCAACTATTTCATGCCCTCTTTTTTCCACACTATCTATTGCATCTGTCTCTCATACAATGTCTGTACATTCAACTATGTTTCTGTTTATCAGCCATTTGAATTGGAGCGGGTGATGCTAGTATCTAGCAGAATAAAAACATGGTCTTCAAATAAAATAGTGCTACCTCTTGGTGGAGATAACACCCCGGTTGTACATGCACAAGAACCAGCTCTACCACACATAACCCAAACTCTCGCAGATTGTAACCCTACTGCGATGGACAGAGAACCAGCTTCACCCAATCTAACCCCAACCCCAGCCGATAGTAACCCAGTTCCTATTGACACAACACCATCTCCACCACAGAGCTCCCAAACAAGAGCAGTCAGTAAGGCAGCTCCAGTGCCCAAAGGGCCAGTACTATCACGGCGAACCCCAACTCCACCAGTTAGTACGCCTATTCCTGTGGAGGAAGCACAACCAGCCAATCGTAGTTTAGCATCTATCGCATTTGATGTTGTTAAATCGTATGTGCGTATCTTCCCGTCTTGGAAATATTATACTGAAGATGAAGGAAAATGCCAGTTGCAAGTGTTTGTCCAGGAGCTATGTGTAAGTAATGTTATTCATGGCAATTACTTTGCTTCGTCCCATACATCCTACCTCCATGATGGTTATAATACAGCAAATTTTGCCATTTTTCTCTATAGAGAAGGACCGATTTGGAAACTCAGGATGAGGTAACCTGTGCTAATACCTCTGCTATCTTCAAGAATGCTTGGTGGCAGTATCAGAATTACCTGAAGAAAACGTACTTCACTGGCAAAGAAACTCATCAAATTCCCTTACGTTCTCCTGAGACACATTTACTGGACGATGACTGGGAACGCCTTGTTCTGTACTGGTCCCGAACCAAGAATGTGGTAAGGTCGATGAGCTCATTTTCTATTTTTAAGTATTATATTCTTGCGTCTTACTGTACTCTGTTCATGTAGAACAAGTGCCTAAACCTGAAGAACAACTGTTCTAATTTAAGATTCCATTGCTAACATAGTTCAAAAAAGCGCTAGGTGTTAATTGTGCATTTTGCCACCGCCTTGCGCTTTACTGACCAAAGCGCATGCTTATGCGTAGTTATGCACAGATTAAGCGTAGTTATGCGCAATGCGTTTTGCCAACGCCTAGAGCCTAGGCGCGCTTAAGCGCTCGCTTAGGCGCGCCTTTTTTATCTATGATTGCTTTGCTCTTGTATCACTGTATTTACTGATACAAACTTATTTTTAAATTGAAGGATCCAATCGAAACTCCAATGGCACAGCAGCTATGTTCACGCATGTTTCTTTAACAGGTTTGCCCTTATCAATAGCTCTTTTGATTTCAATTTCAATTGTGTATACAGTTGACTTTCATATCATGCACATTACTAGCATCACAACAAAGCCAATAGTGTTGTTGTACATGTAGACCCGTGGTACCCATCTGAAATCTTGTTGTGCCTTGTAGTTTCCCACGCTTTGTATTGTTTCACTGTTGCTTTGTCTTGAACTGATATGATTTGAATCGTGTCTCTATTTTGATTTGGCAAGACAATGCAGTGACCATAGGACATAGATATATGTTTGTTTGATGCTTTTATTATGTACTAGTACTTGGCAATAGAAGACTTGGTAGTTTAATCCTGTCCACCTTACTAATGAACTGGTTCACCGAAATGAGTCTCATGTACTAGTACATGCTAAACTTGTTATGTGTCTGCTTGTTTCTTCTTTTAGAATGCTCACAGAATATTGGGGAAGAGTGCCTTATTAAGCAATGGTAAAGGAAGTAATGCAGATAAGGTTCAAGATAGTGACACATCCTTGTTGGTCTCCAACAAAGCTGATAAAACAGCTAAGGAAGACTATCTTGAAGACAGCGAGACAACCCCAAAGTCCTGTCTTGGTTTAGTGTTTGAGTTACTGGCCACTACCGCTTGCACAAGCTATTCAAACTCACTGTCTGAATCAGTTCGGTTTCTTGAGTCTCAACTACAAGCTGAAAGACATCGATCAGCTGTGCTGCAACAAGAAGCAGAAGGACTGCGGAAGTCCCTAGAGCATTCAGATGCATACTTTCTGGTGCAATAGCAAGCGTTGGAGGATTTTAGCGCCAAACAGGACAAAGCTAATCAGCTTGCTAAGCTTATTGCCAGCATGGTGGATACCCAGGATAACGTTTCTTGAGCTCTTCTGAAGTTGTTTCAGTTATGCTCTTGTTTTGCCTCCGCGTTTATTTGCACTAGTGGCCAATTTTGACAGCCAGTGTATGTAATATGCTGCTTTGTTCCCTATATTTGCACTGGTGGCGAACTTTGATGCCCAGTGGATGTAATATGTGTAATAGCGGTAATAGGCTAGCCTTAATTGCTTGCTTATTTATTTCCTTGTTGCCTTGTTTAGTTGTTTGCTTGTAGTCACTGCAGTTCTTTTTCTGTGTTTTTCTAGTGGCCACAATAGCCTATTTTTGGTAACTAGGCCAAAATAATCATGGCAACACACGGACTGTTGTAACCATGGGCCTCCTGCAGGCCATATGATCCATGGGCCTTCGTTCGGCCATAGGACCATTGGCCTTCTATACGGGCCGTAGGATCCATCGGCCTTCTATACGGGCCTTAGGGATCAATGGGCCTTCTACGGGCCGTAGGGTCCATGGGCCTTCTACGGGCCGTATGATCCATGGGCCTCATACGGGCCGTACTATCCATGGGCCTCATACGGGCCGTAGGATCCATGGGCCTTCTATGGGGCGTATCATCATTTCGCCAATCATGGGCCGTACTATTCGTGGACCATAACGGGCCGTTAATAGGCCGTATTTGATTACTCTATGAAAACAGCCCAATGGGTTTTTTTACATGAAAAAGGCCCAACGTATTAACGGTCCGCAAACGGGCCGACTGTCACGACGGGCTGAATTTGGCCCACAAGCAGAAAAATGACAGTAACGGGCCGTATGTAACCGAATGCTCCAAATGAGCCCAAGAATCAATGGGCCCTGAGAAGGCCGAAAGATAACTTGGGCTGGAAACGGCCCAATGGAATAACGGGCCGTTAATGGGTATAAAGTGATACACTGTTCATTACGGGCCAGTTTCACCACGGGCCGTTAATGGGCCAAGAGTTACAATGGTCCTCATATGGGCCGAAACAAGTCATGGGCCACACATGGGCCAGAAGTTAAAACGGGCTGAATCATATTGGACAACACAGATGACGCTACTGGGCCTAATTCGGATAGGGCGTAACGGGCCCTGGGTTAGCAGGCTGTAAATGGGCTATATGCGAACAGGCCGTTAACAGGCTTTCCGTGGGCCGGCCCGCCACCTTTTGACCAAGTCAAACGGGCCGGCCTTTTCACAGGAATGGGCCTCTGTTGGGCCGTGCCACGTGTCGATGTATCATAGGCGCCTCCGGTCCAATGAGCGGATGACATCTGTCCCAACGGTGAGCCGACACGTGTTTCCTCCAGCCAATGATGATTTTACACGTGGAAAATCCCCATTGGTCGGGGCTGTTAACGGGTTATCGGATCCAAAACCCGACCCGATAGCTTAACGGCGTTCCGTTATGGTGGATGCCACGTGTCGGTCACCCTTGATGGAAGCACTTCTGTGACGCGCGATTTATTGTCATGGAAGTGGACATTTCCGTGATGATAATTTTGGTAATGTCATGGAACACTTCTACGACAGCACAGGTATGACTATCTTGATTCTGTCATAAATTTGTCATGGATGTACATGCATGACAAAAAACGTGACCTACTGTGACAAACACGTATCATCACGGAAGTGTATTTTTTTGTAGTGGTGCTTTATGCTTCATATTAATATTGTATGATGTGTTGCCATCCTATTATGTCTGAGTAGATTTTCGTTGTCCTACGGGTGATTGATGAATTGCTATGATTGGTTTAATTTTCTTGTGGTTATGTTGCTGTCCTATTATGCCCTCCGTGTCACGCAAGCGTGAGGGATTCCCGCTATACGGTGTTGCAATACGTTCATGATTCACTTATAGTGGGTTGATTGAGTGACAGAATCATGAACCCGAGTAAGGGGGTTGTGGCGTATGGGATAAAGGGGACATTATTTTTTAATGCTATGGTTGAGTTTTACCTTAATGATCTTTTGTAGTTGCGGATGCTTGCTAGATTTCCAATTATAAGTGCATATGATCCAAGAAGAGAAAGTATGTTAGCCTCTCCCACTTAAAACTTGCTATCGTTCTAGTAAAGTAGTCAATTGCTTAGGGACAACTTCACAACTCCTACTACAACTTTTCCACACTCGCTATATTTACTTTATTGCTTCTTTATCTAAACAGCCCCCAGTTTATATTTACGTTCTCTTTATTATCTTGCAATTCTATCCAACAACACCTACAAAGTACTTCTAGTTTCATACTTGTTCTAGGTAAAGTGAACGTCAAGCGTGCGTAGAGTTGTATCGGTGGTTGATAGAACTTGAGGGAATATTTATTCTACCTTTAGCTCCTCGTTGGGTTCGACACTCTTACTTATCGAAAGAGGCTACAATTGATCCCCTATACTTGTGGGTTATCAATAGAATATTCACCCATAGGTCTAGAATCACAACATGCAACCGTTCGACCTCAGATCCAAGGGCTCTCGGAAGCCCGTATCATGGGAGCATGGAAAGCTTCGTATCACCTGTAATTTTCAAGACGCTTGACATGCGAACACGCAGATGCATGAAGCCATTCGTTGAGTAGACATGACATCTAATTGGGCCCCCATAGTATTGTGCATGAATCCATTTATCCACCAGGCAAGCCACTACCCTGTCGTTTGCACGCCCCACTCAGCGTTTTTACAATCAAAAAACCGCTAGCGGTTTGTTCCTACTCATCCCCGGACGTCCTTTAACATTATGACAGTTCGCTCCTAGTTGTCCCGTCCTTTCACATTACGGCAGTTCCACTAATCCTAGCCCTCCTCCCAAATCCATGGTGTCCCAAATCTCCATGATCGGTGGTGAGTACAAGGTTAGGACCATCATTGGCGATGAGTTCGACGTCATCTACACCCGTTCCTCCGCAACGGTGAAAGGATGCCTTGCTCACTTCATATGCATGTTCGAAAAGTCAAATGATGAGTGGGTCGCTGCGCTAGATGTTGAGTACACCACAACCCTGGACAAAGAGAAGAATCTAAAGGAGGAAGAGAAGATGAAGCCCGCCGTGATCCAGGTTTGTGTGCATAACTTATTGTAGGACCTTGAGAAAAGGTGTCTAGAAGGGGGGTGATTAGACACTAAGTACCAAAGTTGGAATTTTTAAGATCTTTAAGTTTAGGTGAAGTTTAGGCACAAGTTTAACATTCACAATACAAAGCAAGCAAGCATGCAAACAGTTTATGAGCAGCGGAAAGTAAAGCATGCAACTTGCAAGAATGTAAAGGGAAGGGTTTTGAGGATTCAAACGCAATTGGAGACACGGATGTTTTTGCCGTGGTTCCGATAGGTGGTGCTATCGTACATCCACGTTGATGGAGACTTCAACCCACGAAGGGTAACGGTTGTGTGAGTCCACGGAGGGCTCCACCCACGAAGGGTCCACGAAGAAGCAACCTTGTCTATCCCACCATGGTCGTCGCCCACGAAGGACTTGCCTCACTAGCGGTAGATCTTCACGAAGTAGGCGATCTCCTTGCCCTTACAAACTCCTTGGTTCAACTCCACAATCTTGTCGGAGGCTCCCAAGTGACACCTAGCCAATCTAGGAGACACCACTCTCCAAGAAGTAACAAATGGTGCGTTGATGATGAACTCCTTGCTCTTGTGCTTCAAATGATAGTCTCCCCAACACTCAACTCTCTCTCATAGGATTTGGATCTGGTGGAAAGAAGATTTGAGTGGAAAGCAACTTGGGGAAGGCTAGAGATCAATATTCATATGGTAGGAATGGAATACCTTGGCCTCAACACATGAGTAGGTAGTTCTCTCTCAGAAATGGTAAGTTGGAAGTGTAGGTTTGTTCTAATGGCTATCTCCACAAATGAAGAGGAGGTGGAGGGGTATATATAGCCTCCACACAAAATCTAACCGTTACACACAATTTACCAAACTCGGTGGGACCGAATTTAGAAACTCGGTCGGACCGATTTAGCAAATCTAGTGACCGTTAGGATTTTCGGTGGGACCGACATGCAACTCGTTAGGACCGATATGGTTAGGGTTAGGGCATAACGTAATCTCGGTGAGACCAATTACACAAACTCAGTGAGACTGATTTTGGTAATTAGCTAACCAGAGAGTTGATCAGGCAAACTCGGTTGGACCGATTACTCAAACTCAGTGGGACCGATTTTGGTAATGAGTCAACCAAGAAGTTTGCATTGTAATCTCGGTAGTACCAATTGCTCAAACTCGGTGAGACTGATTTTGATAATGGACATACGCAGAGAGATGACAATCCCATCTCGGTGAGACCGAGATCCCTATCGGTGAGACCGATTTGCCTAGGGTTTGTGGCAGTGGCTATGTCATCTGAACTCGATGGCATCGGATAGAAAGAATCGGTGTGGCCGAGTCTGACTTTAGGTTTAGGACATATGTGTGGAAATGGGAAAGTAGTTGAGGGTTTTGGAGCATATCACTAAGCACTGTGGAGTAAGAAACTCATTAAGCAACACCTCATCCCTCCTTGATAGTATTGGCTTTTCCTATAGACTCAATGTGATCTTGGATCACTAAAATATAAAATGAAGAGTCTTGAGCTTGAAGCTTTAGCCAATCCTTTGTCCTTAGCATCTCGAAGGGGTTCCCACATCCTTTAGTCCATGCCACTCCATTGTTGAACTTATCTGAAACACACTAGATAAAAGTGTTAGTCCAACAAGAGATATGTTAACATTAATTACCAAAACCACCTAGGGAGCACTTGTGCTTTCAATCTCCCCCTTTTTGGTAATTGATGACAACATACATCAAAGCTTTAGATAAAGATATAGAGAATAGTAAGTAAAGCTTTGGAAGGACATGTAACAAGCATAGTCTCCCCCTACATGTATACAATCATGTGAATATGGAATATAAAAGCATGTGAGAGCATATCCATGATAGAGAAGGCAATGTGTTACATGTATCTTGGCCATATGCATTGGAGCAAAGAATATTAAAGAAAATACCTTCATGCTCATGAGCCCTTCTTGCAAACAGTATGTACATCAGCAAGAATCCCTCATACACATGATTGTGATGCATATACTTACCTTGTAGTCTTGAGTTGGCTTAGGATGGAATGAACCTGCATAAACAAGGTTAGATAACACAGGTAGATCTACTAGCCAGAGCAAACAGAAGAAACTACAAGAATACCAAGACTGGGATGACATGTAGAGAGTGAGTACTAAGTACCACAATGGATTAGACATGTCCCCAAGAGTAAAGATATGCAATGAATTTAAATGATTTCTTTCCCTTAGATGTCTTGCTCCCCCTGAATCTAGCATGGGATACTGGGAGAAGATAGGGAATAGAAAATCAGAGCTGAAAGATATAAATGATGACAGAGCTAATGCAAGTAAGCAGGAAAGATCATATGAACATGTCTCTCCCCTCAAGAAGACATGTGGCATCTCTCCTCTTGAACACCAAGCATCTGGGATCCTTGAGAAATACTTTCTACTTAAGTATTCTCTCTCCCCCTGAGGATCTCTCTCCCCCTGAGGAGGTGATATGCTCTTTCTATGATGTGATCTCTTTAAGTGATAAGCTTTGATGTGATCTCTCTCTACCCCTTTGACATCAATTTCCAAGAAGGGTTTGATCCTTGAGTCACAGCACAAAGCATTTATAAAAATGTGATGCTTGTAGAGGAGAAGATCCATTGAGTGGAGCTGGATCGGAAGAAACATAGAATAAGTGGCAAACTATTTTTCCTATTGTGAAATCGGTGGCACCGAGTGGTATGCCTCGGTTTTACTGAAGGGATTCGATTGAACCGAAAACAACAAATCGGTGAAACCGAGTTCATCGCAGAGAAAACACTTGTCACCTCAGCTCACTAGACTAGTAAGATCTCACAAAGATGTGCAAGGAATTTACTGAAAGATATGCAGTGAATTGGATGCAGAAAAATGCAGTGCAAACAGAAAGAAATCTAGATGAAGTTTTTTTGAAAGGGGAAACCAATATGCATGATACAAATGCAAAAACACAGAAAAGGACACAAGAGAACTTCATCTAGAGATGGTCGGCGACAAAGTCACCTATGTTAGAGTATATTGACTTAGGAGTCAAGTGAGATCACTTGATCATAGGTCATACTCATCGTTTAAGCTCAAAATGGGGTTGCCATTTTCCGTTTAAGCATCTTGATGTATTCACATCTTGTCGAGTTGCTTTATCTCATGTCTTGGAGTAAAGCTTCTCTAAGATGGAATAACATACCTTGGTTGGTGGTGTTGTCCATGTAGTTGAACTTGTGTGGGTTGCTCAAGGTTGATGTAGCTCATCAAGAATTGGGAGCACCACTTGGAATTTGAGTCCATCTACCTACATGGGTTAGTTCTTGCAAGGAGAGCACTTGTATATCCAAAAATGACAATCATGAAGCTCAACATAGAATTTCTCAAAGGATATGTTTGAATGGTTCCGTGCTTCCTTGTCTTCAACCACCATAGTGTAGAAACTTGGTGATGTAGAGATTGCTCAAGATGTGAGTAGATTACAATCTCATGGAATTTGATTCAACCAAGTACTACATGGGTTAAGATGCAAATATATCCAAGACATAAGATTTTCATCATAAGAGAAATATCAAGGATTAGTCATAAGCTCATGTCTTGCATGTATCCAATGGAGTTTCTACTCCAAGTTTGAAGCATCAATGATGTTCAATTCTCCTCTTAACCTACAAAACACTTTCTCATCAAGAGGTTTAGTGAATATATCCGCTAATTGCTTTTCGGTGCGAACATGCTTAAGATTAATGTCACCCTTAGCAACATGATCTCGAATGAAATGATGACGAACTTCAATATGCTTAGTTCGAGAATGTTGTACAGGATTATGACCAATTTTAATAGCAATTTCATTGTCACAAAGCAATGGAACATGTTTCACATATATCCCATAATCTATAAGAGTTTGGGTCATCCAAAGTAATTGAGCACAACATGAACCAGCGGCAATGTACTCCGCTTCGGCGGTAGATAAGGATACCGAGTTTTGTTTCTTGGAGGACCAAGACACAAGAGATCTACCAAGAAATTGACAAGTACCCGAAGTGGACTTTCTATCAACCTTGTCCCCGGCATAGTCCGAGTTGGAGTAGCCAACAAGATCGAAAGAGGCCCTCTTAGGATACCAAATGCCGAAATTTGGTGTATGGATTAAGTATCTCACTATCCTTTTCACGGCCCTAAGATGACATTCTTTAGGAGCAGCTTGATATCGTGCACACATGCACACACTTTGCATGATATCGGGACGTGAAGCACATAGATATAGTAATGAACCAATCATAGAGCGATAAACCTTTTGATCAACCGGTTCACCATCTTTGGTCAAGTCAAGATGTCCACTAGTAGGCATGGGTGTTGACATACCTTTGCATTCTTGCATATTGAACTTCTTGAATAAGTCCTTGGTATACTTTGTTTGAGAGACAAAAGTACCTTCCCTAGTTTGCTTGATTTGCAGCCCAAGGAAGAATTTGAGTTCACTCATCATAGACATCTCAAACTTCTCCGACATTAGCTTCCCAAACTTTTCACTAAAATGAGGGTTAGTTGAACCAAATATAATATCATCAACATAGATTTGGCACACAAATAGTTCTCCATTAACCCTTTTAGTAAAGAGAGTAGAATCAATTTTCCCAATTTCAAAGCCTTTTTCAATAAGGAATTTGGTCAAGCATTTATACCATGCTCTAGGAGCTTGTTTAAGACCATAAAGAGCTTTGTGAAGTTTGCAAACATGATTGGGTTTCTTAGGATTGACAAAGCCGGGAGGTTGCTTAACATAAACTTCCTCCTCTATTTCACCATTTAGAAAAGCACTTTTAATGTCCATTTGGTACAAGGTGATATCATGATGATTAGCATAGGCAAGTAAGATGCAAATGGACTCAAGTCTAGCAACGGGAGCATAAGTCTCACCATAGTCCATACCTTCGACTTGTGTGTAGCCTTGGGTGACGAGACGTGCTTTGTTGCGAACTACTTGTCCATCTTCATCTTTCTTGTTGCGAAACACCCATTTGGTATCGATGATGTTGTGGTTGTTGTCGGGCTTCTCAACCAATGTCCAAACTTGGTTCCTCTCAAAGTTGTGTAGCTCTTCATGCACAGCATTTATCCAATCCGGATCTTCCAATGCTTCTTTGACCTTCATAGGTTCAATGCTAGAGATGAAAGAATAGTTTTCACAAAAGTTAGCTAAACGAGTTTTAGAGCGAGTGATTCTCCCGGTTTGAATATCATTGTAGATTTGCTCGATGGGATGATCTTTAGCAATTCTTGCTCGAACTCGTGAAAGCTTTTGCTTGGTTCTTGGTTGAACTTCTTCTTCATCTTGTTCTTCTTCTTGGCCTTCTTCATTGTTGGCATTGTCGTTCTCCTGTCGTGGTGGAGAAAGAGGTTGTTGACGTTCATCTTGATGCATTTCCTCGTTTTCATCATCTTGATGCGTCCCACTTGTGGATGCTTCCGTATCAACTCTTGGTTCACCTTGTCGTGAAGTAGAAGCTTCCACTTGGACGGACGAGGTACTCTCCTTCACCTCCGTTGGACGGACCTTGCCAATAGACAAGTCTTGAATTGCTTCCGAAGGATCTTTGTCTCCTACATCAATTGGCAATTGCTCTACTTGCGAGCCGTTAGATTCATCAAACTTCACATCTACCATCTCTTCAACCTTTCGGGTGAAACTGTTGTAGACACGGTAAGTGTGAGAGTTTGAGCCATAACCTAGTAGGAAACCTTCATGAGACTTAGGAGCAAATTTAGAACGATGATGCTTATCAAGAATGTAGCACTTTGAGCCGAATACTCGAAAGTATCCAACTTGGGGTTTGTTACCGGTGAGGAGCTCATATGCCGTCTTGCCGAGTAGCTTGTGAAGATACAAGCGATTTGTTGCATGACAAGCTGTCTCAACCGCTTCTGCCCAAAAGTGCTTTGGCGTCTTGTACTCATCAAGCATCGTTCTCGCCATTTCGATGAGCATCCGGTTCTTCCTCTCAACAACTCCATTTTGTTGAGGTGTGTACGTAGCCGAGAACTCGTGTGAAATGCCTTCTTCGTCAAGAAAGGTGTCCACATTTGCGTTCTTGAACTCTGTTCCGTTGTCGCTGCGAACCTTCTTGATCTTCACTTCAAATTGATTTTGGGCCTTCCTAGCTAAGTTTTTGAAGATCTTTTGAACCTGTGATTTATCATCGAGAAAGAACACCCACGTAAATCTTGAAAAATCATCAACTATAACTAGACCAAAAGAATTTCCACCGAGACTCTTGTAGGAGTTGGGACCAAAAAGATCCATGTGAAGTAGCTCGAGTGGCCTCCTTGTGGTCATGATGTTCTTCACGGGATGCCTTCCTCCAACCTGTTTACCTGCGTGACAAGCGCTGCAAAGTCTATCCTTATCAAATATGACATCGTTCACTCCAAGGATATGATTTCCTTTAATAAGCTTGTCAAGGTTTCGCATACCAACATGACCTAGTCGTCTATGCCATAACCAACCTTTTGAGGATTTAGCAATGAAGCAAGTTTTAGGTTGAGACTTTTTAGTGAAATCAACAACGTATAGATCACCTCTACGCACACCGGTAAAGACCATTTTATGATTATCTTGATGAAACACTTGGCAATCTACTTCAATAAATAGGACATTGAAACCGAAATCGGCAAGTCTAGATACTGAAGGTAAGTTGTATCCAAGAGATTCAACGAGCATGACATTTTGTATGGAGCTATCATGTGATATGGCCACCTTACCGAGGCCAGCCACCTTACCTTTTGAGTTGTCACCGAAAGTGACATACTTTCGAGGACTATCATTTTCAGCAAGCTCACGAAACATGTCTTTATCTCCAGTCATGTGATCGGTACATCCACTATCAAGAACCCATTCCTTTCCTCCTGACATATATCCCCGAAGATTTGCCATAAGACCAAAATGTCTCATTGCATCATCAAGATCGAAGTCACTATCATCATCCTCATCGTAGTATCCATGTTCAACATCGTCATGTGGTGGATCAAATCCTAGAGAGGGTGATTCGTTAGAGTGAGTTTGACAATGATCTTGCTTATGAATTTTTATAGCTTCGGAAATAATATCACTAATGATTCCAACATCTCCTTTAGCACGCATAAGGTTTGTAAACTCAAATAGACGATCACCAAACATAGGATCACTAGTATTCATCTTACTCAAAGCAATGGACTTATGGAGAATTTCATCTAGATTTTTTAAGGAATAATTTGGAAAGCGTTCCTCAAGAAATTTCCACATGGTGTAGGCACACTTAAGAGTAGGCAAACATCCAATCAAGTTTCTAGGCAATCCTCTAATGATAAGTTCGGCAGTTCTAAGATTCGTAATCATGTCAATTGACTCATCAAGAGTAGGATGCATAAGATCAACATGAGGTGCACAAGGGCTAGCAATGTACTTGTTCAAATGATATTGATTGAAGATTACAAGCATCTCATTTTTCCACTCATGAAAATACTCTCCATCAAGAATAGGCACTCTATGTCTAAGACTCCCCAAGGTAGACTCATCCATCTTCCTCCAATGGTGATTAAACCAAGGCAATGGAGACCAAAGCTCTGATACCACTTGTAGGACCTTGAGAAGAGGTGTCTAGAAGGGGGGTGCTTAGACACTAAGTACCAAAGTTGCAATTTTTAAGATCTTTAAGTTTAGGTGAAGTTTAGGCACAAGTTTAACATTCACAATACAAAGCAAGCAAGCATGCAAAGAGTTTATGAGCAGCGGAAAGTAAAGCATGCAACTTGCAAGAATGTAAAGGGAAGGGTTTTGGAGGATTCAAATGCAATTGGAGACACGGATGTTTTTGGCGTGGTTCCGATAGGTGGTGCTATCGTACATCCACGTTGATGGAGACTTCAACCCACGAAGGGTAACGGTTGCGCGAGTCCACGGAGGGCTCCACCCATGAAGGGTCCACGAAGAAGCAACCTTGTCTATCCCACCATGGCCGTCACCCACGAAGGACTTGCCTCACTAGCGGTAGATCTTCACGAAGTAGGCGATATTCTTGCCCTTACAAACTCCTTGGTTCAACTCCACAATCTTGTTGGAGGCTCCCAAGTGACACCTAGCCAATCTAGGAGATACCACTCTCCAAGAAGTAACAAATGGTGCATTGATGATGAACTCTTTGCTCTTGTGCTTCAAATGATAGTCTCCCCAACACTCAACTCTCTCTCATAGGATTTGGATCTGGTGGAAAGAAGATTTGAGTGGAAAGCAACTTGGGGAAGGCTAGAGATCAAGATTCATATGGTAGGAATGGAATATCTTGGCCTCAACACATGAGTAGGTAGTTCTTCTCAGAAATGGTAAGTTGGAAGTGTAGGTTTGTTCTGATGGCTCTCTCCACGAATGAAGAGGAGGTGGAGGGGTATATATAGCCTCCACACAAAATCTAACCGTTACACACAATTTACCAAACTCGGTGGGACCGAATTTAGAAACTCGGTCGGACCGAATTAGCAAATCTAGTGACCGTTAGGATTTTCGGTGGGACCGACATGCAACTCGGTAGGACCGATATGGTTAGGGTTAGGGCAATCTCGGTGAGACCGATTACACAAACTCGGTGAGACCAATTTTGGTAATTAGCTAACCAGAGAGTTGGTCAGGCAAACTCGGTTGGACCGATTACTCAAACTCGGTGGGACCAATTTTGGTAATGAGTCAACCAGGAAGTTTGCATTGTAATCTCGGTAGTACCGATTGCTCAAACTCGGTGAGACCGATTTTGATAATGGACATACACAGAGAGATTACAATCCCATCTCGGTGAGACCGAGACCCCTATCGGTGAGACCGATTTGCCTAGGGTTTGTGGCAGGTGGCTATGTCATCTGAACTCGGTGGCATCGGATAGAAAGAATCGGTGTGGCCCAGTCTGACTTTAGGTTTAGGACATATGTGTGGAAATGGGAAAGTAGTTGAGGGTTTTGGAGCATATCACTAAGCATTGTGGAGCAAGAAACTCATTAAGCAACACCTCATCCCTCCTTGATAGTATTGGCTTTTCCTATAGACTCAATGTGATCTTGGATCACTAAAATATAAAATGAAGAGTCTTGAGCTTGAAGCTTTAGCCAATCCTTTGTCCTTAGCATCTTGAAGGGGTTCCCACATCCTTTAGTCCATGCCACTCCATTGTTGAACTTATCTGAAACACACTAGATAAAAGTGTTAGTCCAATAAGAGATATGTTGACATTAATTACCAAAACCACCTAGGGAGCACTTGTGCTTTCACTTATGCTTGGTCTACCACATATGCCATGTGAAAGTGCTAGTATTCGACTAGAGGGGGGTGAATAGGCAATTTTCATGAAAGCCTTAAAAACATGGGTGCTTTGAAGACAAACAATAGAAATGAACCTATAGATATGCAGCGGAAGGTAGGCTACACTTGACAAGCCATAGTCAAGTAAGCAATGTAGTGAAAGCACGAAGACTATCTACAGTTAGGTAGTATGGATCGGGATGGAAGATAGTATGAAGCCAAACAGTAAATAGTCTTCAGACAGTGAAGTCAATCAGATCAGGCAAATGGGCAAAGACTTCACGAAGACAAACTGTAAGTAAAGAGAAGAGGAAGGATAGAACCAGTTGCTCGGAGAGGAGAAGGGGTTTGTTGGACCAGCTCTAGTTGCTGTGACAACTGTACTTCTGGTTAGGGAGGCTGAGATTCAACTCAGAAGACCGCGTCTTCACCTTATTCCCCTTGAGCTAAGAACACTTAGTCCTCGCCCAATCACTCTGGTAAGTCTTCAAGGGAGACTTCCAAACCTTCACAGACTTCGTTCACCGGCAATCCACAATGACTCTCGGATGCTCAGAACGCGACACCTAACCGGCTGCAGGATTCACGGTCCTCAAGTGTAATAAGTCTTCAGATCACGCGGGCAGAAAGACTTCAGTGATGCCTAACACTCTTTGGCTCTGGGTGTTTTGGGCTTTGTCCTCGCAAGGATTCTCTCTTAATGGCTTCGGAGGTGGGTTGCTCTCAAACGACAAAAGTCGTGCACTAACTCTGAGCAGCCACCAATTTATGGTGTAGGGTGTGGGCTATTTATAGCAAGGAGGCAACCCGACCTGATTTGTCCAAAATGACCCTGGGTCACTAAGGAACTGACACGTGTCCAACAGTCAGATTTCAAACACACGCAGCAACTTGACTTGGGCTACAAGTAAAGCTGACTCATCCAGCTCTGGATAAGATTTGCTCTCATTGTCTTCGCTCGAAGACATAGGATTTGGTTGAGCATCACTTCAATCACTCTGACTTTGTTCACTTGGACCCCACTTAACAGTACGGTGGTTCCTATGACTCAACAAAGAAGAAAATGAAACTACGAAACAACTATGTCTTCGCACTCCATAGTCTTCACACGATGTCTTCTCATGTCATAGTCTTCAATGTGAATATCTTCACAGACTACCATTGTCTTCAATGTCTTCACACATTTTTAGGGGTCATCTCTGGTAGGTAAACCGAATCAATATGGGACTACTACATGTGTTATCCTGCAATTCTCACAAACACATTAGTCCCTCAACCAAGTTTGTCGTCAATACTCCAAAACCAACTAGGGGTGGCACTAGATGCACTTACAGTCCCCCCCTTTTTGGTGATTGATGACAAACTGGTTGAAGTTTTCAACGGGGATAAAAGTATGTGAAATTTTAGTGTTGTGAGTATTGTCTTCATACATATGACGAGGCTCCCCCTAAAGATGTGCATATAAATGATTTGCTTTTGAATGCAAATGCACATGGTAGGTTTTGATTTGTAGAGGCCATCTTCAAAGTGTGAAGACAATACATTATGCATATAGAAAGATAATGGAGATAATGATATGCATAATGGAAAATGGACGCCTGCTGAATGACTTCATGCGAAATTTATCATCGCAACACAGAGTAGCAGAAAAAGTAGCAGACGACCATCGAGTTTAACTGTTACAACTGAAAGAACCAAATGTATCAAAAGACGAGAGTTGTAAACTTGGCAAAATAATGCAACCACCCATAAGGACCCGCTTGAAGACTATCAACTCATATGCTTCTCCCCCTTTTGTCAGTAATGACCAAAAAGGTTTGAAGACATAGAGCATGTACTCGTTCCCAGAAGGAGCAGATGGTGGAGCAGGGTTGACGTTGTAGTTTGGTGGTGCAGAAGGGCCTGGTGCAGAGTTGAGATGCAGTGTAGCCATGGTCGGTGGAGTGGCGTCGTCTTCTTCATCGACGACATTCGCAACAACAGCTGTAGCCAAAGATGAATACTCAAAATCTTCAAATGAGGAAGTGCGGTGCCAGCATGCATCCGATGGAGGCCTGGAATCAAACTTGAAGCTTTCGGTGAAGCCATCTTCTCGAAGATCGTCTTTAGAACACAATAGAGTGAGGCTCTTCCAGGACCGCTGCACATTCTCATGGGCAACAAATGAGTTCTTGGTGGCTAGATTGCGAATGCGATTGACATCCACCAAGAGACTATGCACCTAACGCTTCAGCCAGTCATGGTGCTTGTCCTGCTTCTGATGTAGGACCACAAGCAGCTCTCGGTCATTGAGTACACGAGAACGCTTCTGAGGCCTTTGAGCAATTGTACTGGCAGTGGCTTCGGTATTTGCTCGATTGGGCATACGCACATTGCCAGCTAGAGGATAAGCAGGAATAGCAGCATTTGGTACGTGAACTCCTTCTATTGGCTGCATGAAGCTTTGATGATCAGCATTGTGAAGATATATCGGCTCCTTGGCAGGCTCGGGGTAGATGGCTTCAACTGATAGATCAACCTCAAGCAGAAAGATAAGATGGTTGCGTGCTGAAGGCTGATAGTTGACAGTAGAGTGAAGTTTGATTAGGCGCATCACCCATGGAGCATAAAACTTCAGGCCAAATAGATCAATCCCAGATGCCGCAAGTTGTCTGATGAAGAAATCCTGGGAGTTGAATCTAATGCCATTGATAATATAGAATACCAAAGTCTTCATAGTGCCTTCAAGTTTGGCTTTAGAAGAATGTCGCTTGGTTGGCCATAGAGTATGCCTCAGTATATGATAGACTTTGCGGGGCAAGTACTTGAGGTCCTGGGCAAAGAATTCCTTGGGATATTCTGCATCTTGAGGCAATGGCTTCATCATGTTGAGCATCTGACTCATATTGGGTTCAGGCCTCTGAAAAATGCTCTGCGGTCCTTTTCTGTGACGCTAACAACCAGTCTCATACAATTCACCTGGAGTGGGTAGGGAGGTAAGCTCGATGATGTCTTGAGCTTTAGCTTCATGGTGCACATCACCTGTCATCCACTCGAGGATCCATGTCATCGGATCCCTGTTGTAGCCACGAATGTGAAGAGTAACATAGAACTGCAGCAGAATCTCTTCATTCCAGTGCTCTTTGGCAGTGACAAATTGCAGAAGACTAGCATCCCTAAAGCAGTCCAGAGCTTCTTCAAGACAGGGTAGCCCAGGAATAGCTTCACAATCAAGACGCATGTGAGGAAAGATTCTCTCTTGATTGTAAAGGACACAGGAGTAATAGATGCGATGTTGATGGCTCCAGAAGCGATCTGAAGAGATCTTTGGCTTCGAGTATGGAATCTTGTCACTGTCAAAGAAGGTGTTGTGTGCTCTGAAGCTATTGACACCGAAAGATCCTGGTAATGTAGTAGCACCTGGAAGCCTTGGCAGTCTTGGCTTAGGCTTCTGTACTTGTGGTTGCTGCTCCACATGATAATCATATTGCGGTCCCGGACCAGTGGGAGGAACCAGGATTGGCCAGCGAACTGTGACCAACTCCCCATCATGGTTGTAAGCCGTTTCCATAGTGTGAGGCCTTGGGGGAGGAACAGCACCGTCAGTGGGGACCGGCGTCACAGAAGCTTCAGGATTCACATTGGCTTCAGGAACAACATTAGCTTCAGGCTCCACATGATCTTCAGCCAAGATAGGGTCATTGGCTTTAGCAGTGCTTGTGGCAGCAGGATTGTTCTCAACCTCCATATGGTCAATGACCCGAGGGTATTGCACAATCACATTATCCTCGAGAATGACTTGATCTGGGGCAGGGGGTGTGGCAACTCTCTCTTATTTCTTCTTCTTTTTCATCGACTGATGTAGCCGGAATGTCTTCAGCAGCTTTGACTTCAGACTCAGGAACCATCACAGAAGGATTCTCTTCAGGGAACACTTGACGTGCCACTGAGCTGGATCATTGTGAATCTTCTTCTGCGATGGTTGACATGGAGACCGATGGCCTGAGACCTTTGCGAAGAAGTTGGAACACGGGCGACGCCTTTGGCGATGGAGTGGTCTCCATGTAGTTGTCGTCATTCAGTATTGGATTGGTGAATTGTGCTGGTGGAGTGCAGGGTGTCTCATCATGAATAGGTGTTTCTTCTTTCGGGCGCTTAGCCCATGAATCATCTTGAGAAATTGGCGTCAATGGACGACCAATGCTGATGTATTCACTGCTTGTTGGAGCAGGCGATGATACCAACTGATGCTCGAGTGGAGGAAGGACTTCATCATCAACAACATTGTCTTCATGACCAATGTCTTCAGCTACGTTGGGGTCAACAGCTGGAACTTGTTCTTCTTCATGAGCCTTTGTGGAAGCAGGCTGGTGGAGCACAACGCGTCGTTCTTGATTTGTGGCAGCAGGAGGAGCAACTGAGATGGGTTCAACAATGAGTGGCTGAGAGGCCGCAGCATGCTCTTTCTTTGAAGACTTAGTTCCCTTAGTCTTCAATTTCTTCTTAGAAGGGGCATCATCAGATGCGTCCTTGTGCTTGCGCTTCTTGGCTTCGGCTTTAGCTGCCCTTGTTTTCTTCAGCTCTGAAGCTGCTGAGGGGATCTTAGGCTTCGAGCCTGTCATACTGGCAGGGAAGACGATGCGGGGCTCTTCCTGCCTTGGTGCAGTTTGGGTCGTAGTAGGCTTCTTCTTCTTGGCAGCCATCCTGGGATTGATGCCAGGGTGCCCAAGACCTTTACGCTTCTCAGCTTCATTGTGAGCTTGAACGCGTTTCTTAACGAGTACTTCATGTGCTCTCGTGAGCCTTTAGCTTCAGTGTGCTTCTTGTGGAACTCCTCCTTGAGGTCATGCAACATCTTCTAAGATTTGAACATCTGCCACGCTGAGCATGGCCATGTTCTTCTTGAAGTGAGCCTTCTCATAAGCAATCTTGTTTTTCAGCTCAACAATCTTCTGAGCCAAGGCCAATTCACCAGCAATGGCTCCATGGAAGGTGACACTGATGTCCACAGGGAGCTGAAGATCATCAATACGGATGTCCTGGTTGTCGAACCACTCATCGATGAAGTTATTCAGAATATCAACATCAAAGAGGGGCAGATCGTTGAAGATTTCTGCCTCTTGCTTGCTCTTGATAAGCATTTCTAGAGCATCATCATCAAGATCTTCATCACTGGACAGATCAATGGCTTCATCTTCGTTGCACAGAACAGCAAACGGAGTTAGGGGTTACCCAGTGGCCTTCTTGAGTAATGGCTTCTTGGTCCTCTTGGACACGCGAGATAAGTCTTCAGACTGCACACTGGATTCAGCCGGTGCAGTCTTCACAGTCTTCCTTGTTGAAGCTTTTGGTGAAGAAGATGGCTTTGAAGCTTTTGCCTTCTTTTTCTTCTTCTCCTTTGGAGGCGAGGGAGCATCTTCTGAATCAGCTTCATCACCTGATTGATCCACTGCTGCTCTTTGAGCGGCAATGTGAGACAGAAGCCCATCAAAATTGGCGAAGGGGCCAATTCTGTTCTCATTAGCTTCACGTGTCCCATCAGACCTTGGAGCGGAGGGGCCAGGGTTGAAGTTGAGGCCAAACTCCTTGTGGTTCTTGACAGCTCAATTTTTAGAAAACTGATAGTTGTGCTTGAACAGATTGTTGTCACGACACCATAACAGAGAAGATGGGTCGGCGGCTTCAGGCTGTGGTCCTCTGACCATGCATGGATAGAATTTTTGCTCAATGGCTTCAGCCTTGCCCTTTGGCACCAAGCCGTGGTATAAATAGTCACCCCATGGCCACTTGATGGCATTCTTTTCAGCATATTCAGGCGTGACGAACCTGTACTTGAACCATTCCTCAGCCCAATATCTTCGGATCCACTGAATCTGGTTCTTGCGCTGATTGTAGTTTTCTTCGGGATCTAACTTGTATTGCTCATACAGATCAGGAGGCAGTTCGAGTGCAGTGTTACCACGGTGTTGCCTGCCACCCTTGCGTGCAGACTTTTCTGAAGCCATAATATTCAGACTGATTGGCTTCAACATAGTGAATGGCTTTCTTCTGCTGGTTAGACAAGAACTGGCTTCAGCAGATTCAATGTGTCACTGTAAGTATTCTGCAAATGAATGGAGACTATGAGAACCAAGGGATTCTCCCACGGACATGTACCTGTGACAGCATTAGAGATGTGAGGGAAGGGGAAGAGGTCATATGCATTCTCAAAATATTTTGAAGATAAATCAGTTTAGAAGACATTTACCTCATAGTGCAAAGACATTCACTTATTTGGAGAGAGTTGGTTCAGATTTGTACGAATCCATGAATAAGTACAAGTGAGGAATCTAACTAGTTATGAAGAATAAGTGAATATACTTGGCATGGTATGAGATGCAGAAGAGAATAAATCCAGATTTGGAAGTGTAGAAACCACTTTTGGTTGAAGTGGATGGATTTGACGGATCAAAAAGGCAGTAAAAAGTAAGTTTTAATTACCGTTGACGAATTGCTAGACGGGGTTGGAAGAGAGGCCGAGCAGTTCAATCTCCCACGCCCTAACTTGGCGGCGGAAGACACCTACGGTGGCGGCGGAGAGGACGAGGTCCACGGCCGGCGCGAGGACGGCGTCGAAGATGTCGCAGCAGCTAAGCGCTTCGTCTCCGGTGTCGACGCAAGCTAGCGGAGGAGCTAGGGTTTGTGCGAGGTGGTGAGGTGGAAGAATAGATATTGACCGCATGGGTCAGTATTTATAAGAGAGAGGAGGGTGGCGCAGTGCAATTACGCAGGTGCCCCTGGCGGTTCATATCAGAGAGACATGTGGCATGCATGTAACTCATTGAAAGTTGTTCCATGTTCCCATGCACGCCTGGATTGTCGGGTGGTCGTTCTGGCTTCTCTTGTTTTCAGGCAATAAGGATACAACATTAAAACAGATTTAAATGTTTGTCAGATTGTCCTCTACTGACAGGGACTCAGAGAAGACCATCGACAGGTTTCAATAGAATGCATATGATTTGGACAGATAGAATTGAGGTAGAAGCACCGAATAGGTTAGGGTCCGATCACATTCACTTAGATCAATAAAGATTCAAGAATGAAGACATAGTTATAAGTGAATGTTCTAGAGGACAGAACACGAATATATATATATATATGAAGACCAACTCAACATTGTGAAGATAAACCATGAAGTCAAATCAATGTTGAAGACAAACCAAATGCGAAGACTATGCAACCATAACGCCAAGAGAAACACTTCAATAAGAATTTGGTGGTGGTGTTACCCACAATATAGGAAGTATTAGACCCAGACATGGTGCACAATTATCGTGGCGCTCCGAAGTCAAATTCCACATTAATGTATTCACACTTAGAGGGTAAGTCTTCATTGATTGAAGATATACGTTACTTCGTGTGTTGCACATCTAAGTCGTCAACATGCATAAGCGTTAGGATGTGTGTCCAATTACAGGACATTTGAGGATTCTAAGATATTTAGCTCACACCGCAACTTGCAAAACATTTTCTCATCCAAGGACTTAGTGAAGATATCTGCCAATTGCTCTTTAGTGTTGACATGAATGATGTTAATATCTTCCTTGTTGACATGATCCCTGAGAAAGTGATGACGGATCTGAATGTGCTTTGTCTTCGAGTGCTAAACTGGATTCTTGGAAAGCTTGATGGCGCTTTCATTGTCACAGAAGAGTGGTACATTCTTCGTGTTGATGCCATAGTCCTTGAGTGTTTGCTTCATCCAGAGAAGCTGAGCACAGCATGATCTAGCAGCAATGTATTCAGATTCAGTAGTGGAGAGTGATACACAGTTCTGCTTCTTTGAAGACTAACAGACAAGTGATCGACCGAGCAAGTGAAATGTTCCTGAAGTGGACTTGCGATCAACCTTGTCACCAGCATAATCAGCATCAGAATATCCAATCAGATCAAATGTTGAGCCCTTTGGATACCATAATCCTATTGTTGGGGTGTAAGCCAAATATCAAAGTATTCACTTCACCGCTGGGTGATGCGACTCCTTTGGTGCCGCTTGGAATCGGGCACACATGCAAACGCTAAGCATTATATCTAGCCTAGATGCACATAAGTAAAGTAAAGAACCAATCATGGAGCGGTATACCTTTTGATCGAACTCTTTACCATTGTCATCAGGGCCCAGATGACCTTTGGTTGGCATTGGCGTCATGTATCCTTTGCAGTCTTGCATTCCAAACTTCTTCAGGTAGTCTTTGAGGTATTTTTCTTGAGATATGAAGATGCCATTTCTCTGCTGACGGATTTGAAGGCCGAGGAAGAATTTCAGCTCACCCATCATGGACATCTGATAGTGCTCTTGCTTCATGTGCCCAAACTCATCACTGTATCTTTTGTCAGTGCAGCCGAAGATAATGTCATCTACATAGATTTGACACACAAACAGTTCACCGTCATATGTCTTCGTGAAGAGTGTTGGATCTAGAGAACCAGGTTTGATGCCTTTGCTCTTCAGGAAGTCTTTGAGTGTGTCATACCAAGCGCGAGGAGCTTCTTTGAGGCCATATAGTGCCTTGTTGAGCTTGTATACCATATCAGGATGTTTTGGATCTTCAAAGCCAGGTGGTTGTGCAACATACACTTCTTCTTCAATCTTTCCATTGAGAAAGGCACTCTCCACATCCCTTTGGTACAGAAGAATGTTGTGATGGTTGGCATAGGCACTCTCCAAATCCTCCTTCTGTTCCATGATGAGGGCCTGTAGCATCTTCATCGAGGAACTACTCTTCTCATGTAGCTTCTTCTAGTCGGCTTCTCATGCAGCTTCTTCTAGTCGGCGTTCTCCTCCTTCAGTAGGTCAAGCTCGTGGCAGATCTTTGTCTTGTCCTCCTGAAGTTGCAGGATTTCGCCGATCACCTTCTTATCCACCGTAATGCTCTTCTTCAGCAGCATCACCAAGCCAGCGGTCAACTCCCCCTGCTCATTGAGCTCAGCGGGCAGGCCATCGAGGCTCTCCGTCGATGAACTCCTCCTGCTTATTGAGCTGATCGGGCATGTCATCGAAGGATAACGACTCCAGCGCCGCCAGCACGGCATGTTTGCCTCCGTGGCTACGGCGCTCCTGGGAGCCCTCGCCTCCGCAGCTAGGGCGCTCCTGGGAGCCCTCGCCTATCTCTGCCAGGCGGTGAGCCCTCTCTTTTTTTTCCACGACCTTGGTTTCCGCTCCCTTGTTACGAGTAGTTCTCGACCTATGAGGAGGAAGAGGTAGAGTGATTTTCGGCTAGGTACTAGTTCCCCTTTTTATAACCTAGTACTAGCAATAGTACTAAAACCTGCATAGTGGGAACACGTTCAGGTTTGATACGTACTACTAGGTGTGAGCAGGGTTGCACTTATAATTATACTATACACTTTGGAATGTGATGGGAACAAGCTAAAGATTAATTGATGGTTTTGGTTTCGAGGCCCGAAACGGCTCCCGATGAGTTTCTTGGAACACAAATTTCAAGTACTACTGCTCAAATACGGCCGCACAAGTCAGTGATGTAACTGGTCGTACATGTCAGACCAAGCCGATGCATGTCACGGGTCCGACCGACCGTCTATTGGTGCGACGACCGTAAGTATTACACGATGGAGACTTCTGGTTGTGGCTTCGGGTGATTGTCACGACCAAGCATTCAAAAACTAGTGATAAATCAATTACCATCTTTTTCCAAACAACCAAGTATTTTCACAGGAATACAATACACATAGATGGAGTGATTGTCACGGTTGCAAACCGCCATGGTGCCACAAGTTCACTACATCAGCAATCGAGTAGGTCACTGCATCGCCGGCGGGGAAGGAGGGCAGATCACCTCGCCTATGATGCATGCCTAGCTGCGCCGCCGCAGCTGGTCCCGCCATTTGGCTTCTCCTACCGCCCATTGAACAGTTGCACCGGCTGCTCATGCCATTCCGCAGGCATGCGCGTTCTTTCCTCCGCAGTTGACTCCGTGAATATGATCGCTGCCATTAGCCCTAGCTCGAAATCAATGCGATGCTACCAGATGCTGACATCCCTCAGCATCTCTCCCCCGAGATCGACTTGCGCCTATGCCTTGTGCTGCGCCAGGCATAGCTCCTTCGAACTTCTCTCCAATCGATGCGACGCTTCCTCGATCTGATTTGCCCTTGCTGCCCACCACCTGAAATGCAGCCCTGGCATGTCCACCGGCGCCACTGATCTATGATTGCAGAACAATGGATCCCCTCTCAAATACATGTGGGTTTTTCTCAAAGGCGGTAGTGTTGCGGGCCGCAGCGAGAGGGCAGCCTGCGGGATCCTGGGATCTAAGGGATTATCCATGGCGGGATCTGGTGGGCGAGGTGGGGAGGCAAGCCTAGGCGCTGGGAGAGCATTACGAGGCTAAGATAAAGATAGTACCACCCCACTCCGTCCATATTTAAATACAAAGGCCACCAACAGTAGCCTTGGCAAAAATTGATCATGTTGCCTGCGTCCTGGTTTATTGGCCCCCTTTTTTGTGCCACTTTTTATGACATGCATAAATATTATGTTACTCCTACTTAAAACTATGGTCAAAATTGGCACAAAATACGAAGGAGACCAATGGAAGTAGCAACCCATGATTTAACTACTCGCATGCACGCAGTGGAGTAGCAATGTCTTTCTCAACTACTTCCTCCCTCACGTCCACTCAATTTGCATGCGATGTATTAATTGACCATCAATGAAGTGAAGGACTTTACACGTGTCAAATTATCACATGGGGTGGATCTTCATACAAAAATGCGTCCCACTGTGTACCCACGTGTGCGTGCGTGCACATATTCGCTTTGTGCATGTACTGCCAGTGTGCCTGAGAGAGGACGAGTACATTCTTCTGGAACCAGCAGCACGTCACTGTGATCAATCCACACAAGGAGGTCGCGACAACGCCTCCACATGTGCCACGTGGCTTCATGAACTGAAAGAGAGACACTATGTAGCGTGCCATTGGAATTCTAATTTACGTGTTTTGCACATACTGGAAGTACTAGTAAGGTACACGTGCATTGCACGCATCAGATTTGGAAACCAAATTATGAATAAATACCACACGATAGCATGTAAGATTTGAGTCATATATGCATGATGTAGATGTTCATTTAATTCTTATAGTTCATCTCATTCAAAATCAATTAGTTTTTATAAAAAAGTTAGGGCCTCTTTGATTCGTAGGATTTCCAAAACGCGGGAATAGGAAAAACATGGGATTAGAGTGGAATGTCGTCTTGAATCCTAAGGATTGTACGAGTGTTTGATTGTGCATAGAAAAAACGTAGGATTCTTTCAAAGAGGTTTGAGTGGATGGAAAGTTTCCTATGAAATCTAGCGCAAATGGATCCTATGGAAAAATTACTATGATTTACAATCCTACGAATCAAACAACCAAGATTGGAAAAATTCCTAAGGATTAGAATCCTCCAAAATTCCTTTAAGAATACTTTGAATCAAAGAAGCCCTTAATCTATTTTATGATCCATGGAATTGTGCATTGTAAAGCATAAAGTAAAAACAAATAATGTCAATTCAACTAGAAAAAAAGTTTGGGCAGTTATGATACGGAAGATTCTAGAACAAAGGAGAAGCACTTGTGTTTTGAGGTTTGTGCATTATGCTTAAGTTCAACGATGGAGTCTGCTAGATTGTACATGTGGCAAAATCCGGTGGGGGGCTAGAATATGGTGCGAGGGGCCAAGTGGAGGGAGACATGAAGGACTGCACAAGTGCGAGATCAATATTTAAAGAGAGGGGGCAAGAACGTGCGTTGTTGCGTGCAGTGGCGGAGCCATGAAAAATAAATGAGCTAGGGGCCAAGCATTGCTAATCCTTTACGAGGAGGGCCAATTCATCAACTTAACCATTTTACTAGCGATTGATCTACTGATCACATTCGTATTAGCATCAATATATAGTGATGTTAGGGGGGCAGGGCCCTTGCTGCCCCCTGTCTTCGCCATTGTGCGCGCGTCTGAGAGATGAAGCGGAAGGCATGGATGATGCGAGGGGGACGTTGGATATATAATTAATGTGGGTGTATTAGCTATGTAATCCTATATAGAGGTATAGATTGATCGATGTGTACGTGGGAAAGAGGGTGAGACCTCACTAGATATATAGATTGATCGGTTTGTGTGGAAAACTGGGAAAGACCTAGCTATATATACACACACATAGCTGAACATCGATCGTTGCGCATGCACGTGAGAGATAAAGAATGCCCGATATGATGAAGAGGGGGAGGTGTGTGTGTGTGTGTGTGTGTGTGTGTGTGTGTGTGTGTGCATGCATGCATGCATGGGAGACTGAGCTGAAGAAAAAGATTGCATGTGTGCGATGGATAATGCCGAGTGGTTGTGTGTGTGCATGCATTCATGAGAGAAAGTTAGTGGTACAATTATAAAGAGAAGACAATTGTGCGGGTGTAAAAGACTAGGTGAGGTCTTAATCAATGTAAAGTTGAATTCAAATATTTGAATAAGAGATCATGATGTTTGAAACCCATGCATGCATGAATATAACTGAGATATGCACGGTGTGGTTGGGAAACGAGCATGATATACTGTATATACATTGAACAAGGTCAGACTGATTTGAATTTGAGATACCGATGGTAGACATCGTTTGGCCACATTGCATCCGTGCATGGACACACTATTCTAATTGGAGATAATGGGTGGCTTTCGCATCACATATCTATATCTATACCCCTATATATTATATTTTATATTTTTTATAGTGTGCGAATAACTTTAACTTTGAAAGATGGTCGTTGGATGAAGCCAACCCGATGGTGCAGAGATGGCAAACTCAAGGATTACTCGCCGTTGGATATTCTACATTCCACCAGATTTTGCCACATGTACAATCTAGAAGACTCCATGGTTGAACTTAAGAATAATGCACAAACCTCAAAATACAAGCACTTCTTCTTTGTTATAGAATCTTCCGTATCATAATTGCCCAAATGTCTTTCTACATGAATTGCAATTATTTGTCTTTACTTTATGCTTTACAATGCACAATTCCATGAATCTTAAAATAGATTAGCTTTCTTATAAAAACTAGATAATTTTGAATGAGATGAATTATAAGAATTAAACGAACATCTACATCATGCATATATGATTCAAAGCTTACATGCTATAATGTGGTATTTATTCATAATTTGGTTGCCAAATCTCATGCATGCAATGCACATGTACCTTACTAGTCTAAATGGTGTTTGTGTGTGTGTTGTGCATGTTAAACACATTGTACGTAGTATTATACATGGTTTAGATTCCGAACATCTAGCTAGAGTACATGTACTATGATTTGAATTCAACATAAAATGGATACATATATTTGAATTTGAGATCGTATGTACATGTAGTTTGTATTTATATAGGAATTTACTACTCCTATATTCATGTCATGTGTTGTGAAGATAATATATAGATGGTTGTATAACTAACCCGAGTACAATCCATTCAAACAGGGAAAATGTACTCAAATTTAGTCCATATGCTAGACAACACAATTTTTTTTTATTGTTGAGGGAAGTGCGAATTGATTTGGTACTGTACACGTTATGTTTGTTGTCCCGATTTTTTTATTTTTGTTGTTGTTGTATTTGAATGCATTTCTACTAACATACTAAAACGGGACATGGCTCTCTCTAGTGATGAGGTGCAAATTGTCTTTTTTTGTTGTACACGTTAAGCTTGTTCTCCCAAATTTCAAGTAGCGCCTTGTTATGCCAAAATTTCAAGCTAGCATCTCTGTCTATCGTGCTGCGAAACTCCTGCCTCCTCAACCCGCGCCTTGTTACCCCGAATTATTTAAGATATATCTTTGTCTCGCTATGCTCCGAAAACTCCCTCCATCTCAACTCGCGCCTTGCTATCCCAAAATTACAACACGCGCGAAAACTCCCACCTCCTGCGAAATCCCGACACGTGAAATGCCCGAGATACCCCTGAACCGAAAGAACCACCTAGCTCAAATCGGTAGGGGTACTTTCATAACTTACCCCACATTTTGGACAAGCTTGTCCCTAAGCCATGGTTCCCCCTCCCATCCCATCCACCCACCCATTCGTACATCGAGGCCGCGAAAACCCGCGAAGCCCCACACCCTCCTCCGTCGGCCACCCAGCCGAAGCCTCTTCCCCGACGACATCGTCCACAGCAACACCTCGATGTCCCTCATCCACCTCACTGGATGAGGATTCATCGTCGATACCGATGTCCCATCGGTTCAGCCACCCCGTCCTCCACCTCCAAGGAGCTGCCCCGACATTCCCCTCGTCTTTCACGCCACCTCCATCCCCACACCGTCGTCTTCACCTGCACCATCGAAAGAGCACCATCATCATTGTTCCCTCGGATGAAGTTGAGACCTAATCGCGCCACCAAAGAGGTTCTACACTAATCGCCGTATTTTCTTCTTGATTCGATCTGACGGTGCTACTGGCGCTCGGTCCTGAGCCGACATGGCGCGACTCCATCCACGGAGGCGTCACTGGCCACTTCCTACACAGCATCGCTCCCTCGGCGGCGATGTCCACATCAGTAGGACCTGCTGTTGCTTTGGCTCTCGCTCGCACTGCCGCTCTGCTCTTGCTCTCGGTCCCCTGCCTGGTCTGCTCTTGCTCTTGCTCGCGCTACTTCTCTCGCTCTTGCTTGCACTTGCGCTGCTGCTCTCGCTCTTGCACTTGCTTGCGCTGCTGCTCTGATTTAGCTACACTTCAGTCGATTGAATCGACTTTTGGGTCAGTCGATTTTCAGGGGGTGGGGGGCTCGCTGGAGTTAAGGAAAATCCAGCCACGATGAGAAGGGGGGCTCGCCGGAGAGGTACCCCACTGTCTATCTTAGGGTTCAGGGTGGGGGCGGTGGTCGCCGGCGGTGTTGGGGCGGTGGCATGGGGATCGCCGGACAAAAAGCTCGGTACGGGGGGGCAACAGGGATGGCCGGGGCGGTGGCTGACCGGCGGTGGGGAGTGGTTTCAGGGCGGGCGGGGCGGCGAGGCGGCGCTTCCGGCCACAGGCGGCGGGGGCCGGCGGTTTCGCCGGTGTTGGCTGGCGGCTCAGGAGGGTGGAGGTTGAAGATGAACTGCATGCCCTTGATTTCGTATCCAACGGCTAGAAAATCGACTAGGGAGATATGAAAAAGTCAATCGACTAACGTGTAGCCTCACCCTGTCTGCTGCTCTACTCTTGCGTGTGCTACTACTGCACAAGCAGCAGATACTGCTCTCGCTCGAGCCCCTGCGGCTGCTACCTGAGATGCTGCTACACGACCAACTGCCCCGGCTCTCGCACGCGTTGCTGCTACTGCTTTTCTGCTACTAGTGCGTTCAGTTTCGACAGTAAAATTCAGTTTCAACAACAAAATTCAGTTTCGAAAGTTAAATTCAGTTTCGACAGTTAAGTTCAGAGATGAATGGCTGATGTAGTTTACATCTAGCACTTTGTGGTTATGTATTTTACGTCATCTATTGGAGAGCTATTAGAATTCCACTCAGGTTAACATTGTCTCTCTTGTCCTGCTTCAGCCTCACTGTCGTACAACTCACCGGAGCTGCTCCAACGACGGAACCCTCCATCGTAGCGGAGCAGTACCACAGGTTCCATCTCTAGGCGCCTAAGATCTTCTTCCCCCCTCCGACAGCCAAATCAGCCAAAGCATCCTCACCGACCAACCCAATCACGCTGAGATCGACATGGCTTTGCCAAAGAGGTTGTACACTTGTTGCATCTCTTTTTAACTCTACATGTTATATATCCACTGAGCACACGTACTAACATGAAATACGATTAGTTTCTCCTACTATATGACAAGCAGTGAGGTACAAGGCAACTTAGCTATCTGTGGTGGACTCTCTTGAATGCCATCATTATTTATCTCTGCGCGTTTGAATTGTGCATTTGTAGATGGGCATGGGAGTTGAGCTAGTAGGGCAGTGGCCTGGGTCCAAAGTAGTAGAAGTAGCACAAAAACATTTTTTGAGTGTAGGCTTTTCCTTGCTCAAACCCGCCTACTAGAATCGCTAGTGCTTGAAGGAAAAGTGAAGGAATAACATAGGAATTGGAAAGTTTCCTATGGTATTACTATTCATGCATTTGGTTCAAAGGAATGGAGCAAAGGAAAACTGTAGGATTTGTTGCTTTAGTTTCTCCTTGAAAGAAAAACCGTACATTCCTATTCACGAAGCACAAGACTAAGAGATAGTAGCATAAGAGCATTATAATCGTACATTTTCTTGTAGTTTGACTTATTCTCACCATGCTTCTTCGCATCCTGTGATCTTCCAATTCTTGTGAACCAAACACCCAGATTGGCAGAAATCCTGTGTTTTAAAATTCTTTGTTTCGCAGGTGCATTCCTATCCTATTCCTGCGTATTTCCTATCCCTGCATTGTTTGAATCATCAAATTCAAACAAGCCCTTACACAATTACTTTTGTTATAGATATGTGTCAAAGAAACCCTTGTGTGGTTTGTTCCGCTCCTGTTGTGTTGTATTCCACCCCAGCTCAGCTTCTCTAATGAAGGAAGGGTTCACCATAGCAGGGATCTGCTCTCTAGACTGTCTTTCACTACCTCAGATCTTCTTCCCCACTGCCGGCAGCCACGACAACTGCATTACCATCATCAACTGATCAGATGACCTTGAGGACTACACGGGTCCACAAGAGAGGTCGCACTCTTCCGTGTCTGCTTACATTATTGTAACGCCCCGGATTCGATGCGCTAGGTGTCTTCCAGTTATTCGTCATTGTTGCCATGCCATTTGCTTGCGTGCTGCATTTTGCCATGTCATCAACTGCATGTTTTTCAAAACTTGCATCCCTTCGGGTTTCCCCTGTTCTCTCCGTTGTCCGTTCGGAGCCCAACCAAACTCGCACGCGCCTGTCGCCCCTCTCAGACCTTGTTTCGTGAGCGGGAGAAAAACGTTCTCAGAATGGGCCGAGATTTGCCGAGTGGCCTTGGTATATCACCGGTAGACCGCCCGTCAAATTTCGTTCCATTTGGAGGCCGTTTGATGCCCCAACGGTTAACCGCGCAGCCCGAAACCCCCTTTTCTCTTGCAGCCCAGCAACCCTCCAAATCAGCCCACTAACCAAGCAAACTCCCCTCCACGCCCTCGTTCGTTCGATCACGATCGTGTAGGCGAAAACCGCACTCCATTTGGAGTCTCCTAGCTCCCTCTACCTATAAATATGTGCCCCTCCCCGAATTTTCGCGCAGACCAAACCCTAACCTAGTCCCTCTCCGTCGCCGGCGTGTCCGCCAGCGCCGAACACGTCCAACGCCGCCGCCCGATGAATCCTCGTGCGCCACGTGGCACCGCAGCGCGTCCACCGCCGCCGGCCCGCTCGGCCCGTGCGGGGCCCCCGCGGCCCTCACCGCACCCGCCGCCGCCCGCTCCCGCAGATTGCCGCGCCCACCGCCCGCCTACACCGCGTGCGCCGCCGGCCGCCGCCTCCCTCCGTGGCTCCTCCGTGCCGCCGCCGACCGCGCCAAGCCGCCGCCGCCCGGCCTTTGCCGGCCCGCGTCGTCGCCGGTCTCCACCGCGCCCGCGCGTGCCTCCCCGCTGCCCATCGCCGCCCCGGCGAGCTCTTCTCCGACGCCGGCGAGCTCCCTGGCCGGATCCCGCCTCTCCGGCGACCCCCAAGCCCAGTCCACGAACTACGGCGAGATCCAGGCGAATCTCGGTTCGCGTGCAACCCTAGATCTGGAGGTTGAAATTCGTTCGTCTTTTTCTGCAGTATTTTTATGCCATGTTCATCGCATCATAACTCCATGCATACAGATCCGATTAATGCATATGATATATCAAAATGTTCATTAAGAGATGCTCCTCATTTCATTCCATTGTGCCATGCTTGTTTGAGTCCATCTTGATGCCATTATCATTGTTGCAAGAGTGCTATATGATGTTGACTGTTGTCTGTTAACAGAACTTGGTGATTTGTCTTTTTCATTGCATTTTGTGTGTGCATCTTATGACCTTGATGTCTACATGAGTTTTGAGCTACATCATGCCATCCTTATAGTGGTGCAATCCATGTATTTTTGTGAGTCTTTTAGTGAGTGCATCGAGCTCGTGAAGTAGGGTACTTGTTGTTACTCTTTTGCTAGTCTGAATCTGCTATATCATGATGCTATGTAAACCTGCTGCTACAAGTCATTCTATGCATAATCTGGAGATGTCCACTAAGGATGGTTTGTTATACATGTCATGCTCTATCCATTCATGCCCCTGGTTGCATTTATAGCCTGTTGTAGCGTGTCGTAATCCTGCTCTCAAATTGCTAAATAATGTTGTTGTCAGCCTGTTAACATCAAGTTCAGTTTTGCCATGAGCTTTGCTAGTGATCCATGCATCCTATGAACTTGCTCTTCCATGATTAGATTCATAAATATGTCATGTTATTGTTGGTAACCTTGTCATGCCATGTATTGCTCTGTGGTGAGTGCTACAAGCTCACCAACATGCCTACTTATCGTTGTTCCTGCCATGTCTAAATCTGTCATATCATTTGCCATGTTTGCATGGATTCTACCATGTTTTCTGTTGATCTTTGGAATTCGTTCAGTAAGGGAGTTTTGTTCTTTGTCTTTAAAATTAGCATGCCATGCCTTTTTTGCCATGTTAAGTTCCTGTAACGTGTTATTTGATAGCTCTAAACATGGCAACCTGATGTTATTCCTGCCAAGTCTGAAACTGTTATAATTTGCAATCTTGCCATGTCCTTTTGAGCATGTTCTAGTGATTTCTGGAGATAGCTCAGTGTTCATCTTTTGTCATGCTTTACTTCTAATTCATGCCCACGTATTTTCTTATGTTGAGGTGCTGTAGCATATTGTTTTGATGCTTGCTAGATGCCTAGTTGCTGTTTTGGACAGCTTGTCCTTTAAACTTGTATAGTGTATGTGTTGAACCGTTGCTCCGTTTTGAGTGTGCTCTATATGAAACTTGCTTCATTTTGCATGTAGTTTCATATTACCTTGTTGCATCCATGTTTTGAGTGTGTTTTCTTGATGTTTGAATGCATTTAGCATCAATGTCATGTTTAACTTGTTTTGCTCATATCTTCTAGGCCGTAGCTCCGAATTGAATGAACTTTATATGTAACTTGACTAGAATCTCGTGTAGATCATCTTGGTGCATCCTAACTTGCTATGTAACAATTTGAACATAAGGTTTATTCAGTTCTGGACCAATTTCGAAATATGCATATGGGGATTTTCCGGAATTGTTATATGTTGTTTCCGGCCTCATTTAAACTTTCCTTGATATGTTGTTCTTGTTTGCATCATCTCTTGCCATGAATAGCCTCATTTAGCCTTGTCATGCATCATACTTGGTTGAGCATCATGCCATGTCTTTGTGTTGTGTGTTTACCTTGTTATTTGCTTCTTTCTGGTTGTGCTCCTTCTCGTTAGTTCCTGTTTCGTTGCGATCGTGAGGACTCATTCGTTTACGCTTGGTTCGTCTTCGTGACTTCATCTTCTTCATGGACTCGTTCTTCTTCCTTGCGGGATTTCAGACAAGATGACCGTCACCTTAGATCTCATTACTATCATTGCTATGCTAGTTGCTTCGTTCTATCGCTATGTTGCGCTTCCTATCACTTGTTCTTCAAGCCTCCCAAATTGCCATGTCAGCCTCTAACCTTTTCACCCTTCCTAGCAAACCATTGCTTGGCTATGTTACTGCTTTTGCTCAGCCCCTCTTATAGCGTTGTTAGTTGCAGGTGAAGTTGAAGATTGCTCCATGGTGGACAGGATTATGTTGGGATATCACAATATCTCTTATTTAATTAATACATCTATATACTTGGTAAAGGGTGGAAGGCTCGGCCTTATGTCTGGTGTTTTGTTCCACTCCTGCCGCCCTAGTTTCTGTCATACCGGTGTTATGTTCCTTGATTTTGTGTTCCTTACACGGTTGGGTGATTTATGGGACCCCCTTGACAGTTCACTTTGAATAAAACTCCTCCAGCAAGGCCCAACCTTGGTTTTACCATTTGCCTCACCACCACCTATACTTTTCCCTTAGGAGTCGCTCTCCCGAGGGTCATCTTTATTTTAGCCCCCCTTTTGGGGATATAACTATTGAGTATAAACCGCCCAGGAGAGGCCGGTTTACCCTCAACCGTATTGAAGCCCATGAAGACTCAGAAGATGGCCTTTTACTATGAAGCATAGAAGCCTGGAGCCCAGTGGCGGATTAGGGCCCATAATAACAAACCGCCATCATTATGTAACTTGTGTTGTAAGATAGGAAAGGAGAGTCCGAGCCGGACCCTTGTATGAGTCGGCCTCGGGACTCTGTAGACCGACCGGGCATCAACCTGTGTATATAAAGGGACGACCCGGCGGCGGTTTAGGAACAACAAACAACAACTCGAGACCCAGGCAAGCGTATTTTGCTCCCTGGTCATCAAAACCCAATCAATCCCATCACAACTAGACGTAGGCTTTTACCTTAATCGAAGGGGCCGAACTAGTATAAACTCGCGTGTCCCTTGTCCGGTTTAACCCCTTCAAGCTAACCCGTTGCGATGGCTCCACGACTAAGTGCTTTCATGAGGACATCTGACGTGTTAATTCCACAACAGTTGGCGCCCACCGTGGGGCTATCACACGATGGTTTCGAGTTCTTGAAGGGCAACTTTGAAGGACTCAAGGGGTACGTGGTCGGCCGGATGACCAAGAGTCGTCGCGGCAAGCTCTACATCGATGACGAAGGATGGGGCCCCGAGGCCGGCTCAATCGAGTACGGGTACCGGGTCCCCTTTGGCGGAATTCATGTCTTCATCGGCAAGATCGGCGAACCAGGCCCTGAGCCGGACATCTGCACCGACCTCGTCGAGACGGCTCAGCGTGCGAGTCCAGCCCAGGTTAAGCCTGCCGTAAAGTGTGCGTTCGTAGGATGTGTCCATGGGATCGGATCTGAACCGGTGTCTGAACGCGAGACGGCCGTATATTCCGACGGCGAGTCATCCACTGGTGAAACTGAGTCCATGTACCAGATTCATAATGGTGTGTTCGAAGGATATTCTGATGGCAACAGTATTCTGGACCTCCTTGAACCGCCAAGTCAGGTTGTTGTCTACATGGCCGGAACGCAGCCCATGTTGCAATCTTCATCTACAGCAGCAATGAATACCGGATCAGCAGCCGCGGCAGGAATCCCGGCGCCCCGACCGGCTCAAGTCCTCTCCGGTTTGATGGACGCCTGGGCGACCTTATTAACCACGGCAGTCACCCCAGAGACGCGGGATCAGCACAATGCGGACATTGCGAAGCTGAAGGACCAAATAACACAGGCTAAGGAGGACTTAGCAACTGAGGATGTTAGGATGGATGAAGAACGGGCCGCTTTGGATGCCCAGTCACAACGGATACAGGCGCAGAATTACTAGCTCATGCTGGATCGGACCGCATCAGAGGATGTAATGCGAAGGAAGTACCGGTCTCATCTGCCGCCGGTTTACGAAGGGTTAAATCTCTTCCAGACGCCAGGCGCTGGGCCGAGCAATCCGGCAGCTGCAAACCGGACTGATGCGCCTAGGACAGCTCCGGATTAACTATGGATAACAGAGCCACCCCGACGAACAGATAACCCGCCGCAATACGTGTCTACACCGCCGGGTCACTTCTCGAGCCCTCTGGATAACGTGATTGCCGCAGCATCACGCCTGGCAGCCATTGTGATGGAGGGCGATTCAATAGCAGCAATTGAAATGCGACGGGCGAGAGACCTTCTTCAAACCGCCGTGGTACAGCAGCAGGCTTATTCGTATAGCCGGGATAGAATTCATTCAACCCCTCGTCCGAGCCCAAGCTATAGCAGGCGTATGGATGAACCGGAAGTGTCTAGCAGCGCGCGGCATCGTAATGCTCAAGATGTGGTGGATCATGGCAGGGCACGAAGGGATGCCGCCTTGGGTCGTTATCAACCCGCCCCAGTTCAGCCAGCAGCGTCAGTTGACCGAGGCATCAGGCTTGCCTTCAGTTCCTGGGGAGTGTCGTGCCTTATTCCGTCTCTCCGTAATGTGTTTCTGCCCAAAGATTTCAAGGGTCCACGCAAAGTGCCTAATTACATGGCGGATCAGCCACCTGAGGCATGGGTCGAGAGTTATGAGATGGCAATGGAGATGCTGGATGTAGATGAAGCGGCCTGTGCAAAGTACTTCACGATGATGTTGGAAGGAATGGCCTGTACTTGGTTGAAAAATCTACCAGCTAATTCCATCGAGTCATGGGATCAGCTGAAGGTCAGGTTTATAGCCAATTTCAAAGACACATGCAAACAGCCCATGTCCATTGTGGATCTGGATGCTTGTGTTCAAGGGGAGAACGAGTCAACAACTCATTACGTACGCCGGGTTTCAGAAGTTTTGCACTCGTCCGAACGGATTAACGTTGGTCAAGCGATTATAACACTAGAGCGCAATTGCCAGTTTAAGTCACTGAAGATGAAGTTGGGATGGCTCAAGCGCCACTGCAACGACATGGGAACCCTCATGGCAGCCTTGGTCAAGTATGCCGATTCTGATAATACCAAGGATCCCGATTCTGATAATGAGAAACCGGAGAAGGGAAAGAAGAACGGCGGTGCAAAGGGACAGCAGCACAACCAAGGAGGCCATGGGAATAATGGTAAGCGTAAAGCGGATTCAGATTTTGTGGCTAACGCTAATGTGCAGTGTCATAAAGGTAAACTGCCCCAGCGCGGTGGGGTGATGAATCTGGAGCGTTTGTTGAATCAGCCCTGTCCAAAGCATGGGACCAAGAGGCTCCTGCAACGCATCTCTGGAAGGATTGTAACATTATGAAGGAGTTCAAAAACTATGATCTTTTCCGGTATGATCAGGGTCCGTCGGGCGGTTCAGGTCCAGGTTTTCATGGTGGCGGCGGTTCAAGCTTTGGATTTCAAAATAATCAGGGCAACCAGAGCAACCAAGGTGGTAATCACCAGCAGAATAATCAAGGAAATCAGCAGTAGTCGGGTTACCAGAGTCACCCTAAGCAGTTGAATGGTGGGCAGTATCATGTGTTCACCACTAGTTTGTGCAAGCGTGATCAGAAGCTTCACAAGAGGGCAGTCAATGCTGTTGAACCGGCAGTACCACGTTATTTGCGGTGGTCCGAACAGCCTATTGTGTGGAGTAGGGAGGATCATCCGCCCCGGATTGACAATCCGGGTCAACTGGCTTTGGTGGTGGCGCCTCAGGTGGGAGGTTATAAGTTCACCAAGGTACTCATGGATGGAGGAAGCAGCATCAACATTCTATATTATGAGACCTTCCATCGCATGGGGTTGACAGATAAGAGTCTTAAACCGTCCAACACTGTTTTTGATGGTGTGGTACCAGGTAAATCGGCATATCCTATAGGCAAGATCGCTTTGGAAGTTGTGTTTGGTGATGAACATGATTCCCGGTCTGGGACATTGACCTTTGAGGTGGTGAGAATCCAGAGCCCGTACCATGCACTGTTTGGGCGACCGGCTGATGCAAAATTTATGGCGAGGCCTTGTTATATTTACCTGCAGCTCAAGATGCCAGGTCATAAAGGGACTATTACGGTTCATGGAAGTCGAAAAATCGCTTTGGATTGCAAGGAAGGTGATGCGGCCTATGCTGAGTCGGTTTGTGCTACAGAGGAGCTAAAGTTCTATAAGGAAAATGTTGATCCGGCAGATATGACCCCTCTGAAGAAGCCCACCAGTGAACATGACCCAACCCTGCATTACAAATCGGCTGATGAGACTAAGCTTGTTGACTTCGTGCCAGGCGATTCGTCCAAGCAGTTCAGCATCAGCACAAATCTGGATCCGAAATAGGAAAGCGCGCTCATCGAGTTCATCCGTGAGAACCGGGACATTTTTGCATGGAAGCCTTCTGACATGCCAGGTGTACCGAGGGAACTCGCTGAGCACACTCTTAATATTGATCCCAAGTTTAAACCGGTGAAGCAATTTCTTCATCGCTTTAATGAAGAAAGACGCAAGGCAATTGGTGAAGAGGTAGCCCGGCTGTTGGCTGCTGGGTTTATCGTCGAAGTGTTTCATCCTAAATGGTTGGCTAATCCGGTGCTTGTTCTTAAGAAAAACGGCACTTGGCGTATGTGTGTGGACTACACGGACTTGAATAAGGCTTGCCCGGCCGATCCCTTTGCTCTCCCGTGTATTGATCAGATCATTGATGCGACGGCGGGTTGTGAGCGCCTGAGTTTTTTGGATGCTTATTCAGGATATCATCAGATCAAGATGGCAGTTAAGGACCAGGAGAAGACAGCCTTCATCACTCCCTTTGGAGCCTTCTGCTATGTTTCTATGCCCTTTGGGCTCAAGAGTGCCCAGGCAACTTATCAGCGCTGTGTGCAGAATTGTCTTCACACGCAGATTGGGCGTAATGTTCATGCCTATGTGGATGACATTGTGGTAAAATCCAGGAAGAAGGAAACAATAATAGATGATCTCAAGGATACATTTGACAATCTTCGGGTTTACAAGATGATGCTTAATCCGGATAAATGTGTTTTTGGTGTTTCGGCAGGCAAGCTTCTCGGTTTTCTTGTATCAAACAGGGGCATTGAGGCTAATCCGGAAAAGATTAAGGCAATCACATCCCTGGCTAAACCGAAGTGTATCAATGATGTTCAGCGTCTAGCAGGTCGGATTGCAGCCCTTAGCCGGTTTATTAGTCAGCTAGGAGAGAAGGCAATTCCTTTGTATCAGATGTTGAAAAAGACAGATGATTTCGTCTGGAGTGATGCAGCCAATGCGGCTTTTGAGGAGTTAAATTGGCAGTTGGTTGAACCGCCGGTTCTTGCAGCCCCAGTTGATAATGAGCCTTTTCTGTTATACGCGGCTGCCAATGCCCGCGCGGTCAGTGTGGAAATTGTGGTTGAGCGTAAGGAAGCTGGGAAGGAATATCCGGTTCAATGACCTGTATATTACATCAGTGAAGTCCTGATCGAGTCAAAACAACGCTATCCACATTGGCAGAAGTTGGTGTATGGGGTTTTTATGGCAAGTCGAAAACTCAAGCAATACTTTCAAGGCCATCCCATCACAGTGGTTAGTTCTGCTCCTTTGGGCGATATAATTCAAAACAGGGAAGCAACTGGCCGGGTTGCAAAGTGGGCGATTGAGCTTGGACCACACGGTTTGAAGTATGTGCCTCGAACAGCCATCAAATCTCAGGCCCTCGTGGATTTTATCAACGATTGGACCGAGTTGCAAGCACCAAAAGACAAACCGGATAATACATACTAGACTATTCATTTTGATGGATCCAGGCAGTTGGAGGGCTCGGGGGCTGGAGTTGTCCTCACTTCCCCTCGAGGTGATAAAATTTGCTATGTCCTCTGCTTGATGTTTCCTTGTACTAACAATGCAGCTGAGTACGAAGCTTTACTCCATGGTCTCCGTGTGGACAAAGAGATGAATTTAAGTCGAGTACGTTGTTTCGGAGATTCTAATATGGTGGCTCAGCAAGTTTCCGGTACTTGGGATTCTAAGGATCCACTCATGGCGGCTTACAGGCGTGAGGTGGATATTGTGGCGGGTCACTTCAAAGGATATCAGGTTGAGCATATCGATCGGCGCAAAAACGAAGTACCAGTCGCTTTGAGCCGGCTTGGATCTCAGCGTAAACCGGTACCTCCTAATGCCTTTTTAGATATCTTGCATAACCCGTCTGTTAAGTTGCCTACAGAAGAGGATTTGTCTGTTCCTGATCCGGAGGCTCAGTTGGTGGCCGCTTTACACGTTGTACCGGATTGGACGGTTCCATATCTGGCGTATATGAACCGGGGCGAGTTACCAGATGATGAAGTCCTGGCTCAACAGATAGTCCGGCGATCCAAGTCAATGGTTATTCACAATGGCGAGTTACACCGCTATAGCGTTTCAGGCGTATTTCAGCGTTGTGTTTCTCTGGAAGAAGGCCAAGAGATCCTACGGGAAATTCATGAAGGGGATTGTGGTCATCTTGCCAGTTCAAAGTCCCTGGTTGCAAAAGCTTTTCATCATGGGTTTTACTGGTTGACAGCTCATGCTGATGCGGAGGAGCTGGTAAAGCGATGTGATGCTTGTCAAAAAATTTCACGCAGAGCTCATGTTCCGGCTCAAGAACTGCGGATGATTCCTATCACCTGGCCGTTTGCTACTTGGGGGCTTGATATGGTGGGGCCCTTTAAGCGTTCCCAGGACAAGAAGACCCACCTGTTGGTGGCAGTTGATAAGTTCACCAAGTGGGTTGAAGCGGAGCCTGTCAGCAAGTGTGATGCGACTACGGCGGTTCAGTTGCTCAAAAAGATTATCTTCCGCTTTGGCTTTCCACATAGTATTATCATGGATAATGGTACAAACCTTTCCAAAGGTGAGATGGAGGATTTCTGTCAGCGAGAGCACATCCGGCTTGACTTAGCATCTGTGGCGCACCCTCAATCCAATGGTCAAGCGGAGCGAGCCAATCAAGAAATTTTGAAGGGTCTTAAACCCTGGTCATGATTCCCTTGAAGCGGACACTGGGTTGTTGGGTGGAAGAATTACCTTCTGTATTATCGAGTATCAACACCACCCCCAATCGATCAACAGGTTACACACCTTTCTTCATGGTATACGGGGCAGAGGCAGTTCTACCAAGTGATATACGTCATGACTTTCCCCGGGTTGCTAATTATGTTGAAGCGGACAATGAGCAAGCCCGCCAAGAGGCGCTGGACCTGTTAGATGAGAAACGGGATATGGCTCTGGCTCGATCGGCGGTTTATCAACAAGACCTACGACGTTATCACAGCCGCCGAGTTCGGACAAGAACCTTTCAAGAAGGTGACTTGGTTCTCCGGCTCATCCAGGATCAGACCGACATGCACAAGTTATCCCCGCCTTGGGAAGGACCCTTTGTGGTCAGCAAAAATCTGCACAACGGATCATACTACCTCATTGACGTTCGAGACAACTCACGCAATTCTGAGGAGGAGACCCGGCGGCCATGGAACATAGCTCTCCTCCGGCCTTACTACACTTGAGCCATAGGCTCTTCTTATGTACATATTTCGACAATCTATATATTATGATCAATAAATAAACCAGCATCCTTGCTATAAGCAGGGCCTCTGCTATTTTTTCTCATATATCCTTGAGTTACATGGGGGCTTCAGCTAACAAAGCGGAGTACTGCCTGTTAAACCGGCTATCACGCCATAACATAGCTTGGGAGCTTCACACCCAAGGGGCCAAAGAGAGTCTGGATGCTATGCACAACTCAAACATAGGCACCTAATGAGCACAGCTCATCACGTTACTTGGGGGCTCCTTGTGTCAAATACCAAGGAGTTTGAATGGACCCTTGTAGCTGGGTATCGACACACGGCTTGGAAGCCTGGTATATTTACCTAAAACCCCGGGTTAACCTGCCTTCATCAAGTAAGACACTCCTATCCAGGTCATCCTGGCACGGCCCTCCGAACGTTTGACAGTTACTCTCATTGAGACCCTGCACTTGTCAAAGTTAAAACGGTGATTGGTTAGTTGGAGGTCCATCTTAAAAGGCTTTGGTAAATGGTTCAACTCAGCGGCCTGGCAGCCCACAAAAAGCCTCAAATTTAGGCCTGGCAGCCCTCAAAAAGCCTCGACTACACGGTTTTATTTGCGTTTAACACCCTTTTATTGATAAATTTTATGTTAAACCGATTTTCTTGACCTGGTCAGTCATTTTGTTAGCCCGGTATTCCTTAAACCGGATTGCCGGATCAAGCTTCATCGCCGGGTTGATGTGAAGTAGATGGGTCATCTGGCGTCGGTTCAGCCTCCTCCTCCCCATCCAATGGCTGGAAATCATTGGTGGTCCAGTCAATCCGGGTTAAGGCCTGAAAGACAGCCTCTTCACTTATAAGCTCAATCGGATCAACGTCAGGGGCGTAAGTAAGCTTACGGATTGGCGCAACAAGATTTTGCACTTCCGGAATAACAGCCTCAACCCGTTTGTTGTCAGCATCATAGAAGGATCGGTGAACTGTCAGGTTAGCTTCTTCTACTAACTGACTCGCCAGAGGACGCATCTCCCTTGTCACACGTTTAAGGGCGTCGTTATCAAACACTTCACCATTTTCTTGTTCACTAGGGAAGCCCTTGGCTATATCAGCCAGATCAAGATCAGCTATCCATGCCTTGGCTCGAGTAAGTGCTAACAAAGTGTCGGCCCTGGCAGCGGAACACTTCAACTCTTCTATCTGCGCTGGCGTCATAGATAACCGGTCTAGCGTGTCCTTGATCAGTGTTGGAGCTGCATTGTCATAAGAAGTTGCGCAGATAACCCGTTGGACGCCGGTATACAACTGTTCAGTCAGTGTATAGGCAGCCTTTAGTTTCTTCCGCATGTCAGAGCCCAGATGAGCAATGCGGCTACCTGCATCAATTTAAGGACTTCACGTTAAACCGGCAAAATTTCAAAAGCGGAATATTCATAAAGCCTTGGTCAACAGTGCTTACAAAATATTGCAGAAGTCATGGCATTTACTTGGCGTTTCAGTCCGCTGAGTTCTTCCACCACCGGTTTTAGAGCTGCTTTAGCATTTTCTGTCCGCTTCAGTAATCCGGCCTTTTCAGTATCCCAGTTGGCACGTTCAAATTTGAACCATTCTTTGAGTTGTTCATTGTTGGTTAAGGCGGTTTTCAATTCATCCTTGGCCTTGGTGGTTTCTGCTTGCTAGGTTTTCAGATTTTCTTGAAGATCGGCAATTTGAGAGACTTGTTGGTTTATCTCACTCTGCAACAGTAAGAAGAGCAGGTCAATATCTTTGTCAAAGTCCCAAGCATATAAACAGCTATACACTCGGCACTTGGGGGCTAATGCGGATCATTTTTTCTCCTAATTATTGAAGTCCCACGGATTAATACAAGTTTTCATCATGGCACTTGGGGGCTAATGTGTGTTTGATCAGAAGTACATAAGAAAATTAACAAAGCACAATATGGAATTTACAAAGTCCCGGATTGACTTTCTAAAAAGACAAACCGGCCCTTGGGGCTACAATTCTATGAAGGTACAGAGCAAAGATCAAACTGTTTACCTCATAGCGCTCCTTCATTAGATTTACTAAACCGGCTTCATAATCACGGCTGATGTAAAGCCGGTTCAAGAAACCAGAGTGAAGGTCTTGAGCAGAGAGATCCACATAAGCTGGCAAATCAGTCTTCCCCTTCCCCTTGCTCATAGCAGCAAATTCATCCTTGGCAGTGTGCTTCGATAGAGCAACCAGATTACCAGGGGCGGTATATGCAGTGCCAGTAACAACAACATCGTCATCTTTGGTTGGGCTGTATGAATTGACATTCTTAACAGGGCATGGCGCTTTGGCAGCAGGGCTCGGCGGTCTGTGAACAGGCCTTGGCGGATCAGCAGTTGAATCCCGCTGCTCAACGGTTGGACTTGGAGGGGCATGGAGATGTGAGGTATCAACATGTACATCCGGTTCAACCTCTGGCGGGTTAGCATCAGCATCTTGGTTTTGCGCAGTAGAGCTGTCTATGGCAATCTCAGGATTTTCGCCATCATGCTCTGGGGACTTCTCCAGATCAACATCATCAGTAGGGTCGCTGGTCTTGGCCTTCTTACTTAATCGAGCCTTGGCACTACAACATCAAAGGTTAGAATATGGTAAACCGACACATAAAGAAACAAGTTGAGGAGTAATGTACTTACCCAGCGACGACTTTGAGAGGAGGCAGTTGAGTGGTTGATGAACCGCCAGACGAATTGGAAGAGGCCTGATAATTCGGGTCAGACGGATTGAGTGGGCATCGGAAGAAACCTTTCAAAGGATAACATTTTTCAAGAGAACAAGTCACCTCTGGACGACGTTTCCGGGTTGGCGTATTTGCTAAACCGGACGAGATGATTTGATGACCGCTATGCCAGGTTGTGTGACGCTCTTCAACTTGCTGAGTCTTCAAAGAAAATTTTGGATCCAAATGAGCAAGGGGGTGAGATTGTTTTACTTTCCGGACTGTGCGGCAAACTCTTTGAACCGGTACAAGATCTGAATCGGAAGAAAGAAGGATTACCTCAACATGGTCTGCGTGGCTGGCTTCAGCATCATCCTGGGAATAGTCATTGTCAATAAGATGTATGAAAAAGGAACCAAGTGAGTCAAGTTCTACCTCTGCGTCTGATTCCTCATCTTCTGGCGGATCAGAAGACTCGGTGGTTTTCTTCTTGGTGGCTTTTTTGGTGACTTTGCTCTTTGCACAAGGAGCCCTGGCCGGTTTAGTCCGTTTCCAAAAGGAGCTGTTAGCCTGAAATTAAGACAAGGAAAGGTTAGTACACAGTTAATACAGAGGAAAATCAGTAAAGTATTCAGATGAACTTTACCGCTGGCGGTTTATTGGAGACGCAAAAAGGTGGCAACCCGGTTTGGCTGCATGCAGAGATCGGCCCATCAATCATTTTCTTCACAGATTCAGTAACTTCAAGATCGATCATTACTACTTCATGATATGGTTGAGGGTCTTTGACATCGCCAGTATATTCATGCATTAAACCGGGGCGGCGGCTTAAAGGCAAGATGCCCCAAGAAACCCAGTAGCTGACAAGATCAATGCCAGTCAAACCGTTGGCCATCAGAGCCCGGAGCTTGGCGAGTTGAGGTGCAAAGTTCTTTCGTTCTGCGGCGGTCAAGCGTGAAGGTAATGGGTGGCCGTTGCTAAGCCGGTGAGGGCGATAACCCGGCAAAGGATTCTCTCCATCAGGGGCAGTGTTCCGGCAGTAAAACCAGGTCTGGTTCCAATCTTTAGGATGGCTATGATGTTTTGCATGAGGTAAGTCAACTTCTTTTCTTTTCTGAATTGAAATGCCACCAAGCTCTGTGGGACCGTCTGAGAATTCTGTACGGCAGTTCAGATGAAAGAAGTCCCGAAACAGCTCCACGCTTGGCTCTTCTTGAAGATAGACTTCGCAGAATACTTGAAAGTTGCATATATTGGACACAGAGTTCGGACCAATATCTTGCCGATGGAGTTGGAAGCTTGCGAGGACATCTCGGAAAAATTTTGATCCGGGCGGGCTGAATCCCCGGTCTAAGTGTTGCATAAATACAATCACCTCTCCATCTTGAGGTTCAGGTGGACATTCCGATTCCGGAACTCGCCAATGGAGAACCCTTTTTGAGGCTAAAGCGCCAGTGGTGACATAACCATTGATTTGTGTTTCCGTGATCCGGGACGGAACCCAATTGCAAGTAGAGAATTGTTTGGTCATCCCGGAAGAGGGGAACTGAACGGAAAAATAAATGCCGGTTTACAATTTAATGATTTAAAGTGTACAATTCAGTGTTAAACCGGAAAAATTGCTATGCAAGGTTCAGTTGGCGGTTTAAGACAGGGATAAGGATATATGGCGGATTGGCTATCAAAGTTAAACCGCCCATAGACAGAAGGGCCAGGATTCAAAATTTCTGCTAAGTGTTGATAGAAACAGGTTTCACACAATGATCAAATTTATTTGGATCTACCGCACCTCCGTAAAGAAATTTTTCTGTGATCTATAAAGGTGTTAAACAGAATAGAGAAGTTCGTGCGTTCTGTCAAGGGATTTTATACAAGAAGGAAGACTTACTAAGTACTAAACTGGATACGGAGTGATTACCGCACAAAGATTTATGCTACAGTTGAATCAGACAAGCTATGCCAGAAGCGAATACGAAGAAACTAGGGATGAACACCTATGAACGCAGGTGAAAACAGGAGCCCTAAAATGCAGATCTAGGGTTATGAGGGAGGAGCTTACCGGATGCGCAGGATAGCGGAGGAACACCGAAGATCTCTGGTACAACCAGGTTGATTCAGCGGCCTTTGTTGATGCAGCGTTCGAAGGTTGAGGACAGCGGCGGAGCTTCAGAGCCGGGGCGTCGCGAGGAAGAAGAAGAAGAATGGAAGGGGAGGAAAAGAAAGGGCCCTCGGGTCTATTTATAAGGAAAATGGATAAAGACTGATGCGAAAATCGAGGAGTCCAAAGCGGCGAGTGGCGCAGCTGTCGCCTCGATTTTCCGGATGACACTAATGAAGGGAATCTTTTTATTTTTTCATTTTTTTACAGAGATGATGTCATGATGATCCATTGCTGTATCCAGAGAATGACGTCACGGCGGTTTAACAAAGTTCATAAAACAAGACGTCATGGCGGTTTACGAGAAGCAAAGGAAGATTTTCACAGGATTTTCTAAGGTACTGAAGATTGATATGAACAAATTCAAATCACTCTGGGGCCTAATGTTGGGGATATAACTATTGAGTATAAACCGCCCAGGAGGGGCCGGTTTACCCTCAACCGTATTGAAGCCCATGAAGACTCAGAAGATGGCCTTTTACTATGAAGCATAGAAGCCCGGAGCCCAGTGGCGGATTAGGGCCCATAATAACAAACCGCCATCATTATGTAACTTGTGTTGTAAGATAGGAAAGGAGAGTCCGAGCCGGACCCTTGTATGAGTCGGCCTCGGGACTCTGTAGACCGGCCGGGCGTCAACCTGTGTATATAAAGGGACGACCCGACGGTGGTTCAGGAACAACAAACAACAACTCGAGACTCAGGCAAGCGTATTTTGCTCCCTGGTCATCGAAACCCAATCAATCCCATCACAACTAGACATACGCTTTTACCTTCATCGAAGGGGCCGAACTAGTATAAACTCCTGTGTCCCTTGTCCAGTTTAACCCCTTCAAGCTAACCCATTGCGATGGCTTCGCGACTAAGTCCTTTCATGAGGACATCTGACGTGTTAGTTCCACGACACCCCCCCACACACCCGGGCCAGTGCTTCTCTAAGTGCTGGTCCGAACCGAGCAGCCTGCGGGGCCACCTTGGGGAAACTTGAGGGCTGGTTTTACTCGTAGCTTGACTTATCCGGTGTTGCCCTGAGAACGAGATATGTGCAGCTCCTATCAGGATTGTCGGCACATCAGGCGGCTTTGCTGGTCTTGTTTTACCATTGTCGAAATGTCTTGTAAACCGGGATTCCGAGACTGATCGGGTCTTCCTGGGAGAAGGAATATCCTTCGTTGACCGTGAGAGCTTGTGATGGGCTAAGTTCGGACACCCCTGCAGGGTATTATCTTTCAAAAGTCGTGCCCGCGGTTATGTGGCAGATGGGAATTTGTTAATGTCCGGTTGTAGAGAACTTGACACTAGATCCGAATTAAAATGCATCAACCGCATGTGTAGCCGTGATGGTCTCTTTTTGGCGGAGTCCGGGAAGTGAACACGGCTTTGGGTTATGTCTGACGTAAGTAGGAGTTCAGGATCACTTCTTGATCATTGCTAGCTTCACGACCGTTCCGTTTGCTCTCTTCTCGCTCTTATTTGCGTATGTTAGCCACCATATATGCTTAGTCGCTGCTGCAACCTCACCACTTTACCCCTTCCTTTCCCTTTAAGCTTTGCTAGTCTTGATACCCATGGTAATGGGATTGCTGAGTCCTCGTGGCTCACAAATTACTACAACAACAGTTGCAGGTATAGGTTATGCAATGATCATGACGTGAGAGTGATGTTTGCTTGTTTTGGAGTTCTTCTTCTACTTCTTCTTCGATCAGGGGATAGGTTCTAGGTCGGCAGCCTGGGCTAGCAGGGTGGATGTCGTTTGAGTTTCTGTTTGTGTTTCATCCGTAGTCGGATGGTGCTCTTATGTAAGGTGATGTTGTATTCGTGTGGCATTGTATGCCTTTTGTATGTATCCCCATCTATTATGTAATGTTGATGTAATGATATCCACTTTGCCAAAGTGTGTCAATATGCGGTTCTATCCTTGGTGGGACCTTCGAGTCTCTTCAGGATAGTATCGCATATTGGGCGTGATAGTTATGTATCGCTTAATTTGATGACATGCTACTTTATCGTCCTGTTCACCTATTAGACTCCGAGTCAGGTCCAAACTAATGCTGAAAGTTGAGTTTTTAAATGGTTGTGGGGTACATATTGGGGCAGCAACCAGTACTATCTGTCTACTATATGGTTAATCTCGGGTGTCTACTATGAGTTTCATCTTGGGTGCAAACAAACATTAAAGGATCCATTATCTGTATTTTTAACTAAAGCTATTATCTGCCTACTATCATTGGTTTTTGGGCTATCCACAGTTTGCTACCATCACTTTGGATTTGTGCATGCACTCCTTGCATAATATCACTATGTTTTATTCCTATGCATGTCAGTTATTGTACACAATGGAACTGAACATGTAGAGCAAAAGAGACGAGCCTTGCGTGGCAATAAAATTGCATGCAGACGTCGCTCCATGGTGGGCGCAAAGACAGCCCCCCCCCCTCCACCCATTTAGGATTGTAATCAAGAGGAAGATAACTGTTTTGAGGGGGATTCGGAAGGAGAAGACCACTCCAATTTACCCCCTGAGGTCTTCGCTCTAACTTGGCATGCTGATGTTAGTAATATCATGCATATGGTGCCTTACATTGCTTACTTAATACATCAGATATGTTATCTGCTTAGTTTAGACATGCTTTGTGTGAATGCCATATGTTTAGTTTCTTTATCGTATTTGTGAATCATGCAATGCCATCTTGTTTAGACAGGCATCATATATGTGAATTTTGCAATGCCACCCTGGTTAGCCAGTCATCTTATATGTGAATTATATCATGCCATCATTTTTTATTACGTATTAAATTTGACAACAATTTTAGTACATTCAATTACTCTTCCTGTGCAACAGACATTCTACACGGTCATGGATAAATCTGGAGTGGAAACAAGGTCTTCAGAGCAGACAATGCTATCTAACGAAGCGCATGTCTTGGCGTCTTGCTGGTTACGGATAGCTCCTCAGAGGAGGATTCAGAGACAGATGACCAGTCCTATTCCCCCCCCCCCCCCCCGAGGTGCATGCTCTAACTTGGCAGGGTTATGTTCCTCATATCGTGCGTATGGTGTCTTGCATTGCTATGTCATTTGCTTAGTTTAGACGTGCTTTGCGTGAATGCCACATGTTTAGTGTCTAATTACCATACATGTGAATTATGCAATGCCATCTTGTCGCAAGGCATTATATATGTGAATTATGCAATGCCATGTTGTTTAGCCAAGCGTCATATATGTGAATTATATCATGCCATCCTTTTTTTGTATTTCTCGTTGCATTTGTCGACAATGTTTGTATATTCAACTGTTCTTCCTGTGCATCAGCCATTTGAATTGGTGATGGAGAAATCTAGAGTAAAAACAAGGTCTTCAGAGCAGACAATGCTACATGCTGAAGCAGATATCTTGCTGGTTACAGATAGCTCCTCAGAGGAGGATTCAGAGGCAGATGACCTGTCCTATTATCCCCCTGAGGTGTATGGTCAAACTGCAGGGTTATATTACTCATACCATGCATATGTTGTATTGCAATGCTTAGTTTCTACATCATATACACAATATTGAATACCATCCCCTTAGTTGACACATCATATATGTGATTGCCCTCTGCTCACTTGCTTAGTATATAAATCATATGTTTGAATTATATCATGCCATGATGTTTACATAGACAGCATGTATTTGAATTATAGCATGCCAACACATTTGCTAAAGACATAATATAGTTATATAATCTCATCTTGTTTACATAATAATCATATTTCAATTATGTCATTCTATCCGTGAATTATAGCATGCCATCATGTTTCCATCGACGGCATGTTTGTGAATTATGGCATGCCAACCACTTTAATAGACACATCGTATAGTTATATCATGTCATCTTGTTTACATAGTCATCATATTTTGAAGTATGTCATTCTATCATGTTTAGTTAGCCATCATACATGTGAAATTGTGTCATGCTATCCTGTTTAACATATATGTGAAATTATGTCATGCTATTCTGTTTAGTTAGACAACATAAATGTGAATTATTTCATGCCCTGTCTTCTTCCCTACTATCCGTTGCACCTATCTATCTTACAATATATGTACATTCAATTACTTTTCTTGTTTATCAGCCATTTGAATTAGAGGGGGTGATGGCAGTATCTGTGGGAGTAAAAACACGATCTTCAGAAAAGATCGTGCTACCAGTCGATAGAACCATGATTGTACTTGCCCAAGAACCAACGCCACCATACATAACACAGACTCACGCAGATTGTACCCCTACCCAGTTGGACAGAGAACCAGCTACACCCCTTCTAACCCCAACCCCAGCAGATAGTAACCCAGTTCCAGTTAACACAGCACCGTCTCCACCATAGAGCACCCAAACACGAGCAGTTAGTAAGGCAACTGCAGTGCCCAAAGCACGAGGACCACCACTTCGAACCCCAATTCAACGCTTAAAGCAGAAGAAGAATTGTTCTCAGGTCAGGTTCCATAGCTATGGTTATACTCCTTTGCTCTTGCATCACTGTATTTACTCATACCAACTAATTTCAAATTTGAAGGATGCAATTGAAACTCCAATGGAGCAACAGGTATATTTTAAACCTGTTTCTTTAACGTGTTTGCTGTTGTAACTTGCTCTATGTTGATTTCAGTTTCAATTGAATAAACAGTTATGTTATCATGCCATGCACATTACAAGTGTTGTTATTGTTGTGTAGTTTCTCACACTTATATTCTGTCTATGCTGCTTTGTCTTAAATAGATATGATTTGAACTGTCTCTATCTTGATTTGGCAACATAAACTAGACTGATATAGACCATACAGTGACCATACTACATAGATATATATTTGTTTCATGTTGTTATCCTATCTACCTTACTACTGAACTGGTTTACCAAAATGAGTTTCATATACAACATGGTAAACATGTGATCTGTCTGTTTGTTTCTTTTTTAGAATGCGGATAAAATATTGGAGGAGAGTACCCCATTATGCAAAGGTAAAGGAAGTAATGCAGATAAGGTTCAAGAAAGTGAGACATCCCGGCTGGTCTCCAAGAAAGCTGATAAAAACTATATTGAAGACACTGAGACAACCCCAAAGTCCTATCTTCATGTAGTGTTCGAGTTACTGGCTACTACTGCTGGCACTAGCTCTTCAAACTCGCTGCCTGAATCAGTTCGGCTTCTTGAGTCTCAACTTCAAGTTGAAAGACATCAATCAGATGTTACGCGATAGGAAGAGTCAGTGCAGTTCTTTTTCCACGGTTTGCTAGTGGCCGCAATAGCCAATTTTATAAAACTAGGCCACAATAACCATGGGCTATATATTTACTGTAGTTACCCTGGGCCTCCTACGGGCCGTAGAAACAATGAGCCTTCTATGGGCCATATTAACAATGGGCCTTCTACGGGCCGTAGAAACAATGGGCCTTCTACGGGTCGTATCATCAATGGGCCTTCTACGGGTCGTATCATCAATGGGCCTTCTACGGATCGTATGATCGATTGGCCAAACTGGGCCAATAACAGACCGCATTATGGGCCGTAAACAGGCTAGAGTTGGAATTGTCTGTTCATGGGCCAACCATAATGGGATTTCATTAATTAGCTGTATTTGATGATGCTATGAAAACGGCCCAATGGATTAACGGGCCGACTATAACCACGGGCTGAATTTGGCCCACAAGCAGAAAGAAACGGTAACGGGTCATAAGTAATAGAATGCTGGAAATGAGCCCAAGAATAAATGGGCCCTCTGAAGGCCGAAAGATAACATGGGCTGGAAACGGCCCAATGAAATAATGGGCCGTTAACGGGTATAAAGTGATACACTGTTCATTACGGGTCAGTTTCAGCACGGGCCGTTAATGGGCCAAGAGTTACAAAGGGCCTCATATGGGCTGAAAGACGTCATGGGCCATACATGTGCCAGAAGTTAAAACGGGCTGGAATCATATTGGACGGCCCAGATGACGCTACTAGGCCTAATTTGGATAGGCCGTAACTGGCCCTAGGTTAGCGGGTTGTAAATGGGCTATATGCGAATAGGTCGTTAACAGGCTTTCCGTGGGCCGAGCCGCTACCTTTTGACCAAGTCAAACGGGTCGGCCTTTTCACAGGAATGGGCCTCTATTGGGTCGTGCCATGTGTCGACATATCATAGGCGCCTTCGGTCCAATGAGTGGATGACATTTGTCCCAACAGTGAGCCGACACGTGTTTCCTCCAGCCAATGATGATTTTACACGTGGAAAATCCCCATTGGTCGGGGTTGTTAACAGGTTATCAGATCCAAACCGGAACCCGATAGCTTAACGGCGACCCGTTATGGTGGATGCCACGTGTCAGTCACCCTTGACGAAAGCACTTCTATGACGCGCGATTTATCGTCATGGAAGTGGACACTTCCGTGATGATAGTTTTGGTAATGTCATGGAATACTTCTATGACAACACAGGTACGACTGTCTTCATTCTGTCATAAAATCGTCATGGATGTACACGCATGACAGAAAACGTTACCTACTATGACAAACACGTATCAACACGGAAATGTATTTTTTTGTAGTGCTTGTTTTCCTCGTCGAGGAGGTTGATGATAGAGGCGGCACTTTGGTGGGTTGGCATGCTTGGAAAAGGTGGATGTGCTACAAGCTGCACTTGTTGCCTCCATGCATCGCGCGCCGCCTTGGTTTATGCGCAATATCGCTGGGTAGCGGCGGGAAAATGGTGAGGAAATGGTGGGAAACTGTGGCGTGTTAATAAAACGCTATCAATTAATGGAAACTTAGCATAGAAGGAACATCAAGCTAGCATGATGCGTGTTGGCACATTGCTCGCCCAAGGCTATGATCCATATACTTGTGTGTCCAATAGAGCACACTATTCACAGTAAAGAATACTGTTTCGTTTATCCTAGTAGAGCAGTGGAGGCAAGCGTCACAATAAGTAGATGATGATTAGATGATTGTTTATCCAAGTTAGTTATGCATGTAATAGTTTACTTTGATGTGTGGAAATGTCATGTGTGTACTAGCCACCTATGTAATTAGATGTTTGCCGCATATCACACACATCTTGTTTATGTGAAACATTTCTGTTCTCTTGGCTCAACACAAACAGTTTACCGGAATGAAGTGTATGCCCTCCATTGCACACACCTTGATCTGGCTGAACCGCTTATGTTGCGTTGCCTAATCAAAAACAGTTCATCCGAGTGAATTGTATGTCATATATCGCAAACATCTTGATCTGGCTGACCGTTTCTTTTGTATTGCCTAATCACAAACAGTTCATCCGAGTGACCTGTATGTCGTATATCGCACACACCTTCATCTGGCTGCCCGTTTCTGTTATTTCGCCTCATCACAAACAGTTCATTGAACTGAGCCGTATGCCTCGCAACGCACAAGCAACTAAAATATAAACTGTGTTTGACGTATCTGCCATCGCAAACGTTTCGCATCTTTTTGACGTTTTTTTACATCACCATTTGTGATAAATGCATCGCACACAGTTTTGTCGAAGGGGAGTAGTGTGCCATGGCACTCCATGCTTTGTGTCATAACCATGAGACCAATATGTTTGAAAATTCCTTCCAATTTACTGTACATGGAATTAACTTGCACACAAGTACACAAATATGACTTTTCAAACCGTTATGGTTAGGTTTTGCATGTACATGTAGTTCCAATTTGAATTACGGTCATTAAATGGCTAGAAAATCACTTAAATGTTTTAAAAGGTCAAATGACCCCTGAAATTTTCCAATTTTGACATGATAGCTGTATTAGTACTACAAATTTTCTCGTACATTTAAAACACCATCTGGTGCCACTTTACTTCAAATTTGTCTTTCACATCTAATAAAATATATCAACAACATCACACACAGTTTTATCGTAGGAACCGTTTGCGATGAAAATGTGTGGGTCTATTTAAGTCTTCCTCCTTAAGCTTCGCCGGCTTCGTCTGCTCCAGTGTCGGCAACCCCCGAATCCACGAATCCCGATCCCCATTTCCACAACCCCTTCTTGCAAAGATGAAGCCGTGGAAACAGTTTGTGAGGGCCCGTACTGTGGCCACATCCTCCCCGAGCGTTGCCGCCTGCACCGAGAGCGCAGCCGCCTACGCCGAGAGTGCCGCCGCATCCGCATTGAGCGCGGCCGCATCCACCGGGAGGGCGTCTGCGGCAGCCGACAGAGCAGCTCCAGCAGCTGAGACGGCTGTAGCAGCTGCTCCAGCGATGGCTGCGAACGCCGAGAGCACTCGAACTACCGTCCGTGCCGTCGATGTCGCCCTTGCACGGGTGGAGGCCATCCACGCCAACATCGAGGACGAACACGCCAAGATATTCCAGGCCACCTCGGAAGCTAGCATGCAACCCATGTCCGAAAAGGCGGTGGTGGCCATGGAGCACCTGCTTCCTCATGAGATCGTCGAGCGGGAGCTGGAGATGCAGGAGGCGGCGGAGATCGAGGAGCGCCGGGAGGAGGAGTTGCGTGTTGCCGAGGTCAAGGTAGAGAAGAGTCTATCCGTCAAGGAATCGGTGGTGGAGTACCAACGCGGGCTCTGGTGCAACCACTACTATGAGTACTACAAGCTTGAGGGCGGCGCCAAGGACGAGGACGAGTACGGGTACGAGTACGAGGACACGGTCAACTTCAGCAGGGGGGACGCGGAGTCCACCAACAGTGGCATGTCACCAGGACAAGTCATTGACGTCTCATCTCACACCGGCGTTGCATAGGCTGGCGTGACGGTGGCTTTGTTAAAATTATGTGTACTTAGGCTTTGGTTTCAATGCTGGTCTTTTGTTAGAGCAATGTTTAGGTCAACTGGCTCTGTTTAATTACTAAAATTGCTCGATTCAGTAAGTGTGGTACGTGTGTTGTACGCTCTTTTGTGTGCCCAAATTAGAAAGCGATGTTAAATTATGCAATGACGTGGATGAGGATAGTACCCAGGGAAATTTCCACCAAAATTTGAATTATCAAACTCATCCCATGCACGTAAAGCAGAAGAAACATTTGCGATGCACACAATCGTACAAAGTGAATAGTGTCTGGCGGCACCGCGTGAAAGTTTCCCTCCACATTTCAAAATTTTTGGCCTACCGCCGAAATATCTACCCCCTCCCCTTACCCACCCCCCTTTCTCCCCGACCACAAATCACATTTCCCCTGTTTTCTCCTTCCTTCCTTCCGAAGCTATAGCCGCTTCCTCGCTTGCTTCCTCGCTCTCACCGTCTCACATCCTACCATCGGGGTCGCTATTGTCTTCTTCAATGACCTCTCCAGCAGTTCCTCCTACGACGACGAAATTTTCACCACCCAGGTATGCCTCTCTTCTCTCTCTCGGGTTATGACTTGGAATGAAGGATTTTAACCCGGCGGTCAATTTGAGTCATTTCTTCCTCTTGTAGGTCCCTAGGACCATCAGTTGCAACGAATGGAGCGGGGTGGCTGAAGATATGCATGCTCGTTGTCACCATCAATCTCCATGAGTGAAGTTAGTTGCGTTTCAATCTGTGGACAGTGGGAGGAAATTTCCGGCATGTGCAGAGGAGGTTAGCCCCACTTTCGTCGTTACAAATCATTTGTTAGATGTGATTCAGACACTGTAACTGTGTTATGTTATTCTGGATGTTAAGACAGTGTCATAGTTTGTACCTAGTATCTAAAAATGTGCCATCTCATCAGCGGTGTCGTTAGAAAATTATTTGGCACCGCTTCAGCAGTTTGTGCAGCCAACTTTGGTCCACACACCCGAGCAGCCAAGCAGTAAAATACTAAAACTTTATGAGACGAAGGAACTGGGCATCGGAGAACCTAGGTGCCCCAGAGTCTGGTTCCCTGATTATTTTTTCCACTGCATCGGCTCGCCAGTGCAGGGCACCGGTGCCAAATGTAGCAACAGTTGTCTTGACACCGGTTTTGGCATCATAGTGGACGTCCTTAGTGCTATTAGTTCTATGTTAATAAATTTATGCATGTACACACCTGTTAGTATCAATTTTATGTCATCTAAACACTATCGCTATGGTGTTGCAGTTATATTTAGCTTCCTCATAAAATGTTCAATTTGTTATTTATATTACATGACCAAGAACTTGTAGCGTTGTTGTAGTTAATTATAGCTTCTGATGTTTCAGAATTTGGTTATTGTCTCAGTAGCAATTAATTCATTTGCACATTGATTTTTTCAGAAGATATGTCATAATTAAACTGTTCCTTCAGTTTTTCAAAATATGTATTTGGTGATTTTCTATGTTGCTAGAAACTCATTTCCCCTACAATTATTAATGATCTTGTTTTAAATATTATAGGATGAACGGAAGTGTTCTTACCTGGAATGGGTTGATCAAGAGTGGCCACAATCTTTGAAGATGCGCCTAGCAAAGCTCTGGAGCATGTATGAGAAAGAGAACAGAGGTAGGCTTAGAGAAAGTGTTCTCAACTCTGAAAAAATATTTCAAGATGCAGGAAAAAAGGAAGATGGAGAATGGGCTCAGATTTTTTAAATTAGACTTTGCTAAGATGGTGTTGGCGAAGGAGGAGGCACTTTCCTAGTTTGTCGGTGCAAAACAAGTTCTTACTGAACATAAAGCAGAGGTGGATAAGACGAGCCTGGGTGATCTCGAATAGGGAAATGAATATATTGTTCTAATATTGTTCTTATGAAGGTGAACTAGCTATATGTTGTATTGTGTTGTTTTCAGGTAGCTATCGTATTGTGATGTTAAAATATATTTATGTGCCTGATATGAAATTGCCAAACAGCTGTTCGATATGAAATGTGAATTTGCGCAATACTGGAATTATTAATTGTAAACTAATAAGCCTATTAAATGGCTCATGGAACTTTTTGCAAACGGTTATAGCAGTAAAAGCGGTTGTGATAGATAGCCCAATGCCATACAATTTTCTTCATCAAATCATGTGTGATGTAGTTGAATAAAAGCAGACGATTAACTGAGGCAGAGCGTGTGGATAGTTACACCTATCACGCACAAGGCTATACATAAAACTGTGTGGGATGTATATACGAACGAAAACGTTTTCCCTGGATTGACTCTGTGGGATGTACATACGAACAGAAACGTACTTCTTGGATTGACTGTCTGGGATGTATATAAGAACGAAAATGTATTCCTTGGATTGACTATGTGGAATGTACATAACAAACCGAAACGTTTGTCTGGGACTGACTGTGTGGGATGGACTTACGACCGGAACCGATTGGGCCTATATAACCGTATTTGATCGCTCGCATGTTGACACGATCTCATTTTACCCAGCGTGTGTGACCGGAGGGCCTATCCCCGACGGTTTCTGGGTCGTGTGGGAAGGACCTCCCTATCACAGTCACACACTTGGCGACGGTTCAAAATGTCATCGCGGAAAGGGGTTAAAAACCATTCGTATAGCACCTCGTTGTACCAATTTGTATAGCACCTCGCTGTACTAGTGCTAGCAAACCAGAACTAAACATATTCCTCAATGAAAACCACATGGTTGAATTCAGTCATGCAGAACAAATCGAATGGTAAGGGGTGAAGGAATAACAAGTGATGCTCGATGGCAACAAAGAATTTGGTAGACCAGTTCACCTTCTGCACAAGGACTACATCTGGTTGGAGGGGTTGTGATTTAACATAGAAGATAAACTCTCTTCACCCTATTCTCCTTGACAATTGGTTCGTCAACCAATGTCAATCACTCATGGTAGATACTTGAGGTGATCTCCGAAGCTTTACACACTTCTTCAAGTACCACAATCACTCTTGGTCTCTGAAGAAATTAACACCTAACCGTCTAGAGAGTTTGCAGCTCTCAAGACTAATAGGCGGAGCGTACTAAACTTAGATTTGGATTATGCTAAACCACTATCTAAGTTCTCGGCTCCAAGGTTTTTCTCTCGGTGGATTTTAAACTCAAATCACTTTGGAGAGCGGTTCCTCAACAATCTTCTCGGAATTAAACAGAGCAGCCAGCGGATAAAGCAGGTGCGGGATGGCTATCTATAGCCCCAGCCTTCCCTGATGGGAAATGACCATTTTGGACACATGTTCCAGCCAATGGCCAACGGATACGTTCACAACGGTCAGATTTGAAAGCAATGGTAACATTACTTGAGGAACAAGTACTACTAACTCTTTGGTCGGAGTCAAATCTTTCGCAACGAACAAGATCACAGTCTCTTGCTAACAAGTATTTGCTCGGAACACTAAGATATTTATGTCACAACTTTCATAGGATTAAGTTTAGCAGCAGAGAATCAAAGCTTCAAACACTACACCCCTCTTTATAGTATGATGGTCCTATGACTCAATGAAGAACAACGAAAGGAATACTACGTCTTCACTTCGTCTTTGACTTCTTTCGGCTACAGTCACTTTCTTCGCAAGCCACCAAACCAATTGCTTTATTTCAAAAAAAAATAGGGGGCACTCTCGACAGTATAACCTTCGTCGATAATACTCGCTTCCACGCAGGGTATTACCTTCAGAGTTTATATCAAACTCCTCATGACATCAGGGACCTGTTACTCTATGTACACTAGCAAACACATCAGTCCCTTACTATTTATGTCAACAATCTTCAAAACATAAGGAGGCAAATCATTGCACCAACAACGCTATAACTAATATTATCCTGGAATATGTGATTCAGTGGAAAACTCATATGCAAGTGTGGAACGATAAATGGTAAAGTATAGGTTCCCAGTCTTGCCTCTAAGACTGGCTCAAGTGTTGTTGGTGGTCATGTTTTCCGGATCTTAGGATATCGTTAAGTGTAATGATAGTGCTAAAACAACATTGAGAGTATGACGTTAGAAGAACGATCATATTGAATCGACCCAAACTTGTTTGTTATACTTTGAGATAATATCCTAAAATCAATTGTTATAACACAGATTATTAGCAGGTGTTTTTAGTTCCTCCAACCATGAGAGTATCGTAGTACCATATGGTGAAGTTTGTAACATGGTGATCATAACGACAACTTATAGGTTCATTGGAAAGTTTGATAAGGGACTAGATAGCTCGAGAGTAGGATTTGCTCCTCCGACGATGAAGGGATATTCTTAGGGCCCACTCGGTGTGACGGCATCAATCATCGTCTGGCCAAACACAAGTGACTACGTCACGGGGATGCCGTAACACTTCAACAAGAAAGAAGAACAAAACCGATAACGAGAAGAACGATATAGTTAGCATGTGCATGACTCAGGAGGATACCGGAATGCCTCGGATTTGTAAAGTATCGTGAAGCAAAGGGAACATCACATGACAATCAAACATTCACTCGATGTCATTCGTTTAATCGTAGGGATCGATATGGACGTCCACGATTCCGCTATCGGTCATTGAATGAAGGAGATTCGTTCATTTTTGTGATTTACCGAAACTACAGGGTCAAAAGCTTAAGGTAATCACAATCTACTGAGTGTTCATAGGACGAGATGATTTATTTGTGGAATTGTTTCACTAATATTCGAAATAGTTTCGAGAGGAACCAAAAGCGTTTCGGGGTCACCAGAAGGGTTTCGGAGTTTACCGGGCAATACCGGGTATTACCAATAAATAATATATAGGTGAAAAATGTTTACGATGATGCTAAATTAATAATAAAAGGCTATAGTAATTGTAAGAAGGCTTTTATAATTAATAGAATATCAATGGGCCTTAAAAGGCCTAGAGGTGGAAGGCAACTTGGGCCATAAAGGCCCAAGTGGGGAGGCACCCCCCCCCCCTTTCCCTCTAGGGGAGGTTGAATCGGGGAAGCGGAAGGTCCTCCTTCCCCCCTTGGCCGACGCAAGGGGGAGGGGAGTCCTTCCCCTCCTATTGTGAAAGCACAAGTGCTCCCTGGGTGACTTTGGTAATTAATGTCAACATATCTCTTGTTGGACTAATATTTTTATCTAGTATATTTTCAGATAAGTCCAGCAATGGAGTGGCATGGACAAGAGGATGAGGAACCCCTTCAAGATGCTAAGGACAAAGGATTG